>CP125979.1:427755290-428955290 GCA_030063025.1 Avena longiglumis
AAGAACATAGCTTCTTTTTATATCACCAAAAAGGAAGAAAGTCAACTAAAATCACCACCTTGGGATGAAAAGATTAGCATGTTTAAATTTCGGGGCATTGGTAATTTCGCCGATTGTTCAAATAAAAGTGAGCACCTTGGTAAATTTTTGGTGTGTTATGAAATATATATGTTGACACTGGAGTTACACCAGATTTAAATGAGACCTAATAAGTTTGGTAATTTTTTGTTTAAATCCAACTAAATTTGGACGAGATGATTCCGAAATAATTTGGCTAGTAGAGAGAAGGTGTTGGAACGAAAACAGAAGAGAGATCGCCGTGGTGTCAAGCTTGGCCTTGGCAGAATTGGACACAGAGTTGCATGTTCTACTAGAATAAGAAGAAATTCCGAAATAATTTCCAAAAATCTAGGAGAAGTTGTTGGGTCTTGAAATTTGCTGAAACCAAAATTCAAAATCCCGACCGAGTCCCCTGTTGGGCAGGGATAGATGACCATGTCCTAAAACTCCGTAGTATTGATTGATTGAAGCAAGAAAGTGCACACTACTCGTAGTAGTAGCAAGGAAGGAGGCAAAACGGAATTTATTTGACTACATATTGTTTCGTATTAATAATACGACGAACTGTTGGTTCCATGGATGTTTTCAGTCGAGCGCCAAGTGCTTCCCGCAGAAGAGGCAGTAGCAAACGCCCTTGATGCCGCCCCTGATGCACCTGTGCTCCTTCACACTAGCGCGGAGCAGCGTCGCCTCCATCCAGCACCCCGCCTTGCAGCTCCACTCTTTGCAGAACGGCACCAATGGCACACCGTACTTGCACACCTCTGCCCCGCCCGACGAACAATCACATGTTTGTTAACAGATCATCATCTCTCACATAATCTTAACACATAAAGAAGAAGAAGAAGAAGAAGAAGAAGAAGAAGAAGAAGAAGAGAACACAGTGAAACGGGATCCGGCAAAGGAACACGAACCATTGGCAGCGGCGGCAGGCGTAGGGTTTGTGTGTAAGATGAGGAGCACTAGGAGAGAGCAGAGAGCGGCACGCCTCGTGTCCATGATCGATCGATGGCTGTCCTTGACCTTAATCTGTATTGTCACTCTTTGGGGTGGGCAATTCTTACTAGTGAGTGTGCGCAAATTATATAGGCGTTTCTTGCATGACCGATAGAGCCTATCTGCCAGCCTAATCTGCTAGCAGGCTCTCGCTGGTCAAATCTTCCAAGTGAATGTGCGTAGGATGGCGCAATTAATTTTGTAATGTAGCCGTTTCTTGCAGTTAACCCGCCAGAGAGTCAAGGATCTAGCTAACTACTGCCATTTTTGCTGATTCGGTAAAGTCATACTAGTATCTAGTACCACCGTCCAGCTCACTACATGCTAAATTAGATTATGTATTTCATCAATGGGCTGTATATACGGTGTGGCCCCATATGTTAATTGCAGCTTAAATGCTAGTATTCCACCTAAGCAAATTCTAATCAGAGTTGGCAGGTTTAGATACAGTCCAAATATAGCTAATGACTATAGTACAGTTAGTTAAGCAGCCGGCCCATGTCATTTCATTCCTCTTGTGGTGAGGAAATTGCATAAACCAAAACATATTGTTGTCGTCATTGCGCAAAAACACCGCTTTTATCTCTTTTTTTTTGCATAAACTACCAACTATTTGTGTAATACGTTACACGTAGGTCCAAGTCACATATTAGGTTGATTAATTGCAAATATCAAGACCAGGGTCAACAAGGTGGTGATAATGTGGCGTCAACGTGTCTTTATCTAACGTATCGTTTTCAAAATTTTAAAATAAATAAAAACTCCAAACAATATAAACTACCCTATAAACTAACTAATCAAAAAATGTTTGAAAGAATTTGTTTTAATTGTTGATTTTTTATATTTATTTATAAATATTAAAAAACATGCTAGATAATGACACATGGATGTCACATCCACACGTCGTGGGGCCTAGTTGTTAGCGGTTAATCCTGTTAATATGAGATTTGGACCTGTGCAACATGTTACACCGATAGTTGTTGGTTTGTGCAAAAAAAAAGGTAAAGTTGGTGTTTTGTGCAACGATGGCACACAATAGATGATGGTTTGTGCAATTTGCTCCTCTTGTGGCTGTTTGGTTGATTCATTTTGTAAAACATGTATGCACATGACGTTTGCTCCACGATATTTGTCCGATGGTGGCATATCATGCGGCCCATATTGATGCTCACGTGCCAACAAAACTGCGGTCGTACAAACAGGGCCGGAGCCAAGGGGAGGAGCAGGGATCAAACCCCCCTCAACCGTTCGCCCCCCTCAAGGATTTGCTACGGTGTGATTAGTGCATGTTCTTACTAATGCCACATATAATCATACTAAATGGTATGATACTTAAGCCTAAATTTAAATATTTCTGCACAAAGTGAAGCCCAACCAGAAAAGAGACTAGCTACCTAACTACTGGGTACCCATATACGGGCAATGGGCGATCATAAAAGCCTAGTTATTTTTCACTTCCGCTTTCGCCTATCAGATTTGATCTTGCTTGCTATTCCTAAGCTACAACGAAGCTAGCCACCGCTCGCTTCTATTTCCGACATTGGACTTTGATTCCCGGCTTTTCAAGGCAGCCAAGTAGTACCATGGCAGCTGCTAATTTTCTGCCCGCTTATCATGGGTCGACATCACCATCCCGTCTATTCATCACTGAATTAGTCAAGGTACACTGTATTGTACATAGCACTGCTAATCTGTTCTAACAATTCTAATTTGTTCCGCTTCAGTCTAGCTATGCTTTGTTAGTTCAGAAAAGATGAGAAACAATATAGTAGATTGATTTTTTCCACCCATTGATTCGATCTCGAATCTGGCCAAATGTTGAAAATTCAGGATCAATAGCATGTAAGAAAGTTATAAATTAGTGAAAAGAATAGCTACCTTGTGATAAAATTGCCATACATCACGATTTGCTGGCGAATTTTAGCAGTCAAAAATTTGTCTGATATCCATTTTTTCAGACTCAATACCCCTCTGTATACTTGACCTAGCGGTGATATGAACTTGTGGTCGACCACTTCCCACGGTCATTGGCTAGATCTTAGGTTTTTATTGCTCCCCCCCTAAGTTCAAATCCTGGTTCCGCCCCTGCGTACAAACGTCGGTCCTGAATCCGCCAGCAGCTCTCTTCATTTTGGCTATCCATCTATCGACATACTTGGAGGGTTGTGTACGCCTAGCAACATGAGGCAACCTTTAGCAGCTCTCTTCATTTTGGCTATCCATCTACTGACACACTTGGAGGGTTGTGTACGCCTAGCAACATGGGGCAACCTACAAACACAGTGGGCAAGCCATAAGGGAATCTACAACCCAACTCGTCGTGTCCAAACGCGTTTGAGGGGATTGGCAGACGACTGCACGGCTGGCCAGTGACGCGGCCTATCCGAATAAACACGCGTGGATCGACCCATTCATGCATCAAATTTGGGCCTCGGTTAGATCGGCACGGACAGCGCGTCCTTGCGCATCATTTGCGGTCCCTCCTGCCAGTGGCACACAAATTACTCCACTTCTCCCTGTAAAAACTATCTCCCAGATTTTCACTAGTGAGAGTGAGCGGGAGGCGATGGATCCCGGCGCCATGGCCAATGATGCGCCCCCCGACATTCCCGCCGCCAAGAAGCGCGGTCGGCCAAAGAAGCTTGGTAAGGACCTGACGACGGAGGAGAGAAAAGTTGAGTCTGACAAACGCGCTGACCTTCGGGTAGCTGCGAGAGCTCGACTCGTCGCTGCCAAGCTCGAGAAGGAGAACGAGCGCTTCCTCGCCGCGCAGAACAGGGTCAACACCAACGAGCTAGCGGTGAATGCCGCCAAGCACGTCGTCAACATGATGAAGCAGGAGGCGATGATCGCTGATTTCGGTGGCGCTGTCGCTTTCGATGGCGTCATCGCTCTTTCCGGTCTGTCCATGGCCGACGTTTACTCTATCAGCTCCGTCAATTTCACGCCTTGCGGCCAGCCACCAGGTCAGCCCAGGATGCCATGCCCGCACACACCTTCGCTTGGAGGCCACACTAGGATCGTGGCCTTGCTCTCCCGGTGCGTCCATCCCCGCACAACATAGTCGGAGGCGGGAGAGCCCTCCATCGACCTCAACCGCACTCCAACAACCACGGACACAACCTTGGAGGCATCGAAGAAGCGGCGGTCCATCTCCGCCGCGGACATGCCGGCGCCAGTCAACCTATTCGGCGAAATGACCGACGAGCCGCCGACCACCGACGACCGCCAATTTGTGTGTTACTGGCTTCTCAATTTGAGTGTTTGAGCTGATTGGCAAAGCCTTGGCCAGCGATGACGCCAAGAAACGTTAGGACGGACAGATGGGTCACGTGTAACACCCTCGTCTGATAAGGCTGAGTTCATGTGTATAGTGTCAATCCCTGGATCGGTTCACGGGCACACACAATACAAAATAATACCAAATATAATTGTGCATCATAAATACAACGAATATGATCCAAAATTTACATTATATTACAGCGGAAAGCAATTACAAGGTAGATCTCCATCCTTCAAATGTGTCACGGGCGATCAATTGTTGAGTGGAGTCTCACGACCTATGAACGATCACTCAGATACGATATAACCTGCAACATGAAATGTTGCAGTCACGAATGGTCAATACATTGAATGTATGGCAAGTAGGCTAAAGTGGTTAACAACAGATCTATCAACTACATGCTTATTTGGCCAAGTGGAGTTCAGGCTCATTTGCATAAATTAATAGCTTTATCCTGACATTTATAACAAAGTAATTTTCCAATACGATAAATAGGACACTCTGGTTCACTCCCAGGTGCTCCTATCCAATTATGTTCACCCAACAAGTTTTAAATAATTGAGAAATAAGGATGAGTGAGAAATATGTCATAGCATCAGTATCAGGTCGCTCAAATTATCCCTAACCGGGGACACGGCTAATCGATTAGTTTATACACCCTATAGGGGTCAGTACACCTTACCCATGTGACTTGGCCAACCCTGCTCAAACCATCACACTCATATTGTGTGATGATAGGGAGAAGTCCAAGACGAGACAATTCAGAAAGAGCTTTCCAAACCCATCTACACACCATACCAACCTACACTATCTACATCTCTGGCTACGTAGGGTTCGAGTCGCCACAACCTACTAAGTCCAGCCAGCCATCCATTCTTACTGGCACATGGTTGCGCATGAACCAAACAAAGAAGCCAATCCTTTCTCGGTACCCTAGGAGGCATTCCCCACCATATATCTTCACTCTGATGAACCAATCAATGCCATTCTGCCCAGGTGGTTCATTAAAATCATGTTGGTTTATCATTTAGCAAAATATAATCCTTTCAAAACATACAACTTCTCATGGTGTGATTCCCTTCCTCGTCTAAATAGCATAGCTAAGCAATCTACCAATACGATGGTTAATAAACAAGGAATACTAGGGAATAGTATGATACATAGCATAGCATATACACATCAATTCCTATATATGCAGTTCTACTAAAACATCTACAATACATAGGAAAACAATTGGACATTTATGACCAAGATAGCACCACTTAGCTTTGTTGTAGACGTAGTCGATTAGATAATCCTCACAATCCTCATATATAATGGTTGCACTCTTCATAGCCACAATACTTGCAATCACAATAGTTGCAATTGTAGTAGTTGCACTCCTCGCAATCTATCATTCAAAAGCAAGGGCACAGCAAGCACACCATTCAAACATTGCAATTATACACAATACAATAAATCAATGATGAACAAATGCATGCATGATGATTTAATAGGTCACTCTTGTTGTATTTAGTGTTCTGAACATTATTAGATCACATGATGCATGTGGAAAGTCATTTAATGCATTAAAGCATTTATTATTAAAGCTATATGGATTTAATATGGTTTATCTCACTTTAGTTGAACTGATGATGTTTCTGTTTTATTAAATTGTGGACTAAATGCTAATGGATAGGTAATGCAATTTAGAGATAGTAGCAATTTGAATCACCTAAAAAGGAGTTACAGATCTTTTCTTATGATTAAATTACTATTGCAATTAGTTTATAGCTTTCTGCACGTATTTCTATTTTAACAGTACCAAATAATTTGGCACGTAATTTCTTTGGATAGATATTATCAATACAAAACACTACCAATTGGTTTCACTAATTTTGGAGTTTTGATTAATTTTCTAGGATTTAAATACTAGTTAGAAGGGTTTAAATAATTTAAATTATTTCCTTTGACAAAAATTATATATAAGGCCACATATGTGTTCTAAATGAATGAAGGATTCCATAGACATCTTATTTGTATTTTTATGATCTGTAGATAATTTACTATGATTTATTTACTCCAAATAGGCCATTAAACTATTTAAATTATTATAGTAAATATATACTATAAAAGTTGTATGCATCAGCATAGTACTATTCCACATATTTTCTAAATCCATACATATATTATTTTCTAAATTTGGACATACAGAACTCTAGATATGATTTTTGCAAGGTTTAATCATTTTCTGACTTTTATTTCTATTACTGAAATTACAAAGCATATTCTGGGAATATCCCCATGACGTGGCGCATTCTGATTGGTGGGTACCTCTTCACTTAAGTGACATGTCTGCTGCCGTTGGATGGCGATCTAACGATGGAGAGGAGGTTGCTCGACACGGCTGGCTTAAGTCCAGACTCGGCTTGGCTCCCTGGCTTGGCTCGACTGGCTTTGATCTGGTCCCTCCATATGGGATCGGACGGAGCTGGTTGATGATGTCGAGCTGGCGGCGGCTTGCGGTCGACGGTGATGGAGAAGAGCACCATGGCTGCTCGGACGTCGATGGTTGCGGAAGCTCCAGTGATATCTTGGCTCGGAGAGGTAGTCTACGGGAAGCAGCATGTCGAGGGACATCGAGGAGTGTGCTCAGAGGCGTCTCATGCCTCTTCAGGCGATGGCAAGGTGCGGTTGTTCGTTTCCAAATCCGGCGGAACTCCGGTGATGAATTCCGGCGGGCTTGATGATCTCTGGGAAAAGGGGAAAGGTCAGGAAGACGCGGTTGATAAAAATAAATAGAGGGAGGAGGGATAGGGGCGCTCGGAACGTCGGCGGTGTTGACCTCCAGTAGCCGTTGCGGCGGTGCTCCGTCGAGATTTTCGATTCCGTCGATCTGGGGGTGTTATTGATTAAAAAACATCCTCAAAGAGGCAGAAGGGTTGGTGTTTATATGGAGTCAGAAATTTTGGAGAGGGCAAGGGATTCAACGCGGATTTAGCCACAATTTTCTCGGGCGATTCGGAGTTCCTCTTCGTCACGACGAGGAAGACGATCAGGGTGGGGCCCTCTTCTCGGCGAGCAGGGAGAAAAAACAACGCAAAGGATTTTCCGTTCGGTGCTCTGTGGTGCTGGGAAGGAATGGGACGGCCCATGAGACTTGCTGCTGCGCGCTGGATGGAGCTGTGCAGTAGTTAGGAACTGGGCTGGCTACGGGGTTGGTTGGGCTAGGCCACGCGGGCTGGGGGCGGGTAGGTTAGATTTTTTTTGTTCATTCCTTTTCTCTTTTTGTATTTTTTAATTCTTCAATATCTTTTGCAATACTACTCCAAATGAGTTCAAAACAAGACCTATTTTTTTATAAAAAAACATAAGAAAAAACTACGACACTAGGGATTATATTCCTCTCCAATAAAAATATTCAAACCTATATTTTTCAATCGATACCTAATCGATGCACTCAAAGGATTTCAGATATGAATTTGACAAAAAGTCTTTTGTAAAAATTGTTTGCATGAGTGCCATGATTCAATGAATGCATATATGCATGCCATATGTCAATCATTCAACCAAAAATTGTTTTATGCCCTTTTGCCCAGATAGGGCTACTTAGGAATTATTAAAAGGATATAAGGTATTGAAATTGTAAATTTGATTGACTTGCATAATAATATTGCTTGAGGGGTACAGAGTATATATGGGGTTACAAAACTTGTCGGCCAAGATTACTTAAACCGACTCTAAACAAACTCTTCACAAATCAAAACCGACTCAACATTGTCTAGTCTAACATCCCCCCGTAGTCTCATCGGCGATCACAACGACGTTGAGACTAGATCGTATGTCAATAAATAGTGCAGTAGCAAGACCCTTGGTGAAGATGTTAGCAAATTGCGCCGTGGTTGGAACATGAAGAACACGAACTTGTCCAAGAGCAACCTTCTCGCGAACAAAATGTATGTCGATTTCAATATGTTTTGTTCTCCGATGCTGAACTGGGTTGCCCGCCATATAAACTGCAGAGATATTATCACAATACACAATGGTAGCCTGCTGAATTGGGCGATGAAGCTCGGCTAGAAGTTGAAGCAACCATACCGTTTCTGCAACCGCATGTGCAACCGCGTGGTACTCAGCCTTAGCAGACGAACGAGAAACCGTTAGCTGATGCTTAGAAGACCAAGAAATCAAATTATTGCCAAGAAAAACACGGTAACCAGATGTGGACCAACGAGTCTCAGGACATCTAGCCCAATATGCATCGGAATATGTTGTCAAAGTTGTAGGGGAAGAAGAATTAATATGAAGGCAATAATCAAGAGTTTCTTTGAGACATCGAAGAATTCTTTTGACTAGATTATAATGAGAAAGGCGTGGATCATGCATGAAAAGGTATGCTTGTTGAACAGCATAGGAAATTTCGGGATGTGTAAGAGTGAGATATTGAAGTGCTCCTGCGAGACTTCGATATAGAGTGGGATCGGAGAATGATTCGCCGGTAGAAGAAAATTTAAAAGTGGTGTTGATGGGGATGCGGGATGGTTGGCAGTCCGACATGCCAGCACGAGAGAGAAGATCGAGAGTGTATTGCCATTGAGAAAGAAAAAGGCCAGAAGAATAACGAGTTACAGAAATACCCAAAAAATGTGAAGCATACCTAGATCAGTCATAGAGAATTTGTGTTGAAGACTAGAGATGATAGAATTGAGAAAAGTTTGGATTGAGGCTGTGAGAATAATGTCATCAACGTAAAGGAGGAGATAGGCAATGTTATTATTTGATTGATAAACAAAGAGAGATGTGTCGGAGAGAGAGGGAATAAACCCTATAGTTTGGATGAATGTAGAAAAGCACTGAAACCATGCACGAGGTGCTTGCTTCAGGCCGTAGAGAGACTTTTTGAGAATACATACATGATTGGGTGAACTAGGATCTTCGAAACCTAAAGGTTGTTGACAGTAGACAGTTTCTTGAAGAGAACCATGAAGAAAGGCGTTTTTGACATCGAGTTGATGAATAGACCAAGAAGAGGAAACGACAATGCTAAGGACGGTGCGAATTGTGCTTGGTTTGACAACAGGAGAAAATGTTTCATCATAGTCAATTCCTTGTTGTTGAGAATAGCCACGACATACCCAGCGGGCTTTGTAGCGAGAGAGAGTACCATCGAAGTGAAATTTTTGACGAAAGACCCAATTACCATAAACAATGTTCGAATTAGAAGGACGAGGAACTAGTTGCCAAGTATCATTGGTAACCAAAGCATGGTATTCTTCTTTCGTAGCAGCAGACCAGTTGGGATCGAGAAGAGCGGATTTGTAGGATTTGGGGATGGGAGAAAGGTTGGGTTGAGCTGAGAAATTAAGACGTTTGGAGGATAGACGAAAACCAGATTTGCCGCGGGTACGCATAGTATGATCATTGGTGGGTGCTGGAATAGGAATAACATATGAGGGTAATTGTGGGGAAGGAGACGGATCATGCTCAGAAGTGGGTGCCGAAGAGGGAGGCGTGACAGTGGAGTTGGGAGATGCATCAGATGAGGTTTGCGACGCGGCAGGAGAATGTGCCGTGGGTGGAGAGAGTGGTGCGACGACAGGCTGTCGTGAGGGCTCGGCAGAGCCTTGTGGTCGGAGAAGTGAGCTAACGCCTGCAGCAATGGATGTAGGTTCTGTATGGACTATTGGGATGTGTAGGGGATTATGTGGGGTAGATGAACGAGTCGAGGGAGAGGGATCGGTGGAGACGGAATCATGGGGAGATGTATGTGTGGCAAAAGGAAAAGAGTGTTCAACAAAAGTAACGTGACGAGAGATATGAATACGACCAGAAACGGGGTCAAAACATCTATAACCTTTGTGCTCATCGGAATAACCTAGAAAAATGCAGGGTAGAGATCTAGGAGCTAGTTTATGAGGTGAAATGACATAGGTATTTGGGAAACAAAGACAACCGAATACTCGAAGTTCAGGATAATTGGGATGACATAGAAAGAGAGAGTAATATGGTTTTGTTTGTGGTTTAAATTGGGAGGGACGAATGTTGAGGAGATATGTGGCTGTGCGGAGATCTTCGGCCCAAAAACGTGGGGGCATAGAAGCTTGGATAAGAAGGGTTCTAATTATGTCGTTGGTAGTGCGGAGAGATCTCTCAGCTTTGCCGTTTTGAGGGGAAGTGTAGGGGCAGGAAAAACGGAGGAGAATGCCATGGTGGAGAAATAAATTACGATTTCGGTTGTTGTCAAATTCTTTGCCATTATCACATTGGATGAACCGAATGGGGAGAAAGAAGTGAGTTGCAACTAGCCTTGAAAATTGAAAACGATTGTGTGCACATCATATTTTTTGCGTAAAGGAAAAGTCCATGCGTAATGAGTGAAATCATCCAAGATCACAAGATAGTACTTAAAACCAGAAATACTCTCAATAGGTGACGTTCATAAATCACAATGTAATAATTCGAAGGGAAAAGTACTAGAAGAAGTAGAAGAATTAAACGGAAGACGCACATGTTTTCCTTGTTGACAAGATTCACAAACTAGAGGATTATGAGTATCACGATTACAAGGAATAGAGAAATCACTAAGGAGAGAATCTAAGACGATTTTATTGGGGTGGCCTAGACGTTGATGCCAAAACTCGACCGAAGCAACCATAGATGAGGGTTGAGTGGCCATGGGAACACCATGGAGAGAGTAGAGATCTCCATCACTATTGAAGCGAGCGATCTCTGCCTTGGTTAGAAAATCCTTCACAGAAACACCAAAGGATTCAAATTCTAGAGAAACAGGATTGTCACGAGTGAATTGTCGAACGAAGATTAAATTTTTAATGAGATCAGGTGCAACAGGAATATTACGAAGGAGGAGAGGTTTTGTGGGTGAGAGAAGTTGTGCATTATCAACACCGGAGATAGGGATAGTAGAACCATTGCCAAGAGTTATAGAGGAAAAAGGTGATGAGGAAAAATTTGACAGCATATTATTCAAAGAAGACATGTGACTAAAAGCACCAGAATCGAAAATCCAGTCGGTACCTGAGTTGCCTTGAGCAGCAAAGTGGTTCATGGCCTGGATAAACGTTGCTTGGTCCCAGCTCGGTGACGAGGAGAGGACGGCGATGGTGCAGGCAACGGAGCAGGTGGTGATGGCGCGTAGATCAGCATGTAGGCACCAGCAGACGTCGAAGGAGGGGCTAGAGCGCTGTACTGCTGGTAAGTCAGTCGGTGCAGTCATGTAGGCTTGGAGCGGAGGGCGAGTGCCGAGGAGGCCCGCAGAGCCGGCGTGGGGGCGCATGCCTGGCGTCCAGGCGCCGGAGTACGCCGGGGGAGCACAATCGGAGAGGGAGCGATCCAGGGCATGGGTCAGGCCTGGACAAGCCCTGTTCACAGGTCATGCATCGGGCGCCAGCTAGGAGACGCAGGAGGTGCTGGGGCTGGAGGTGTCGGGCCACTGGGAGGATCCGTGGGTGGTCGAGGCGGCCGAAAGGTAGGGTTTTTGCCCCTGTAGTTCGGACTAGGGCGCCACCCCGGAGGTGGCTGCACCGGTGATGGAGTAGGTGGCGCAGGAGCAGCAGGAGGTCGCTGGATCGCGGCGAAAACTTGATGGCGCGCCTCTTTATTTTTGAGGGCACGGTCGGCCCACTGCAGCATAGATCGGACCTCGGCGAAGGTAGGACGGGGCCGCATCATGGGAATAAAGGAGGCCTGCTTTTCGAAGCGGTCACCGAGCCCGACAAGGAGGATGTTGATCAGTTGACGGTCGTCTACGGGGTCGCCGAGCTCTTGGAGTTCATCGGTGATCGTCTTGAGCTTTTAATAGTAGACGCCGACGGGAGAGTCACCTTGGACGGTGTTACGGAGCTCGGTGTGGAGGGTGTTGACGCGGGCGTCGACGTTGTCTTGGAAGAGCTGTCGGAGGGCCACCCAGAGGGCGGCTGCGCTGGTGGCGTCGCGAAACACGTGATTGAAGATCTCAGTGGATACCCGCTGGTAGATCCATTGGATGATGGCGAGGTCGTCCTTGGCCCAGCGAGGATCGGTAGGCCGGGAAATGGCATGGTCGGCGATGTGGTCGAGAAGATTGCACCGACCGAGATGAACCTCGAAGAGATGACGCCAATGGTAGTAGTTATGCTTTGGTAGATCTAAAGTGATTGGAATAAAGGGGCTAACATCTGAGATTGTATCGGCATAGTGGATAGTTGGGAGGGTATGAGAGGGTAGAGTAAGGGAGGTGTTGGAGGTTTGGCCGGCGTCACCCAGGGAAGCAGCGGCGGCGGAGGCCATTTTGGGGAAGTAGTCGGGAGGGGGAGGGAGGGGCGGCGTCGGTGGCGGCGCCATGCCCTAGGATCTAATTGTCTGATATCATGTAAATTTGATTGATTTGCATAATAATATTGCTTGAGGGGTACAGAGTATATATGGGATTACAAAACTTGTCGGCCAAGATTACTTAAACCAACTCTAAAACAAACTCTTAACAAATCAAAACCGACTCAATATTGTCTAGTCTAACAGAAATCAAGGTTGAGGGGATTTTTAATTCGAAAAGTTTCTTTTCTTTGTGAATTTTCAACAAAGTTAAACAATCAATCAAACTTATTTTATTTATTTCACATTTCAAAATTAAGAGAATTTTGGGATGTGACATCACGCCGCTGGGAAGGCCGGAGCACGACCCAAAAAATGACCGTGGTCTGATTCAGATAGAAATGGATCGTTCCATTTTTGGATCGATTTAGTGGAGATGCCCTAAACAATGTGCAGAGTTGGTATCCAAAACCAAAACCTAGGAGCGGGCCATGATAACGTGTTAATTCGTTCCAACGCAAGCCAATCGGTTTTAGTGGAAAAGACGGCACGGAACACACGGAGGAATGTAGTGAGGTACTGTATCCCATTGAAAAGAAGAAAAAATGATGAGGTGGGGGCCATACAGAGAAGTGCTTCTCCGTTTAAAAATATAAAATATTTTAGCTTTATAAAATAAATATATCTAGATGTCTTTTATGTATAGGTTTATTTCTAACCTCTACGAACCTATATATTCCCTTCGTTTTAAAAAATCAGATGTTTTAGATTTATGAAAAAAATATCTAGACTTCTTTTGTTGTGTAGATTCACTCTAAACCTTAGTGAACCTACATACTAACAAAAGTCTAGATACATTTGATTCAGAGCCAAAACATCTTATATTAAACAAACGAAGTACTAAAATAAATTAGATAAATTTGATTTATAAATCGAAAATATCTTATATTTCTAACCGGAGAGAGAGGAGAGGGTATATATCTATCAGGAGGTGCCCGGTCACAAGGAAATCGCAACCGTACAAACATCAGGTGCCTCCATAGCGTGTACGGTGAACAACACACGAGGAGAGGCGTGGCGATTGTGAAGCCTGACCGATGGTGGTGATGATGAGACCAAGGAGCTAGGATGTGGGCTAGGCGGGGATCCAGGATTGGACCGGGGATCAGAAAGTGGACGAGCGAGGTGGGGATCGGATGAAGATGCATATGAAGAAAAAAGAAAATATGAAGTATCACATTGACAAATAGGCCCCACATAGCATGAATGAAAGATATAAAGGTTGCAGTTTTTATGGTGTTTGAGTCTGCACACTTGCTCCGGAGCTTCCAAAGATCTTTATTGTGCACTTTAAATTAGAGGCTCAACATTTAGGGATTCTCCTAAAGTTGCCCTTATGATGACTATGGTACGTGTTCATCCATAGTGTTGGAGTGGGTGTTTATCCGAAGAAACAAAGGTTCTAATAGCCTCTCTAAGAGCCCAAGTGGTAGCTCGGGACAAAAGCCACACCCCATCAGAGAAGAAACTGCTTTCGGTTAAGTACTTTTAGTCGATTTTATATACATTTTTGTTTAGTTAAATGCCAAAAGTAAACTTTGCCATGCATGTCCAAAAAATATTCTTTTTAGGAAATGTTGTATTAAATAAAATAGTACAACATCATATCTAACAAATTTGAAACCAAAACAAACTACAAATAACCATGATATAAAAAATTTATCACGGCCATTTGAATTAATCATCTCTAATGTTAGACTAGACAATATTGAGTCGGTTTTGATCTGTTAAGAGTTTGTTTTAGAGTCGGTTTAAGTAATCTTGGCCGACAAGTTTTGTAACCGTATATATACTCTGTACTCCTCAAGCAATATTATTATGCAAGTCAATCAATTTTACATGGTATCAGACAATTAGATCATTGCCTTCATTATAATCTAGTCAAAAGAAATTCTTCCATATCTCAAAGGAACTCTTGATCATTGCCTTCATATTAATTCTTCTTTCCTTACAACTTTGACAACATATTCCGATGCAGATTGGACTGGATGTCCTGAGACTCGTCGGTCCACATCTGGTTACTGTGTTTTTCTTGGCAATAATTTGATTTCTTGGTCTTCTAAGCGTCAGCTAACGGTTTCTCATTCGTCTGTTGAGGCTGAGTACCGCGCAGTTGCACATGCAGTTGCAGAAATGGTATGGTTGCGTCAACTTCTGGCCGAGCTTCATCGCTCAATTTAGCAGGCTACCATTGTGTATTGTGATAATATCTCTGCAGTTTATATGGCGGGCAACCCAGTTCAGCATCGGAGGACAAAACATATTGAAATCGACATACATTTTGTTCGTGAAAAGGTTGCTCTTGGACAAGTTCGTGTTCTTCATGTTCTAACCACGGCGCAATTTGCTGACATCTTCACCAAGGGGCATGCTACTGCATCATTCATTGACATACGATTCAGTCTCAACGTCGTTGCGCTCGCCGATGAGACTGCGGGGGATGTTAGACTAGACAATATTGAGTCGGTTTTGATCTGTTAAGAGTTTGTTTTAGAGTCGGTTTAAGTAATCTTGGCCGACAAGTTTTATAACCGTATATATACTATATACCCCTCAAGCAATATTATTATGCAAGTCAATCAATTTTACATCTAACAACACCTCCTGCTTCTCAACTTTCAATGAAACCAAGTAAACCACCCACCCAAATAGATGAGAAACTAAGACCGTTGAATGTACTATGGTCGTGGCACACTCCTAGCAAAGCAAGTCCTTGAATTGCTACTATGTTGCCTATGTACGTGAAAAAGATCTAGTACACAAAAGTTCAAAACTCAACCTTTGACCAAATATATTCGATGATAACGATGTTGCCACCATTGGTGATATAGGGTGAAATGTTGGACGATCATCCGCAAATCGACATTCGTAGATTGGATGGACCAAAACACCACGTGATCACCCAGACAAGAAGACTTGTTGGGACATTCCACGTAAGCTCACCTTCACCGCCAAGTCGACACCACCGGGATGCAAAATGGACTGAGTGGAATTTTGAAAAAAAAATTGCTCTCGTGTGTTGATCTGTAGTTCACTTGCCCCTTCAGTTTCAATTTCTCTCTTTGGAATAACTTATCACATGAGCTAATCATCATCTAGTCTAGGAATGGCAATGAGTACCTATTACGGTATTACCCATGTACCCGGTGGGTAAAAACCCATTAAGAGTATGGTATAGGACAAAAAATTATCCATGCCCATTATGTAGAGCTGGGACGTGTATAAGACCGAACAACCCATACCCACGTACCTGTATACCGGTCAAAAATTCACAAGTGGATCTCCGTAATATTCTAAAGTACTTGATTTCCCCTAATCACGCATCGATGCATGCTAGCTAGGCCGATCCTCGCGTTTGCCAGTCAAGATCAAATAAATGTTATGGAATGGTCTTTATTTTGCTACTATTGGATCGCTCGAGTTTATTTCGGTCGAACTTGTTATGGTGTTGAAACTTTATTGTAATGCGTATTTTGAGGCATCATATCCGATAAAAACACCTCCACATTTTGTTGTGAGTGTATTCCTATGTGTTGTTGTTTATGATTATGTATTTTTGTTCACCTTTTATGATACATTGTTTTCTTATGAGTAGGTGTGTGTTAAAGTTTATAATGTGTTATTGTTTATAAATTATAATTATATGTTGTTGTTTATGGCTATTTTTTGTCAATTTGATGTATTATAAACGTCGATGTTTTTGCCCGCGGGTACCCATTTAACCTGACGTGTGACGAGTATGAAAAAATGTGTAAGTGTTGTGTGATGTTGTTTATGATTATGTATTATTGTTTATTTTTATGATACATTTTTATGAGCAAGTGCATGTTATAGTTTATAATGTGTTGTTATTTATAAATTATGGTTATATGTTGTTTTTTATGGCTATTTTCCATCAATTCAATGTATTATAAACATGGATGTTTTTACCCGTGGATATCCATTTAACCTGACAGGTGGCGAGTATGAAAAAACATGTGAGTTTTCATAGATATGGGTATGAGTATGTGTGGCACCATCCGCACACATACAAATCTAGCAAAATCTGAGTCACTTAGTCCGGGAAGAAGGGAGTAGAAGTTTCTACAAATATACATACCTAGTCATACACTAGAAACTGTCATACCCTTTTATGATCTCTATCATGACATTTAATGATATTAAAACAAACAAACAATATAGATTATTATTTGTAAAAAGTAGTAATTTAAGATTGAATCATGTTACAAACTAAAATTTAAATTTAGCAACAACACAAGTATATTATACCATATATTACAAATGTATATCATATAACACAAAACAAATATTTGATGATGAAATTATGTTGTTAGCTGAATAATTAAGTAATAAATTATACTCGATGATAGAACAAATATTGTTGACTATAGAATGATAAATAGTTTATAAAAGGTATAAAAGTTTAATATAAATTATATTTATTTAGTTTCTTTGGGTCTATAGTTTGGTAGAACTAGCCCTAATGGATTGGACTAAAAATACTTTGGCAACATGGGTCGAAGCAACAGCGTAGCAGCGACGACTAAGCCGACAAATGTGTCCTGTGGGGCAGCATCTCTGTAGTTGGGGTTTCCACCTGCAATAGATGGTATATATTAAACAATACAATGTAAATTGATTAGTGCTTGCTACTAGGATAGGATCGTAGGAGGCATAAACATGGATTACAAAAGTGATTACCAGAAAGAAGAAGGTGATCAACAACGACCAAGCAGACGAAGGAGCAAAGAAACTGGTAGACCGTCAGCTGAATGTGAGCCAGACTGACCGCCATGGTCATAGTATAATGGAGCACACCAAAGATGATGTAGGTGCAAAGGGCTTCAACCATGTCGTCCATGTTGAGGAGAAGAAATACTAGCAAACCTACAACTTGGGTCATGCCTTCCCACAGGTTGAGGAGAAATAGCTCGAGCAGACTCTTCGTACATCCAGTTCAGAATGTATTGACTAATAGAGAAGAGATTACTGGCTTTGGGAGATGTCCGCCTGCACCAATCTCATGCGCCCGCTAGGCCCTCACTGCCTCGAGGCTATATTTGCAAAGTTTAGATTAGATCATTAATACTATGTAAAGGATGCATTGCAACAGAGGATGCATAAGTGTGTGTGTTGCATATGCTTATAGAGTAGGTACTGGAGCGAGTACCGTCCTGAGTACCGTCCTGATAACGATGTGCCAATTGAGCCAGCTATTCTCTCGATAGGTGTAGTGTGTGACACCCTCCATTCCATCATGTGATCATCAACAGACACAGTTTGATCAACCAAAACGGACCACAAGATACATCAAAGATAATCTGCTCACAATTAAGTTTAACGGTAAAGACCATCTAGTGCATTGCGATCAAACAATTCAGACTATTAGTACGTTGATCCATTTCTTGAAAACACCACTAGTAGTATACTGCGTGCTAGCTTAAAAGTGTGTATATATCGTTTTCATTTACTATCGTCACAGCAACAATGTTTTATTTTGAAATCAATCAGCACACAACTTAGTTAATTATAGTGCTTGGAATAAACACAGGGCAAGGAAAAATAAGATGGTAGTGATCTGGGTGCCATCCCTAGCGAGCACTCGGATGCTCGTTTGTCCATCTTAGCACTCGGTCCAAAAGGAAACCTTCATGAGGGTTGGTTTTTTACAACTAGCCTCCAACCCTCAACCTAGAAACTACAAAGTTTGCCCCCGTACTTTAGCCTAGCAAGCAGTTCGGAAAAAAAAACTGCCAGCTCCACTCACGCCAAAACTCGTTCCCATGCCTCACAGACCCAGGTCACCTTTCCATGTATTCTTTTCTTCCTCCTCTAGAACTACATGGATATGTACTTTATACGTTGCTGCACAACAAAAAGATAAACTTCAATCCAAAACTCGGGACTCGCAGCCAAATCACTATGCAAACTCAGGACATTTCTTTCAAAACAAGTTGGTTAGGTTATAAAAACAACTTAGTTAGACGGTGGAACCAACTTAAGCCTTTTGATAAAAGCAAGTTAGTTAAAAGACAAGAAAGAAGCAAAACAACTATCATTGGTTTGGAACAACAAAGGGTTTATACCTGCAACTCAGTTAAACCTGAAGACCTTTTCTTAGATTCCACACTAGGTTGCAGAAAATAACAGGAACCTGATAGGGTTGTGGAAACAGCAATACAACCAAACATAGGAAGTAACATCCATGTTCCTTGTCTAAAAAAATCTATGTACAAGCCTGAAAAGCAACACAACTATATATAAGCATACATCATGCAACAACTTAATAGATAGTAGCCTACAACTCACTAGACTGGAATCTGCACATTTGCCAGATTCCCCTAAGCACTACAGAAACCACTTCTGATACGAGTTCATGAAAGGAATCAACTTACGCTACTCTCTTGGAGAGGCAATAATGTGTGATCAAAGAACAAATACAGAAGGAGAAGTTGAATGTTGCAGAGAAGATTAGCCATATTCAGATATATGATGACAACGTAGGAAGGTGAAGAAGATGGACCAAGTGCAAAAAATTAGGATGCAACTTTGGTTAATCAACTTAGCTCTATGTTGGAAGCAACTTAACTACGATGACAAGACAACTTAATTTTAAAAAAGAACCGTGAATCAAGCAAAACATGTAGGGTTTCGTAGCATGGAAAACAAAAAATTTCTATCGCATACAAACAAACAAGCCAAGATCTATCTACTAGATTGTAACAACGAGTCGATGGAATAACTCACCCTCGAAGATTCCAAATTGTTTAACGAGAGCGGATTCTCGTGGGTGATGTAGCCGTACTCTTCCCGATCTCAAGATCGC
This sequence comes from Avena longiglumis, assembly GCA_030063025.1. NCBI lineage: Eukaryota > Viridiplantae > Streptophyta > Magnoliopsida > Poales > Poaceae > Avena > Avena longiglumis. The sequence continues at coordinate 427,774,805 of CP125979.1, forward strand.
GTAGACGATCCTTCCAAGGCTGCGTTAAGAAGGTGCTCCCTGATCGGTCACACGTTAAGATTTTCGATGAAGACCTTCCTCTCCCTTGTTCCAGCAGCGGAGGTTGTAGCACTCTCCTCACGATTCCGGCAGACACGGCGTGGTCCGGAAGTAGAGGGAGATCTCAGGCTTCGCGGGAGGCGAGTATGGTGGACTATGAGAGAGCCCTCGGCGATCTAGGGTTTAGACACACCAAGTAGGGGGTGCTAGGGGCGGCGGCTAGGGCTTGGAGGTGCCCAAGTCGGCGGCTAGGGGAGAAACCCTAGGCGGGGGCTATGGTGGGCGGCGGCTAGGGGTAGGTTTAGAGGGCAATCTTGTGTGCTAGGAGGGAGCCCCGCCTCCTCTTATAGGAGGAGGCCGACCAAGGGAGGAATCCTCCCAACTCGGATCCCAAGTGGGCCGGCGGTGGAGGAGGGACTCCTCCCCAACTCGGTTTCCACCTCCCTCTCCACTTCCCAAAAATAGCCGTTTGACTTTCAAATTGGTGTTTGACCTTTTCAAACTAGGATTTGATTAAACCCTTTATTTTGTTCAGCGATGTCACCTAGTACATGATGCAATCATACCAACTTGATATAACACATTCATGTACCCTTCCCCTTCGGAGTGCCGGATATTCCGGAACCTTCTAGAACATTCCCGATGAAAACACCGGAACCATTCCTCAACTCCGAAATAGGATTTTCCTTATATGAATCTTATTCTCCGGACCATTCCAGATCTCCTCGTGATATCCCGAATCCCATTAGAGACTCCGAACAACATTCGGTCTCTTTCTCATCATTCCATAACTACTCAAACAACGTCGAATCCTTAAGTGTGTCTCCCTACGGTTCGTGAATTATGCGGACATGATCGAGACACTTCTCCAAACAATAACCAATAGAGGAATCTGGAAATTCATATGGCTCCCACATATTTCTACGATTACTTTGCGATCGAATGAACCACTTACATACGATACCAATTTCCCTTTGTCTCACGATAGTTTACTTATCCGAGGTTATGATCGTCGGTATCTCTGCATACCTAGTTCAACCTCGTTACTGATAAGTACTCTTTTCTCGTTTCCGTGATATGTGATCCCTTGTGATCCAGTCACATGCTTGCAAGCTAATTGGATGACATTTCACCGAGAGGGCACAGAGTATATCTGTTCGTCATATGGATGGACAAATCCCACTCTTGATCCATGTGTCTCAACCAATACTTTCCAAACACTCAATGCCACCTTTATAGCCACCCAGTTACGGTGTGGTGTTTGATGTCATCAAAGCATCCATCCGGTAAAGGTGATATGCATGATATCATGGTCGAAGGAATTAGGTTACTATGTATGAGAAAGCATATAGCAATTGAACTATTAAAATGACTTGATCTCTATGCTACGCTTATCTATAGGAGTATGTCCACCATATCATTCTCCTAACGATATGATCTTGTTGTTAATAACATCTCAATGTTCATGATAGGGAAACCACAATCATTTATTAACCAACAAGCTAGTGATGTATAGAGGCTTTACTAGGGACTTCAATTTAAGTTTACAAATCACACAAGTATTAATGTTTCCTTGTTAATACTATTATAGCATGAATGTAAACATTTATCATAAACACAAAGATATAATAATAACTACATTCATTATTGCCTCTAGGGCATATCTCCAACAGTCTCCCACTTGCACTAGAGTCATCTAATCTAGATTACATGGTAATATACCGAACACCCATGGCAGTTTGGTGTTGGTCATGTTTTTGCCCTCGGGAGAGGTTTAGTCAACGGATCCGCCACATTCAGATCTATGTGTACTTTGCAAATCTTTATGTCCCCATCTTGGACATGTTCTCAAATAGCATGAAAACATAGCTTGATGTGCTTTAGCTTCTTGTGTGACCTTGGTTCTTGCGCATTGGCTATGGCACCCATGTTATCACAGTAGATAGACATTGGGTCCAGCGCACTAGGAACCACACCCATCTCTGTAATGAACTCTTTCATCCATATCGCTTCTTGTGAAGCCTCCAAAGCAGCCATGTATTCCGATTCAGTTGAAGATCTCGCCACAACGCTTTGCTTTGCACTCCTCCAGATAACTGCTGCACCATTCAAAATAAATATGTATCCAGATTGTGATTTAGAATCATCCAGATCGGTGTTCCAACTAGCATCGGTGTAACCATTAACAACGAGCTGTTCATCACCTCCATAAGAAAGAACCATATCCTTAGTTCTTCTCAAGTACTTAAGGATGTTTTTGACCGCTGTCCAATGATCCACTCCTGGATCACTTTGATATCTGCTAGTTAAACTAACAGCATATGCAATGTCGGGTCTTGTACATAGCATGTCATACATTAGAGATCCTATGGCTGAGGCATAGTGAGTCTTACTCATCCTTTCTCTATCTTCTGCTGATGTCGAACTTTGAGTTTTACTCAAGGTCGTATTGGGCAACATGGGCAAGAACCCTTTCTTGCTATCTTCCATTCCAAACTTCTTTAGAACTTTGTCCAAATATGTACTTTGTGACAATGATATTTGGCGTCTTGATCTATCTCTATAAATCTTTATGCTTAATATGTAAGCTACTTCGCCAAGATCCTTCATTCAAAACCTATTATTCAAATATTCCTTGACACTATTAAGAAGGTCTACATCATTCTCAATGAACAATATGTCATCTACATATAGTATTAATAATGCTACAGAGCTCCCACTCACTTTCTTGTAAATACAAGCTTCTCCATAAGTTTGTATAAAACCAAAACTTTTGATCACCTTATCAAAACGTTGATTCCAACTTCGGGATGGTTGCTTCAATCCATAGATGGACCGTTGAAGTTTGCATACCTTGTTAGCATCTTTAGGATCGACAAAACCTTTGGGTTGCATCATATACAACTCTTCATCAATGTCTCCATTGAGGAATGTTGTTTTGACATCCATCTGCCATATCTCATAATCATAATATGCAGCGATTGCTAACATAATCCTCACAGAATTTAGCTTCGCTACTGGTGAGAAAGTCTCATCGTAGTCAACTCCTTGAATTTGTCGAAACCCCTTTGCGACAAGTCGAGCTTTATAGACAGTAACATTACCATCAGCATCTGTTTTCTTCTTGAAAATCCATTTGTTCTCGACAGCCTTCCGGCCATCCGGTAAGTCCACCAAAGTCCATACTTGGTTTTCGTACATGGATCCAATCTCGGATTTCATGGCTTCATGCCATTTATTGGAATCTGGGCTCATCATCGCTTCCTCATATGTGGCAGGGTCATCGGTGTTGTCCACCAACATGACACTCATAACGGGATCATACCAATCTGGAGTGGTACGAGTTCTCGTTGACCTGCGAGGCTCTGTAGCAACTTCAACCGAAGTTTCATGATCATCATCATTAGCTTCCTCTCTTATTGGTGTAGGCACCACAGGAACTTCTTCCGGTGCTGCGCTACTCGCAATTTCGAGAGAAGGTTCGACAACCTCGTCGAGTTCTACTTTCCTTCCAGTCACTTCTTTCGAGAGAAATTCCTTCTCTAGAAAGGATCCATTCTTGGCAACGAAGATTTTGCCTTCGGATCTATGATAGAAGGTATACCCAATAGTTTCCTTCGGGTATCCTATGAAGACGCATTTTTCCGCTTTGGGTTCAAGCTTGTCCGGCTGTAACTTCTTTACATAGGCTTCGCATCCCCAAACTTTAAGGAACGACAATCTAGGTTTCTTCCCAAACCATAATTCATACGGTGTCGTTTCAACGGATTTAGATGGTGCCCTATTTAAAGTGAATGCGGCTGTTTCTAATGCATAACCCCAAAATGATAGCGGTAAATCTGTAAGTGACATCATAGAACGAACCATATCTAAGAGAGTTCGATTACGATGTTCGGACACACCATTACGCTGTGGTGTTCCCGGCGGTGTCAATTGTGAAAGTATTCCGCATTTCTTCAAATGCTATTCACCTCCACGATCAGAACGTAGAAATTTAATCTTCTTGTTACGTTGATTCTCTACCTCACTTTGAAATTCCTTAAACTTCTCGAAAGTTTCGGACTTATGTTTCATGAAATAGATATACCCATATCTACTCAAGTCATCCGTGAAGGTAAGAACATAACGATAATCGCCATGGTTACACTCATTGGACCACACATCGGTATGTATATCCAATAAGTCCGTAGCTCGCTCCATCATACCGTAAAATGGAGTCTTAGTCATTTTACCCATCGGACATGCTTCACATCTTTCAAGTGATTCAAATCAAGTGATTCAAGAAGTCCATCGGAATGGAGTTTCTTCATACGCTTCACTCCAATGTGACCAAGACGATTACCACATATAGGTCGAGTTATCGCTCGATTTCAAACGTTTAGCCTCAATGTTATTAATATGTGTATTTCCACTATCGAGATTCAATAAGAATAGACCATCTATCAAAGGTGCATGTGCATAAAACATATTACTCATATAAATCGAACAACCATTATTCTCGGACTTAAACAAGTAACGTCTACTTAATAAACAAGATCCCGATATAATGTTCATGCTTAACGAAGGCACCAAATAACAATTATTTAAGTATAAAACTAATCTCGATGGTAGATGAAGGGGTAGCGTGCCGACCGCGATCACATCAACCTTTGATCTGTTTCCCACGCGCATCGTCACCTCGTTCTTCGCTAGCTTCCGTTTATTCTGCAAAGACTTTGTTTCGAGTTACAAATATGAGCAACGAACCAAGATTATCAAATACCTGAGCACTACTACGAGTGCTAGTGAGATACACATCAATAACATGTATATCGGATATAACTTTCTTCTTGATGTTGTTCTTCAAATCCGCCAAGTACTTTGGGATTCCGCTTCAATGACCTTCTCCCTTGCGGTAAAAGCACTCGATGTCAGGCTTAGGTCCAGCCTGGTCTTCTTCGTCGGTGTAACTTTCTTACCACCCTTCTTGAAGTGTCCCTTTTGCTTAGACTTGCCTTTCTTGAATTTGGTGGTCTTATTGACCATCAACACTTGGTGCTCTTTCTTGATCTCCACTTCTGCAGATTTCAACATGGCAAACAGTTCTGGCAACTGCTTGTTCATGTTTTGCATATTGTAGTTCATCACAAAGTTCTTGTAACTTGGTGGTAGTGATTGGAGGACACGGTAAATCCCCAAAGCACTAGGAATCACTATACCCAAGCTTTGAAGTTTGTTTGCGTGCCCAGACATCTTAAGCACATGCTCACTGACGGAGCTGCCCTCTTCCATCTTGCAGTTAAAGAACTTTTCAGAAGCCTCACAGCTCTCAATTACCGCGTGAGTCTCAAAGATCAATTTGAGATCACGGACAATATCATGTGGGTCTGAATTCTCAAACCTTTTCTGAAGCTCCGATTCTAAACCATACAAGATAGCACACTCGGAGTGAATCTTGAGTCTTCCGAGCGAGGTAAACATTCTTTACTTCGTCGGCATCAGCTGGCAAGGGTCACCCAATGTGCATCCAGACATAGGTCAAATTACCATTTGTGAGGATAATCCTCAAATTGCGGAACCAATCCGCGAAGTTGCTTCCATTGTTTTTCAACTTTTCTTTCTCTAGGAACGCATTAAAATTGATGGTAGGGGCCGCCATTGATCTACAACATATTTGCAATAGTTTAGACTAAGTTTATGACAAATTGAGTTCTAATTAATAGTTAAATTAATCTAGGTGAACTCCCACTCAAAACAATATCCCTCACATTGTTTTAGTGATCACACGAACCAAATCCACCACATCAACACCGATCATCACGAGAGTTGATATAGTTTCAATGGCGAACAATCGACATGTTCATCATATGTACTATATGATTCATGCTTTACCTTTCGGTGATCCGTGTTCCGAGACCATGTCTGTACATGCTAGGCTCGTCAAGATCAAACCTTAGCTTCCGCATGAGTAAATCTGGCTTGCTCACGTTGTATACACTTGCGGAATCTAACACACCCGATCATCACGTGGTGCTTCGAAACAACAAGCTTTAGAAACGGTGCTAACTAAGGGTGAACACTTTATGACTTGAAATTCATGTGCATGAGGGATCATCTTATAATGCTACCATCTTTAACTAAGCAATACAAGATGCATAAAGGATTAACATCACATGCAATTGATAATATGTGATATGATATGGCCTTTCTTCTTTGTGCTTCCGATCTCCATCTTCAAGCACGAACATGATCTCCATCATCACCGGCATTGCATCAAGGTCAATGACGCTTCTCCATGGTTGTCGTCCACCGGCTTCAACTATTACAACTACTTTGAATAGACACGCGGGTCTTAACATAAATTAAAGACAACCATATGGCTCACGCGGTTGCCAACTTACAATAAGGAACATTGCATACATCAAATATAATCACAATCATGGCCATATCACATCATCAAGACACCCCGCAAAACAAAGTTAGACGCCTCTACTTTCTTTGCATGTTTTACGTGGTTTGGGGCTTTCAATAAGTGTCGTTCTAACTTACGAACATGAACCACAACATTGATACTAGTATTGTTAATCACCCGTTGTAAATTGGATCTTAACTATGCTAGGAGAAAGCAGGCATAAAGCCACTTATGCAATACAAGTTGCATGTCAAGCGTGGAGCAAGTCTCATGAACGATGTCATGTAAGGTTAGCCCGGGCCGCTTCATCCCAACATCCCGCAAGATGCAAAGTACACAAGAAGCAATCGACAATAAAAGCATCAACGCCCACAATGACCATTGTGTTCTACTCGTGCAACAGATCTACCTATAGACCTGGCTCTGATACCATTGTAGGGTTTCGTAGCATGGAAAACAAAAATTTTCTATCGCATACAAACAAACAAGCCAAGATATATCTACTAGATTGTAACAACGAGTGGATGGAATAACTCACCCTCGAAGATTCCAAAGTGTTTAACGAGAGCGGATTCTCGTGGGTGATGTAGTCGTACTCTTCCCGACTCAAGATCGCGTAGACGATCCTTCCTGCTAACGTTCGGCAGTGCTACATGATTGGTCACACGTTGATTTTCGACAAAGACCTTCCTCTCCCTTGTTCCAGCAGCGGAGGTTGTAGCACTCTCCTCGCGATTTCTGCAAAGACAACTGGCGTGGTACGGAAGTAGAGGGAGATCTCGTGAGCCGCCTTAAGCGGGAGTATGGTGGACTATGAGAGAGCCCTCGGCGATCTAGGGTTTAGACACACCAAGGAGGGGTGCTAGGGCCATGGCTAGGGCTTGGAGGTTCCCAAGTCGTGGTTGGGGAGAAACCCTAGGCGGCTATGGTGGGCGGCGGCTAGGGTTAGGTTTAGAGGCAATCTTGTGTGCTAGGAGGGGCCTGCCCCTCCTCTTATAGGAGGGCGCCGCCAACGGAGGAGAATCCTCCCAACTCGGATCCCAAGTGGGCCGGCGGTGGAGGAGGGACTCCTCCCCAACTCGGTTTCCACCTCCCTCTCCACTTCCCAAAAAATAGCCGTTTGACTTTCAAATTGGCGTTTGACTTTTTCAAACTAGGATTTGATTAAACCCTTTATTTTGTTCAGCGATGACACCTAGTACATGATGCAATCATACCAACTTGATATAACACATTCATGTACCCTTCCCCTTCGGAGTGCCGGATATTCCGGAACCTTCTAGAACATTCCCGATGAAAACACCGGAACCATTCCTCAACTCCGAAATAGGACTTTCCTTTTATGAATCTTATTCTCCGGACCATTCCGGATCTCCTCGTGATATCCCGAATCCCATTCGAGACTCCGAACAACATTCGGTCTCTTTCTCATCATTCCATAACTACTCAAACAACGTCGAATCCTTAAGTGTGTCTCCCTACGGTTCGTGAATTATGCGGACATGATCGAGACACTTCTCCGAACAATAACCAATAGAGGAATCTGGAAATTAATATGGCTCCCACATATTTCTACGATTACTTTGCGATTGAATGAACCACTTACATACGATACCAATTTCCCTTTGTCTCACGATAGTTTACTTATCCGAGGTTATGATCGTTGGTATCTCTGCATACCTAGTTCAACCTCGTTACTGATAAGTACTCTTTTCTCGTTCCCGTGATATGTGATCCCTTGTGAGCCAGTCACATGCTTGCAAGCTAATTGGATGAAATTTCACCGAGAGAGCCCAGAGTATATCTATCCGTCATATGGATGGACAAATCCCACTCTTGATCCATGTGTCTCAACCAATACTTTCCAAACACTCAATGCCACCTTTATAGCCACCCAGTTACGGTGTGGTGTTTGATGTCATCAAAGCATCCATCCGGTAAAGGTGATATGCATGATCTCATGGTCGAAGGAATTAGGTTACTATGTATGAGAAAGCATATAGCAATTGAACTATTAAAATGACTTGATCTCTATGCTACGCTTATCTATAGGAGTATATCCACCATATCATTCTCCTAACGATATGATATTGTTGTTAATAACATCTCAATGTTCATGATAGGGAAACCACAATCATTTATTAACCAACAAGCTAGTGATGTATAGAGGCTTTACTAGGGACTTCAATTTAAGTTTACAAATCACACAAGTATTAATGTTTCCTTGTTAATACTATTATAGCATGAATGTAAACATTTATCATAAACACAAAGATATAATAATAACTACATTCATTATTGCCTCTAGGGCATATCTCCAACAAAACAACCCTCCTACAGAAAATCAAAAAAATGCAACATAGGCTAATATGCTAATTAACTTAGTTCTATGCCGAAAGTAACTTAACTATGGTGGCAAGACAACTTAACTGGAAAAGGAGATGGTAAATGGAAGCAAAAAAAAATTCTCCTTGCATAAAATCAAAATGCAACTTAGGCTAATTTGGTTAATCAACTTAGTTCTATGCTGAAAGGAACTTAACTACAGTGACAAGATGGTAGCTGGTGCTTGACGGGGAGGAAAAGGTTGAAGCTGTTCTATATGTCCCCGGCAACGGCGCCAGAAAACTTGTTGATGGTGCTGACGTGGAGCACTTCATTGGAAACCCCAAGAGCAAGGTGTCAAGCAGCTGACAGCAAGTCTTCCCTCAGTTGAGACCGAGGTTATCGAACCAGAAGGAGGAAGGAAACGTCACACAGGTGTTGCGAGCAACGCGGAGACCTGCACAACACAAACTCAAGACTTTGCCCCAACGAATCAATGAGGTTGTCAAGCTCACCGGTTTGCAGCAAGTATTAAACGTATGGTGTGGAAGGTAATGGTTTGCAGCAAGTAAACAGGTAACAGTGGAAGATGTATCAATGGTAAAGATTGGACCGGGGTCCATAGTTCACTAGAGGTGCTCTCCTTAGATAAACAACATGGCATGAAGGGTAAACAAATTACAGCGAGGCAATTGACAGGAACTGAGCAAGGCATAACAATGCAATTACTATCCAGAAAGATCCTATGAAGTTGATTGGGCAATACAACAATATACATAGACCGTCATCCAACTGCATATATGACTAGAAGTCCACCTTCAGGTTATCATCTGAACCCCCTCTAGTATTAAGTTGCAAGCAACAGACAACTGCTTTAAGCAAAGCGTGTAAGATAAACAGTTCACATGTTCCATGAACAAGAGACCATTGTTTTCTCCCTAGTAGCAACAACACATCTACAACCGAAGAGATTTCTGTCACTTCCCTTGGAAACTAGAGGCATGAACCCACTATCGAGCATAAATACCCCCTCTTGGAGTCACTAGCAACTACTTGGCCAAGATAACCACTAACAACGAAGAGCATGCAAGATCACAAACAATACGGACATGATAGACTCATAAAGATAAAACCATTAAACAAACCAACATAATAATCTCAATATCCATCGGATCCCTGCAAACACAACATGCATGATTACAAATAGATTAGATCTTGATCATAAACGGAGCTCACACGATCTATACATGAAAGCACAAAGGAGGAGATACAACCATCTAGCTACTACATGGACCCATAGTCCAAGGTGGAACTACTCACGAATCATACCGGAGAGAAGGCCTCCAGGATGATCTCCCCTCCGGCAGGGTGTCGGGAAGAACTTTAGATCCCTCCCGATCTAGGGACGATGATGACGGTGGCTATAGATGGTTTCGTGGATTTCTGATCGGGTACTCAGGGTTTCTGCATCGGGGGCTTCTTATAGGCGAAGGGGCAAGACCGGGAGGCGGCCAGGGCCACCAAACCCTAGCCAGGCGCGGGCCCACCTACCCCCGTGCCTGGGGTGGGTCTGGCCCCCCTAGCCGTCCCCTCCGGCTCTCCTCTGGACTTCTTGTTCCCCACGGAAAGTAATTGACTTTGATGTTTGTCTCGTCCAATTCCGAGAATATTTATTTACTAACTTTTCTGAAACCAAAAACAGCAGAAAATAGGCATCTGGCACTGTTGCAACTTGTTAATAGGTTAGTACCAGAAAACATGTAAAAAGAACCTCAAAATGTGGACAAAAAAAGCAAAGTAGATACTAAACAAGCATGGAGCATCAAAAATTATAGATACGTTTTTCCAACGTATCAGCATCCCCAAGCTTAACTCCTGCTCGTCCTCGAGTAGGTAAGTGATAAACAGAATAATTTTTGAGGTGACATGCACCATCACAATAAATATCCAACCATTTGCAAGCATTGAAAGCTGGGATCAAAGAACTCTACACATGTGCATGAAAGATGGAGGTCTAACAATAGGACATAGTAACTATGCATGCAACATGGCAAGCTACAAACAAAGATCATGAATAACATGCATTGAAAAACGTTTGTTTGTTTCATATGCAGACAACATAGCATAGTGGCAAAGCTTGTCCCTCATAGACTAGCAATATAATGCATAGGACACCTACAAAGTTCACAAGGGTGACTAGAAACAAATAACACAAGAGCAAGTAATAACACAATATGCATCAATTAATAAGCTTTGGAACACTGCACACAGAATGACAACTATGCTCTCTTAATGGTGCCTAAAGGTAGAAGGTGGAGATTCAATAATGGTGGAAGAAAGGCCTTTTTATAAAGGAAGCATGGATTACAAGTTTCAAAAGAGATTCCAAAAATTATGGTACTTATTAGCTTTCATCCCTCATTGCCCTTATCATAAGCATCTTGAAGTGGTTAAGGTTAAAGTGGCAAAGCTGTAGTATATGCTTGACGAAGTATAAGTTGGAAATCTCATGCCCCTTGAATACAAGGGCCACACCTCATGCATACTCAACTTTGGGTCCAGGTAAGTTCTTGTCACTATAAGTATTTGCATATCATTGAGAACCGCCAACGGGGTACCCCTTGCACATGGTACAAGAGCTTCCCCATAACCAAAATGACAAGGCAAGCAGACAATGAGCATCTCAGCAATTCTTCTCATGTACCATGGGAATATGGTGTTTTTTATCTCTTTCCTCTTTTCTCAAGGTGTCTCTTTTTTATAAGAAGAATGCTTCATAGATGTCACTATGGTGATGCTGCAAGTTTCACCATGATTAGGCATGGCTTAGGCTAGCGGCCCAGGCGTTTCTCTAACACAGGATACAAACTCCATGGACTTACAAGTTCCCTCTTTATTTCACACCGGTGACATCCATAGACAAAAGAACATGATATCAACTGAGTACAACAAGGTACAAGTGCAATGTTGAAAATGTTCCCCGTGACAGCACGGTTCTGCTAATTCCAACTTATAAGTGCAAGCATATACAACAAAGTTGTCACAATGGTTCACGTTTATTAGGGGCAAAGAATAAAGTGCGCCATCAAGTTCATGAGGGCTTTAATCACTAAGTTTTCACATAACAAAATAGTTTTTTTAACTGGAAGATAGATGAAAACAAGAGTATACTTTGGAATGGTGTAACACACCATGCATAGAAATTTATAGTGGACACTTTGGAATAACTTGGTTTATTGGGAGTTGGAAGCATGAGTAGAGCTTACTCATACAAGTGGAGGCTAGCAAAAGACCGGGAGCAACCAACTAAGAGAGCAAGAATGGCCATAATTATGCAATACAACAAAGCAAACTAATCAAAGCAAAGAGTGGTACTACAAGTCAAGGAGTAAATGATCATAGAGGCTAATGGTGACTTGTCATAGTCATATCATGGTGTGAGCATGTGCCAAGTCAACCAAGCAAAACATCAAAGGATAATACCACAATACTATGCTTTTGCATGCTAAAACAACGCATAATTTCTTTAAGGCACACTAAGCAATCCCAATTGTTTGGAACAAGACATGCTACAACAATAATCACTAATCATAATGCTAAAACAACACCTATCATGTCATGCTAAAGTCTAAGTCACAGTCAATGCAAGCTCCTCTTGCACTTCAAGCAAGAACTTACTACTCATTTCCAAACACCAAGCAACCTTATTTGCAAAACAACACAGTGAGAACGAGGGTCCAAACTATTTTATAAAAATAGACAAACTAAGCAAAGCAAACAAAAACTAAGACGCTCCAAGAATAACACAACTGTGCATGAAACAATAAAAACGAAGTGTCTAGACAGACCTGAGCTTTTTATTGATGAAGGGGATGCCTTGGGCATCCCCAAGCTTTAACGCTTGTACCTCTTGGATATTTCTTGGGGTGACACCATGGTGGAATCCCCAAGTTTGAGCTTTTGTCCATTCTTCATCTCATTGCATCATTCTCTATCTACAACTGAAATTTTTTCTTCATACAAAACTTCACACAATCTTCATTAGCAACATTAGTGTATTCAAAAGATATTAGACCACTGGCAAAGCTTTGGAACAGCAAGGATTTTCACTAAAAACACAAGCTACTGTAGTAAATCCTTCAAATAAACTCAATTTACCTGAAGAGAGCTCAAAAAGGAATCAATAAGAAGCAAATGCAAATAATGGCAGAAATCTGACAAAACAGACCAGCAGGTAGAAATGATTTTTTTAAAACATCTTCAGTTGCTCAAATCAAAAAGTGTTGAACTAACTAAAGTTAGCTAACATACGGGGGGATTTATTCATAAATGTTTAGCTCAATACGAGTTACAGAGCCTCCTCATGAATTTGTTTGGTGGAGGATAGAAATCTGTTTCGGGACAGCAACTCCCCAAATCTCACTTCCCTCTCATTAGAGGTCATTCTTGGCAAAAAAAGCAAACAAAAAAGGATAAGGAGAGGTCATTATAGAAGTAATAACTTCCAAGACTCTAGGAAACTCTTGGGTTATCTCCCAACAAGTACTTTTCTATAACGCCTTTAAGTTAGGCACAAGAAGTAAGAAGAATTAAGTATTTTCAAATGAAGAATTTCCCCTCTTGTTCCTTCCTTTCTTACCTTTCTTTTTCTCTTTAGGAAAGATATGATTGCTTACTGGAGGAGCAAAGTGCATGGTACCTTTCCTAACATCTATCACTGCCCCAAGGTGTTTAAGTAGAGACCTTACAAGTGTGATTTGTCCCTTGCCTACACATTCAATAACAAGATAATCAGTAGTCACCATTTTTCCTGAGATTTTTGTAAACACACCTTTAGCTATTCCAATGGGTGATATAGTGGTATTGTTGGTAAGAGAGATTTCCTCTCCTCCTTCAATAAGCCCCCAAAGACTCAAGGAATCAAAAATATCTTTAGGCATGAGACAAAATTCAGACATGATATCATAGCGAGCATCAAAAAGTGTAGTATTTATTGAGACTTTGATTGTGGGAAACCATTTTGAAGGCTCAGAATTTATAGGAACATAATCATGGTAAGCCCTAAGAGTGTGATAGCAACTATTCATGACAGCAATACTGGTATCAAGATGGTTCAACCTAGCAAAAATACTTGTGAAAGAGGAATCAGACTTGCAAGGTGTACCATAGATCATGATTAATTTCCTTATGGCATCATAAGCTTCATCCTCAGTACAAAGCAAAAAATCTTTCTCAGCCACAACATCCAAAGCATATCTATAACAAAGAGCAATACCGCGGTAGAAACTATCAATAACCAAGTTGAGGCTTACCTCAGGCTCAGTTTCCCTCTCGAAAGCAGAGATTCTAGACCAAGCTTCCTTAAAACTTTCTTCACCTTTTTGCTTAAAGGTGGAGATTTCTACCATAGGGGAAATAAAGGCAGACCCCGGCATGGCAGCAACTAGAGCAAGAACTATTTTTTTGTGTTTTTGAATAAAGCAAGCAAACCAAACTAGACTAATTTTTTGGTTTTTTTTGAAAAGAGGCAAACAAAACCAAGCAAAAGAAACAAAGCAAACTAAAAACAAAGTAAAGAGAAAGGAAGTGAAGGACTCCCTAGTGACGACGTCCTTAGCCTCCCCGGCAACGGCGCTAGAAAACTTGTTGGTAGCTGGTGCTTGACGGGGAGGAAAAGGTTGAAGTTGTTCTATATGTCCCCGGCAACGGCGCCAGAAAACTTGTTGATGGTGCTGACGTGGAGCACTTCGTTGGAAACCCCAAGAGCAAGGTGTGAAGCAGCAAGCAGCAAGTCTTCCCTCAGTTGAGATCGAGTTTATCGAACCAGAAGGAGGAAGGAAACTTCACACAGGTGTTGTGAGCAACGCGGAGACCTGCACAACACAAACTCAAGACTTTGCCCCCAACGAATCAGTGAGGTTGTCAAGCTCACCGGTTTGCTGTAACAAAGGATTAAACGTATAGTGTGGAAGATAATGGTTTGAAGCAAGTAAACAGGTAACAGTGGAAGATGTATCAATGGTAAAGATTGGACCGGGGTCCATAGTTCACTAGAGGTGCTCTCCTTAGATAAACAACATGGCATCAAGGGTAAACAAATTGCAGCGAGGCAATTGATAGGAACTGAGCAAGGAATAACAATGCAATTACTAGCCAGAAATATCCTATGAAGTTGATTGGGCAATACAACAATATACATAGACCGTCATCCAACTGCATATATGACTAGAAGTCCACCTTCAGGTTATCATCCGAGCCCCCTCTAGTATTAAGTTGCAAGCAACAGACAACTGCTTTAAGCAAAGTGTGTAAGGTAAATAGTCCACATGTTCCATGAACAAGAGACCATTGTTTTCTCCGTAGTAGCAACAACACATCTACAACCGAAGAGATTTCTGTCACTTTCCTTGGAAACTAGAGGCATGAACCCACTATCGAGCATAAATACCCCCTCTTGGGGTCACTAGCAACTACTTGGCCAAGATAACCACTGGAAACAGAGAGCATGCAAGATCACAAACAACACAGACATGATAGAATCATAAAGATAAAACCATTAATCAAACCAACATAATAATCTCAATATCCATCGGATCCCCGCAAACACAACATGCATGATTACAAATAGATTAGATCTTGATCATGAACGGATCTCACAAGATCTATACATGAAAGCACAAAGGAGGAGATACAACCATTTAGCTACTACATGGACCCATAGTCCAAGGTGGAACTACTCAAGAATCATACCAGAGAGAAGGCCTCCAGGATGATCTCCCCTCCAGCAGGGTGCCGGGAAGAACTTCAGATCCCCCCGATCTAGAGACGATGGTGGCAGTGTCTACAGATGGTTTCGTGGATTTCTGATCGGGTACTCAGGGTTTCTGCATCGAGGGCTTCTTATAGGCGAGGGGGCGAGACCGGGAGGCAGCCAGGGCCACCAAACCCTAGCCAGGCACGGGCACACCTGCCCCCGCTCCTGGGGTGGGTCTGGCCCCCCTGGCCGTCCTCTCCGGCTCTCCTATAGACTTCTTGTTCCCCATGGAAAGTAATTGATTTTGACGTTTGTCCTGTCCAATTCCGAGAATATTTCTTTACTAACTTTTCTGAAACCAATAACAGCTGAAAAAGGGCATCTGACACTGTTGCAACTTGTTAATAGGTTAGTACCAGAAAACATGTAAAAAGCACCTCAAAGTGTGGACAAGTAAAGCAAAGTAGATACTAAAAAATCATGGAGCATCAAAAATTATAGATACGTTTCCAACGTATCACAGGACAACTTAAATTTTTAAAAATGTCAGTGAATCAAAGCAAAACAATTCCCTAAAAAACAAAATGAAACTTAATCTAATCTAGCTAATCAACTTAGTTCTATTCTAAAAGAAACTTAACTAGGGTGACAAGACAACTTAACTACACCCACCTACATGGACTTGAGATGTCCTGGACCATAAGCTCATGCCTAAGGAGTAATGTCATGCCCAAGAAGGAGGCATCAGTCGCGATTTCTATCATGTATCTTATGTGGGGGAGCAGGAATAGCTACCGTCGAGGTAATACTTAGTGCCAGCCACAGACAACCATGGAGCTAGTTGATGAATTGTTCAAGTCGCTTGAAATCCCACCACAGGGAGGGGACATGAGGTTATAGTTTGCGAGAAGTGGAAGATGCCATAACTTTGAGATTTTCTAATTCTATTGCAGGAGCTAGTACAATAGCAAGGGACGACAACAAACTCTACCCGGATGACAAGGTGCAAGCAGTATTCAGGAGTTGTTGACCCCTGTTGAAATTTTAACTTTTCAGAGATGCTCTAATTTTGGTTATGGACAAAAACTTCTAGTTTGTTCGTTTGGAGATGGATTGTCGGTTAGTTGTTGTGCAATGGGCTGATCGATAGAAGGTGCGCTTGGTAGTTATGTTGGAGATATGCCCTAGAGACAATAATAAATATAGTTATTATTATATCTTTGTGTTTATGATAAATGTTTACATTCATGCTATAACAATATTAACCAGAAACATTAATACTTGTGTGATTTGTAAACTAAATTAGAGTCCTTAGTAAAGCCTCTTCATAATACTAGCTTGTTGATTAATAGATGATCATGGTTTCTTGATCATGAACATTTGAGATGTTGTTAATAACAAGATCATATCATTAGGAGAATGGTATGGTGGACATACTCCTATAGATAAGCGTAGCATAAAGATCAAGTCATTTTAATAGTTCAATTGCTATAAGCTTTCTGATACATAGTAACCTAATTCCTTCGACCATGAGATCATGCGTATCACCATCACCGGAAGGATGCTTTGATGACATCAAACACCACACCGTAACTGGGTGGCTATAAAGGTGGCATTGAGTGTTCAGAAAGTATGGGTTGAGACACATGAATCAAGAGTGGGATTTGTCCATCCATATGACTGATAGATATACTCTGGGCCCTCTCGGTGGAATGTCATCCAATTAGCTTGCAAGCATGTGACTGGCTCACAAGGGATCACATACCACCGGAACGAGAAAAGAGTACTTATCGGTAACGAGGTTGAACTAGGTATGCAGAGATATCGACGATCAAAACCTCAGATAAGTAAACTATCGTGAGACAAAGGGAAATTGGTATTGTATGTAAGTGGTTCATTCGATCACAAAGTAATCGTAGAAATATGTGGGAGCCATATGAATTTCCAGATTCCTCTATTGGTTATTGATCGAAGAAGTGTCTCGATCATGTCCGCATAATTCAAGAACCGTAGGGAGACACACTTAAGGATTCGATGTCGTTGAGTAGTTATGGAATGATGAGTAAGAGACCGAATGTTGTTCGGAGTCTCGGATGGGATCCGGGATATCACGAGGAGATCCGGAATGGTTCGGAGAATAAGATTCATATAAGGAAAGTCCTGTTTCGGAGTTGAGGAATGATTCCGGTGTTTTCATCGGGAATGTTCTAGAAGGTTCCAGAAGGTCCGACACTCCAGAGGGGAAGGGTACATGAGTGTGTCCTAACAATGTGGAATTGTTGCATCATGTACTAGGTATCATGGCTGAGCAAAATAAAGGGATAAATCAAATCCTAGTTTGAAAAGTCAAACGCCAATTTGAAAAGTCAAACGACAGTTTTGCTTGGTGGAGGGAGAGTAGGAAACCTACTTGGGGAGGAGTTCCTCTCCCTCCACCCGCCGGCCAAGGAGGCCGACTTGGGGGAGGACTCCCTCCCCTTGGCCGGCGCCCTCCCACCTATAAAAGGAGGGGCAAGGGTGCCCCTCTTCCCTACACCTCTCTCCACCAAAACCCTAGCCCTAGCCGCCGGCCACCACAAGTCGCCGCCGCCCTAGGATTTGCCCTAGCCGCCGAGTTGGGGCTCTCCCTAAGCCCTAGCCGCCGGCCTAGCCTCCTCCCTTGGTGCCTCTAAACCCTAGATCGCCAAGACCTCTCTCATAGTCCACCATACTCGCTCCGGCTTAAGGAGAAGCCCTGCGAGATCTCCCCTCTACTTCCGGTACCACGCCGTCGTCTTTGGAATCGCGAGAGTGCTACAACCTCCGTCACTGGAACAAGGAAGAGGAAGGTCTTCATTGAGTACCGAACGTGTGACCGATCATGAAGCGCCGCCGAGCATAGCCGGAAGGATCGTCTACGCGATCTTGAGATCGGCAAGAGTACGACTACATCACCCACGAGAATCCGCTCTCGTTAACCGCTTTGGAATCTTCGAGGGTGAGTTCCTCTATCGACTCGTTGCTACAATCTAGTAGATAGATCTTGGCTTGTTTGTTTGCATGCGGTAGAAATTTTTTGTTTTCCATGCTACGAACCCCTACAAGTTACTCAGTGGGTGACAAAAAGCAATATAGTTTAAATCTTCAATGTACAACTTAATTTTCATGAAAAACAGCTTAGGGAGATGGAAAAAAACAACTTAATTAAATCATTATACTACTTAGAGGAATTTGATTATAAGTCAAAACATAGATTAAATAATGGAAACAACTTAATTAGAATCAGTATACAACTTATTTATTCAATTCTAGGTTGTAACCTAATCCGATGGGACTTTAAGCATACTTTTCTATCCTATACCTAAGTTAACTTAGTGTTCCTAGTTGAATCGTAGAATTTACCATGTGTACAAATTCAAGGTTTATGAGTACAACAATATATTGGCAAATCCAAAATTGGACGCATAAAGAGATGCGGTTCTAAGCTCCATATCACATCTTAGTCTCCTTTCCAGAAAAAAATATCACATCTATAGAGTCTTTAGAAACTTCAGTACAAGTATAACAATTTAACTTGGCTTCTATTTTGACTTTCTAATTGCAGCTATATTCATGGATCAGTAAATAGTGTACAAATATTAGTGGTTGGTTCCTACTTGGTGAAAGAAAAATAGAAATCTTGTCCAAAACCAACACCCACAAGGCCACAAATATCAGTGTCCGAAAATCAATGATAAGCTCCAAGGTGAGCAACATAGTTTGGATGTACATACGTAACAACATATCACATGTCAAAATCAGCTAGGAGCAAACTTGCAGGTGAGCGCGCTGCTACGACATGGCTAAGAACAGTACTAGAAGAAGGAGCAGCCTGGCTGGGGCGGCATGTCCTACCTCAACCACGACCATGACCTGTTGGAGATATGCCCTAGAGGCAATAATAAATGTAGCTATTATTATATCTTTGTGTTTATGATAAATGTTTATATTCATGCTATAATAGTATTAACAAGGAAACATTAATACTTGTGTGATTTGTAGACTAAAATAAGAGTCCCTAGTAAAGCCTCTATATAATACTAGCTTGTTGGTTAATAGATGATTGTGGTTTCCCTATCATGAACATTGAGATGTTATTAACAACAAGATCATATCGTTAGGAGAATGATATGGTGGACATACTCCTATAGATAAGCGTAGCATAAAGATCAAGTCATTTTAATAGTTCAATTGCTATATGCTTTCTGATACATAGTAATCTAATTCCTTTGACCATGAGATCATGCATATCACCTTTACCGGATGGATGCTTTGATGACATCAAACACCACACCGTAACTGGGTGGCTATAAAGGTGGCATTGAGTGTTCGGAAAGTATTGGTTGAAACACATGGATCAAGAGTGGGATTTGTCCATCCATATGACGGATAGATATACTCTGGGCCCTCTCGGTGAAATGTCATCCAATTAGCTTGCAATCATGTGACTAGCTCACAAGGGATCACATATCACGGTAACGAGAAAAGAGTACTTATCGGTAACGAGGTTGAACTAGGTATGCAGAGATACCGACGATCATAACCTCGGATAAGTAAACTATCATGAGACAAAGGGAAATTGATATCGTATGTAAGTGGTTCATTCGATCACAAAGTAATCGTAGAAATATGTGGGAGACATATGAATTTCCAGATTCCTCTATTGGTTATTGTTCGGAGAAGTGTCTCGATCATGTCTGCATAATTCACGAACCGTAGGGAGACACACTTAAGGATTCGACGTTGTTTGAGTAGTTATGGAATGATGAGAAAGATTCCGAATGTTGTTCGGAGTCTCGAATGGGATTCGGGATATCACGAGGAGATCCGGAATGGTCCGGAGAATAAGATTCATATAAGGAAAGTCCCGCTTTGAGTTGGAGAATGGTTCCGTGTTTTCATCGGAATGTTCTAGAAGGTTCTAATGTCCGGACCGGGGAAGGGTACATGAATGTGTTATATCAATTTGGTATGATTGCATCATGTACTCGGTGTCACCGCTGAACAAAAATAGAGGGTTTATTCAAATCCTAGTTTGAAAAGTCAAACGGCTAGTTTGAAAGTCAAACGGTAGTTTTTGGAAAGAGGAGGAGGAGTGGGAAACCGAGTTGGGGAGGAGTTCCCTCCTCCAACCGCCGGCCCACCTCCAAGCCGAGTTGGGGAGGGACTCCTCCCCCTCCCCTTGGCCGGTCGGCCCCTCCACCTATATAAGGAGGGGCAGGGCTCCCTCCTAGAGACACACAAGATCCTCTCCTCCAAACCCTAGTACCAAGCCGCCGCCGCCTCCATAGCCGCCGCCGGCCCTAGAGCACTCGCCGCCGCTGCCTAGGTGAAACCCTAGCCGACGGTCTAACCCCTCCTCGGCGTGTCTAAACCCTAGATCGTCGAGGGACTCTCTCATACTCCACCATACTCGCTCCAGCTTAAGGTGAAGCCCTGCGAGATCTCCCCTCTACTTCCGGTACCACGCCGTTATGCTGCCGGAATCTCGAGGAGAGTGCTACAACCTCCGCTGCCTGCTGGAACAAGGGAGAGGAAGGTCTTCGTCGAGTATCGAACGCGTGATCGATCAAGGAGCTCGCTTAACGCAGCCTTGGGAAGGATCGTCTCACGCGATCTTGAGATCGGAAGAGTACTACATCACCCACGAATCCTCTCTCGTTAAACACTTTGGAATCTTCGAGGGTGAGTTATTCTATCAACTCGTTGCTACAATCTAGTAGATAGATCTTGGCTTGTTTGTTTGTATGCAGTAGAAATTTTTTGTTTTCCATGCTACGAATCCCTACAGTGGTATCAGAGTCGTGTCTATATGTAGATCTGTTGCACGAGTAGAACACAATGGTCATTGTGTGCGTTGATGCTTTTATTGTCGATTGCTTCTTGTGTACTTTGCATCTTGCGGTATGTTGGGATGAAGCGGCCCGGGCTAACCTTACATGACATCGTTCATGAGACTTGCTCCACGCTTGACATGCAACTTGTATTGCATAAGTGGCTTTGCGGGTGCTTGTTTCTCCTAGCATAGTTAAGATCCAATCTACAACGGGTGATTAACAATACTAGTATCAATGTCGTGGTTCATGTTCGTAAGTTAGAATGACACTTATTGAAAGCCCCAAACCACGTAAAATATGCAAAGAAAGTAGAGGCGTCTAACTTTGTTTTGCAGGGGTGTGCTGTGATGTGATATGGCCATGATTGTGATTATATTTGATGTATGCAATGTTCCTTATTGTAAGTTGGCAACCGGCAGGAGCCATATGGTTGTCTTTAATTTATGTTAAGACCCGCGTGTCTATTCAAGTAGTTGTAATAGTTGAAGCCGGTGGACGACAACCATGGAGAAGCGTCATTGACCTTGATGCAATGCCGGTGATGATGGAGATCATGTTCGTGCTAAAAGATGGAGATCGGAAGCACAAAAGAAGAAAGGCCATATCATATCACATATTATGAATTGCATGTGATGTTAATCCTTTATGCATCTTGTATTGCTTAGTAGATGACGGTAGCATTATAAGATGATCCCTCATGCACATGAATTTCAAGTCATAAAGTGTTCACCCTTAGTTAGCACCGTTGCTAAAGCTTGTTGTTTCGAAGCACCACGTGATGATCGGGTGTGTTAGATTCCGCAAGTGTATACAACGTGAGCAAGCCAGATTTTCTCATGCGGAAACTAAGGTTTGATCTTGACGAGCCTAGCATGTACAGACATGGTCTCGGAACACGGATCACCGAAAGGTAAAGCATGAATCATATAGTAGATATGATGAACATGTCGATTGTTCGCCATTGAAACTATATCAGCTCTCGTGATGATCGGTGTTGATGTAGTGGATTTGGTTCGTGTGATCACTAAAACAATGTGAGGGATATTGTTTTGAGTGGGAGTTCACCTAGATTAATTTTATTATTAATTTGAACTCAATTTGTCATAAACTTAGTCTAAACTATTGCAAATACGTTGTAGATCAATGGCAGCCCCTACCATCAATTTTAATGCATTCCTAGAGAAAGAAAAGTTGAAAAACAATGGAAGCAACTTCGCGGATTGGTTCCGCAATTTGAGGATTGTCCTCACAGCTGGTAATTTGACCTATGTGCTGGATGCACATTGGTGACCCACTTGCAATGATGCCGATGAAGTAAAGAATGTTTACCTCACTCTAAGACTCAAGACTCCACGATGTGCTATCTTGTATGGTTTAGAATCGGAGCTTGTAAAAGGTTTGAGAATTCAGACCCATATGATATTGTCGAGGATCTCAAATTGATCTTTGAGACTCATGCGGCAATTGAAAGCTATGAGGCTTCAAAAGTTCTTTAACCGCAAGATGGAAGAGGGCAGCTCACAAGTGAGCATGTGCTTAAGATGTCTGGGCACGCAAACAAACTTCAAAGCTTGGGTATTGTGATTCCTAATGCTTTGGGGATTTACCGTGTCCTCCAATCACTACCACCAAGTTACAAGAACTTTGTGATGAACTACAACATGCAGAACAAGACGTTGCCAGAACTCTTTGCCATGTTGAAGTCTGCAGAAGTGGAGATCAAGAAAGAGCACCAAGTGTTGTTGGTCAATAAGACCACCAAATTCAAGAAAGGCAAGTCTAAGCAGAGGGGACACTTCAAGAAGGGTGGTAAGAAAGTTACCACGCCGACGAAGAAGACCAAGGCTGGACCTAAGCACGATCTTGAGTGCTTTTACGCAAGGGAGAAGGTCACCGAAGCGCAATTGCCCAAAGTACTTGGCGGATTTGAAGAACGGCAACATCAAGAAGAAAGGTATATCCGATATACATGTTATTGATGTGTATCTCACTAGTACCGTAGTAGTGCTCGGGTAGTTGATATCGGGTTCGGTTGCTCATATTTGTAACTCAAACAAAGCCGCAGAATAAACGGAAGCTAGCGAAGAACGAGGTGATGATGCGCGTGGGAAACGGATCAAAGGTTGATGTGATCGCGGTCGGCACGCTACCCCTTCATCTACCATCGGGATTAGTTTTATACTTAAATAATTGTTATTTGGTGCCTGCGTTGAGCATGAACATTATATCAGGATCTTGTTTATTGTAGACGGTTACTTGTTTAAGTCCGAGAATAATGGTTGTTCGATTTATATGAGTAATATGTTTTATGCACATGCACCTTTGATAGATGGTCTATTCTTGTTGAATCTCGATAGTGGAAATACACATATTAATAACATTGAGGCTAAACGTTTGAAATCGGCGATAACTCGACCTATATGTGGCAATCGCTGCCTTGGTCACATTGGAGTGAAGCGTATGAAGAAACTCCATTCCGATGGACTTCTTGAATCACTTGATTTCGAATCACTTGATAGATGCGAAGCATGTCTGATGGGTAAAATGACTAAGACTCCATTTTCTGGTATGATGGAGCGAGCTACGGACTTATTGGAAATCATACATACCGATGTGTGTGGTCCAATGAGTGTAGCATCGCGCGGTGGTTATCGTTATGTTCTTACCTTCACGGATGACTTGAGTATATATGGGTATATCTATTTCATGAAACATAAGTCCGAAACTTTCGAGAAGTTTAAGGAATTTCAAAGTGAGGTTGAGAATCAACGTAACAAGAAGATTAAATTTCTACGTTCTGATCGTGGAGGTGAATATCTAAGTTACGAGTTTGGCGAGCATTTGAAGAAATGCGGAATACTTTCCTGATTGACACCTGGGAACACCACAGCGTAATGGTGTGTCCTAACGTCGTAATCGAACTCTCTTAGATATGGTTCATTCTATGATGTCACTTACAGATTTACCGCTATCATTTTGGGGTTATGCATTAGAAACAGCCGCATTCACTTTAAATAGGGCACCATCTAAATCCGTTGAAACGACACCGTATGAATTATGGTTTGGGAAGAAACCTAGATTGTCGTTCCTTAAAGTTTGGGGTTGCGAAGCCTATGTAAAGAAGTTACAACCGGACAAGCTTGAACCCAAAGCGAAAAATGCGTCTTCATTGGATACCAAGGAAACTATTGGGTATACCTTCTATCATAGATCCGAAGGCAAAATCTTCGGTGCTAAGAATGGATCCTTTCTAGAGAAGGAATTTCTCTCGAAAGAAGTGACTGGAAGGAAAGTAGAACTCGACGAGGTTGTCGAACCTTCTCTCGAACTTGCGAGTAGCGCGGCGCGGAAGAAGTTCCTATGGTGCCCGCAGTTAGAGAGGAAGCTAATGATGATGATCATGAAACTTTGGTTGAAGTTGCTACAGAGCCTCGCAGTCAACGAGAACTCGTACCACCTGCATTGGTATGATCCCGTTATGAGTGTCATGTTGGTGGACAAACCGATGACCCCGAGACATATGAGGAAGCGATGATGAGCCCAGTTCCAATAAATGGCAAGAAGCCATGAAATCCGAGATTGGATCCATGTACGAAAACCAAGTATGGACTTTGGTGGACTTACCAGATGGCGGAAGGTTGTTGAGAACAAATGGATCTTCAAGAAGAAAACAGATCTTGATGGTAATGTTATCGTTTATAAAGCTCGACTTGTCGCAAAAGGGTTTCGACAAATTCAAGGAGTTGACTACGATGAGACTTTCTCACCAGTGAAGCTTAAAGTCTGGAGGATTATGTTAGCAATCGCTGCATATTATGATTATGAGATATGGCAGATGGATGTCAAAACAGCGTTCCTCAATGGAGACATTGATGAAGAGTTGTATATGATGCAACCCAAAGGTTTTGTCGATCCTAAAGATGCTAACAAGGTATGCAAACTTCAACGGTCCATCTATGGATTGAAGCAAGCATCCCGAAGTTGGAATCAACGTTTTGATAAAGTTATAAAAAGTTTTGGTTTTATACAAACTTATGGAGAAGCTTGTATTTACAAGAAAGTGAGTGGGAGCTCTGTAGCATTCTTAATACTATATGTAGATGACATATTGTTGATTGGGAATGATGTAGACCTTCTTAATAGTGTCAAGGAATATTTGAATAATAGTTTTTCAATGAAGGATCTTGGCGAAGCAGCTTACATATTAGGCATAAAGATTTATAGAGATAGATCGAAATGCCAAATATCATTGTCACAAAGTACATATTTGGACAAAGTTCTAAAGAGGTTTGGAATGGAAGATAGCAAGAAAGGGTTCTTGCCCATGTTGCCCAATACGACCTTGAGTAAAACTCAAAGTCCGACATCGGCAGAAGATAGAGAAAGGATGAGTAAGACTCCCTATGCCTCAGCCATAGGATCTCTAATGTATGCCATGCTATGTACTAGACCCGACATTGCATATGCTGTTAGTTTAACTAGCAGATATCAAAGTGATCCAGGAGTGGATCATTGACAATGATCAAAAACATCCTTAAGTACTTGAGAAGAACTAAGGATATGGTTCTTTCTTATGGAGGTGATGAATAGCTCGTTGTTAATGGTTACACCGATGCTAGTTAGAACACCGATCCGGATGATTCTAAGTCACAATCTGGATACGTATTTATTTTGAATGGTGCAGCAGTTAGCTGGAGGAGTGCAAAGCAAAGCGTTGTGGCGAGATCTTCAACTGAATCGGAATACATGGCTGCTTCGGAGGCTTCACAAGAAGCGATATGGATGAAAGAGTTCATTACAGAGCTGGGTGTGGTTCCTAGTGCGCTGGACCCAATGTCTATCTACTGTGATAACATGGGCGCCATAGCCAATGCGCAAGAACCAAGGTCACACAAGAAGCTGAAGCACATCAAGCTACGTTTTCACGCTATTCGAGAAACATATCCAAGATGGGGATATAAATATTTGCAAAGTACACACAGATCTGAATGTGGCGGATCCGTTGACTAAACCTCTCCCGAGGGCAAAACATGACCAGCACCAAACTGCCATGGGTGTTCGGTATATTACCATGTAATCTAGGTTAGATGACTCTAGAAAGTGGGAGACTGTTGGAGATATGCCCTAGATGCAATAATAAATGTAGTTATTATTATATCTTTGTGTTTATGATAAATGTTTACATTCATGCTATAATAGTATTAACAAGGAAACATTAATACTTGTGTGATTTGTAGACTAAAATAAGAGTCCCTAGTAAAGCCTCTATATAATACTAGCTTGTTGGTTAATAGATGATTGTGGTTTCCCTATCATGAACATTGAGATGTTATTAACAACAAGATCATATCGTTAGGAGAATGATATGGTGGACATACTCCTATAGATAAGCGTAGCATAAAGATCAAGTCATTTTAATAGTTCAATTGCTATATGCTTTCTGATACATAGTAATCTAATTCCTTTGACCATGAGATCATGCATATCACCTTTACCGGATGGATGCTTTGATGACATCAAACACCACACCGTGAATCGGGTGGCTATAAAGGTGGCATTGAGTGTTCGGAAAGTATTGGTTGAAACACATGGATCAAGAGTGGGATTTGTCCATCCATATGACGGATAGATATACTCTGGGCCCTCTCGGTGAAATGTCATCCAATTAGCTTGCAAGCATGTGACTGTCTCACAAGGGATCACATATCACGGTAACGAGAAAAGAGTACTTATCGGTAATGAGGTTGAACTAGGTATGCAGAGATACCGGCGATCATAACCTCGGATAAGTAAACTATCGTGAGACAAAGGGAAATTGATATCGTATGTAAGTGGTTCATTCGATCGCAAAGTAATCGTAGAAATATGTGGGAGCCATATGAATTTCCAGATTCCTCTATTGGTTATTGTTCGGAGAAGTGTCTCGATCATGTCCGCATAATTCACGAACCGTAGGGAGACACACTTAAGGATTCGACGTTGTTTGAGTAGTTATGGAATGATGAGAAAGAGTCCGAATGTTGTTTGGAGTCTCGAATGGGATTCGGGATATCACGAGGAGATCCGGAATGGTCCGTAGAATAAGATTCATATAAGTAAAGTCTCATTTCGGAGTTGGAGAATGGTTCCGGTGTTTTCATCAGGAATGTTCTAGAAGGTTCCGGAATGTCCCAAGACCGGGAGGGTACATGAATGTGTTATATCAAGTTGGTATGATTGCATCATGTACTCGGTGTCATCGCTGAACAAAAATAGAGGGTTTATTCAAATCCTAGTTTGAAAAGTCAAACGGCTAGTTTGAAAGTCAAACGGCAGTTTTTGGAAAGAGGAGGAGTGGGAAACCGAGTTGGGGAGGAGTTCCCTCCTCCAACCGCCGGCCCACCTCCAAGCCGACATACCTGTGGACTCCGGCGTGTCAAGAAAGTTTTGAGACACTCAAAGAGAAGCTCACTTCCACACCAGTCTTGGTTCCTCCAGATACATCTAAGCCTTTCCAGATATTCTGCGATGCCTCTTTGCAAGGATTGGGTGCGTTCCTGATGCAAGAGAAACAGGTGGTTGCTTATGCCTCTCGTCATTTGAAGACGCATGAGATCAACTATCCCACACATGACCTTGATCTAGCAGCAGTTGTCTTTGCTTTGAAGCTATGGAGGCACTACTTGCTTGGTAACCGTTGTGAGATCTTCTCGGACCACAAGAGTTTGAAGTATATATTCACTCAGCCTGATCTCAACCTTCGGCAAAGGAGATGGATCGAAGCAATAAATGACTTTGATGTGACCATCAACTACACTCCAGGCAAAGCAAACGTCATGGCAGATGCGCTTAGCCGAAAAGCTTATGTCAACAACCTCATGGTAGAAGAGCAAAGAACCTCTTGTGCGAGGAATTCCGACTCAACCTGGAAATTGTGGAACAAGGGCATCTCCGAACCTTCCGGCTACTCCTCTCTTGGAAGAACAGATTCACTCTCGTCACCTTGTGATCCGCACACCAAAAGCTCATCTCTAAGCTTGACCTTCCAAGTATGAGTCCTTCCACGTTGATGATCAAGGCACGCTCTTCTTTGAACACGGATGTTTGTTCCAAACTACCCGGTCCGAGAGACCAAGTTCTCAAGGAGGCACATGATTCGGTTCTTTCTATCCATCCCGGCAGACAAAGATGTACATGGACTTGAAAACACAATCTTGGTGGCACAGGTTGAAACGGTATTGCGCCAAGTATGTCTCGAATGTGATGTCATCAGAGGGTGAAGGTCCCATCGAAACCATTTGGTCTTCTACAGCCATTGAAACCTCCTAATGGAAATGGGAGAAAGTAGAGATGGACTTCATCACGGCTTTCCAAGGTCGCGAAGGGCAACAATGCAATTTTGTTGTCATCGACGGGCTTTCTAAAGTGGCCCATTTCTTCCCAAAAGAAACAATTTCGGAATTGATTGGTGAGCTCTATATCAACAGAATTGTCTCTCTGTATGGGGTTCCGCTTGAAATCAGTTCGACCGTGGGAGCATCTTCACCTCAAAGTTCGGGAGAGTTTCCAAAAGCTTTGGGAACAAAGTTAAACTTCAAAGATCGCTTACCACCCTCAACAGAAGGACAAGTGGAGAATCAATCGATGGAGGATATGCTTCGGCTTGCGTCATCTCGCTTGGCATGAAGTGGGAGGAATGTCTTCCTTATGCTGAATTCTCCTACAACAACAGCCTTCGGAAGAGTCTCAAGATGGCACCATTCGAGGCTCTCTATGGTCGCAAGTGCGAACTCCGATTGGTTGGTCAGTGCAGGAGAAAGAATCTGGTTTGGCCCTCGACATTGTAACTCAGCAGAGGAGAAGGTGCATATCATTCTCGAGAACTCAAGATTGCTCAAAGTCGTCGAAGAGCAACTATGACAGAAGCACACGGATATGGTATATGCCTGGTGATCTCGTACCTTCGTGTCACTCCCATGAGAGGAACACACCGCTTGTATCAAAGGAAAGTTGGCTCCTAGATACATCGGTCCTTTCAAGATACGTGGTAGAAGAGGAGAAGTTGCTTATGCACCTGGAGCTTAGGAAAACTCAAAGTCCATGATGTTTTCCACATCTCAGCTCAAGAAGTGCTTCAAAGACCCCGGCAAGACCGTGGATCATGAGCTAATCGACCTCCAAGAGGATCTGTCTTATCAAGAACACCCCACCAAAATCCTTGAGACCGCAGAGCGAAGGACGCGCAACAAGTCCATCAAGTTTTGCAAGGTGCAGTGGTCACACCATTACATTGATGAAGCCACATGGGAGCGTGAAGATGAACTCCGTGCCAACCATCCTTCTCTCTTGTGTCTTCTTCTTCTTCTTCCTAGAATCTCGGCGAGATTCCTGTTTAGTGGAGAGTTGTAGCATCCCGGTTCTAACACCTGTAATGCTACATGTTATGATAATAAAAGGGCCACTTCCAACATATAATTGTTGCATCATTATCATATCATGCTCATGTCATCATGTCACCTTGCATTTGAGCATCGTATAAAACCCTTTTCTGTTTGGTTCTTATCTCATGTGCATGATTAATTGTAGTTGCCTCTTGATATTGTATTTGGTTCTTAATATATTGTTAAATGCCCAAGTTGAGTTGGGGGCATATCTCTTTTGAACTCCACCACCTTTCTTCCACCACCTTTTAAATTCCACCATCCAATTAATATGAGCTTGGCATTTTAATTTGGGTTATCTCTAGCTCATGTTGGTTGGTTGGATTCCACCATAATCTTTGCTTGGCCTTGCCCACCTTTTGGGAATGCATATGAATAATGCCAAGTTAATATTATTGTTTTCACAAGGATAAAGTTGGCATTAATTATTTTGCATGGGCCATGCAAGTGCCACCTTTTCTAGTATCTGGTTTTTACTTGAATTCTAAGTGGATCATCTTTCCTTTGCTTAAATCTTGTTTTGGGCTTGTAGTTTCTTCATCAAATCATCTCCCTCTCTTCTCCCCTTTAGCTAAACCTCTAGCCCCATGCTCCATGCACACACATGTGCTAATGTGGCATGCACCACCTAAACCCACCTCTTCTCTTGGATCTTGCTTGGTCATTATTTGGATCATGCATGAACTAAAGAAGAACCCCATCATCACCACTTAATCATCTCTCTATTTTTCTCTCTTTTTCTCCTTGTCTTGATCTTGTGTGCTTGTCTTGTGAGGCATGATCAAGTTAACCCCACCTCCATCTATCTACCCCTCTCCTTCTACCCTAACCCTCTCTTACACCTAAACCCTAAGCCACCCCTCTAAAACCTACCTAGCATGGCCACATGACCACCATGCCTTAACCATCCTAGCTAAACCCTAGCTAACCAAACCCTAAGTGCCCTCTCCATCGTCTCCCCTTCCCTCTAGCGTGCAGGCCCCACCTAGCTGCTGCCCCACCCCAAAACTCTAGCTGCATCTTGAGCCATACCCTCTCCTCCTAACCTAGCTCTCACCCTAACCTAGCCGAGCCTCCTCTCTCTCTCGCATGGGGCCCTCCACCGAGCCACCACCTCTCCTCCCCCTACCCCACTGCAGTCTTCCACAGCCACCTGCCCCACTGGACCCCATGGCGATCACGTGAAGGAGGGTGCAAAAGTGGCCGAGCCGACCCTCCCCACGCAAGCCCACCGCCTCGTTCTTATCCTCTCTCACCCTCTGTCCTCGCCCCAGATCCACCCAGGCCTCCTCGCCTCCTCTTCCCCCGCCACCGCCTCGGCCGGCTGCCGGCCTCGTCGCCGCCGAACCAGGAGGCAAGCAAGATCGCGGTGTCGAGGGAGATCCGAGCTCGCAGCCTGCGCCCAAGCAGCAGGAGGAGAAGGACCAGCTCGCCAGACCGACGCCGTCTTCGAAAACCCTAGCACGCTGGGCCTCGCCTCGCCGCCCCGCTGCGCCACCAGATCCGAGCCCACCGCCGAGCTCGCGGTAAGCGCCACCTCCCGACATCCTCTCCGCACGTTGCTTTCCTGGCGTCGCCGATCTTTTGTCGAGCACCCTCGGTGCGTCGCCAGATATGCCACTCGCTGGTGCAGACGCAACGTTACCTAGCCCCGCGCCTCACAACAACCACGCACCGCCGCAGCGTAGCCGCGCTTAGCGCGCCAGAGGGCGGGTTCAACCCATCACACATGGCGCTGCAGCGATCGACGCGCACGCCGGTTCGATTCAGGGAAGAAAAAAGTGTCGTTGTACACTTTGCACAACCCCCTCTTTTGTTTTTGCCAACCCGCGTCCCTAGGAGCCCACTGTCAGGTATTCTGGCGTTTTGTAAAAGGCTCTGAAGTTTTCGATTCTCAACCCGCGGTCCCCTCCTCTCATACCGTGGCGTGTGGGTCGATCGTTCGGCCCCACGGTTTGCGATGGGTTAAGGTTAGTCTGGTGTAAACGCGTTGTGCAGAGTCTGTTTAATTACAAAACTATTAAATCTAATCCAAATTCAAATTTCAAATCAGATTTTAAATAACTTTAAAACTATAAATCCAAATAATGCAAATGATATATGTTTGGAGATCAGAAAAATGCCAGGATTTCAAATATGCCATCCAATTTGCCTTTTGCACAATTAAAATTCCAAGTTTATTTAAATTACACTAATTGCCACTAGAATTTAAATAATCAATAACTTTTGATTTATATTTCCAAAATAAGCAAATGATATGTCTAAAATGATCAGCTCGACGAGAAATTTCTGTTTATGCTATCCATGACTTGAATTGAAGCATGCATCATGTAAATATATAATATACAGCAACTAATTTGACAATAAAATGTGACTAAAACCCAATAAAAGTGTTATTTCTTGTATTCCACACCTCACCCATGCCATGTTACATTATTGACTTGCAACTTGTGCATCATTCACCATGGCATGATTGTTTGCTTGACGCATTTAATTCAAATGCTTGTGCTCTATATTCATGTTGGCCTTGTTTGTTTGGTTTTTCTCGGATAGACACTGAGCAGGGGTCATATCAAGAGAACCAGGAGCACTACCCAGATCCGTCCCTCGCTTCAACTGAGTTGCCAGGCAAGCACTTCCACATGCTTGCATACATACAGTACCTATTGCCTCTATCTTATTCTTGCATCATTGAGTCGCGATTGCATTAAAATTGAATCCCAAGTATGCATAGCCTTTACTTTTAAACCCCACCAAGCTTGTTCCTCCATCCCATGAGCCACTACTATAGGAGTTGTTTGAGCCATGCGAGTCGTAGAACAGCATGTGTAGGGTATGTGAGAGTCTGTTGGATAACGAGGTACCTAAACAACTTAACCTGAGTAGTCATGGGATAACTAAAGAAAGTGGCACCGGTGAGCAACATCTGCTATTTGGTTTTTCCTGCTCACTTGTGTCCCGTAAGACCCCGAGTACTTGATTCCTGTTCCTTGATTTATCGCGCTATCCACATCCGGGAGGTATATGGGACCCCGAGCGAGCTTGATTAGTCTTATTTCTTGGGGCCACAAACTAGTTTGAGGTTTTATTTACTATCTGTACTTATGCCATGCTACTTTTTGTATTTAAATTGTGTGAGGAGCACATGCATCGCTTTAGGATCGGGACACGATTCTGTGTCGACAAGCCCAGCTTTGGGTTCCCGATGCTCACACCAGTATACCCAAACCTTGAGTCCGTCTCGAGCTTGCTTACCGTTGGTGTACTTCAAGGGTGGCCCCTGAAATATTTCTGAATTCGTGATTGTTCACGTGAAAGCCTCGTGGTTTTGATTTGGTTTTTCCGAGGTTGATCGAGCGTGTTGCTATTGGTGCACCCGGCCGGTAAAACTTTCTGAAAGCCGTGTCCGCGGATATGGACGACTTGGAGCACAGTTTCTTGATCATAGACAAGCATAACTAAAGTACCGCTTTAATCTGACTAAGTAATTTGACTAGTAAATAGTGCAACACTCATGGAATGGTTAATAAAATTGCCAACGGATGGGGGGTTGTTCGTCCGCTTCCTTGTTGGTAAGCAGGGAGGAGGATGGATCGGATGAGATTACCATTATAACTGTTGTTCTTAAATTCACGGACATCCGTCTATCATTGGTTAGACGGATGGTTAGCGCTTATCTGTAGAACTGCTAGGGTTTATATTTCGCTGCAATTGCGTCACCCCAGGTTGTGTCCCCTTTAGAGGCATTAAGACTTGCTGAGTACCCTTAGGGTCTCACACGATAAATTATTGGTTCAGATGGACAGGTACCTCCGCAGGACGGATACTGGGTGGAAGAAGTCAAGATGGGGCAACGATCGCTCGGTGTAGAGATTCCGGAACGGGATCCGTGAGACCTGTAGTTGGGATGTGCTTATTTCTATGGCATCTTATGCCGATTTGCTTCTTATCCGTACTGGATTTTGTTTGCCGCTTCGCATGATACCGATGTGTGTTGTATGAGGAAGTATCCTAAAATATAGATCTATCTAGGTCATTTGAATCTTGCCGTATGGCTGCTATATTTCCTTTCTTTCTAGATGGTATGGCTCGATGTACTCTTGTATGGTGGCTTATGTACATACCCACTTGTAACGTAGTTGATCCCTTCGCCGATTACGCCCGTGACAGTCCCGTTGAGAGGGTAGTGGTTGGGACGTCTGAAAGGACTACCAGTGAGTGGCTTTTGGGGCCCCACCGTACTATTTCAACCACTACCACTCATCCAGGCTTGTATCTAGGAGCGTAATTCACCGAGGTAGTTACAATTGGTATCAGAGCCATCCTGACGTTCAGGGTTTCAGCCAAACGGTCGTTGTTAGTCTAGCAAATATTTTGGTAGTTATGTATATTAGGGAAAAACAAAACGCGAGAGTAGGACTTCTTCCATTTTTCTTCTTACCCTCCCACCCACCCTTTTCTGGTAAGGAAGTGCAACGTTTTTAA
The DNA here is from genome assembly GCA_030063025.1 of Avena longiglumis. NCBI lineage: Eukaryota > Viridiplantae > Streptophyta > Magnoliopsida > Poales > Poaceae > Avena > Avena longiglumis. The sequence goes on from CP125979.1 coordinate 427,809,074, forward strand.
TTCTCTTCTCAAAGTTCAAACTAGGATTCACGTGTTCTGGGTTTCCGTAGTACCATAGGTTGTGTGTGTGTATGTGTGTGTGTAATCCCTTGTCTATCTGTTGCATCCAAGTTGTTATCTTATCTGCCTTTGGTTATCAACTGTTGGTACATTCCATACCGACAGGCTTTTGCAAACCGACGCAATCTATCTTCCTCTTTGTATCCGATGCTATCTTGTTTGGGGTGTTCGTTTCCGTAGTTACCAATCTTTAGGTTTTGTCGTGAGAAGAAGGGGTTAGGATATGTGTTCCACTTGTTCATGTGCGGAGTAATGATTTGAGTGCGGGATGGAGTCGCGACCATACCACTACTTGTATCATTCGCTTTTGTATATTGAATCGGTAGAGTCACTAATCTTGATTCGTAAGTAATTTTATGCATCTATTGGTATTTTAATGCGAAATTTGTGGAAAATTTTTCTTTGATATATTTGTACCACACTCCTTTTCACCGTGTGCGATATGCTTAATATCTTTTAGGTGCTATGAACTTTGTTGATATTTTAATATCATCTCAAGAATTGTATCCTTTAATCTTGGTTAATTCCATCTTGGTACTATTTTGGATTATTATCATTCTCCACTATAGTCTCGACTTGAGTTTTATATCAATGACAGATGGCTCCCCCACGCCGTCGAGGAGGACATACCTGAATCGGGCTCATTTGTCAAGCATAGCTAATGCTTTGGCAATAATAAAAAGAACCATGACGCTTTGAGGAGAGCCGAAGGAATGAGTTTGCTCCACTTCCTCCACCTCCCAAGCGTGGAGACATCAAGAGCTTCCTCAAGTTCAACCCTCGTCGTTTGATGTTTCGACACTGACGCGGATGATTGGTCGTGAGATCTCAAGGTTGCTCGAGGCTGCGATGTTCGGAACAGAGTGGGTAAAGTGTGCTACTCACCTTCTCAAGGGAGATGCAGCTCTTTGGTGGGAGAACTACTTGAAGGCAAGCTACCGGGTTCCAGCCTACTTGGGAGAGGTTCACCGAGGCGTTCAAAGAGCAGTTTCTCTCGAGAGATTGTGATGGAAAGGATGAAGGAGGCTTTCCTCAACTCAAGGTGGAAATGATAACGCCAACACATATATCAGAACTTCATGAATCTGTCCCGTTATGGTGGTGATGAGGTATCGATGACAAGAAGAAGCGTAAAAGGTTCTGCAAGGGCTCAATCGTCAATCAAGTATGCAATCATGCATGCAAGACCGCAACCTTCTGAACTGCAGATACTAAGACCGCAAGAGGAGGCAAGCAGCAAATGTTTGAGGAGTCCAAGAAACACAACAGGATGCATCAAGCTCCAAAGCAATGGCGGCTCCTTCTAAGCGGGCGTCGGGTTCCTAACACCCCACCGCTCCGGCCCACCAAGACTGCGAGTTTCGGCCAAGGCCACCAAACTTCACCATGCGGCCTGGGGGCTACAACCACCACTACCACGAGCGCTGGCGGAGTCCTCGCTACTCGCTCCACGCCCACCGGTGCTCGCTTCACGTGTGGAGATCCCGGTCATCAAACTGAGCTGTCCAATGAAGAACAAAGCTCTCCTCCACCCCGCCAAGATCGCAACAAGCTCTCCTTCGGTTCGTGCACCACCGCCGGGCTCTCAACATCAACACTAAGCCCGGTTCGGTTGTTCGCGCTAACGGCCAACGCCTCTCAAGCTGAGCTCGCACCTGGAGTTGTAATGGGTATGCTTTCCGTTAACTCAGTCCCTGCACGAGTTCTCTTTGATTCTGGTGCATCGCATTCTTTTGTGTCTCACAAGTTTGCAAATGAGAATGAGTTAGCAATGGAGCCTATTCTTAAGCGGTTAATGGTTCTTTCTCCTGGAGCAAATATGGTAGCATCTAAGATCAGTCATGGGAATCAAATTGAGATTGGTGGTTCTTCATTCTTGGCTTCTTTAATTTTTCTGGGCAACTCTGACATTGATGTCATCTTGGGCATGGATTGGTTGACAGCAAATGCAGCTGTGATTGATTGTGCTGAACGCTCAGTGTCTCTGAAGATTCCTGAAGGCCATATAGTCTTTTCTCCAAGTCTGACTCCTGTGTCGGCTCTATTCCTTGGCGGCTCTGAATGATGATGCTATGGAAGCTATTCAGAGGGTACCAGTGGTCTGTGAGTTCCCAGATGTCTTTCCTGAAGAGTTGCCAGGTATGCCTCCGGATCGCGAGGTTGAATTCGTGATTGAGCTTGAACCTGGAACGGCTCCTATCTCTAAGCGGCCATATAAAATGGGTCCTTCCGAGTTGGCTGAACTCAAACGACAACTTGATGAACAAGAGAAGTTGGGTTTCATTCAACATAGCACTTCTTCTTGGGGTAGCCCAACAATCTTTGTGAAGAAGTGTGACAGAACCGATAGGCTATGTGTTGACTACCGGGCTCTCAATGCTAAAACCATCAAGAACAAATACCCTCTTCCACGGATAAATGATCTTTTTGATCACCGGGTGAGTCGGTGTTCTCTAAGCTGGACTTGAGAAGTGGTTATCACCAAATCAAAATTCGCAAAGAAGACGTGCCCAAAACAGCTTTCACCACCCGCTATGGCCTGTATGAGTACACGGTCATGTCTTTCGGTCTCACCAACGCACCTGCTACCTTCTCGAGGTTGATGAACTCCGTTTTCATGGAGTACCTTGATAAGTTTGTGGTGGTATATCTGGATGACATTCTGGTCTATTCCAAGTCCAAGGAGGAGCATGAAGAACACCGGTGTGTCTGAACAAGCTTCGTGAGAACCGCTTGTATGCAAAGTTCTCAAAGTGTGAGTTTTGGCTGCTCAAGTAACATACCGGGTCATGTTATCTCGCCAAGGAATTGCAGTCAATCCGAAACCGTGAAGACAATAGTCGAATGGCTTCCTCCGCTAATGTCAAGGAAGTGCGGAGTTTTCTCGCTTGGCTAGCTATTGCCGCTTTGTTCAGAACTTCTCAAGATAGCAAAGCCCTTACCGATCTCCTCAAGAAAGGCAAGAAGTACTGTGGACTCGGTGTCAAGAAAGTTTTGAGACACTCAAAGAGAAGCTCACTTCCACACCGGTCTTGGTTCCTCCAGATACATCTAAGCCTTTCCGGATATTCGCGATGCCTCTTTGCAAGGATTGGGTGCGGTCCTGATGCAAGAGAAACAGGTTGCTTATGCCTCTCGTCGCTTGAAGACGCATGAGATCAACTATCCCACATGACCTTGAGCTAGCAGCGTTGTCTTTGCTTTGAAGCTATGGAGGCACTACTTGCTTGGTAACCGCTAGAGATCTTCTCGGCCACAAGAGTTTGAAGTATATATTCACTCGGCTGATCTCAACCTTCGGCAAAGGAGATGGATCGAAGCAATAAATGACTTTGATGTGACCATCAACTACACTCCAGGCAAAGCAAACGTCATGGCAGATGCGCTTAGCCGAAAAGCTTATGTCAACAACCTCATGGTAGAAGAGCAGCAACCTCTCTTGTGCGAGGAATTGTCCACTCAACTCGAAATTGTGGAACAAGGGCATCTCCTGAACCTTCCGCTACTCCTCTTGGAAGAACAGATTCGCTCGGTCGACTTGGTGATCCGACACCAAAAAGCTCATCTCTAAGCTTGACCTTCAAGTATGAGTCCTTCCACGTTGATGATCAAGGCACGCTCTTCTTTGAACACCGGATGTTTGTTCCAAACTACCCGGTCCGAGAGACCAAGTTCTCAAGGAGGCACATGATTCGGTTCTTTCTATCCATCCCGGCAGCAAAGATGTACATGGACTTGAAAACACAATCTTGGTGGCACTGGTTGAAACGGTATTGCCAAGTATGTCTCGTAATGTGATGTCTCAGTAGGGTGAAGGTCCATCGAAACCATTTGGTCTTCTACAGCCATTGAAACCTCCGGAATGGAAATGGGAGAAAGTAGAGATGGACTTCATCACGGCTTTCCAAGGTCGCAGAAGGGCAACAATGCAATTTTGTTGTCATCGATGTGCTTTCTAAAGTGGCCCATTTCTTCCCAAATAAAGAAACAATTTCGGAATTCAGTTGGTGAGCTCTATATCAATGTAATTGTCTCTCGTATGGGGTTCCGCTTGAAATCAGTTCGCACTGGGAGCATCTTCACCTCAAAGTTCTGGGAGAGTTTCCAAAAGCTTTGGGAACAAAGTTGAACTTCAAAGACGCTACCACCCTCAACGAAGGACAAGTGGAGAGAATCAATCGATTCGGAGGATATGCTTGGGCTTGCCATCTCGCTTTGGCATGAAGTGGAGGAATGTCTTCCTTATGCTGAATTCTCCTACAACAATGCCTTCCAAGAGTCTCAAGATGGCACCATTCGAGGCTCTCTATGGTCGCAAGTGCGTAACTCGATTGGTTGGTCAGTGCGGAGAAAGAATCTGGTTTGGCCACGACATTGTAACTCGTGCAGAGGAGAAGGTGCATATCATTCGAGAACTCAAGATTGCTCAAAGTCGTCGGAAGAGCAACTATGACAGAAGCACACGGATATGGTATATGCCCTGGTGATCTCGTCTACCTTCGTGTCACTCCCATGAGAGGAACACACCGCCGTGATCAAAGGAAAGTTGGCTCCTAGATACATCGGTCCTTTCAAGATACGTGGTAGAAGAGGAGAAGTTGCTTATGCACTGGAGCTTCCGGAAAAACTCAAAGTCCATGATGTTTTCCACATCTCTCAGCTCAAGAAGTGCTTCAAAGACCCCGGCAAGACCGTGGATCATGAGCTAATCGACCTCCAAGAGGATCTGTCTTATCAAGAACACCCCACCAAAATCCTTGAGACCGCAGAGCGAAGGACGCGCAACAAGTCCATCAAGTTTTGCAAGGTGCAGTGGTCACACCATTCTGTTGATGAAGCCACATGGGAGCGTGAAGATGAACTCCGTGCCAACCATCCTTCTCTCTTTGTGTCTTCTTCTTCTTCCTAGAATCTCGGGGCGAGATTCCTGTTTAGTGGGGGAGAGTTGTAGCATCCCAGTTGTCTAACACCTGTAATGCTACATGTTATGATAATAAAAAGGGCCACTTCCAACATATAATTGTTGCATCATTATCATATCATGCTCATGTCATCATGTCACCTTGCATTTGAGCATCATATAAAACCCTTTTCCTGTTTGGTTCTTATCTCATGTGCATGATTAATTGTAGTTGCCTCTTGATATTGTATTTGGTTCTTAATATATTGTTAAATGCCCAAGTTGAGTTGGGGGCATATCTCTTTTGAACTCCACCACCTTTCTTCCACCACCTTTTAAATTCCACCATCCAATTAATATGAGCTTGGCATTTTAATTTGGGTTATCTCTAGCTCATGTTGGTTGGTTGGATTCCACCATAATCTTTGCTTGGCCTTGCCCACCTTTTGGGAATGCATATGAATAATGCCAAGTTAATATTATTGTTTTCACAAGGATAAAGTTGGCATTAATTATTTTGCATGGGCCATGCAAGTGCCACCTTTTCTAGTATCTGGTTTTTACTTGAATTCTAAGTGGATCATCTTTCCTTTGCTTAAATCTTGTTTTGGGCTTGTAGTTTCTTCATCAAATCATCTCCCTCTCTTCTCCCCTTTAGCTAAACCTCTAGCCCCATGCTCCATGCACACACATGTGCTAATGTGGCATGCACCACCTAAACCCACCTCTTCTCTTGGATCTTGCTTGGTCATTATTTGGATCATGCATGAACTAAAGAAGAACCCCATCATCACCACTTAATCATCTCTCTCTCTCTTTTTCTCTCTTTTTCTCCTTGTCTTGATCTTGTGTGCTTGTCTTGTGAGGCATGATCAAGTTAACCCCACCTCCATCTATCTACCCCTCTCCTTCTACCCTAACCCTCTCTCTTACACCTAAACCCTAAGCCACCCCTCTAAAACCTACCTAGCATGGCCACATGACCACCATGCCTTAACCATCCTAGCTAAACCCTAGCTAACCAAACCCTAAGTGCCCTCTCCATCGTCTCCCCTTCCCTCTAGCGTGCAGGCCCCACCTAGCTGCTGCCCCACCCCAAAACTCTAGCTGTACCCGAGCCATACCCCCTCTCCCTCCTAACCTAGCTCTCACCCTAACCTAGCTGAGCCTCCTCTCTCTCTCTGCATGGGGCCCCTCCACCGAGCCACCACCTCTCTGTCCTCCCCCCCTACCCCACCTGGCAGTCTTCCACAGCCCTGCCGCGCGACCCCCTGGACCCCATGGCGATCACGTGAAGGAGGGGTGCAAAAGTGGCCGAGCCGACCTGCCCCTCCCCCACGCAAGCCCCCACCTCGTTCTTATCCTCTCCTCACCCTCCTGCCCCCAGATCCACCCTGGAGGCCTCCCTCGCCCCACCCTCGCCTCGACGCTGTCGGCCTCCTCTCGTCGCCGTCGAACCAGGAGGCAAGCAGATCAAGGGTGTCGAGGAGATCCGAGCCTGCTCATGCAGCCCGTGCCCAAGAGGGAGGAGAAGGACCAGCTTCGCCAGACCGACGCCGCTCCGTCTGAAAACCCTAGCACTGGGCCTCTGCCTCCCTGCTGCGCCCGACCAGATCCGAGCCCACCGTCGAGCTTCATGAAGCGCCACCTCCTGCACATCCTCTCCGCACTGTTGCTTCAAGGCGTCGCCGATCTTTTGTCGAGCACCCTCGGTGCGTCCGTGCCAGTATGCCACTCGCTGGTGCACGCAACGCGTTACCTAGCCCCTGCGCCTCCTGTCAACAACCACGCACCTGGCCGCAGCCAGCCGCTTAGCGCCGCAGAGGGCGTGGTTCGAACCCCATCGCTGCTGGCCGCATGAGCGATCGACGCACGCCTTCGGTTCATTGGAAGAAAAACAGTGTCGTTGTACACTTTGCACAACCCCCCCTTTTGTTTTTGCCAACCCGCGGTCCCTAGGAGCCCACACATGTGTCATGGCGTTTTGTAAAAAGGCTCAAGTTTTCGATTCTCAACCCGCGTCCCTTCCTCTCAAACATGGCGTGTGGGTCGTGCCATTCGGCCCCACGTGTCGGTGACAGGGGTTAAGTTAGTCTGGGTGTAAAACGTTGTGCAGAGTCTGTTTAATTACAAAACTATTAAATCTAATCCAAATTCAAATTTCAAATCAGATTTTAAATAACTTTAAAACTATAAATCCAAATAATGCAAATGATATATGTTTGGAGATCAGAAAAATGCCAGGATTTCAAATATGCCATCCAATTTGCCTTTTGCACAATTAAAATTCCAAGTTTATTTAAATTACACTAATTGCCACTAGAATTTAAATAATCAATAACTTTTGATTTATATTTCCAAAATAAGCAAATGATATGTCTAAAATGATCAGCTCGACGAGAACTTTCTGTTTATGCTATCCATGACTTGAATTGAAGCATGCATCATGTAAATATATAATATACAGCAACTAATTTGACAATAAAATGTGACTAAAACCCAATAAAAGTGTTATTTCTTGTATTCCACACCTCACCCATGCCATGTTACATTATTGACTTGCAACTTGTGCATCATTCACCATGGCATGATTGTTTGCTTGACGCATTTAATTCAAATGCTTGTGCTCTATATTCATGTTGGCCTTGTTTGTTTGGTTTTTCGGATAGACAGAAAGGTGGGGTCATATCAAGAGAACCAGAGCACTACCAGATCCGTCCCTCGCTTCAACTGAGTTGCTGTGCAAGCACTTCCACATGCTTGCATACATACAAAGACTATTGCCTCTATCTTATTCTTGCATCATTGAGTCGCGATTGCATTAAAATTGAATCCCAAGTATGCATAGCCTTTACTTTTAAACCCCACCAAGCTTGTTCCTCCATCCCATGAGCCACTACTATAGGAGTTGTTTGAGCCATGCGAGTCGTAGAACAGCATGTGTAGGGTATGTGAGAGTCTGGATAACGAGGTACCTAAACAACTTAACTTTGAGTAGTCATGGGATAACTAAAGAAAGTGGCACCGTGAGCAACATCTGCTATTTGGTTTTTCCTGCTCACTTGTGTCCCGTAAGACCCAGTACTTGATTCCTGTTCCTTGATTTATCGCTATCCACATCCGGGAGGTATATGGGACCCCCCGAGCGAGCTTGATTCCGTCTTATTTCTTGGGGCCACAAACTAGTTTGAGGTTTTATTTACTATCCTGTACTTATGCCATGCTACTTTCAGATTTAAATTGTGTGAGGAGCACACTGCATCTTTTAGGATCGGGACACGATTCATGGTGTCGACAAGCCCATTTTGGGTTCCCGTCGTTCACACCAGTATACCCAAACCTTGAGTCCGTCTCGGAGCTTGTTTACTTGCTTGGTGTACTTCAAGGGTGGCCCCTGAAATATTTCTGAATTCGTGATTGTTCAGTGTGAAAGCCTCGTTGGGTTTTGATTTGGTTTTTCCGAGGATCGGCGTGTGTTGCTATTGGTGCACCCGGGTAAAACTTTCAAAGCCGTGTCCACGGATATGGACGACTTGGAGCACGCTTGATCATAGACAAGCATAACTAAAGTACCGCTTTAATCTGACTAAGTAATTTGACTAGTAAATAGTGCAACACTCATGGAATGGTTAATAAAATTGCCAACGGATGGGGGGTTGTTCGTCCGCTTCCTTGTTGGTAAGCAGGGAGGAGGATGGATCGGATGAGATTACCATTATAACTGTTGTTCTTAAATTCACGGACATCCGTCTATCATTGGTTAGACGGATGGTTAGCGTTTATCTGTAGAACTGCTAGGGTTTATATTTCGCTGCAATTGCGTCACCCCAGGTTGTGTCCCCTTTAGAGGCATTAAGACTTGCTGAGTACCCTTAGGGTGTCACACGATAAATTATTGGTTCAGATGGACAGGTACCTCCGCAGGACGGATACTAGGTGGAAGAAGCCGAAGATGGGGGAAACGATCGTTCGGTGTAGAGATTCCGGGAACGGGGATCCGTGAGACCTGTAGTTGGGATGTGCTTATTTCTATGGCATCTTATGCCGATTTGCTTCTTATCCGTACTCGGATTTTGTTTGCCGCTTCCGCATGATACTCTGATGTGTGTTGTATGAGGAAGTATCCTAAAATATAGATCTATCTAGGTCATTTGAATCTTGTCGTATGGCGTTGCTATATTTCCTTTCTTTCTAGATGGTATGGCTCTGATATACTCTTGTATGGTGGCTTGCGTACATACCCACTTGTGTACGTAGTTGATCCCTTCGCCGACACGCCGTCTGAGTCCGTTGAGAGGGTAGTGGTTGGGACGTCTGAAAGGACTACCAGTGAGTGGCTTTTGGGGCCCCACCGTACTATTTCAACCACTACCACTCATCCAGGCTTGTATCTAGGAGCGTAATTCACCGAGGTAGTTACAGTTTGTATGCGGTAGAAATTTTTTGTTTTCCATGCTACGAAACCCTACATGACCAGCATCAAGAGCAAAGAAAGATTGGAAACTCCGGTGGGTTGCGAAGAGGGACGTCGTTAGCGTGGGCGACCTCTCTCTAGTGCTCATATGCGTGTATATCATGTCCTTGCAAGTAGGCATGCACGCCCGTTGATGTTAGCCCAGAGGAGCGGCAACCTGGGTGGGTGGAGGTCGTGGCTCGTCGGTGGCCTCTGTGCTGGCGCCATGACCATTTCGGGGTGGTGAACACGCGGTGCTCCAGTAAGTCCCAATGCGGACATGGTGCTCCAGACCATGAGGCGAGGACTGACCTGGCCTGCGTGCATCTTCCTTGCCGGAAGCCATGGCTGGACTAGATCTCCGAGTGCCCCGCCCTCACGCGTGGATCTCTCTCCTCCTCGAAACATGCATACGCCTAGCTTTATAAATAAAGCACCATCCATACAATATCCAGACCACGCGAACAACAAAGATCAGTCACACGGTTCAAACGGCACACACAACACAACACACAACACTATACACACACATACAAACGCGCCCCGAAGACACGCTCAAAGGCCGGGAGGAAAAGCAAGTTGGCGCGCCGCCACGATAAGGTGCTCTATCATCCCGTCCAGCCTCGCCTTGTCCTGTTGCCTACTCAACGGGTACCACTGCTGCAAAAAACCCAGAAATTTGAAGGTCGAGTCAGAAGCACGGCGAAGAAAGACACGCTCGATGACCATCTTGTTACGGATGTTCCATAAAGTCCAGGTCATCCCTGCAAACAGGAACCAGAAGAGGCGCCCCCTCCTGCCGGTCTGGTTTGCATTGGCTTCCAGGAATTCCCCCAGGTCTGAGGCCTGCCACGACGGCCCCAAAGCCTCGCGGGTGATGTTCCAAAGGAAGTGAGCTGCAGGACAGGAGAAGAAAATGTGGTGACCCGTTTCCGGGACCGCACAAAGAGGGCAAAGCCCATCCCCTGGGCCATGCCGCTTGGCCACCTCCACCCCCGAGGGAAGCCGATCGTGCAACAACTGCCAGAGGAAGATTTTTATCTTCAAGGGGAGGGGGGACTTCCAAAGGGGGGAGTCCAGGAAATGGAAGGCCCACTAAACAGGGCCCGATACATGGACCCTACAGAAAAAACGCCGGAGGACGAAAGGTGCCAAGACATACTATCTGGGGATTGGGAATGGGACAACGGGAGTCTGTCCCAAAGTCCCTCCCAAGAAGCCCGCTCGGCGGCCCTAAGGTTTGGGCGGAACGCAACTTGCCATACCCCTTCTTGGCAAGCGTCAGCCACCAAGAGCAGAGGATCCGCGCAGATCGCGAACAGCTCGGGAACCTCATGGCGCAAGGGGCGCCCACCCACCCATCCAAGGGTCAAGCCAGAAGATGGTGTTTCTGCATGAGTCTCTCTCTGCCGCCGACCACCCCGCCCTCGCTCGAACGACCACTCTCCGAAGGCAATGTGCAGATTTTGTCTCGAACAATTCCTGGCGAGAGAGCATTTTTTGGAGGGCCAGAGAGTGGGGAACACGAATGGATAGAGAGAGCTCTATCACCACGTGTTGTGTGCGCCACCGAAAATGTCGATGTGTTGGTTGTCGGAACGGCATGGGCTCGCGCGCATCGGACGGCCAGAAAACGGATGCTGCAACATGACAGCCAGCGTCCGAGTGTTTTTTAGCATTTGGGATTTGTTTTTGACATGTCCTATACAATAATTTAGTAGAGGAGCAAATTGCCATCTGGGCCATGTCAGCACGCTGTATACCACGGGATCCAATACATTTAACACGGCCCAGTCTCTCAAAAAAAACACGGCCCAGTCACTTGGTCATATTTCCTTTTATTTTTTTATTAAACCTCTTCCAAAACCCACGAACCCCTCCCCTCCCTGAGGCCCTCACCAACCAGATCAAACGCCTAGGGTTTCGTTCGTTGCAGGTCAAGAGAGAAGAGAGGGTGAGAGATGAAGCTCGCGGGTCTCAAGTCGGTGGACGGGGCTCACGAGGAGTCGATCTGGGCGGCGACTTGGGTCCCCGCTGCCGACCACCGCCCCACGGCACTGCTCCTCACCGGCGCGCTCGACGAGACCGTCCGCGCCTGGCGGCCCGACGACCTCGCCGCCGCGTCGCCGCCGGCGCGGGGCCACGCGCTCGGGGTGGTATCCCTCGCGGCTCACCCGGCCGGGGTCATAGCCGCCGCCGTCTCCCTCGACAGCTACATCCGCGTCTTCGACGTCGACTCCGGCGCCTCCGTCGCCACGCTCGATGCGCCGCCTTCCGAGGTCTGGGGCGTCCAGTTCCACCCTAAGGTAAGGCGCTGGTTTCCTGTGTTCCTCTTTGATCTCGCTCGCAAGTTGCACTTGCCAAACCTTTGAGTCGATTAGACTGGGAGATGCTTGAAAGGTGTGCGTCTTCAGTGAAATGCTATGATAGTTTTGTCCGATTCGAGCACAGATGGGCATCAAAGCACCGCCCTGCTTTACTCTCGTTTCTACTAGTGTACTTGAGGGGTGAAATTGAAGTAATTTGTGGGCTTTGTCAAATGCTGTTACAGTTTATAAGTACATTTCAGTATAGAATGTCTGGGAGATGCTTGAAAGGTGTGCGTCTTCAGGGAAATGCTATGTTTATCTAGTCAGAATCGAGCACAGAATTCCATCGAACCACAGCCCTGCTTTACTTTCGTTTCTACTAATGTACTTGAAGAGTGAATTTGAAGTAGTCTGTGGGCCTTTTCAAATGGTCTTACAGCATTAGTACATTTCAGTATAGATCCCTGGCCTGATTTGCATTTCGTGGTGGAAATTCAGAAAGAGATAAGACTACTTCGTTTGCAGAGGTATATGAAAACAAGTTAGCGTGAACTTGTTTAGCGAGGTGCACTGGCCTGCATTTTACGGCATGCTGTCCTTGCCTTTTGTTGTTTGTACGAACTGAAGATTTGCTTTCGACTCTGCAGTAAATTTTCCAAGTAAGTTTGTTGGAAGCTGATTAATATGGACCATTGTTGGCGAACATGTGCATTTTGTAATTCAACATATTAGCTTATATTTTCCACATTATGAACTTTATGTTGCATTGTGCTTTCCTTCTGAACGGCTCTGTTCAGTGAGTGAAGGTCCTGAATGAATATTGCAGATAACTGTTGGGTTAACTCACTCATGGATAGAATTTGTCTTTCCTTATTACTACATTAAACTGGGGCCTCATTAAGATGGTTAATAAATACTTACGTAATCACATTTGGACAGTATGCAAGTATTGCTAGAAAATTTATGTGCCAAATAATCTGTCACTGGTTCTGTTACACCTTGCCTTGTTGATGCAATGCCCCTTGTTACTTTCAAGGTCATACTGGATTTTGTGAGATAACATTACTTTCTTGTGCTGCTCGCCTATTCCTTGTTGATTTATGAGTGTATTTGGCTGTTAGAGATCAAATTTTATTATGTTCTGACACAAGCATATTTAATTTGTGGTGCCTGGTGCAAATCTTGCATGGTCAATAACTAGTTTCATGTGATTTTGTTCCATATGCAGTCATACGAGGTCTTGGGCTAGTGGTTGTTGCTTGAGTTTTTTCTGGTACTGAGAGTATTTTTTGAAACCCGAACTGCCAAACATAGTATGTACTGTAACCAATTAGCTGGCACATATGAAGGAAAACTGTGAATGAATTATACTGAGTTTCTGATCTACCGTGGAATCAAATTCGATCAACTGATCAATCAAATGATTTCCTTCGCAGGGCGTTGCTCTGGCTGCAGCTGGTGGTGGCAGTGGATCAGTGAAACTCTGGGACACGGAGAAGTGGCAGCCTATTGCCAGCCTTCCTGTTCCGCGTCCAGAGGGAGCTCGCCCTGATAAGACAGGCAGCGGCAAGTTTGTTCTTTCAGTTGCCTGGAGCCCAGATGGCAAGCTGTTGGCATGTGGATCCATGGATGGCACCATCGCCGTGTACGACGCGGTGCGCATGAAGTTCCTCCACCATCTGGAGGGCCACCACATGCCTGTGAGGTCCATGGTGTTCTCCCCTGTGGACCCTCACGTGCTCTTCACGGGCTGCGACGACTCCCACATCCACATATACGACGCCAAGGAGAAGGGCCTGATCGGGGCCATGTCAGGGCACGCGAGCTGGGTGCTGAGCATCGACGTGAGCCCAGACGGCATGGCGGTGGCGACGGGCTCCAGCGACCGCACCGTACGGCTCTGGGACATCAACGCGAGGGCGTCGGTGCAGACGATGAGCAACCACTCGGACCAGGTCTGGGCAGTGGCCTTCCGGCCGCCGGGAGGGGAAGGAGTCCGTGCCGGCCGGCTCGCGAGTGCCTCTGATGACAAGAGCGTCTCCCTGTATGATTACTCGTAGTTCTTTACAGATTATTAAGCGAAACCGTCAGTTTGTCGTCTCTTGTGCCATGAAGGCTGGATGGCTTGTTGTACAATGCTGATTTGATACCCTAACTGATGACAAGTTGAGCGGCCTTACTTGTAGCGGTTACAAGGATGTCGAGTTCTATTACTCGATTCCATTTCTTGCCAGCGATCACGACTTGTTTCGGTTTCGAGTAAACCTATTTTTTGCTTTAGCCTCGGTGGTTTGAGTCATCTAACGACCACAGCCACTTTTGGGAGCTTCAGACGGTTTTAGTTGTTGTCACTGCCTTCCAAATTTCTTGTTTTGCGTTGTATATACTGGCCCACACGAGAGAACTGAGATTATAGGGATGGTGTTTCCTCAACCTCTTGAGCCACTGGATGGTGTTTCCTCAACCTCATATGTGGATCCCCCTACTAGATCCTCAAGTGGTGCGTCCCCAGATGCTCGGCGGTTGAGTGCCAGATACCCGGTGGAGAGGACAAAGGACTTGATTGCTTTTCTTGTTTTTCTTTTAGGGTCCACTATGCAATGTTCAAGGACCGTGTTGCATCTTCTTATTTCTTCTAATGTTGCATATACAAAATGTTATCGTCGGAGGCACACTAAACAATCATAGCACAACACCGAGATGGTATAATGCGGTAATGGAGCTTAGTACCGCCGACGACAAGCCCGCCGAGACCATCCCCAAAATCTTGTCGAACCGTCTCCTGATGTAATTGGTTTGGTGGCCAACGAACGATCTTGTCGTTCCTTAATGGAATATTTTTGTTCCATCCCAAGGAGAAAAAAGTTCAAGTAACCAAACTCAGTACATATATTTGACGTATACATGAAAACACATGTAGATACATGTGAATGTACACAAATCTGTGATTTTTTTTTTCGGACGGAGGGAGTAAATGTTGGAATAGTCCGTCCATGTAGCATGGGGGATAGCAAATTGCAAAGCGCCAAGGCGGGTCTCCCGGGCTGTGGCTCAGCTAGAACCGGGCTTCGTAACGCACGGCCGTTTCCGTTTCTGTCTTAACTACTAGTATGCCTTGATTGCTGCAATTAAAACCCTGAGCGGCTCCGTTGGAGTATTATTCCTGGCTTTGCGCCACTCTGCTCGATCAGCACCTCTGAAGGAGACGATTCTGGAGTTTTTAGGCCCTCTGAAGGAGAGGACAGAGCAGCACCCATTCATTTCAGTTTAGGCCTTCATTCTTTTAGCTCCTACTAGACTAGAGGTGGCACTGTAGCAGCAGCCATCACTCACGTTCTGCTCATCCCTCTCCCTCCTCAATCCCCACTTTGCTTGCTTGGGGAGGGAGGCCACGAAACCGTCTACAAGTAGCAGGACAGAGTTCAGGCCTTCATTCTTTTAGCTCCAAGAACTACAAGATAGTAGGAAGTCTCTCCGTCTGTTGCTTCTTCTTCCTCCTCCTCGCCGGTCAGGTCAGGAACAATGGGAGAAGATGGCGCCAAGAAGAGCAAGGTCAGTATATATGCATGCTACTCGTGACAACAAGCCCTCTCTTCCTCCTTGTAACACACACACAACCTGCATGCCAATTGCCAATGCAGGATAGACATGACAGACAGACTTTGGTTCTTCTCAATTAGTAACCTGTTGTTGTACGTGGTTAATTGCAGCTGCCATGGTCCAAGAGCCTCGTGAGGAAGTGGTTCAACATCAGGGGCAAGTCGTCCCATGACTTCCATGCCGATCATGCGCCTGCCGCCGCTGCAACCAGAGGTGAGCACCCCTGCTGCCTAACCTACTCAAATCCCTCCCTCCATCACAAGGACCATGAATATCTCCTTCCCATTCTCTATCTCTCTGTCAGTCAATTGATCTAGTACAACACAGTACACTAATGTCCATCTCTCCCACCCCTGTCTGCCTATGCGAGATCGTGATTTTGATTCTTGTACTACTGGTCCTCCTTCCTCCCCCCTTGTCATCTTCTCCTTCTTTTGCTGCTCACGGTCAAACCCATCAGTTACCTATAGCTAACTTTTCAGTTATCTCTGGTTGTTTTTTTCCAATGCTTAAATGCATGTTTGCATACGTCCGAGCACTGCACTGGTCGTCTCCTCCTTTTCAGCAACTGCTTGCTACTGTGGTTGCAGGGGACGACGACCAGTGGATAAGCGGCAGCTTTTCCAGCCAGGAATCCTGCACGGTCAACAACAGGAGCAGGACAGGTATAAAACGTATTAGTACTGCAAAATAAAATCATAGTACCACACGTTTACGTTTACGACTAGGAATGTTTCAGTTGTACTAACTGAATGTTTCAGTTGGTATATTCACTGAATAATTTCAGTCTTAGTTTTCTTGCAACCAAAAATCCCAATTGCAACACCACTAGCAACTCAAACGAATCACAATGCATAGTTTCTTGGTTGCAACTAACCAAATTTATGGTCAAACTATTTTGTTGAAGTACGTATTTGCCTTATAAACCGGAACGGAGGTAGTACTACTAAAATTTATTTCCATGCTTACAGCTCACATGACCCGCGAACCACAATGCAAAGCTAGTGGATTAGGACATGACTGAGCTCTAACTAAATTCTAGGTTGACTGAGAATGAATTAGCAAAACCCTTTGAAATTTTGCAATAGCGTTGACCGATTTATGATTTCGATTTCAGACAAGGAGGCGTCGAGGAGGAGATCCCACGAGCTGTCGAGGCGGAGCAAGATCGACCTCGACGCCGCCGAGGCCACGGTCACCTTGGACTACAGGTAGTACCTGATTTGTTTGAGAGATCTTTGATTGAATTCTATATAAGAACAACTCCATCTCCACCCTTGAACGTTGATTGATGTCGGGCGTTCTTGTGTTTGGTCGGTCTCGAGGTAGGATCTTTGTGGCTACGTGGAACGTAGGTGGCCGCGCGCCGCCCTGCTCCCTGGCCCTCGACGACTGGCTCCACGTCTCGCCGCCGGCGGACATCTACGTCCTCGGGTACGTACGGACATCGTCATCATCCATCCATCCAGTTCACTGCATTGGTTGAGCTGAGCGAGGCTCGTTTAAATCGAAGGGCATTGTTGCTTGCGCCATGAATACGCAGGTTCCAAGAAATCGTGCCGCTGAACGCCGGCAACGTGCTCGGCACCGAGGACAACGGCCCGGCGCGGGAGTGGGTGTCGCTGGTCAGGCGGACGCTGAACAGCGTGCCGGGGAGCGGGGGCCTGCATACGCCGTCGCCGTACCCGGTGGCGGAGATGGACGACGACTTCGAGTTGGAGGGGTCGTCGAGGCGGGGCAACCCGGCCTTCCTCCACCGGCGGTGGTTCCAGTCCGGGCTCAGCCGGACCCAGTCGAAGCTCCAGCGCCGGTACAGCGTCAACGACCGCGTCGTCGTGTACGGCAGCAGAGCGAGCGACTACGAGGCCAGCTACCACCGGTGGGGCGGCCCGCCGTCCGACGACGAGAACAACGATCAGGGACAGTCGACGAGCACAGTGTTCTCGCCAATGTCGAACGCGCCGCCGTTCGTGGAAGAAAGCAATGGTGGTCACACTCACACTAGGTAGCTGCTCTCAGCTCCTCCCTGGTATTATAATTAGAACTGAATTTCATTCAAAATAAAGTAGAGTAGTAACTAATCTCATGTTTTTCTTTGGAGATATTTATTAAATCGTGGTGATTAGGTACTGCCTCGTTGCGAGCAAGCAAATGGTCGGATTGTTCCTGATGGTTTGGGCTCGGAGAGAAATAAAGAGTGACATACGAAATCTCAAGGTGTCTTGCGTTGGTAGAGGACTCATGGGGTACCTCGGAAACAAGGTGAGCTATTAATTATTCCTGCTCCTCCAGATATCAAGGACTGAATTCCAGTACTTGTAAACGAACATCAAGAGTTTGTTTTCTCAGGGCTCGATTTCGATTAGCATGTCACTGCACCAGACGAGCTTCTGCTTCGTGTGCAGCCACCTGACATCCGGGCACAAGGATGGCGACGAGCACCGTCGAAACTCCGACGTCATGGAAATACTGCGGAAAACCAGGTTTCCAATGGTGTTTTATGGGCAATATGAAAGATCACCAGAAACCATCTTAGAGCATGAGTAAGCAGGCACACCTTCAGATTGAAAAACTCATAATTATTGTAGTCACGTTTTCCTATCCAATAATCTCTATGTGTGTGTGTGTGTCTTCCACCAAAAGTCGTATCGTCTGGCTCGGAGACCTGAATTACCGGATAGCGCTTTCTTACCGGGCAGTGAAGGCCCTCGTGGAGATGCGCAACTGGAAAGCATTGCTGGAGAAAGATCAGGTGAGAGCTTAGCAACTTCAGAAAACAGTGTTTTTTTCCTTTTATGTCCTTTTATGTCCTACTATCATTCTTTTGCTTTGTTGATGCCAAAAGGCCTCGAACAATTTCTCAAAATCCAAATGTCAAGTGCACTTGTGATGATTATAGCTGAGGAGCGAGCAAAGAGGCGGCCGTGTGTTCCCCGGCTGGAACGAGGGGAGGATATACTTCCCGCCGACATACAAGTACTCAAACAACTCTGACAAATATGCGGGGGAGGACATGAACCACAGGGAGAAGAAGAGAACTCCAGCATGGTAATTCAACTGGATGGACTGTTGTTTCCACAGATTATGTATATATATAGTAGTTGTTCAGCAAACTCAGTGAGTGATAGTGTTGTTTGTACAGGTGCGATCGCATTTTGTGGTACGGGAGAGGGCTTAGCCAACTATCATATGTCCGCGGAGAGTCTCGCTTCTCGGATCATAGACCGGTGTACAGCATGTTCAGTGCAGAAGTGGAATCGATCAATCACAGCCGGATTCAGAAGATGAGTTCTTCGAGCTCGCAACTGGACATCGAAGAATTGCCGCCCTATTCATATGGGAACACCGATATGAACCCCTACTACGGATATACTGACCTCAATTTCTACTGAAGCTAGGAGCAGCTCACCATCTAGTAAGAGATTGCAGGTAGTAGGGAGTGAGATTTTTCACTGACTTCATACAGAAATTTTAGAACAGAGATAACATTAGGTGCCTAACATCCTCAACAGCATTGCTCATATGATGAGCTGATGGCACAGGCCGTTAAGGTCAAGTGAACCGGGCCAAAGCAGAGTGTTCACTGGATTTTTGTTTTCATGTGCATTGTAGGAAGGATAATTTCTTTCATTCTCTTTGTCTGCTGTGCGAAAACGACTTTGTAGAATCTTGTTTTTTCTTGGCTTTCCAAAGCTGTAACAAATATCATGAATGCCTGCAACATTCGTACTCGTTTCTCTTGATGGCAAAAGGAGCCGAGTGTAAGCTATGATCACCATGCATGTGTCTTTGTAGGGGCAATGCACGATCAGGAATGTAAAGGCTACTAGTCAAATTCAGCATTCAGTCCGCAGATCTAAAAAAATCTGCAGAAAATATGTGTTCTGCCATTTCTTCCTTCCCCTTCCTCTTGCTGGGAACCATGAACAAAAGCCATAAAAGTGACGAGAAGCCAACGGATTGATATTCGGGTCAACTACTCATAATTTACTTTAATTTTGAGATATACTCCCTCCATTTTGAAAATATAAGATGATTTAAATTGATGAAGATGATGTATTTAAACTACTTTTAGTATATAGATTCACTCCAAACCTAAGTCAACCTATATACTAAAAAAAGTCTAGAACACAAGGCATCCTCTCCCTGGTATTATAATTAGAACTGAATTTCATTCAAAATAAAGTAGAGTAGTAACTAATCTCATGTTTTTCTTTGGAGATATTTATTAAATCGTGGTGATTAGGTACTGCCTCGTTGCGAGCAAGCAAATGGTCGGATTGTTCCTGATGGTTTGGGCTCGGAGAGAAATAAAGAGTGACATACGAAATCTCAAGGTGTCTTGCGTTGGTAGAGGACTCATGGGGTACCTCGGAAACAAGGTGAGCTATTAATTATTCCTGCTCCTCCAGATATCAAGGACTGAATTCCAGTACTTGTAAACGAACATCAAGAGTTTGTTTTCTCAGGGCTCGATTTCGATTAGCATGTCATCGCACGACGAGCTTCGCTTGGTGCAGCCACCGACATCCGGGCACAAGGATGGCGACGAGCACCGTCGAAACTCCGACGTCATGGAAATATCTGCGAAAACCAGGTTTCCAATGGTGTTTTATGGGCAATATGAAAGATCACGAAACCATCTTAGAGCATGAGTAAGGTGCACACCTTCAGATTGAAAAACTCATAATTATTGTAGTCACGTTTTCCTATCCAATAATCTCTATGTGTGTGTGTCTTCCACCAAAAGTCGTATCGTCTGCTCGGAGACTGAATTACGGATAGCGCTTTCTTGCAAGGCGAAGGCCCTCGTGGAGATGCGCAACTGGAAAGCATTGCTGGAGAAAGATCAGGTGAGAGCTTAGCAACTTCAGAAAACAGTGTTTTTTTCCTTTTATGTCCTTTTATGTCCTACTATCATTCTTTTGCTTTGTTGATGCCAAAAGGCCTCGAACAATTTCTCAAAATCCAAATGTCAAGTGCACTTGTGATGATTATAGCTGAGGAGCGAGCAAAGAGGCGGCCGTGTGTTCCCCGGCTGGAACGAGGGGAGGATATACTTCCCGCCGACATACAAGTACTCAAACAACTCTGACAAATATGCGGGGGAGGACATGAACCACAGGGAGAAGAAGAGAACTCCAGCATGGTAATTCAACTGGATGGACTGTTGTTTCCAGATTATGTATATATATAGTAGTTGTTCAGCAAACTCAGTGAGTGATAGTGTTGTTTGTACAGGTGCGATCGCATTTTGTGGTACGGGAGAGGGCTTAGCCAACTATCATATGTCCGCGGAGAGTCTCGCTTCTCGGATCATAGACCGGTGTACAGCATGTTCAGTGCAGAAGTGGAATCGATCAATCACAGCCGGATTCAGAAGATGAGTTCTTCGAGCTCGCAACTGGACATCGAAGAATTGCCGCCCTATTCATATGGGAACACCGATATGAACCCCTACTACGGATATACTGACCTCAATTTCTACTGAAGCTAGGAGCAGCTCACCATCTAGTAAGAGATTGCAGGTAGTAGGGAGTGAGATTTTTCACTGACTTCATACAGAAATTTTAGAACAGAGATAACATTAGGTGCCTAACATCCTCAACAGCATTGCTCATATGATGAGCTGATGGCACAGGCCGTTAAGGTCAAGTGAACCGGGCCAAAGCAGAGTGTTCACTGGATTTTTGTTTTCATGTGCATTGTAGGAAGGATAATTTCTTTCATTCTCTTTGTCTGCTGTGCGAAAACGACTTTGTAGAATCTTGTTTTTTCTTGGCTTTCCAAAGCTGTAACAAATATCATGAATGCCTGCAACATTCGTACTCGTTTCTCTTGATGGCAAAAGGAGCCGAGTGTAAGCTATGATCACCATGCATGTGTCTTTGTAGGGGCAATGCCTGATCTGTGAACAGAAAGGCTACTAGTCAAATTCAGCATTCAGTCCGCAGATCTAAAAAAATCTGCAGAAAATATGTGTTCTGCCATTTCTTCCTTCCCCTTCCTCTTGCTGGGAACCATGAACAAAAGCCATAAAAGTGACGAGAAGCCAACGGATTGATATTCGGGTCAACTACTCATAATTTACTTTAATTTTGAGATATACTCCCTCCATTTTGAAAATATAAGATGATTTAAATTGATGAAGATGATGTATTTAAACTACTTTTAGTATATAGATTCACTCCAAACCTAAGTCAACCTATATACTAAAAAAAGTCTAGAACACAAGGCATCCTCTCCCTGGTATTATAATTAGAACTGAATTTCATTCAAAATAAAGTAGAGTAGTAACTAATCTCATGTTTTTCTTTGGAGATATTTATTAAATCGTGGTGATTAGGTACTGCCTGCTATGTAGCAAGCAAATGGTCGGATTGTTCACGATGGTTTGGGCTCGGAGAGAAATAAAGAGTGACATACGAAATCTCAAGGTGTCTTGCGTTGGTAGAGGACTCATGGGGTACCTCGAAACAAGGTGAGCTATTAATTATTCCTGCTCCTCCGGATATCAAGGACTGAATTCCGACTTGTAAACGAACATCAAGAGTTTGTTTTCTCGGGCTCGATTCGATTAGCATGTCCTCGCACTGCAGCTTCGCTTCGTGTGCGACCACGACATCCGGGCACAAGGATGGCGACGAGCACCGTCGAAACTCCGACGTCATGGAAATACTGCGGAAAACCAGGTTTCCAATGGTGTTTTATGGGCAATATGAAAGATCACCAGAAACCATCTTAGAGCATGAGTAAGCAGGCACACCTTCAGATTGAAAAACTCATAATTATTGTAGTCACGTTTTCCTATCCAATAATCTCTATGTGTGTGTGTGTCTTCCACCAAAAGTCGTATCGTCTGGCTCGGAGACCTGAATTACCGGATAGCGCTTTCTTCAAGGCGGTGAAGGCCCTCGTGGAGATGCGAATCGAAAGCATTCTTTGGAGAAAGATCGGTGAGAGCTTAGCAACTTGTAAAACAGTGTTTTTCCTTTTATGTCCTTTTATGTCCTACTATCATTCTTTTGCTTTGTTGATGCCAAAAGGCCTCGAACAATTTCTCAAAATCCAAATGTCAAGTGCACTTGTGATGATTATAGCTGAGGAGCGAGCAAAGAGGCGGCCGTGTGTTCCCCGGCTGGAACGAGGGGAGGATATACTTCCCGCCGACATACAAGTACTCAAACAACTCTGACAAATATGCAGGGGAAGACATGAACCACAGGGAGAAGAAGAGAACTCCAGCATGGTAATTCAACTGGATGGACTGTTGTTTCCACAGATTATGTATATATAGTAGTTGTTCAGCAAACTCAGTGAGTGATAGTGTTGTTTGTACAGGTGCGATCGCATTTTGTGGTACGGGAGAGGGCTTAGCCAACTATCATATGTCCGCGGAGAGTCTCGCTTCTCGGATCATAGAGCCGTGTACAGCATGTTCAGTGCAGAAGTAGAATCGATCAATCACAGCCGGATTCAGAAGATGAGTTCTTCGAGCTCGCAGCTGGACATCGAAGAATTACCGCCCTATTCATATGGGAACACCGATATCAACCCCTACTACGGATATACTGACCTCAATTTCTACTGAAGCTAGGAGCAGGTCACCATTCAGTAGTACTATAAAGGAAGTTAGAGATTGCAGGTAGTAGGGAGTGAGATGTTTCACTAACTTCATACAGAATATTTAGAACAGAGATGTAACATACCTAACATCAACAGCATTGCTCATATGATGGAGCACAGGCCGTTAAGCTCAGGTGAACCGGGCCAAAGCAGAGTGTTCACTGGATTTTGTTTTCCAGTGCATTGTAGGATAATTTCTTTCTTGCCTTTTGAAAGCTGTAACAAATATCATGAATGCCTGCAACATTCATACTCGTTTCTCTGGATGGCCAAAGGAGTGTAAGCTATGGCCACCATGCATGTGTTGTTGTAGGGGTATTGCCTGATCCGTAGTGAGCTGACAGAAAGGCTACTAGTCAAATTCAGCATTCAGTCTGCAGATCTTAAAATAGGAGAAAAAAGTGTTCAACCTAGAGCACTCTTTTTTTTTCAATCATACAAAGAAACTCCATGAAAAACTGCCCTTTCTTCCTTCCCTTCCTTTTGTTCTTTGCGAACCGTGCACAAAAGCCATAAAAGTGGTTAGGGCAGCAGGTTCACATATTGTCCGACGGTGGCAAGAAGCCAAGGGATTGAAATCTGGGTCAACTATAATTTTGTGATATAGTTGCTGCCGTCGTTTGAGAAGAGTTCATTTTCATCTTATAAAGTAAGATGATGGGAGGCGTTGCCTCAAACTTCAGGCAAGGAAAAAAAGGATTCTGAGAAACCATCAAAACATTATAAAACTATAAAATAAAAAGAACACAAAAGCATTCGTGTTGTGTTTGTATGTAGGAGTAATTTTGGCTTGGAATTGAATTGGAGCAGGAATTCCAAATTCAAGATGGAAAAGAAATATATGGCTTAAAATTCCAAATTCTATTGTTTGGGTGTGCTTGGAATTTCCTGTTGAAATCAATAATTGATACCCAATTCAAAATTCTGTTTGGATGTAGAAACCATGGAATTGGACGTTTTCATTGAGTTTGGACAATATAAACTTATGCAGATGCATTTAAAACAGCACGGGACACAGGAGTAGCACAGATTTGTATAAATCTAAAAAAGCAAATTTGTATCAATCTACAAAACATAAACATGAATCAACAAGTTTGTATCAAAGGAGGCTCACATCAAATTATTATCGCATAACTCAGGTGCTACTTTATCCTGCGAATCTGCTGCTGCCGTGCTGGGTGAACGCTCGGCAAACTCCAGCCTTAGGCTGAGGGGAGATTCTAGCAATTTCCGAGCAGTTTACCAACTCAGCGAGCGTGAAAAGAAACGGGCAGGGTACAGGCTTAAATTTAGCTCAGTTTCCAGGCCCAAATTCCTAGCACAGCCAAACACTGAAATCAATCCGAGGCTAAATTCTTACTTCCAAACACTACATCAGCAAAAAACTGCAAAGGAGGTAATCAGGACAAACACACGTCTCACAGGGCAAAATCTCTTTGATTCAGCTAAGTGAGTAAAAGCAGAGGTATCATTCTAACAACACAGAAACACTGAGCCATACCAATTTTAAGATTCCCGATACAAAGCAAATACCACACTTATCCAAAAGTTTTAATAGCACACTCAACATCTGACAGTCACGGCACCAACATTGACGAGTTAACTGACATCGATAGAACAGACCAAAAATACTGAAGACTGCATAGATTTAGCATTCGGTGCACTTAGCACTTGATCTCGTTCAGACCATGCGCGAAGTAGAGGAAGGTTGGGTCGGTGGCTCCTTCCTTGTAGTAGGCGAACACCAAGCTACCATCATCATGCATGCTCTCACCAACAAAGCTGAAACAGGTCAAGAGATAAAAGTATAAGCAGTGTAACTTCATATGCTGCATACAAGTTTAAAGTTGTGTAAATTAATGAATCATTTAGGCCCTGTTTGGCACCCAAAGTACTTTTAAAGTATTGAGAAAATACTTTGGTTTCTGAAAAAACTGAAGTATTAAATACTTTTAGGTGTTTGGATCCAACAAATAGTATGGTTTTAAAACTGGAGTATTCTCCAAAACTATGGTTTTTTTTAAGTATTTAAGAAAGAGGTTAGACCCTCTTTTTTCTTAAACTGAGAAAAGGGAAAAATTGAAGTATTGCTTTGCTTGACACTAAAATACTATGGTATTGGTATACTTCAGTTCTACAAAAACTTTGTTGCCAAACTAGGCCTTATACATATAAGAAGTAACAATTAATAGTCATCACCAATAGGCATGATGGTTGAGGTTGTGAGACTATGTTACATATATATACACATACTTGTTTAGACAAATGAGGCAAGGTAAACAGAGTACTTACAACTGAAGGTCCTTGAGCTTGCCAAGAAGGTACTTGGTAGCAGGCTCAATGTTCTTCTTGAAGCACTCGAGCTCCTCTCCTTCGAGCTTGGCAGTGATGTTCTTGATGTAGCGCTTCATGAAGGTGATAAACTGCTTCTTCTCAAAAGCAGGTTGCTCCTGCAAGACACAATGCATGGTTAGCACAAGGAAGAAGCATATAATATTACTACAGGGAAGGAACAACATTGAACAGTGAGCAACCTGAAGACGAAAGGTGTCAACAATGTCAACCACCTTCACAGCCTGGTCATCGACGCCCTCATCATCACCACCACCCTCAGCAGACGGGTTGGCACCAATGTCAAATTCCGCCGCTCCTTGAACAACCCACTACAAGCATTTCAGAATAAAACAAGTGAACAAACTAAAATATCTGAACAATGTGCAACACACAAAAAGTACATTTGGGTACTACGATCCAGAAACAAGTGTTTCCTGTACTGGAGATGCAACAGTTCTGCGTCGTAGGCAATGAATTATCAACATTATCAACAAGTGTTTTCCGTACTGAAGATTTAGCAGTTCTGCGTCGTAGGCAATGAAATATCATAACAAATGTTTACACAAGCAGATCCACCACATCATTCCCTAGTATTGACAGGCACGGCAGAAAAACACAGTTCCCAATAATAATTCAGTATGTCTTGCTTTGACAAGGAGGTCTCTCAATATATCCTTATGATGATGTATATGGTGCCTCCAAACTAAAACGCTAAAAAAACCTTGGTAAACTCGACCCTATAATACGGCCAAGACAAGCCATGTAACTTTGTGACTAATACGTAGTAGTATGCGGTAACAGTCATCAGTCTATACAATTGTAACAGGAACGATCCTAACCCAGATCGTGAATTAACCTAGCACTACAAAGCCAAGCGAATCTAAAGATACAGAAACATCAGAACATAATAGAAGTGATAATAAGCGTCTGGATCGTAGAGAGCTTTACCTTGCCATCGACTTCCCAGAGCACGCCGTTCTCCAGCTCCCTGTACGGGAACGAATCGGAGAGGAGCTCGTCGCCTGCGACACATCAGATTCAGTAAAACCCATCGCACGAACGCATAAAAAAACAGGTAGTAGTATACTAGATGTGCGGCACGAAATCGAGCCCCAGCCAGCTAGATCTGCCGATTGGCGAGCAGGGAAATTCCCACCGGATAGCACAGTACTAGCACCCCGATCAGATCTAGCAACTCGGCGCCCGATTACCTCCAAACAAGTAGGAAAATCCGAAGAAAAAGTCAAGGGGGGGAGAAGGACGCACCGGTAAGCTTGTCCTGGTAGACGAGCATGGCGCCGCTTCTTCGGATGTCTCCCCCGGAAAAGATTGGCTCGAAAACCCTAACGAGCGCTGGGGAGTAGCGGCGGAAGGCTAGAAGAGGGGGTGGGGCGGGGGCGGCCTCCCAGAATTTATAGCTGCCCGAGGATTTCGGCGCTCCGTTTGAGGCCGTCCGATCCCGGGGAGTACTTCTGTTGGACGGCCCGGGTGTTCGATCGGGACACGGGAAGAGTCCAGGAGAGTGCTCGGTTCGCTACGGGCCGTCGGATCGGGGTACCGCGGGCGGATATTCGGGTACGGACGGCTCGGGTGCGCTTGCGGTGCACGACGAGGAGGCGTTGGCGGCACGGAACCGTCCCGTGCTTGGTGTCTTTGCCCGTGCGCTGTTTGGTTTTCGAGTTCTCTTCGGAGTGTCGTTTTTTCTGTAGTTTCACAAAGGGTGTTTGTTTTGTTTCATAGAACTGTTGATTTTGTGGTCCTTAGTGAAGGAGTTTGTTTGCGTCGTGATTACTAGTTCCCTCTTATGCAAAGTCTACGACATATAAGTGGGAAGGCACGAAAATCCCTCTTATAGTTCATTTTGTGATTACTAGTTCAAAATTTGATCCAAAATTTAAACTACAAGTCATAAAACAAACTATAAGTGGGATTGATCTTTAGGGTTATTTGATGGGTATCCATGTCTTCGCAAATCCGTAGCAAGTTTGGCATTTATATTGCCATGTTTGACCGTGATGGGCTAGCCATTTTTTTGTGTCGCGGCTTAGGTAGAGAACTGTGCGGGAAAGATAATGAGCCAACCAATTTTTTATGCCCATCGAACAGCACAAGCCTAGAGTATTTAGATGTTGGAATTTGGATGCACAAAATACAATTGTTATGTTAACTAAGGTATTTTCAATATTGTGCTTCCGGCATGTCTACTTTGGTCGATCTTTTTTTATAGGGGAATCTACTTTCGTCGAATGACGATTGGTTGTGAGATGCTCGTGTACCTTGTTTGCATAAGTATAAGTAGTTGTTTGCGAGACCAATGAACCATGATTGATCCCTCACGCGCTGTGTGTATCGTGGAAAGCTCATTTAAACAAATGGTATGTCCAAACGAAGCACTCTATAATATATTGTACTCCCTCCGTTTGGAAATATAAGACGTTTTAGATTTATGAATAAGATGTATCTAGATATATTTTAGTGTCTAGATTTATTTGAACCTATACACTAAAACATGTCTAGATACATCTTCTTCACAAACCTAAAACGTCTTATATTTCTAAACGGAGGGAGTAGGTGCCAATACTCTATGCTTTTACGGTACTGCAAAATATTGTAGCATCAACAAATTTTGGTATATTGTAGCTATGACTTTGAATATATATTGTTGTTTTGTAAAATATTGGTTTGAAAAACATGTTGATCCGATTAGAGCCTAAAATAATGAAAATAAACAATTGCTTAAAAACTTTCCACGCGTAACTAGATTTTCTGTGTTGTGTTATTCTGATATAAGACGGTTCTTTTACATGTGAGGAATATGTTTGCACCAATTGATTACATATACTTTGACGGTCACCACATCATCGATCGATTGCGGAAAAAAAATTATAGCTTGCAAAAAAAATAATATTAAATGATATAAGGCTGTATCATCACAAAACAAAACAAAAACTATTGCTACCATTGTATATTTCCCGATCTAGCTGATCCCATCTTTTTGAGAGCCGAAAGGGGGCTGCTAAAAGGTCAGACAATAGCAAGTGGGATTCCTCGTGCACCCCCATGCTACAGAAAAAAAGAGGTGATTTTTTTTAGTTTTAAAAGAAAGAAGATAGTACACCTCTAGATGCATGACTGCACAATGAAATGATTGTGGCCTTACGAATCCCGAAGAACGGAAAAGCTTCAAATAAAAAGTGAGCACAGGAATAAAGGTTGCTGCCGACCAAGCAAGTTGTTGCATGCTCCTGCCTCCTGCTTTTGTCATTTCGGGTTTTTTTTTTCAAATGTTTGCAAGCTTGATCTAGACGTTCCTCTCTGCAGCATATCTTGCTGGCTCAAGAATATTCCATCCAAAGATTAACCGGTTCAAAACTGATTAACAGTATTCGTGTTTAAGACTATAGCGAAGGCCACTTTGTTGGGGGTGAATATACAATCACCAGCACAAAGAGCTCCACCAGTTGTACGAAAAATCATTTTGGAGGACGGGTGCCATGGAGGACTTTTTTACATTTTTCAAGAAATGTCAATTTTTTTTGAAAAAAATATACTCGTGTAGCCCACAATGTAAAATACATGTATGCGGATTTTAAAATTAAAATACTTTGTATTTTGTGCGCAGTAAAAAAGACAAATACGACAAATTCTGGATAAAAGCAGGCCCATTCAAAAATTGCACTGTTCACACTCGGATCCGAATTATTCTCTTTTTTTCTGAGGTAAGAATACAGAGTATATTCAAATAATCTTTTGCAAACGCGTATTATAAATCATCTATCTCTCTATATTTTTTCGGAATTTTTGAATCTTTAAATTTTGAATTTTTCAAAAAAAAAGTAAAGTCCTACCTAAAGCCCGTCCTCCAAATTGACGCTCTCACCAGTTGTAGCCATGAATCCACCTCCATCAAACCTACCTCCTTCCACCATGGAAGCGGCTCGTTGAACATAGAGGGAAAGCACATGGCCAGCCACCTTAAATTTATTGAAAAGAAAAGGGGGGAGTGGATAGGGAGCGGGTAGACGAATTTAACCATCACCATGGGCTTGGCAGTGCAGCAAAGTCATAAGCACCTCTATCCCAAATCCCACGTCTCCACACCTCATCGGCATCACGATCTTGGGAGAGAGTTGGAGAGAAGGGATCGAAGTAGGAGCCGGATCCGAATGTTGTTTTATTGGCCATGGAGGGGGAAAACCTAGACGCTACAAGAAAAAGAAGAAGCAAGACCACCCACCACCCACGCACCCGCCGTCGACCACCATGGCCATCGGCCACATGGGGCAAGCGGCCGACACGAAGATCTGGAGGATAGTAGTCCTACTCGGGGAAAGTCGCCATGAGGGCAGTCTATAGAATTCCTTGCGAGTATGATCTGGCGAACACAGCTTCAGTGGCTTAGGTACAAAGTCTAGCTTTGACTTTGCTTCCGTTTGAGCCATCCAAAGTTGACCCAAATGAGTGAACATTTTGAATAAAAATCTTAAAATGATGTTTATGTCTAAACCGTATGTTCAAATAAAATCAAAGTCTCCTAGAGCATATGATACGGTACATGTGATTTACTAGATTTTTTTTCAATTTTTGTGAGCATTTTGAACTTTGAGTTAAGAATTTGATAGAGAAACTTTAAATAATATTTATTTACAAACTAGATGCAAAACCCTCATTTGTGGCGCATGGATATTGCCCTTCTATGGCGTATATCAGATGCGTCACTGATATGTCGTCACTAAACTGAACTTCTATGGCGCATATTGCCAATATGCGCCACAGAACTCACTTTTCAAATTAAAAAAATGCGGGATAGATCCCGCCCAAAATTTCAAATCACAAACTTCTGTGGCGCATATTGCGATATGCGCCATAGATTTTTTTTCGAATTTCAAAAAAAAAGCGGCCTAGATCTGGCCGAAGTGGGAGGTGGGCGGAGGAGGAGGGTCGCC
This sequence comes from Avena longiglumis, assembly GCA_030063025.1. NCBI lineage: Eukaryota > Viridiplantae > Streptophyta > Magnoliopsida > Poales > Poaceae > Avena > Avena longiglumis. The sequence continues at coordinate 427,839,302 of CP125979.1, forward strand.
GGAGTAGGAGGCCGCCGGTTTAGAAGGAGTAGGAGGGGTCACCGGAGTAGGAGGCCACCGGTATAGGTGGAGTAGGAGGAGGGGTCTTCGACGGAGTACGAGAAGGAGGAGGAGTAGGAGGAGGGGTCGCCGGAGTAGGAGAAGGAGAAGGAGGAGGAGGCCGTCGGTGGAGGAGGGGTCCCCGAAGTAGGAGTAGTAGGAGGAGGAGGTGGAGGAGGTGTCAGCGAAGGTGGTGGAGTCCATGGCCGGAGTATAAGGAGGTGTTGGCCGGAGAGTGGAGAAGGAGGAGGAGGAGAAGGGGAGGAAGAGAAGAAGGGGAGGAGAGGATTAAAGGGGAGAAGGATAAAAGAGAGAAAGAGGACGCCGCGGGAATTCAAATTTCGTATCCCAAGACTTCTGTGGCGCATATGGGAGAAATGCGCCACAGAAGTTTCTCCCCCTTTTTGCAGAAAAAAACTTCTTTCTATCATAACTTTTTACTCTTTTCGAATTTGGGGAATCTGTACCGTTGAATTTGAGTAGGAAATTTTGAGACGATCATTTTGATATATTAAACTTTTTTTTGACATCGTATGCAAAAGTTATGGCTGTTTTATCGTGCCATGAACTTTTTTGCAAAATACATCAAAATTCATGTTTTTCAATTCATGCAAAATACATCGAAATTCATGCAAAAGTTCTTCGCACCCGGGGGTACGACTTGTCGTAGCTGCTGATGTCCGCCTTCCATTCCGCCTCAAGGGGATACAACCATCTACGAGTTGACGCCCAATCGGGGCTATTCTACTGGTCGGGGGCAGAATGGCACGCCGCTAATGGATGAGGACCGCCAAGTGGTGGTCAGTTGGTAGCAACAGCACGGTGAGCCTCCTCGCTTATGTGCCATCCGCTGGGGAGACGGGTGTCTGATGGGAAGAGGAGACCCCATGCGGCGACCTCCTCCGCTAGTTTCATGTTCAGGATGCATGGCTAGTCCCCACGCTTGCAATCGCCACGGCCACCGGCACTGCCGCTAGCTTCGTGGCCATGTGTCAACACCCAGATTTTTAATCCCAGATGCCCGTTATGCCATACATTGCAATCCCGGGATTACCATTTTTGCGAGACATAACAGATTGGATATCACAGTACATCATCCATTACAAACCATACATAAGGTCTTACAACAAATAAAGGATGTCATGATCCAGTCTTAGTACATTCAAAGCAACGAAATAATATAATAACGATAGCATGGGCATGGCTCCATATTCATGGTCACAGGCAATGCTGACGATGGGAGATGATCCTAGTTGTCGTAACCTTCATGCGGTCCATCCTCATGATAGTCCTCTTCATAGTCTGGCCACGGGAATAGCCAGGGATAAAGCCATGAGTACTCTTTAAGTACTCGCAAACTATCACTAACAGGTAAAGTGGTTTGAGTAGGAATACTAAGCTCTAGGTTGTTTTGCAAAAAGCCAGATTTATCTCTAACTGAGTTTAGAAGCAAAGAAAGATAATTTAAGGTTTTATAACATCTAAGTGGGAACTTGAGTTTTCATACCACAATCCTGTTGTGGTCAAGTCAAGTCATTATTTATTTCATAAGTCATTTTGAAAACATCTGACGACGGAACAGTATGGCCACTCCAACTGTCCATAATCGCGGACGCAACTATTCGAATAGTTTGACACTCTACAGAGGTGGTACACTTTCACCACAATATTCGATACATCTGTCAGGAGCAATCCTGAATTCACCATACTCAGTATGCAGATAATAAATCCTAACTTTTCAGTTACACACCCTAGTATAGGCACCTATCCTATGAGTTTGGCCTCCCAACCATGACCATCTGTCATCTTGGGAACTGCATAGGTGGTCAATCTTCACGAGGTAGCCTCATCTCAAACCTCGTCCGCAAGGAAACCCATACTAAAGTATATAAACTTCCAGTCAAGCCCTACCCAATTTCGGGTATTGTGGTTGTATGGTAAAATTGGAATAGTATCGCATCCAGACAACCATCAGTTTTATAAAGGGCTAAGGCTCATGCCTCAACATTTTCATCATAAAAATCATCTGGTGTTCAGGAACACATGTCAAAACATTTCATTATAATGACTCATCATTCTAAGGTTTTCATAATCATTTTCACCAAGTATTCCCATCTAAAGTGATCAAGTTTTTTGCTTAGCACTAGCAACTACAATTTGGGTTAAACACTAATGAGGGGTGGTAATCAAGTGTGAATGATCTAAGTTCAATCTCATGCCTCAGAATGACATCAAGATTTATCTAACTTAGGCCAAGTTTTATGCCCTTTATGCTACCTCTAAATATCTTTCCAAAGTTTACAAGTCACTAAGTAAACACAAATAGAAAGCTTTGATAAAGAAAATAAAAGAGTAAAGCTTGCAATTAAAACTGGGATTTGGTATAATAAGGTGGATAATCACATATGCCTAAGGCATCTAGTTTGCATAATCCACTTGTAGTGTTAGGCTTGCAAAGTTGCAAGTGTAAGCTTGCATTGGATAGCTTGCCTTGTGGAGAATAGTGGTTGAAGTTCTCCTCGGCTTCTTCCTCGTAGTAATATCCTTCCTCTTCGTATCCTTGGTCGGTACTAGCGTCTATAAATAAATATGAGGTACACAATCACCAAATAATACTTAACTACTTCTATTTCTCACACCAGGTTTTTCACTAGATGATCTAGCATCATCACAATCATCACAAAGATTAAGGCACTAGTTTAATTTATTTTAGGAAAGAAATTTCTACTCATTGAAAAACTATTTAAGATTTAATATTCTCCAATTAAAACATGGGATCATGTTGACACATGTCATCACCACATATTTCAGTACTTGGAATGTGATTTAAAGTGGTGTCACAATTTAATAAGGTTTAACCTTTTTATTTTAATTAAATAAAGTGAATAGAAATGCCTATGGGTTATTCTTTTATTACTTGTTCATTATTACTGCAAGTAAACCTAGATATTTTTATATATTCAGAAAGGTCTTATCAAATGTTATTTTTGAGAGTTGGAATCAACTCAAAAGCTTTTATGGTTGAATTTTCAAAAATGTTTGAATGCAGAAAAGTCTTTGCCTTGTTTTTTTACTATAGGTGATCTATAATTCCAAATGGTTTGAATCCAACGGGCTTGGATTAAGAATTGCTATACCTTTCTAACAAAATTAGTTTCATGCAATTTGTTTAGTGAATCTCTCTAAAATGATTTTTGAATCTACTATAAGAACTAAGTTTGAAACTAAAATTAAAAAACTAAATTTAAACTACTGGGTCACGCGGGAGTGCTAACTAGGCCGGCCCACTACGCACAAAACGCGCGGGCGGGTTAAGTGGTTGTCCCCACCCGTTAGTGGGACTGGGGGCTGCGAAGGCGTACGGGGCTATTACAACCGTAGGATTAGATGTAAGATCAACGGGTGAGGTTCGTCGTCCACGTCTGAACAGAACGCGACGAGCATGAACCCTAGCACGGCCAGTGGGGGTCAGTGGCGGATCACCAGGGCTCCGACGATGGGGGCGAACGACGAAGTGGACGACGGCAATTCTCCTGGTACTGGTGGCTCCTCCTGGGGTGGCTCCAATCAACGATGACATTCTCCTCCAGCAGCGGCAGGCTCCGGTGAAATTTCAGCGATGTTGCGCTCGCCTTGCTCCGGGAAGAAGTGGGCACGATCAGTGAGAGGTGGGGAGTGGAATGGTGTGAAGAAATCGAACGGGGAAGGCCTCTATTTATAGGGCGTCGAGGGAACCGAATGGTGCGGGCTGAGTTTGTTGGGGTCGTCTTCACAGTGAGCTAACGTCATGTCCGAAGGTAGGGGACGGTGCGCTGTATCCTGGCGAAGCTCAACGGCTTGATGGCGAGGCGTGGGGCGACGCGGTTTGGTCGGAACGCTTCGACGCTCTGAGCGGCACCGGCGGTAGTTTTAATGGCGCACAACGGCTATGGGTCACGCGGTGGCGAACGGGGGTGTCTGGGAGGTTCCTAGGGCGGTGGTGATCACGTACGCGAGCGGCGAAGGCGGGGCGCGGTCTATGCGAGTGTGGCGTTCTGGCGCGCTCTCGGCATGGTCGCAGAGAAATGAGCACATGCGTTTATGTATGGTCCAGTGGCTGGCAGGGCTCGAGGGCTGGACAGGGGGTGGCGGTGGACGGTGGCGTGTTTGCTAGACACGGTGGCTAGGCTCGGCGATGGCTCTGGCTAGCTAGCCATGGTCGGCTGGCAAGGGTGCTCTCGGCATGGCATGGCATGGTGCACTGTGTATGGGCTAGGGGTGTTCAAGGCACCGGTTGTCACTAAGGGGGACAAGTGTGATCAATGGTGAACAATGCTTAGCCAAATTACTGCTCGAAACAGTGAAGTTTGGCCAATTTGATTTGCTGCCTCCAAGTATTTGATGAAATGGCCGCAAGAAACTCAAATTTGAACTTTTGGATGAAACTTGGTGAGTGTACTGGTCACATACTAGGTAGTCTCTAGTTGGTTGGATTTGTCAAGGTACACTGGTTTGGTTGGGTTTTGAGAAATGGTGATCTTACCATATAAACTAGATTCAAATTTCAAATGTCATTTGAATAAGGTTGCCAAATGTTTCTGTGGGTTTTCAAGGTGGGCTTGGGTTCACTTTCACTTGGTCTAGCAAGGGGTGAAAATAAATGGTTTTGTTTCTGTTTGAAATCTTGGACTAGAAATACTCAAAGTAGTCTAGTGAGCAAGATTGGCAAAAATGACCATTTGCTTATATTGTTTGTTTTTGAATTTCTATGGATTTGATTCTGCTTGGAAACGATTTAGATGATGTTGTTTTCATATTTAAACCAATCCTTTCCATTCATAACAATCACACAAGTCCATTCAAGCATTCATGCATTCATCACATACACACATGCATTTATGATGATTTTAATTAACAAAAGTTTTTGTTAACCCTAATTTTTGGTGATTGGAATTGATAACCTTGATTAATATTTTTGGGATGTTACAAACCTTCCCTCCTTAAACAAAATCTCGTCCCGAGATTTGAGAAAAAGAAAACTAGGATTTAAAGAGATCTGGAAACTCTGTCCTAATGTAGTCTTCTCGCTCCCAGGTAGCTTCTTCTTTAGTGTGGTTACTCCACTGGATCTTGAGAAACTTGATACTCCGGGTCTTGGTGGTTCTAAAAGCTTCCTCCATAATATGAATGGGTACTTAGGGATATGTCAGGTCATCATTGATCTCTATGGTTCGGTGATCAATATTCTTGAATACTTCGGTCTTCTCCGGGACTTCTAGGCATTTGCGAAGTAACGAGATGTGGAACAAATTATGCACGGCTGACATCTCCTCGAGCAGTTCCAGTTGATACGATACTTCTCCTCGACGATTCAGAATCTTGAAGGGTCCGATATATCTGGGGGCTAACTTTCCTTTGAGCTGAAAACGTTGCATTCCTTTCAAAGGTGACACTTTGAGATACACAAAATCTCTAATGTTGAAGGCTAGGTATCGACGTCTCTTGTAGGCATAACTCTTTGATGACCCACACGTATAGGGGGTGTATCCCAGTACTTTCGATAAATAGGGGTGTCGATCCCAACGAGGAGCAGAAGGTGTTGACTAGTGGTATGGAGCAGGAAATCTCTGTAAATACTAAATACGTAACAAACATATTTTTAGTGGTTTTCTGATAAAGCAACAAAACAAAGTGCAAGTAATAAAGAACAAACGCAGCAAGTGGCCCAATCCTTTCTTAGCAAAGGACAAACCGATGGAAATACTTATAAGGACCAAACGTTCTCGAGGACACATGAGAATTCTGTTAAGTGCTTTCGCTTCATATAGCTGAGTACTCTTCTTTGGTGTTGTAAGTGTTGTGTGGGTGAACCTGTGCTAATGTACCGACCTTACTTGGACTAATACATACTTGTGATTAACCCCCCTACAAACATCCGTATCTACAGGAAAGTAATTAAGATATAAACCTAACCACAACCTTAAACTCTAAGATCCTACACTCCCTTGTGCAAAGGTGTCCTAACGGGGGTTCAGGTTTCTGTCACTCCGGCAACCCCACAATTAGTAGCCAAATACACAATGCATTCCCCTAGGCCCATAAATGGTGAAGTATCATGTAGTCGACGTTCACATGAGACCACTAGAAGAATAGCACCACAACTTAAATACTAACCATTGAATAATAACTCAACACAAATCTACTAACAAAAACATGACTTCTCCCATGTCCTCAAGAACTAAACGAACTACTCACGAGACATCATATGGATCAAGATCAAAGATGATATGATAATGGATAATAATCTGAAGATAAACAATAATCCAATGGTTCCACTCACAAGCATCAGCTACAATAGTAATTAACACCAGGAAAGTTTCCCCTAAGAACTAAAGCAATATCCAACACAATTGTTACAGTGGGACAGAGCGATGATGATGGTGCTAGTGGAGATGATGGTGTGGATGATGATGATCCCGATGAAGCCTAGCTTGACGATGGTGTTGATGGCGACGATCTCCCCTCTCCGGGAAGGAATTCCTGCGGCATAAATTTGTCTGCCAGAGAGATCTTTCTCTCTCGATGTTTTCCGCCCCGCAGAGGCGGCGGAAATCTATCTGTGGTCGCTCTCCTAGCCTTAGGGTTCCGTAGGGAAGATATAGGCGAAGGGGCAGAGTCGGGAGCCGGGCAGGTGGTCCACACCTGCGCTAGGCGCGGCCCAGGGTGGTCCCGCGCCTAGGGGGTGTGGGCCCCCTGCGGACCTTCTTCATCCCTCCTTCTGGCTTCCTCAGTCTTCTAGAAAAATATAATTTTCCCATATTTTTCTGGTATTTTTCTGATCTTTGCGAAATTGCATCAAAACGCCTTCTTTTCCATCAGAATCCAGACTTCAGCAGTCCATCCTCCAAGAATCATCCAACATGCATAAACAGATGAAAATCCATAAGTAATACCTCGTAATAAGACAAATATCAATGAATAGAGGTAGATTATGTTATAGAATGGTGATGAAAATTAGGCGTATCAACTCCCCAAGCTTAGACCTTCGCTTGTCCCCAAGTGAAAACTGAGCTCAGTAAACATGTCCACAGGTTTATGGAGTGAAGTGTCGATAAAAGAATACGAACAAGAAGCATCACACTTACACAACTCATAGAAGAAAGCAACTCACTATTACATAACTTAGCTTGCAACCAAGTACATCAGTCACAATAGAGATGCATAAAGATAAATCATAATTGGAATTGGCAAACTTGTTCTTGGTCAGAGAACACCTGGAAAACAATTTCACAAAAAGCTTTTTGTAGAAGTTTTTCAACAGGAGCACTCTTTGCTCAAAAAGGTTTTTCAATGAAGGCTTTCAAAGTAATACTAAATAGATAAGAGTTTTGTACAAACAAGGAAGATAGAGAACATGATTGAATAAATCACCATATGAATGCTTGAAACACAACAACTCAAATGCTTGCTGGAGATAGAGAGGAAGTAGGTTTACTGACTCAACTTAGAAAATAGGAGAAAGGTCCCTTCATAGAGGGTAGCAGGGATTACAAGTCATAAAGAGCTTCCAAAATATTATGGTACTTACTAGCTTTGAGCCCTCATTGCCCCTATCATAGGCATCTTGAGATGATTAAGGTTAAAGTGCACAAAGATGGAGTATATGCTTGACGAAATATAAGTTAGCAATCTCATGTCCCTTGAATATGAGGGCCACTCCTCATGCTACTCAACTTTGGTCACCGGTAAGTTCTTGTCATTATAAGTACATGCGTATCATAGAGAACCTCCAATGGGGTACCCCTTGCACATGGTACAGGAGCTATCCCATAACCAAAATAACAAGGCAAGCAGACAATGAGCATCACATCGATCTTTTTATTTACTATATGCATAGATTTTTATTGAGGATGCTTCATAGATAGCTCACTATGGTGATGCTGCAAGTTTCCACCATGATTAGGCATGGCTTAGGCTAGCGGCCTAGGCGTCTCTCTAACACAAAACACAGACTCCATGGACTTACAAGTTCCCTCTTTATTTCACACTGTTGACATCCATAGACAAAAGAGCACGATATCAACTGTGTACAAAGTACATGTGCAATGTTGAAAACGTTCCCCGTGACAGCACGGTTCTGTTAATTCCAACGTATAGATGCAATCATATACAACTTTGATGTCATAATGGTTCAAGTCTATTAGCTGCAAGAAAATAAGGTGTGCCATCAACTTCGTGAGAGCTTTACTAACTAGTTTTCACATAACAAAATACTTCTTAATTAGAAAGGTAGATGAAGCTTGATAATTTTCTTGGAATAGCAAAATCTACTAGGTAGATATGGTGGACACAAGTGGCAAAGGTTTTGGTTCAAAGGGATTTGGAAACATGAGAAGTATACCTTCTCAAAACAGGTTTTTGGCTAGCAAGGTTGGGTAGAAAGCAAAAGAGTTGAAAGAAACAAGCAAACATACAAGTAATAAAGCCAAACATGCAATGTTCCTTGAAGACATAAAAGATCTCAAATAGAGAATACTAAGCTTATGAGCCAACAAGAAAGAAAACAAATGATACAAAATACCTGTAAGCTTTTTTCTCTTTTTATTTCAAACTTCAAAAAGTATTGCTACTGACCAGAACTCGGTTTGCCAAAACCAATTTAGATCCACTTGATGATCCCAAAGTGATGCCAATACTGATCAACAAGATCCATCGTATAATAGAGATTGCAAACTAAAATAAGAAGTGCAAAAAGTAAAAGATGAGACTTCTCATTAATAATCCAATAAAGGCACTCACACCAAGGGATACATAGATAATCAACTAAAGGAGAGATACTTCCACATGCAAACCAAACTATAAGATAACCTCTCTACCAAAGATTTGAATCCACTAAAAAGGTAAAAGATAAAAGATAATGGTGGTGATACCGCGGTACTCCCCCAAGCTTGGAACAAGCCAAGGGGATGCCAAACCTGATGACGAATTACTCCTTCGGTGGTGGTGGTGTTCTCTTGTCTAGGGTAAGGAGATCCTCCAGCATCTTACGAAGCCTGTCATTCTCTTCTTGAAGTATATCCACCTTCATCTTTAGAGCACAGTACTAATCACAAAACTCGTCAGTGGTTCAAAGGGATTCCACTGCCTCTGGGCAGTATCTGAAATCTGGACTGAAGGCTATGATTCCCTGCATGTTACGAGAAAAAGCATCCCCAGTGTTAAATGCTCCTACCAAAGTAGGTTTCCTTGCCCCTGCGGAGGTTTGTTCTTCCAACTTTATCTCCTCCACGGGCTTCTTGCCTTTGTCGTTGGCGGAGACCATGGTGCTCTAAACTTGAGAAGTTTTCCTGACAGAAATAGATCGAAACGAAAACACGACGAGAACACGATGCATGAACCTCGGGGGATCCGGGGGGTTTCAATGCATAAGGAAGGTTTTGACACGAAAACAAGGCGGAGTCGGAGCTCGAGGCTGGCACACCTCCTCCAGGCGCGACCAGGCAGGGGCCCGCGCCTGGGGTGGGTTTGTCCACCCCGGACTCCGTTTCCTCTTCTGTTCCATCTCATAACTTCCCTTATGTATCAAAAACATCAAAAATATAAAATGATTGGGGTTTCACGAACCTTCTGTTTTCACCACTTTTACCTATTCAAAGATGAACTCTGCAGACTCCTTTTCTCCTTCTCCTAGAATTTTCCTTCCCTCACAAGGCAATACACAAACTTCAATGGCAACATTAGTGTAAGCAAAACAACAAACATTTAGATTCACACTTCAACTGAAATCCATCAAAACAAAAGCTTCTTATAAGAGGCAAATGCAAATGATAACAAAAATCTGTCAAAACAGACCAGCAGTTAAAGATTGATTTTTTCAAAAACCTTATGTTTCTCAAATCAAAAAGTTCAGAACTAATGAAAGTTGGGTAACAACTTGGAGAACAAGCTCAGAAAAATACAGATCTATCCGACATACTGAGCTTCCTCACGAGTTTTTATGGTGCAGCACAAAAATCTGTCCCATGACCGCCACTTTTCACAACTCCTCTACTTCACAAAAGTAGTTGGACTTGACACAAAAACCAAAACAAAAAGGATAAGGAGCGGTTATTAATGAGGTAATAACTTCCAAGACTCAACCAAACTCTTGGGTTATCTCCCAACAAGTACTTTTCTTTAATGCCTTTAAGTTAGGCTTGAAACTTTCAAAGATGCTCACAAAGGAGATATAAATCTGGAGTGAAAAAGAGCATTAAGAAGCAAATAACCAACACACTTGAGTCTAACCCACTTCCTATGCATGGGGGTATCATGAGAAAATGAATTGTTGAAACAAAAAGCCACCAGCATGGGAAGACAAAACAAATGCCACTTCAAAGCTTTCAACATAAAATGGGGAAACTTAACATTATTGAGATGCATAAAACCATGTTTCCCTCTCTCATAATTACTTTCAGTAGCACTTTGAATAAAGTTGACAATATAACTATCATTGGAATCAATTTTATCACAAGAATGATCATACTTACAATCACCAAAAAGAGGTCCAAGGTCATAAACTGGATCAATAGAAGCAAGTTGTTCCATCCTGAAATCTTCATTAGGCAAGCTATTTTCACAAGGAGCTTTAGCAAATTTGGAAACGTTAAATTCATAAGAATATCCATCAAACTTAGTCAAAAAATTCCTTCTTACAATCTATAATAGCTCCACAAGTATTCAGGAAAGGTCTACCAAAAATGATAGGACAAGCTTTGCTAGCTGCTGAATTAAGCACTAGAAAATCAGCAGGATATTAATCTTACCACAAAGAACCTCCACATCTCTTACAATACCAATAGGGCATATGGTTTCCTTATTTGCAAGGTGAATAACCACATCAATGTCCTCAAGCTCACAAGGACCAATTTCATGCATAATTTCCCTGTAAAGCTCATAAGGAATAACACTAGAACTAGCACCAATATCACATAAGCCATAGTAGCAATGGTCACCAATTTTAACAGAAAGCACAGGAACACTAGCTTTTCTAGCCTTACTAGGATGAGAGATAATATTAGAAGCGTCTTCATGATACGTCCAAAACGTATCTACTCTCTCGAACACTTTGCTATTGTTTCTTCTCTAAACTTGTGTGATTTGGATACAACTAACACGGACTGACGCTGTTTTCAGCAGAATTACCTTGGTGTCTTGTTTTTGTGAAGAAAATGAACTATCAGGAAAAATCCCGGAAAATATGCCAAAAATTATATTTCACCAGAAGATCCACGGAGCCAGAATAAGAGACCGAGGGAAGGCCTGGGGGGCCCAGACCCACCCCAGATGCGGGCCCACCTGACCCCGCGCCTGGAGGGGGTGCGGCCACCCCAGGCACCTCCTCGGCCTCCCTCTGCGCCTATAAGTTGCCATTCGACCGAAAAACCGAGGGGGATTCGATAGTTTTCCAAAAAGAGTTCCGCTCCGCCGCCGCCACCAGAAACCAAGATTCAGATCCAGAAACTCCGTTCTAGCACCCTGCCGGGATGGGGAATTTGGAGAGGATCATCGCCATCGTCATCACCAATGCATCTCCATCAACCACCGATGTTTCCCTCGTTCATTCATGAGTAATCCCCCGCTATAGGCTTGGGGATGGTAGGGATTGGATGAGTTCTATCATGTAATCGAATAAGATCTGTTAGGGCATAGTGCCTAGTTTCTCTTGTGCTATTTGACTTTGTTGCAACTTGTTGTGCTTAATGCTTGTCACTAGGGCCCAAGTGCCATGATCTCAGATCTGAACTTATTATTGAATCATTATGATAGTATTGTTTGTGGTCTTATCTGCAAGTTGTGTACACATATCATTGTCTGGATCCATAGGCCCCAAAGTGAAAATAATTGGGACAACCGGAGGGGATGGCTGTGGTGTGAGGATCACATGTGTTAATGGAGTGTTAATGCTTTGCTCTGGTGCTCTATTAAAAGGAGCACCTTAATTGCCAGTAGTTCCCTAGAGGCCCCGCTGCCATGGGCTGGCTGGACAGAAGATGTTGTGCAAGTTCTCATTGCGAGCACGTATGACTATATTTGGAGCATATGCCTAGGATTGTTTAGTACTTGGATGCTTGTTATTATTTATCTACAATGCCCTAGATCTTGAAGTTACATGTTTAGGCTCGTTCATGCAATGCCCGTCTATCCATCCCTATGCCTACCTTTTCGAATCCCATATTAGCACGTTACTATTGCTCTGTTTCCTTTATTCTTTGTTGTTGTTGCTACTATAAACTATTACTCTTGATAAACTTCGTGAGCAAGAACTATTTCAGTCTTGCTGACCGACAACTCAGTTGTTAAGGCTTGCAAGTATTCTTTGGCTCCCCTTGTGTCGAATCAATAAATCAGGTAATACTACCCGCGAAGACTGTTGCGATCCCCTATACTTGTGGGTCATCAAGACTATTTTCTGGCGCCGTTGCCGGGGAGCATAACTTTATTTGTAAGTTTACTTGGATCTATTATTGTTCACTGCTGCTCCTTTCATCATGGGGAAGTCTCGTGATGGAAAGTTCCCTATTTTACCATCCACTACAAAAAAGAGGTACAGTCCTAAACACCTCTGTTGCTCTTGATTCACCGTCTGTTATAAGTAAGCTTGTCATACCACCACCACATACTCATGCTACACACACTGCTACTACTGCTGAGTCTGAAACTGCTTTTGATGCTACACACATACTCATTAGGTCCTTTTCTAGATGCTACTATGGCTAGTCTAGGAAATACCGAAACTCCTAGTGAAGACACTGTTACACCTGTTAGCTCACCTAAGGCTAGTGAGAGTTATGATATTAATGATGGTTACATTGAGTTCACTGATGATTTTGTTGAAGAGTGCCGAAACACACATGGTACTAGTGCTATTAAGAGTCTCCTTGCTAGACGTACTATTATGCCTAAGTTGCCCTCTGATCCTTAGTTTGCCACTTCTCCCATAGATATTAAAGATGAAGACTATGATTTCTCTCTTGATTTATCTTATTTAGATATTGTTGAGAAAGAACCTTTTTGTGGGACTAAAAATGAGAGTGATGTGGCTCATATGAATGAGCTTTATACTATGAGTGCTTTGTTCTCTGATGATTTTAAGATGCACAAGTACTTTGTTGCTAAGATCTTCCCCTTTTCACTAAAAGGAGAGGCTAGGGCTTGGTTTAATAGATTACCTCCTGGTTCCATTGATAGTCCTGATTGCTTGATTGCTTCTTTCTTCCAGAAATATTTTCCTCCCAGTGCTAGACATGCTGCTTTGCAGAGTGTAACATCCCAAAAATATTAAACTTGGATCATCAAATGCTAATCATCAAAATTAGGGTTAACAAAAACTTTCCCAACTAAAAATATGAAAGTATTCATAGGTGTGTGTATTCAAAATTTGGATTCTTTTTAATTGCCATGGTTCTGTGTTTATTTGCTTGTAAAATGATTCTTAGGTGAAATAAACATCATATAAACAATCCCCAAACTTTTCTCAAAGACAAACAACTCAAAATAAACAAATGAAGTGAATAGTCATTTTTGCCAAATTAACTCTCATGCCTACTTTGGCTATCCCTAGTTTTCAAAACTTAACAGAAACATTTGCGGATCTTGGCACCCCTTGTTAGTACTCATAATAAGGTACCAAGGACCACTTTGTGATCATCCAAAAACATTCAAATACTAAGTTTAAATGACAGTTTAAAATTGAATCTATCTCATATGGGAAGATCCCACTATTTCAAAAACCATTCAAACAAGCTCAAATTTCAAAACCCAAGCACCCACCAAATCCTCAACACATGCCTAGCACACCCACCAAAAATCTTTTCAAAAGTCAAAAGTAAGTTTCTTGCGGCCATTTCATCAAACATCTTGCAGATTCAAATCAAACAAATCACAAATACTATAGTGTGCAGTAAATTTCGCCTAACTTGTTCCCCCTCTGGTTGCAACTAGCCTTAGTAGATCATCTAGATCCTTTAACTAACCTCTAGCACCACTGTAAGCTTGCCTTGCCATCAACGGTGAGCAGGCCGAGCCTCACCACGCCACCCCAAGGTGGAAAGCAAGCTAGAGGAAGGACTAGCTGTGCCCACCTTGTCTGGGAGGTAGCCAGCACCTCGCCCACTGTCCCCTCCCCGAGCCAGTGCAAGCCGTGGACCACCAGGAACGCCGCGCGCCCAGTGCCACTGCGACATGCCGAGCCAGGCGCGCCCAGACGCAGCGTGCACACGCCGCCTCGACCGTACCGCAGCCGCCATGATCCCAGGAACACGCCAGACACCCCCGTTTACCGCCCCGTGCCTCACAACCACCGCTCGTCATCGAAGACGCCGCCTCTACCGCGTAGAGCACCGCACGTTCCCGACCGATTGCCACCGCCCCTAAGCGCGCATTCAAGTCCTAGAGCATCGCCAGGAGACCATCCATCGATAGCCAACCTCAGCCATGCCTCTAGCCGCCCGTAGCCATGTCGCCACTGTTGCCTGCCCATCCCTCTCGGTCTTGCCGTCGAGCCTATTAAAGAAAGCCACCCCAGCCGTTTGAAGCACACCATTTCACTCCCCTCACCTCACTAATCGTTCCACCCTCTAGTCGGAGCACGAGGAGCAGCATCTCGCCGGAATTGCGCCGGAGCAGTCCGCCTCTGGAGAAGAAGGGGACCGTTGATTTCGACCACCCAGGAGCTGCATCGACCGTCCCTGACCTCGCCGTCGACCACTCATTCGTTTGCCCGCCTCGCTAGGGTTCGAGCTCTCCGGTGACATGTTCATCATCGACGACGATCCCCAGCCGTCGATCTCCCTTCTAATCCAACGAACCACATAGCCTGCAACCCGGCGTGTTATGAAACCAGTGGTGGAACCCCACACCGAGCCCCGCACTATGGAGTGACACTGGGTCGGCCCATTAACCTTTCCCACGTGACCCAATCGTTTGAATTTAGATTTTTCTATTTTAATTCAAACTCAGTTCTGTACCTAGATTCAACAATTAACCCAGCTCGATTTAGTGAACCAAAATACATGAAAATATTTTTTTAGAAAGGTACTGAAATGCTTAATCCAAGACCGTTGGATTCAAATCATTTGGATCTGTAGATCAACCTTGGTAAAAATAACAAGTCAGAAACTTTTCTGCATTCAAACATTTTGCAAAATTCAACCATAATAGCTTATGAGTTGATTCCAAGTCTCAAAAATCACATTTGATCATACCTTTCAAAATATATAAAAATATATGGGTTTACTTACAGAAATAATGTTCAAGTAATAAAAGAATGCCACATAGGCATTTCTAGTCACTTTATTTAATTATAATAAAAAAGTTAAACCTTATTAAATTGTGACACCACTTTAAATCACATTCCCATGTACTGAAATATGTGGTGATGACATGTGTCAACATGATCCCATGTTTGAGTTGGAGAATATTAAATCTTAAGTAGTTTTTCAATGAGTAGAAATTACTTTTCTCAAATTAAAATAAATAAGACAAATGCTTTAATCATGTAATGATAGGTGATGATGCTAGATCATCTATAGTACCTCTTTGTGTGATAATTGAAAATAGTTAAGTATTGTTTGGTGATTGTGTACCTCGTATTTATTTATAGACGCTAGTACTGACCAAGGATACGAGGAGGAAGGAGGATACTACGAGGAGGAAACCGAGGAGAACTTTAACCACTGCTCTGCACAAGGCAAGCCTTACTAACCAAGTTGACCTAGGCAAGCTAACACTTGCAATTATGAAAGTTAAATAACCTATGCAATCCATTAAGCATGCTTGGTTGGACACATTTGATGATACCCAATCCTAATTTTACTTGCAAGCTTTATACTTTATTTCTTTATCAAAGCTTTCTCTTAGAGTTTACTTAAGTGACTTGTAGATTCTAGGAAGATAATGGAAGGTTGCATAAAGAGCATTAAATTTGGCCTAAGCTAGATAATCTTGATGTCATCCTAAGGCATGAGATTGAACTTAATTAATCTCCACTGGTTTACCACCCCTCATTAGTACTTAACCCCACATGTAGATGCTAGTGCTAAGCATAAAAACTTGATCAACTTTAGATGGGAATACTTGGAGAAAATGGTTATGAAAACCTTGGAATGATGAGTCATTCTACTGAATGTTTTGACATGTGTTTCCGAACACCAGATGATTTTTATGATGAAAATGTTGAGGCATGAGCCTTAGCCCTTTATAAAACTGATGGTTGTCTAGATGCGATACCATTCCAATTTTACTGTACAACCACAATACCTGAAAATTGGGTAGGGCTTGACTGAAATCTTATATACCTTAGTATGGGTTCCCTCACGGCCAAGGTCTGAGCTGAGGCTACCTTGTGAAGATTGTCCACCTGTGTAGTACCCAAGATGACAATTGGTCATGGTTGGGAGGCCAAACTCACAGGAGAGGTGCCTATACTAGGGCGTGTAATTGAAAGGTTGGGATTGATTATCCGCATACTGAGTATGGTGAATTCAGGATTTGTTCCTCACGGATGTATCGAATGTTGTGGTGAAAGTGTACAATCTCTGCAGAGTGTCAAACTATTCGAATAGCCGCGTCCGCGGTTATGGACAGTTGGAGTGGCCATACTGTTCCCCCGTCAGATGTTTTCAAAATGACTTGTGAAATGAATTGAGATTTTGACTTGACCACAACAAAGTTGTGATATGAAATTCAAGTTCCCACTTAGGTGTTATAAAATTTTAACTAGCTTTCTTTGCTTCTGAACCCAGTAGAGATAAATCTGGCTTTTTTGCAAAACAACCCTAGAGCTTAGTGTCCTACTAAAAAAACCCTTAACTTGTTAGTATTAGTTTGCGAGTACTTAAAGAGTACTCATGGCTTTGACCCTGGATATTCCCGTGGCCAGGCTATGAAGAGGAGTACCAGGATGATGGACCCCAGGAAGGTTACGACAACTAGGATCATCTCCCATCGTCAGCATTGCCTGTGACCCCGAAGATGGAGCTTCGCCTACGCTACCTTTATTATTACGTTATTCCGCTACTTGAGTTGTATTAAGAACTAGATCGTGAGATCCTTATTTGTGTAAGACCTTATGTATGGTTTGTAATGGATGATGTACTGTGATATCCAAATCTGTTATGTCTCGCAAAAATGGTAATCCTGGGATTGCGATGTATGGCATAACAGGCATCTGGGATTAAAAATCCGAGTGTTGAAAAGTTGGTATCAGAGCCATCCTGACCATAGAAGACCCTAGTTAGACTGGACGCTTAAATAAAAAACTTAGTTTCAAAACCAAAGGAAGAGAGTATTTACAAAAACTTATTCCCATTCTTATCACTTTGATTCTTTCATAAAAAATCATGTTCCTCAAAAACTCTTGCAAAATACATAAAATTTGACACACTTGAACACTCTACTAACTTACTCATCCTATATTCTTATAGATGGACGTGAAGTACAACAAGTTTTATCAGTTGGGGAATGGAGGAGACCTCATCTTTGAGCGTGACTTGGACCAGCTTTCGGAACTTCTGGAGCGTCCACACCCCGAGTTCTTTGGAGCTCAGCTCAATGATCAGGAAGGAGAAGATTGGCAGTGGCTAGTTGTTGCAAGTCTCCGAGGAAGATTGAACCTCCCACTGCTGAAGGAATTCAGTTCACCTTAAGAGAGAACAACTGGCTCGATGGACTTGCCAGGGCCATGCAGGAAGCTCTTGCCCGTCTGTGTCGGCAGAGTATCAACCAGATCAAGGGTGCCCGCTTTGAGTTTTGTCCAAGGTGTGATGCTATGGGACAGCCACTGGAATCCCCATACCACCACGAGCTGAAGACTCAGTTGGACCACCTTAGCTTCATGATGTATGATCATCAGAAGGAACTGGACAATGCCCGTGACTACTCCAACCACAAGTCCGCCATCATCAAGACGAAGGATCAGACCATCGCCATGCCAGCGAAGGACCGCAAGTCTCGCCGCCGTCAGCTTGACAAGAAGGAGCGCATCATCGTCCGTCTTCGCCACCGTATCACGGATTTGAAGGGATTCGCGGCATAGTAAATCAAAATTTTCTACGGATGCGAACAGAGGGAAGCCAAGATCTAATCTAGGAGATGCAATCAACGAGAGAGATTGGATTAGATCTTCATACCCTTGAAGATTCGCACAGCGGAACATTCGTCGGAACGTGGGTGATGTAGTCATACTCGCTTCTCCTCCTCGCGATCCGATCCGATCTAGCACCACAAGTGGCGGTGCCTCCATGAGATGCACACGTGCAGCACCTCGACGTCTCCTCCTTCCTCGGACCAGCGAGTATGGTGGAGAGATAGATTGGATCTACAACACGACGGCGTGGTGTATATGGTGGAGAATTTACTGCAGGCTTCGCCTACAAACGGTCGGGAGGGAGAGGAAGGTAGCAAGGCTGCTAGGGCTTGGAGGAAGGTGTGTGTGTGTAGGGGAGGCACCACCCTCTATATATAGAGGCGGCCAGCCCTGCCCTCCTCCAAGCCTATCTCTAGTTTAAACAATTTAAACTCTCCTTATCTAGAAATCCTATCTCTAGTTTAAACAATTTAAACTCCCCTTATCTAGAAATTCTATCCAGATTTAAGCAGTCAAATCTCTCTAGAATCGGCTGGGCCCTATGGGGACTTGTGCCCCTGGCCCAATGCGCCAGGACACTCCTCATAGGCCCATGCCCCTCCCGGAAGGTGGGGCCACGTTGGTCCCCTTCCGGAAGGTTCTAGAAGCTTAGGTGCAATACCGATTAACTTGAACAATTCGAACTCCAAAACTGCCTTTGCCTTATATGAATCTTATTCTCGGACCATTCCGAACCTCTCGTGATATCCGGATCCCATCCGAGACTCCGAACAAAAAATTCATAAACCAATTATCCAATCTATCCTAGCATCGAGATCGTTAAGTGTGTGACCTGCGGGTTCGAGAATATGAGACATGATCTTCTATCAATAATCAACAGTAAGTGCAGGCACCCATATTGACTCCCACACATTCATCGATGATCATATCGGATGAACCACGATGCCAGGATTCAATCAATCCCATATATATATTCCCTTCGTCTCGCGATATTTTACTTGCCCGAGATTCGATCGTCGGTACCGTCATACCTAGTTCAATCTCGTTCACAGCAAGTACTTTACTCGATCCGTAATCCGATATCACTTTGTGATTAACTCCTTAACCACATGCTTGCAAGCGGTGTTGATATCGATTACCGAGTGGGACCGAAGTATATCTCTTCGACTTGGGAGGGACAAATTCCATCTCGATACATACAACCCAACAGATACTTTCCGATCACCTGAGAGACACCTTTATGATCACCCTCTCATAGGATGACGTTTGATGACCTCAAAGCTTTCTTACGGTACCAGGGAGTTGCATTATCTCATGGTCTAAGGAATACAATATTTGACATAGGAAAAGCTTCGCAAAGACGAACACGATGACACGATCTAATTGCTCTGCTTTGTTTGGGTCTATCCACCATATCATTCTCCCAATGATATGATCTCATTATCAATTGACAACTCATGTCTATGGTTAGGAAACCTTAACCATCATTGATCAATGAGCTAGTCCATAGAGGCGTACTAGGGACACGGTGTTGTTTACAAACCACACAAGTATTAAAGTTTCCGCTCAATACAATTCTAGCATGGAATATAAACTTTATCATGAACAAGAATTATAATAATAACATCTTTATTATTGCCTCTAGGGAATAATTCCAACAGGATTTGGAGGAGACCATCCACGAGAGAGACATGCAGTTAGAGGAAAGGGAGAATGCCAGAGAAGATCTTCATGGAGACCCTACTCCTATCTCAGCGATGATGATGATTTTCTGGAGGATCAGGCCATGGACTTCTTCACCGATGAGGAGGATTCCGCCTTCATCGATGACGATGAGAATGACGAGGATGACGATTACACCGACTCCGAGGAGTAGTAGCACTTGATCACTAGCGTAGTGAGTTGTATTCGGTCCTACTGTATCGTAGTTTCCAGAATGGTTCTTAAAACCATCTGTTTTTCCTTTGTTGTGGTGTGTGTTGTATCGTGTGCTATGAATGAATGAATGAAAAGCAAGTTGCTAGAAAATCTGAATTAAACTTTAAAAACTTTTCAAAGTCCCTGAACCTTAGAAATTTCCCTCTTTTCTCATGATCTATCTCAATCTTCAGATGCCTCGCGGAGGAAGTGGTTCATCCCCGGACCCGATGTTGCAGATCCTGCAAATGTTGGTTTCTAACCGCGAAGCTGAAAGAGCCGAACATCAAGCCAACTTAGCCACCCTTTAGCACATAGCTCAGATGGCCAACAACAGTCAAGGCCAAGGAAATCAGGACAACCATGGATCTAAGCTCAAGAATTTCCAGAACACCAACCCACCTGTTTTCACTAAGTCAGAGGAGCCCCTAGATGCAGATAATTGGCTGCAAACCATGGAAAACAACCTGGAAGTCGCCGGAGTGGAAGCTAAGAAAGTTCTATTCGCCACCCACTATCTAGCCGGAGATGCAAGAACATGGTGGAACAGCGTTCGTGCAATGACCGGAGGACAGATGATGACCTGGGAAGAATTCAAGGTCAAGTTCAGCAGAACCCATGTGCCACCAGGTTTGATCAAGAGAATGAGAGATGAATTCAGAGAACTGAAGCAAGGAAGGATGACCGTAGTGGAATACCATGACAAATTATTGTCATTAGCTAGGTATGCCCGGATGAGATCGACACTGAAGCCAAGAAGAAAGAAAGATTCTTGAATGGTCTGCACGATGAGATGCATACTGTGTTGGTCAATATCCCCTTTGCTGATATTGAAGCCCTCGTCGACTCTGCCATTCAGATGGAAGGAAAGATCAACCAAGCCAATGAGAACCGCAAGCGTCGCATGATGCATCAGCCAGGAACCCGTCATACCCCAAAGTATCGCCCCAACCCATCTCCAGGATTTGCCCCGAGAACCAACAGACCCCCGATGAACCGTCTGACCTATCCCAATTGTGGAAACCCAAGGCCCGGAGGAAATCACAACAACCCCAACAACTCTGGCAATTTGAACCGTGCCCCACCCAAGTTGAACAACAACAATGCTACCGCCAACACCAACACTGCCCCGAGGACTGGAAGCAATGTTGTGCCTGTTGCAGCAAAGGACAAGTCGCAAGTGACTTGTTATGACTGTGGAAATAAGGGTCACTACTCCAATGAGTGTCCCAAGAAGAATGCCGCATCCCCCAATGCAAATGCCCCAGCTCAGTAGCAGCGTCGTGTTCAGCCCGGAAGAAGGTTTTCCCCAGGGAATTCGCTCAATCGCAACGACCGTCTTTTTCTCATGCATGCTGAAGAAGCCTAGGAAGCGCCAGATGTCGTGCTGGGTATGTTTTCTATTAATTCAGTACTTGCTAGAGTGTTGTTTGATTCTGGTGCATCGCACTCATTTGTCACCGAAGAATTTGCATGCACTAGTAAGATTCAACCAACCAAACTGAAGCATGTTATGATTGTTCAAATCCCCGGTTCAACCACCAAAGTTAGGCAAATTTGCAAAGTCGTCCCTATTCGAATCCATGGCATAGATTTTTATGCTAATCTGATAGTACTCGGAACTAAAGGTTTGGAAGTAGTACTATGAATGGATTGGATGTCCAAACATAAAGGATTAATTGACTGTGCCAAGAAAGCCATAACCATGACCAGTACAGCTGGAGTATCAGTCGATCATGTATCTGAAACCTTACTTCGTCAATTCAAGTGCAACAAGAGTATAGCCCAACCTACCATTGACCAAGTCCGGATAGTCTATGAATACCCCGATGTATTTCCAGATGTTTTGCCCGGTATGCCCCCAGATCGGGATATCGAGTTTATCATTGAACTAATCCTCGGAACAGGACCCATAGCCCAGAGACCATATAGTATGAACCCGTATGAACTAGCAGAACTGAAGAAGCAACTGGATGCCATGCTAGAAATTGGATTGATTCAACCAAGTACGTCACCATGGAGATCACCTGTCTTGTTTGTGGATAAGAAGGATGGAGGTAACCGTTTGTGTACGGATTATCGGAAGTTGAATGATGTCACTATCAAGAACAAATACCCATTGCCCAAGATAGAAGATTTGTTTGATCAGTTGACCGGTGCCAAAGTGTTTTCTAAGATTGATCTTAGAACTGGCTATCATCAACTCAAGATTCGTGCAGAGGATATCCCCAAGACTGCCTTTACCACCAGATATGGATTATACGAGTATACTGTCATGTCTTTTGGATTAACCAATGCCCCCGCTTATTTCATGAATCTCATGAACAAGATTTTTATGGACTTCCTGGATAAGTTTGTCGTTGTTTTCATCGATGACATTCTGATTCATTCCAAATCAGAAGAAGAACATGAGCTACACCTAAGGACCATTCTTGGAACCCTTAGAGAGCATCAGTTGTATGCCAAGTTTAGCAAATGTGAATTCTGGTTACAGGAGGTAGGATTCCTCGGCCACATTGTATCAGCTGGAGGAATTGCTGTTGACCCTGTAAGGTAAAAGATGTCGAAGATTGGCAAGCCCCAACCACCCAAACCCAAGTTCGTGCATTTCTCGGATTGGCGGGATACTACCGCAAGTTCGTAGAAGGATTCTCGAGTATCGCCAGACCCATGACCCAATTACTGAAGAAGGACAAGAAGTTTGAATGGACGGACAAATGTGAAGCGAGTTTTCAAGAACTCAAGAGAAGATTGATTTCAGCCCCAATCTTAATCATGCCGGATATCACGAAGCCCTTTGACGTGTTTTGTGATGCATCCAAGATCGGTCTCGGATGTGTGCTAATGCAAGAAGGCAAAGTTATATCCTATCTATCCCGACAACTGAAGCAACATGAGCAGAACTATCCAACCCATGAACTCGAGCTCGCAGCCGTAGTTCTAGCCCTGAAGACATGGAGGCATTACCTGATGGGAAATCGTTGCGAGATTTATTCGGATCACAAGAGCCTGAAGTATATATTCACTCAGAAGGAGCTAAATATGAAACAGAGAAGATGGATTGAGCTAATCAAGGATTACGATCTGGACATTCACTATCACCCCAATAAAGCCAATGTGGTAGAAGATGCCCTTAGCAGATTGCTGTGCCGCTTGAACTCCATGATTTTGAAGGAGCAACCAAGTCTGCACAAAGAGATGGAAGATTTCCAAATGGAATTAGTGAGTGAAGGATTTTTGGCTAGCATATAACTTTAACCCACTTTGATCAGCCAGATCAAGGAGGCGAAGAAAGGAAATGCTAGTATCGACGGAATCAAGCATCGTATCGGTACAGGCAAAGTACCCGGATTTACCGAAGACGAAGAAGGAGTTCCGTGGTACAAAGGACGCCTTTGTGTACTAGCAGATTCTGAGTTGAAAGAAGTTATTCTGAAGGAAGCCTATGATACTCTTTATTCTATCCACCCCGGAGGAACGAAGATGTATCAAGATTTGAAAGAGCAATTTTGGTGGCATAAGATGAAGAGAGAAATCGGAAGCTATATCGCCAATTGTGATATATGTCAGCGAGTCAAGGCGGGACATCAAAGACCCGTAGGATTGTTGCAACCATTGCAGATTCCGGAATGGAAATGGGATTTCGTTGGAATGGACTTTATCACTGGATTGCCTACTTCTAGTAGGAGAAATGACTCTATCTGGGTCATAGTGGACAGATTGTCCAAAGTCGCCCATTTCTTACCAGTCAAGACCACATATCAGAGTTCGAAGCTAGCGGAGTTATACATCGCTAGAATCGTCAGTTTGCACGGAGTCCCCAAGAACATCGTATCTGATCGAGGAACTCAGTTTACCTTGAGATTCTGGAAGAAAGTCCAAGAAGGTTTGGGAACCCGACTAGATTTCCGCACAACTTATCACCCTCAGACCGACGGACAAACGGAGCGAGTAGATCAAATACTCGAAGATATGTTGAGAGCATGTGTGTTAGAGTATGGATCTAAATGGGAAGACTGTCTACCGTTCACAGAATTTTCATACAACAACAGTTATCAAGCTAGTTTGCAAATGGCCCCATTTGAATTCATGTATGGAAGGAAGTGTCGCACCCCTTTGAACTGGTCGGAAGTAGGAGAGAGTCAGATTTTCGGACCCGACATCCTACGAGCAGCAGAAGAGAAGGTTCACAAGATTCATGAGCACCTCAAGACCGCCCAGTCAAGGCAGAAGAGTTACACCGACAAGAGACATCGAGACCTCGCCTTCAACATCGGAGAGTTCGTGTATCTGAAAGTGTCGCCATTGAAAGGAAAACAACGTTTCCAACTGAAGGGAAATTTGGCCCCCAGATATATTGGCCCCTTCAAGATTCTGAACCGTCGAGGAGAAGTGTCGTATCAATTGGAACTGGAAGAAGAGATGTCGGGAGTGCACAATGTGTTCCATATCTCATTACTTCGCAAGTGCCTCGAAGTTTAGGAGAAGAATGAAGTGTTCAAGAACATTGATCACCGGACCATAGAGATCACCGATGACCTGACCTATCCTGAAGTACCCATTCGTATTTTGGAAGAAGCTTTCAGAACTACCAGAACCCTAAGCATCAAGTTTCTCAAGATTCTGTGGAGCAACCACACAGAAGAGGAATCTACCTGGGAGCGCGAAGATCACATCAGGACGGAGTTTCCCGATCTCTTCAAATCCTAGGTAATCTTTTTCGTCCTTTTTCAAATATCGGGACGAGATTTTGTTTAAGGGGGGAAGGTTTGTAACATCCCAAAAATATTAAACTTGGATCATCAAATGCTAATCATCAAAATTAGGGTTAACAAAAACTTTCCCAACTAAAAATATGAAAGCATTCATAGGTGTGTGTATTCAAAATTTGGATTCTTTTGAATTGCCATGGTTCTGTGTTTCTTTGCTTGTAAAATGATTCTTAGGTGAAATAAACATCATCTAAACAATCCCCAAACGTTTCTCAAAGACAAACAACTCAAAATAAACAAATGAAGTGAATGGTCATTTTTGCCAAATTAACTCTCATGCCTACTTTGGCTATCCCTAGTTTTCAAAACTTAACAGAAACATTTGTGGATCTTGGCACCCCTTGTTAGTACTCATAATAGGGTACCAAGGCCCACTTTGTGATCATCCAAAAATATTCAAATACTAAGTTTAAATGACAGTTTAAAATTGAATCTATCTCATATGGGAAGATCCCACTATTTCAAAAACCACTCAAACAAGCTCAATTTTCAAAACCCAAGCACCCACCGAATCCTCAACACATGCCTAGCACACCCACCAAAAATCTTTTCAAAATTCAAAAGTAAGTTTCTTGCGGCCATTTCATCAAACATCTTGTAGATTCAAATCAAACATATCACAAACACTATAGTGTGTAGTAAATTTGGCCTAAATTGCTCCCCCTCTGGTTGCAACTAGCCTTAGTAGATCATCTAGCTCCTTTAACTAACCTCTAGCACCACTGTAAGCTTGCCTTGCCATCAATGGTGAGCAGGCCGAGCCTCACCATGCCACCCCAAGGTGGACAGCAAGCTAGAGGAAGAACTAGCCGTGCCCACCTTGTCTGGGAGGTAGCCAGCACCTCACCACCACCCACTGTCCCCTCCCCGAGACAATGCTAGCCATGGACCACCAGGAACGTCGCGCGCCAAGTGCCACCGCGACATGCCGAAGAGGCCGCCTCTGCCGCGCAGAGCACCGCACGTTCCTGACCGATTGCCACCGCCCCTAAGAGCGCATTCAATTCCTAGAGCATCGCCAGGAGACCGTCCGTCGACCGCCAACCTCAGCCATGCCTCTAGCCGCCCGTAGCCATGTCGCCACCGTCGCCTGCCCATCCCTCTCGGTCTCTCCGTCGAGCCTATAAAAGGAAGCCACCCCCAGCCGTTTGAAGCACACCATTTCACTCCCCTCACCTCACTGATCGTTCCACCCTCTAGCACGAGGAGCAAAGCTCACGAATTGCGCGGAAGCCGCCTCTGGAGAAGAAGGGAGCCGTTGATTTCGACCACCCCCGGAGCTGCCTCGACCGTCCCTAACCTCGCCGTCGACCACTCGTTCGTTTGCCCGCCTCGCCGTTGTCACTGGAGCCCTCGTATGCCCCCTATGCACCCCCACTGAGCCGCTAGGGTTCGAGCTCGCTAGTGACATGTTCATCGTCGATGACGATCCCTAGCCGTCGATCTCCATTCTAATCCAATGAACCAAACAACCCCGTACCACTTCGCGTGTTATGAGCCACTGACTGGTGGAACCCCCATCGGTGAGCCTCAAGCATGAGTGACCTGGTCGGCCCATTAACCTTTCATGTGACCAATCGTTTGAATTTAGATTTTTCTATTTTAATTCAAACTCAGTTCTATACCTAGATTCAAAAATCAACCCAACTCGATTTAGTGAACCAAAATACATGAAACTAATTTTGTTAGAAAGGGTACTGAAATGCTTAATCCAAGCCCGTTGGATTCAAATCATTTGGATCTGTAGATCAACCTTGGTAAAAATAACAAGTCAGAAACTTTTCTGCATTCAAACATTTTGCAAAATTCAACCATAATAGCTTTTGAGTTGATTCCAACTCTCAAAAATCACATTTGATCATACCTTTCAGAATATATAAAAACATATGGGTTTACTTATAGAAATAATGTTCAAGTAATAAAAGAATGCCACATAGGCATTTCTAGTCACTTTATTTAATTATAATAAAAAGTTAAACCTTATTAAATTGTGACACCACTTTAAATCACATTCCCATGTACTGAAATATGCGGTGATGACATGTGTCAACATGATCCCATGTTTGAGTTGGAGAATATTAAATCTTAAGTAGTTTTTCAATGAGTAGAAATTACTTTTCTCAAATTAAAATAAATAAGGCAAATGCTTTAATCATGTAATGATAGGTGATGATGCTAGATCATCTATAGTACCTCTTTGTGTGATGATTGAAAATAGTTAAGTATTTTTTGGTGATTGTGTACCTCATATTTATTTATAGACGCTAGTACCGACCAAGGATACAAGGAGGAAGGAGGATAATACGAGGAGTAAACCGAGGAGAACTTCAACCACTGCTCTGCACAAGGCAAGCCTTACTAACCAATTTGACCTAGGCAAGCTAACACTTGCAATTATGAAAGTTAGATAACCTCTGCAATGCATTAAGCATGCTTGGTTGGACACATTTTATGATACCCAATCCTAATTTTACTTGCAAGCTTTATACTTTATTTCTTTATCAAAGCTTTCTCTTAGAGTTTACTTAAGTGACTTGTAGATTCTAGGAAGATAATGGAAGGTTGCATAAAGAGCATTAAATTTGGCCTAAGCTAGAAAATGTTGATGTCATCCTAAGGCATGAGATTGAACTTAATTAATCTCCACCGGTTTACCACCCCTCATTAGTACTTAACCCCACTTGTAGATGCTAGTGCTAAGCATAAAAACTTGATCAACTTTAGATGGGAATACTTGGAGAAAATGGTTATGAAAACCTTGGAATGATGAGTCATTCTACTGAATGTTTTGACATGTGTTTCCGAACACCAGATGATTTTGATGATGAAAATGTTAAGGCATGAGCCTTAGCCCTTTATAAAACTGATGGTTGTCTGGATGCGATACCATTCCAATTTTACCGTACAACCACAATACCCGAAAATTGGGTAGGGGTTGACTAGAAACTTATATACCTTAGTATGGGTTCCCTCACGGCCAAGGTTTGAGCTGAGGCTACCTTGTGAAGATTGTCCACCTGTGTAGTACCCAAGATGACAATTGGTCATGGTTTGGAGGCCAAACTCACAGGAGAGGTGCCTATACTAGGGCGTGTAATTGAAAGGTTAGGATTGATTATCCGCATACTGAGTATGGTGAATTCAGGATTTGTTCCTCACGGATGTATCGAATGTTGTGGTGAAAGTGTACAATCTCTGCAGAGTGTCAAACTATTCGAATAGCGCGTCATGATTATGGACAGATTAGTGGCCATACTGTTCCCCCGTCAGATGTTTTCAAAATGACTTTTGAAATGAATTGAGATTTTGACTTGACCACAACAGAGTTGTGATATGAAATTCAAGTTCCCACTTAGGTGTTATAAAATTTCAACTAGCTTTCTTTGCTTCTGAACTTAGTAGAGGTAAATTTGGCTTTTTGCAAAACAACCCTAGAGCTTAGTGTCCTACTACAAAACCCCCTTAACTTGTTAGTATTAGTCTGCGAGTACTTAAAGAGTACTCATGGCTTTGTCCCTGGCTATTCACGTGGCCAGACTATGAAGAGGAGTACCAGGATGATGGACCCTAGGAAGGTTACGACAACTAGGATCATCTCCCATCGCCAGCATTGCCTGTGACCCCGAAGATGGAGCTTCGCCTACGCTACCTTTATTATTACGTTATTGGCTGCTTGAGTTGTATTAAGAACTGGATCATGAGATCCTTATTTGTGTAAGACCTTATGTATGGTTTGTAATGGATGATGTACTGTGATATCCAAATCTGTTATGTCTCGCAAAAATGGTAATCCTGGGATTGTGATGTATGGCATAACAGGCATCTGGGATTAAAAATCCGGGTGTTGACACAGAGAATTTTTGATTTTAAACAGGGAGAACAAGAGAAATTGCCTGAGTCATGGAAAAGATTCTGTGCTTGATTCATGCACATCCTGGATGTCCATTACCTAAGAATGAGCTTCTTGATATTTATTATAATGGACTAACTGATGATTCTAGGACCTACCTAGATAGATTTGCTGATTGTGTTTTCAGGAAAAGGACTCCTACATATGTTAAAGAATTAATGACCAAGATAAGCAAGAATTATGATGATTTGACGTCAACTGGGCTAAATACACCTGAGCCTATTACTCCTGAACTAGTTGTTCCTGAACCAATTTTAGCACCAAAAACAAATAAGAGGGGAGTTATTGCATTAAATGATGAAGTGATGAAGGAAGCTAAGAAGAGTCTAAAGGAGAAAGGTATTAGAGCTGAAGATGTGAAGAATCTACCTCCTATAGAAAAATTATGTAAGCCAATTCCCCACTCATCTACTATTGAGGTACACTCTCTCCAACACTTCGATGAAGGTGATATTCCTTATGGTAAGCCTCCTGATCAATGTTTAGAGGAACTTGACACATTTATTGTTACGCAAGGGTATTTTAATAAAAAAGTTCAGAATAATTTATTGGAAAACTCTAGAGCTATCCATGAGTTGAAAGATATTTTGGAAAGAACTTCTAATGATACTAAAATGCTTTGTAAACACTTTAAAATGGTTCAAACCCAACTTGATCAACTTGGTAAGGTACAAAAGGATATGCTAGTTAATGCTTCAAGAGATAAACATGCTTATGGAATTAGAACTAGGAGTTGTATAGCTACTCAAGATCCTTTATATCCCTAAGGACACCCTAAAAGAATTGAGCAGGATTCCCAACAAGGTGAAGATAGTGGTAGTCCCCGTAAGAGAAAGAAAAAGAAACATAAGATAGTTGAGGAACCACTTGAACCTGTTGTAGATCCTAATAGTATATCTGTCTCTGATGCTGAAATTGAGAGTGGTAATGATAAAAATGAGTCTCCTGATAAGGAGGAAGGTGAGGAAGAACCTGAGAAGCACACTAAGAACACTAGGTACACAAAGGAAGATTTTATTGCTAATAAACATGGTAAAGAGAGAGAACCTTGGGTACTGAAACCTATGCCTTTTCCAGGTAAGAAACACAAGTCAAAGGAGGAAGAACACTACAACAAGTTTTGTGAGTGGATGAAACCTTTATTCTTGCAAATTCCTTTGACTGATGCTATTAAGTTGCCTCCTTATTCAAAGTATATGAAGGATAGTGTCTCTAATAAAAGGAAGATTCCTAATGAGGAGATTCCAACTCTACTTGCTAATTATTCCTTCAATGGTAAGGTTCCAAAGAAACTTGGTGATCCAGGTATACCAACTATTCCTTGCTCCATTAAGAATAATTATGTTAGAACTGCTTTATGTTATTTGGAAGATGGAGTTAGTGTCATGCCTTTTTCTCTCTACAAGAGACTACAACTAGAAAAGTTGATACCAACTGATATTTCTTTGCAAATGGCTGATAAGTCAACTACTATTCCTGTTGGTATATGTGAGGATGTTCCTGTTCAAGTTGCTCATAATTGCATGGTCTTAACTGATTTTGTTGTGTTTGAAATGCCTGAAGATGATAATATGTCTATTATTCTTGGGAGGCCTTTTCTTAATACTACAGGTGCTATGATTAATTGCAATCAAGGAAAAGTAACATTCAATATTAATGACAAAGAGCACACTGTCTATTTCCCCAAGAAGGTTGTTTAAAGCTATTGCCTGAATTCCATTGAAAATATTGAAGGCATTAAGGTTGGAGAAATATATTGTCCCATTCCATAAGAAAATTTTGAAACTATTATGATTGGGACCATTGCTAACAACTATGAGGTAACATAATCACCTTGTGTAATGCAAGGTTTTGCTTCATATAAGATTGTTTTGGTAACAAGACTTGATCAACCTTGTTAACAAAAGGATTTTAATGAACAAAATAATGTTTCCACTGTGGTTATACTTGCTTTCCTTTTCCTTTCTCCTTCCTAGTATTTGCTTTAGCTTTAGTTTTGCTAGTTGTTTGCCTGTTTGAGTTTCTTAAAGCTCCTATAGTTTGTCTTTTGTTTCTGCGAGAAAATCAATTTTCATACCCTAAAAATTGGCCAAAAATAAAGTTTCTCAAAAAATCCCTGAAAATTCAAAATAAATTTTTCCTCGAAAAAAGGGGCAGTGGCTTTGAGATGACCAGGGGGCACCCAGGCCACGGACCTGGTAGGCGTGGCCTACCAGGTGGCGGCGCTTGGGGGGGGGGGGTCTGGCCCACTTGGGCCCCCCAGGCTGCCTCCTCAAAGCCACCTTCTTTCTCTCTCCCGGAAAACACCGGGAAACTTGCTCAAGCTCGAGTTCTTGTTGTTCTTGCTCGTGATTTTTGACCTCCTTGTTCAGCCCACCTCAAGTGCTGATTTTTGGAGGGATTGCTCCTTGGTATGTGCCTCCTCCACTTGTCCAATTAGATTTGTGATTGGTAGATTGTATCTTGAGTATTTTGCTGCTATAGGTGACAGGTTGTTTGAGATTGCATGTTTGTTCTTTGCTTAGAAATGTTTTGATGCATGTGTAGTCCTCTAGCAAGTTCCTATAGTAGATGCTCATCATTTATCAACTTAGAAATCACTTGGTTTGATGGTTCTTTAAATTTTTTAGAATAAGGAAGTCATGGACCACCACACCTTTGGTGACATATTTAAGATTGATGCACCTAGAAGGGCAAGGCTTCCAAGGTCATCTAACATTGCTAGACCCTCATACAATGAGGATCTCATCACTCCGCGATTTGGTGACGAGGGAGATGAAGGGGATGCGCACCCCTGCACCTTTCCTTGCCAAGCCTTCTTGCAAGCTGCTGGGATTTTTAATGATTTTATGACTTTGGTGCAGAGAGCTGGACTAACAAGTTACATGCAGGATGAGAGTGCACAATATGATTTGCTTACTAAAACATTTGTGGAGAGTTTCTCCTTTACTAATAGTATGTTCAAGCCTTATGTGTCTGTCAAAATTTATGGCAGGGCTCATTCTATGACTTTGAAGAAATTTTACAAGGCCCTGGGACTTGGTACAACTGGGTCATCAAAGAAGATTCAAGCTCTACCAGCTAATTTGTTGGAGCTTTACCGAGGAATAACCAATGATGATGACCGCAGAGCTCAGCGAGGGAAGATAAAGAATATTGAACTTCCAGCCATCAGGTACTTAGCCTACTATCTTGCCACCAGTGTTCTTGGTAGGGAGAACACTAGTAATATTGCCAACTATCAATTGGCCTTCTTAGCTGCTGCACTCAACAATGAGGATAAGTATAATCTTGGTTCTCTCATTGCTCGTCGTTTAGCTGCTAAGGGACCCATTTATGGGGGAATTATTGCTACTCGTATTGCTGCTACCTTGGACATTGCTGTTGATCCACATGAGTTTTGCATCCTCAGAGGATTGATCTTGCTGCCATGAAGGCGCACCACTTTGTCACCACTAGCTCTACTCTTGATAACTTGGTTTATAGAATGATGTTTATTGATGGGGAAGAGAGAGAGATCCCTCTACCCCAAACCACTTCGCTCAGTATTTCTCAGGGACCTTGGTCACGCTCGAAGGCGGAGATAGATGACGAGTTGTGCTCTCTAAACTTCCATGGGCGCTATCAGGAGGAAGCACCCTCATATGACCCCGCGGTACATTACACAGGGGAGTCCTCGAGATCATACCAGGACGAGGGAGCTTCCTCGACATACTACGGAGGTGCGTCTACTTGGGCACCATGGGATTGAGCCCCACTTAGGCCAAAAGCCTAATCTTGGGGGGAGGTATAACGACATCACACACTCATTTATATATCATGTTCGGTCGGTTCTTTGTATATCTATTGTTTTCGCTTTCTTTTGGTTTTTGTTGCTTCTTTCTAAAAACCCAAAAATACCAAAAATATTTTCGTTGTTTCTCTTGGTTTGTTTCTTTGCTTTGGTTTGCCTTAAAATAAAAATCCAAAAATATTTTTGCTTTGTTTTTGTTTGGTTTTTCTTTGTTTGCTTGTTTCTAAAAAATCGAACACACCAAAAATATTTGTTGTTCTTCTTTGGTTTTGTGAGTTCTTTGCAGGGTTCAACCGTCCTCATTGTATTTTGGTTTCATGTTAATTATTCAAGTCACACAAGTGAAGGGCAATAATGAAGATTAAGACAACTCGAGGTGTGGTAAGAGGCTGGTAACGAACTCTATTTGTTTAATTTTTGTACATATACTCATCATTGTGAGCATGCTTAGCCTATTTGTGTAAGGTGTATGTCATTATGGATGCTTAGTAGTTATTGCTTGTCTATGATCAGCTCCAGTTTGCTAATAGTTTGTAGCATGTCATATGAATTTTTGATTGCATTTTTTATTCATATTTTGGTATTATATTGTGGTATCCTCCTCTGATAGTTCATGTGAATCGACTTGGCACATGCTCACGCATGCATATGACTAATCAATAGTCAGTAAGCCTCGATGATTTATTTTGCCTCAGAGTTCTTATATCACTTTCATGCCATAATTAGTCATGTTTTGTTGCAAGCATGATTATGAAAGTTATTACTCTCTCGTTTGTCGTTCCCTCTCTATTGCTCGCCTTCACTTGCACTGAGTATGTGCTCTACCTGTGCTTCCAACTCCCCAAAACCAATATTGCCAGTTGTGTCCACCATACCTACCTATTAGCATCATTTGCTACTTCAGCGCATATTCTATATACCGTGTTTTCTTCCAAAATAAAATGTTTGTCTGTTTTGAGAAAGTTAGTTAGTAAAGCTCTCACGAACTTGATGGCACACTTTATTCCTTGCGCTTAATAATCCTGAACCATTGTGACTAGTCCATGAAAGTTATATGCTTGCTAATTATATCTTTGGTCAGTGAGAACGTCTTTGTCATGGGGAACGCTTTCAACACTTTTTGGATATCTCATCGAGTTGATTCCTTGCTCTTTTGTTTACAGATGTCGACGATGTGGAATAAAAGGGGAGGTCGTGAGTTCATGGAGTTTATACATTATGTTAGAGAAACGCCTGGGCTGCTAGCCTAAGCCATGCTTAATCATGGTGGAAACTTGTGTTGGAATTATGCCCTAGAGGCAATAATAAAGATGTTATTATTATAATTCTTGTTCATGATAATGTTTATATTCCATGCTAGAATTGTATTAAGCGGAAACTTTAATACTTGTGTGGTTTGTGAACAACGCCGTGTCCCTAGTACGCCTCTATGGACTAGCTCATTGATTAATGATGGTTAAGGTTTCCTAACCATGGACATGAGTTGTCGATTAATAATGAGATCATATCATTGGGAGAGTGATATGATGGACATACCCAAACTAAGCGAAGCAATTAGATCATGTCATCGTGTTCGTCTTTGCGAAGCTTTTCTTATGTCAAATATTGTATTCCTTAGACCATGAGATAATACAAATCCCTGGTATCGGAAGAAATCTTTGAGGTCATCAAACGTCATCCTATGAGAGGGTGATCATAAAGGTGTCTCTCAGGTGATCGGAAATCATCTGTTGGGTTGTATGTATCGAGATGGGATTTGTCCCTCCCAAGTCGGAGAGATATACTTGGGCCACTCGTGTCGATATCAACACCTCTTGCAAGCATGTGGTTAAGGAGTTAATCACAAAGTGATATCGGATTATGGAACTAGTAAAGTACTTTGTGAGCGAGATTGAACTAGGTATGACGGCATCGACGATCAAATCTCGGCAAGTAAAAATATCGCGAGACGAAGGAATATATATATGGGATTGATTGAATCCGGCATCGTGGTTCATCCGATATGATCATCGATGAATGTGTGGGAGTCAATATGGGTTTCCGGACCCTTGTTGATTATTGATAGAAGATCATGTCGCATATTCTCGAACCAGGTCACACACTTAACGTGTCTCGACGCTAGGATATATTGGATAATTGGTTTATGAGTTTTTTCGGTCTCGGATGGGATCCGGACATCACGAGTTTCGGAATGGTCCGGAGAATAAGATTCATATAAGGCGATGCAGTTTTGGAGTTGAATTGTTCCGGGTTAATCGGTATTGTATCGAAGCTTAGAACCTTCCGGAAGGGACCAACGTGGACCCACCTTCCGGGAGGGGCATAAACCTATGAGGGAGTGCCCTGGCGCATTGGGACAGGGGCACAAGGCCCCATAGGGCCCAGCCAAAGAGGGTTTAAACCCTAGATAGAGCTTCTAGAAGGGGGTTTCCTTGCCCCACTCCTCCTCCTTTGGGGCCGGTTTGGGCTTGGGGAGGGGCTGGCTGCGCCCACCTCTATATAAAGAGGGCTGGGCGCACCCCCACACCTTCCTCCAACCCTAGCTGCCTGCTGCCCTCCTCTCTCCCTCCCGATCGCTTGTAGCGAAGCCTGCTGAGAATTCTCCACCATATACACCACGCCGTCGTGTTGTAGATCCAATCCGTCTCTCCACCATACTTGCTGGTACGAGGAAGGAGGAGGCGTCGAGTCTTTGCGTGTGCATCTCACGGAGGCAACGCCACTTGTGGTGCTAGATCGGATCGGATCGCGAGGAGGAGAAGCGAGTACGACTACATCACCCACGTTTCGACGAACGTTCCGCTGTGCGAATCTTCAAGGGTATGAAGATCTAATCCAATCTCTCTCGTTGTTTGCATCTCCTAGGTTTGATCTTGGCTTCCCTCTGTTCGCATTCGTAGAAAATTTTGATTTACTATGCCGCGAAACCCTTCAGTGGTATCAGAGCTAGATCTATGCGTAGATGTGTTTCACGAGTAGAACACAACATGGTTGTTGCGGGTGTTGATGTTTTCTGTTGCAAGCCTCTTGTTTGTGTTCTTCTTATGATGCGGGATAGTGAGATTGAAGCGGTCCAGGCCAACCTTACACGACGTCGTT
This sequence comes from Avena longiglumis, assembly GCA_030063025.1. Classification (NCBI taxonomy): domain Eukaryota; kingdom Viridiplantae; phylum Streptophyta; class Magnoliopsida; order Poales; family Poaceae; genus Avena; species Avena longiglumis. The sequence goes on from CP125979.1 coordinate 427,874,938, forward strand.
CGCGAGACCGGCTCCGCACTTGACGTGTGGCTTGTTCCACACATGCGGCTGGTGGATGTCAGTTTCTCTCACTATAGTTGTCATGGGATTAACACCGGAGTTTGGCAACCATAATATCACCATTGGCTTTCCGTAGGTAAGAATCGTTCTTAGCATCTACTCCCATAAGCCACGTAAAACATGCAACAACAAAGTAGAGGCGTCTAACTTGTTTTTGCAGAGTGTTTTGTGATATGGTATGGCCCAAGATGTGATGTGTATAATGTATGCGATGATCATGTTTTGTAATGTTTCATGACTTGCATGTCGATGAGTACACAACCGGCAGGAGCCATATGGTTGTCTTTATAATTGTGTATGACCTGTGTGTCAACTTCTTATGCTCCATGTAATAGTTTCACTTTATCGCTAAGTAGTTATCAATAGTTTAGTTGCTATTCGTGGTGGAGGCAATCATGGTGGAGTGATGGAGATCATGCCGGAACGCACAAGATGGAGATCATTGCACGAAGATTGGCTATACCATGTCACATTAAAGTTATATGCATGTGCTGTTTATCCTTTTATGTATCTTATCATGCTTAGATCGCGACGGTAGCATTATAAGATGATTCCTCACTTAAAGATCAAGATAAAAACTGTATTCTCCCCGAGTATGCACCGTTGCGAAAGTTCGTCGTGTCCAAGCATCACGTGATGATCGGGTGCTATAGACTCTACGCTCACATACAACGGGTGCAAGCCAGTTTTGCACACGCGGAAATACTTGGGTCTAACTTGACGAGCCTAGCATGCGGACATGGCCTCGGAACACATGAACCGAAAGGTTAAGCATGAGTCATATGAATGATATGATCGACACTTCGTTGTCCACCATTGAAGCCACATCTCTTCTCGTGATGATCGGATTAGGTGTGGTGAATTTGGATCGTGTTCACTAAACAACTTGAGGGATGTTGAATTTAGTGGGAGTTCATCTAGTAATTTGATTAAGTTGAACTAGTTATCATGAACATAGTCTAATTTGTACTTGCAAATACTTTAGATCAAATGGCTAAGTCCAACTTCAACTTCAACGTTTTTGCTGAGAAGGAAAAGATTAGAAACAATGGGTCTAACTTCACCAATTGGTTCCGCAATCTAAGAATCATTCTCTCTGGCGGTCAAAGGACTATGTCCTTGGGAAAGCGTTAGGTGACCCCCTGCAATCGCTGCACGGTGATGAAAGGCTCTGTCATCGGCGCAAAGATGATTATGGTGTGATTAAGAGCACCATGTTGTTTGCTATGGAACCGGAACTTCAAAATCGTTTTGAAGACTATCCGGGCCCTTTGATATTCTCGAGTTCTAAAACCATGTTTGGACCCAGGCCCGTTCGAGAGATATGAGATCTCGAAGTTCTTTAAGCGCAAGATGGAGGAAGGGAGTTCCGTTAGTGAGCATGCCATTAAGATGACGGGCTACACTCAACGACTTGAGCAAGCTGGAATGCACGATTCGAGGAGCTCAAGATTGACAGGTTCTGCAATCACTCCTCCAGCTACAAAAGTTTTGTAGTGACTCATAATCAGATTGGTTCCATCGATCGATCACCGAGCTCTTACAAAGTGAAGGCCGGAGTGGACATCAAAAAGGATAATCATGTGTTGATGGTCAACAAGCCCACCTTTAAGAAAGGTAAGGGTGCAAAGAAGCCCTTCAAGAAGGGCGGCGGCAAGCGTACTACCCCTGCTGAGAAGAAGCTCAGGTCTGGTCCTAAGCCGGACACTGAGTGCTTCTATTGCAAGGACAAGGGTCACTGGAAGCGCAACTGTCCGAAGTACTTAGCGGACAAGAAGGCTGGCACCATCAAAGGTATATTTGATATACATGTTATTGATGTTTTCCTTACTAGCCCTCGTTGTAGTGCCTGGGTATTTGATACCGGTTCAGTTGCTAATATTTGTAACTCGAAACAGGAGCTACGGAATAGACGGCGGCTTGCAAGGGATGAGGTGAAGATGCGCGTTGGCAACGGATCAAGAGTTGATGTGATGGCCGTCGGCACGCTCTCCTTAGTTTTACCTTCGGGATTAGTTTTAAACCTTAATAAGTGCTATTATGCGCCTGCGTTGAGCATGAACATTATTTCTGGATCTTGTTTATTGCAAGACGGTTATTCATTTAAATCGGAGAATAATGGTTGTTCTATTTATATGAGTAACATCTTTTATGGTCATGCACCTATTGTGAATGGTTTATTTCTTCTAAATCTCGAAAGGGATGAAACACACATCCATAACATTGAGGCTAAGAGATGCAAAGTAGATAGTGATAATACTACTTATTTTTGGCACTGTCGTCTAGGTCATATTGGAGTAAAGCGCATGAAGAAACTCCATTCTGATGGACTTTTGGAGTCTCTTGATTTTGAATCATTTGACACATGCGAACCATGCCTCATGGGCAAGATGATCAAAACCCCGTTCTCCGGTATGATGGAGCGAGCAACGGACTTGTTGGAAATCATACATACCGATGTATGCGGACCGATGAGTGTTTGACGCGGTGGATATCGCTATTTTCTCACTTTTACCGATGACTTAAGTAGATATGGGTATATCTATTTAATGAAACATAAATCTGAAACGTTTGAAAAGTTCAAAGAATTTTAGAATGAAGTGGAGAACCATCGTAACAGAAAGGTTAAGTTTCTACGATCCGATCGTGGAGGTGAATATTTGAGTTATGATTTTCTCACGCATCTTAAAGCAAGTGGAATCGTTTCACAACTCACGCCACCCGGAACACCACATCGCAATGGTGTGTCTGAACACCGAAATCGAACCTTATTAGATATGGTCCGATCAATGATGTCTCTTACTGATTTGCCGTTATCATTTTGGGGTTATGCATTAGAAACCGCTGCATTCACTTTAAATAGGGCTCCATCTAAATCCGTTGAGACGACACCATATGAACTGTGGTTTGGTGCTAAACCTAAGTTGTCGTTTCTTAAAGTTTGGGGATGCGAAGCTTACGTCAAGAAGTTGATGCCGGACAAGCTCGAACCCAAAGCGGAGAAATGTGTCTTCATAGGATACCCTAAGGAAACTATTGGGTATACCTTCTATCAAAGAACCGAACGCAAAGTGTTTGTCGCAAAGAACGGTTCCTTTCTTGAGAAGGAGTTTCTCTCGAAAGAAGTGAGTGGGAGGAAAGTAGAGCTAGACGAGGTTATTGAACCTTCTATTGAATTGGAGAGTAGCGCAGCACCTTAAATTGTTCCAGTGCCGCCTGCACCAGCAATAGAGGAAGCTAATGACAAGGATCATGAAGCTTCGGACGATGCTGCTACTGAACGTCGCAGGTCGACAAGGTCGCGTGCCCCTCCTGAGTGGTACGGCAACCCTGTCTTGACTGTCTTGCTAGTAGAAGACAGTGAACCTACGAACTATGAGGAAGCGATGATGAGCCCAGACTCTGAGAAATGGCTAGAAGCCATGAAATCCGAATTGGGATCCATGAGCGAAAACCAAGTATGGACTTTGGTGGACCCTCCTAGCGACCGAAAGGCCGTTGAGTGCAAGTGGATATTCAAGAAGAAAACGGACGCGGATGGTAATGTTACCATCTATAAAGCACGGCTTGTCGCGAAAGGTTTTCGACAAGTTCAAGGTGTTGACTACGATGAGACTTTCTCTCCCGCAGCGATGTTTAAGTCCATTCAGATTTTATTAGCAATTGCTGCGTTTCATGATTATGAAATATGGCAGATGGATGTCAAGACTGCGTTCCTCAATGGAAACATTGATGAAGAGTTGTATATGATGCAACCCGAAGGTTTTGTCGATCCTAAGGATGCTGATAAAGTATGCAAACTTCAGCGTTCCATTTATGGACTGAAGCAAGCATCTCGGAGTTGGAACCTTCGTTTTGATCAAGTGATTAAGAGCTTTGGATTTGTTCCAAATTGCTACGAAGCTTGCATCTACAAGAAAGTGAGTGGGAGCTCGGTGACGTTTCTGGTACTATATGTGGATGACATATTGATTATTGGAAATGACATCAACATGCTTAACGATGTGAAGAGTTATTTGAATAAGTGTTTTTCAATGAAAGACCTAGGTGAAGCTGCTTATATATTGGGCATCAAGATCTATAGAGATAGACAAAGACGCCTGATAGCTTTAAGCCAGAGTACATACCTAGACAAAGTTCTGAAAAGGTTCAGAATGGATAAGGCAAAGAAAGGTTCAGTGCCTATGTTGTCAGGTAAGATATTGAGCAAGACTCAGTGTCCAGCTACGGTAAATGATAGGGAAGCTATGAGCAAAGTGCCTTATGCCTCGGCCATAGGTTCTATCATGTATGCCATGCTATGTACTAGACCGGATGTGTCCAATGCTCTTAGTTTGACGGCGGTATCAAAGTGATCCAGGTGGAACCTTTGGACAACCGTGAAGAACATCCTAAAGTACCTAAATAGGACTAAAGAAATGTTCTTAGTCTATGGGGGTGATGAACAACTCGTCGTAAAAGGTTACGTCGATGCTAGTTTCGACACCGACAAGGATGATTCTAAATCTCAGGCAGGATACGTTTATATTTTGAATGGAGGAGCTGTGAGCTGGAGAAGTTGCAAGCAAAGCGTGATCGCGGGATCTACAGTAGAAGCGGAATACATGGCGGCTGCAGAAGCGTCAAGTGAAGGAGTTTGGATCAGGAACTTCATCACTGAGCTTGGCGTGGTTCCAAGTGCATTGGACCCACTGGAGATATTGTGTGACAACATTGGCGCCATAGCACTCGCCAAGGAACCAAGATATCATCCAAAGACCAAGCATATCAACTGCAAGTTTCATATAATTCGAGATTATATAGCAGATGGAGATCTGAAGATTAGCAAAGTACATACAGATCTGAATGTCGCAGATCCATTGACTAAACCTCTTCCACGTGTAAAACATGATCAGCACCTCAGTGCCATGGGTGTGAGATTGTTGCCAGATGTAAACTAGATTATTGACTCTAGTGCAAGTGGGAGACTGTTGGAATTATGCCCTAGAGGCAATAATAAAGATGTTGTTATTATAATTCTTGTTCATGATAATGTTTATATTCCATGCTAGAATTGTATTAAGCGGAAACTTTAATACTTGTGTGGTTTGTGAACAACGCCGTGTCCCTAGTACGCCTCTATGGACTAGCTCATTGATTAATGATGGTTAAGGTTTCCTAACCATGGACATGAGTTGTCGATTAATAATGAGATCATATCATTGGGAGAATGATATAATGGACAGACCCAAACTAAGCGAAGCAATTAGATCGTGTCATCGTGTTCGTCTTTGCGAAGCTTTTCTTATGTCAAATATTGCATTCCTTAGACCATGAGATAATACAACTCCCTGGTATCGGAAGAAAGCTTTCAGGTCATCAAACGTCATCCTATGAGAGGGTGATCATAAAGGTGTCTCTACGATCCGATCGTGGAGGTGTCTCTACGACATGAGTTGTCGATTAATAATGAGATCATATCATTGGGAGAATGATATAATGGACAAACCCAAAATAAGCGAAGCAATTATATCGTGTCATCGTGTTCGTCTTTGCGAAGCTTTTCTTATGTCAAATATTGTATTCCTTAGACCATGAGATAATACAACTCCCTGGTATCGGAAGAAAGCTTTGAGGTCATCAAACGTCATCCTATGAGAGGGTGATCATAAAGATTAAGTTTCTACGATCTGATCGTGGAGGTGAATATTTGAGTTATGATTTTCTCACGCATCTTAAAGCAAGTGGAATCGTTTCACAACTCACGCCACCCGGAACACCACATCGCAATGGTGTGTCTGAACGCCGAAATCGAACCTTATTAGATATGGTCCGATCAATGATGTCTCTTACTGATTTGCCGTTATCATTTTGGGGTTATGCATTAGAAACCGCTGCATTCACTTTAAATAGGGCTCCATCTAAATCCGTTGAGACGACACCGTATGAACTGTGGTTTGGTGCTAAACCTAAGTTGTCGTTTCTTAAAGTTTGGGGATGTGAAGCTTACGTCAAGAAGTTGATGCCGGACAAGCTCGAACCCAAAGCGGAGAAATGTGTCTTCATAGGATACCCTAAGGAAACTATTGGGTATACCTTCTATCACAGAACCGAAGGCAAAGTGTTTGTCGCAAAGAATGGTTCCTTTCTTGAGAAGGAGTTTCTCTCGAAAGAAGTGAGTGGGAGGAAAGTAGAGCTAGACGAGGTTATTGAACCTTCTATTGAATTGGAGAGTAGCGCAACACCTTAAATTGTTCCAGTGTCGCCTGCACCAACAATAGAGGAAGCTAATGACAAGGATCATGAAGCTTCGGACGATGCTGCTACTGAACGTCGCAGGTCGACAAGGTAGCGTGCCCCTCCTGAGTGGTACGGCAACCCTGTCTTGACTGTCTTGCTAGTAGAAGACAGTGAACCTACGAACTATGAGGAAGCAATGATGAGCCCAGACTCTGAGAAATGGCTAGAAGCCATGAAATCCGAATTGGGATCCATGAGCAAAAACCAAGTATGGACTTTGGTGGACCCTCCTAGCGACCGAAAGGCCGTTGAGTGCAAGTGGATCTTCAAGAAGAAAACGGACGCGGATGGTAATGTTACCATCTATAAAGCACGACTTGTCGCGAAAGGTTTTCAACAATTTCAAGGTGTTGACTACGATGAGACTTTCTCTCCCGTAGCGATGTTTAAGTCCATTCAGATTTTATTAGCAATTGCTGTGTTTCATGATTATGAAATATGGCAGATGGATGTCAAGACTGCGTTCCTCAATGGAAACATTGATGAAGAGTTGTATATGATGCAACCCGAAGGTTTTGTCGATCCTAAGGATGCTGATAAAATATGCAAACTTCAGCGTTCCATTTATGGACTGAAGCAAGCATCTCGGAGTTGGAACCTTCATTTTGATCAAGTGATCAAGAGCTTTGGATTTGTTCCAAATTGCTACGAATCTTGCATCTACAAGAAAGTGAGTGGGAGCTCGTTGACGTTTCTGGTACTATATGTGAATGACATATTGATTATTGGAAATGACATCAACATGCTTAACGATGTGAAGAGTTATTTGAACAAGTGTTTTTCAATGAAATACCTAGGTGAAGCTGCTTATATATTGGGCATCAAGATCTATAGAGATAGACAAAGACGCCTGATAGCTTTAAGCCAGAGTACATACCTAGACATAGTTCTGAAAAGGTTCAGAATGGATAAGGCAAAGAAAGGTTCAGTGCCTATGTTGTCAGGTAAGATATTGAGCAAGGCTCAGTGTCCAGCTACGGTAAATGATAGGGAAGCTATGAGAAAAGTGCCTTATGCCTCGGCCATAGGTTCTATCATGTATGCCATGCTATGTACTAGACCGGATGTGTCCAATGCTCTTAGTTTGACGAGCAGGTATCAAAGTGATCCAGGAGTGGAACACTGGACAGCCGTGAAGAACATCCTAAAGTACCTAAATAGGACTAAAGAAATGTTCTTAGTCTATGGGGGTGATGAACAACTCGTCGTAAAAGGTTACGTCGATGCTAGTTTCGACACCGACAAGGATGATCCTAAATCTCAGGCAGGATACGTTTATATTTTGAATGGAGGAGCTGTGAGCTGGAGAAGCTGCAAGCAAAGCGTGATCGCGGGATCTACAGTAGAAGCGGAATACATGGTGGCTGCAGAAGCGTCAAGTGAAGGAGTTTGGATCAGGAACTTCATCACTGAGCTTGGCGTGGTTCCAAGTGCATTGGACCCACTGGAGATATTGTGTGACAACATTGGTGCCATAGCACTCGCTAAGGAACCAAGATATCATCCAAAGACCAAGCATATCAACCGCAAGTTTCATATAATCCGAGATTATATAGCAGATGGAGATCTGAAGATTAGCAAAGTACATACAGATCTGAATGTCGCAGATCCATTGACTAAACCTCTTCCACGTGTAAAACATGATCAGCACCTCAGTGCCATGGGTGTGAGATTGTTGCCAGATGTAAACTAGATTATTGACTCTAGTGCAAGTGGGAGACTGTTGGAATTATGCCCTAGAGGCAATAATAAAGATGTTATTATTATAATTCTTGTTCATGATAATGTTTATATTCCATGCTAGAATTGTATTAAGCGGAAACTATAATACTTGTGTGGTTTGTGAACAACGCCATGTCCCTAGTACGCCTCTATGGACTAGCTCATTGATTAATGATGGTTAAGGTTTCCTAACCATGGACATGAGTTGTCGATTAATAATGAGATCATATCATTGGGAGAATGATATAATGGACAGACCCAAACTAAGCGAAGCAATTAGATCGTGTCATCGTGTTCGTCTTTGCGAAGCTTTTCTTATGTCAAATATTGTATTCCTTAGACCATGAGATAATACAACTCCCTGGTATCGGAAGAAAGCTTTGAGGTCATCAAACGTCATCCCATGAGAGGGTGATCATAAAGGTGTCTCTCAGGTGATCGGAAAGCATCTGTTGGGTTGTATGTATCGAGATGGGATTTGTCCCTCCCAAGTCGGAGAGATATACTTCGGGCCCACTCGGTAATCGATATCAACACAGCTTGCAAGCATGTGGTTAAGGAGTTAATCACAAAGTGATATCGGATTACGGAACGAGTAAAGTACTTGCTGTGAACGAGATTGAACTAGGTATGATGCAAGCGATCAAATCTCGGGCAAGTAAAAATATCGCGAGGCGAAGGAATATATATATGGGATTGATTGAATCCGCATCGTGGTTCATCCGATATGAGCATCGATGAATGTGTGGGAGTCAATATGGGTTTCAGACCCGCTGTTGATTATTGATAGAAGATCATGTGCATATTCTCGAACCCGCAGGTCACACATAACGTGTCTCGACGCTAGGATAGATTGGATAATTGGTTTATGAGTTTTTTTGGAGTCTCGTATGGGATCCGGGACATCACGAGAGGTTAGAATGGTCCGAGAATAAGATTCATATAAGGCAATTGCAGTTTTGGAGTTGAATTGTTCGGGTTAATCGGTATTGTCTGGAAGCTTCTAGAACCTCCGGAAGGGGACCAACGTGGCCCCACCTTCCGGGAGGGTAATGGGCCTATGAGGGAGTGCCCAGCAGCATTGGGCCAGGGAACAAGGCCCCATAGGGCCCAACCGGCCAAAGAGGGTTTAAACCCTAGATAGAGCTTCTAGAAGGGGGGGTTTCCTTGCCCCCCACTCCTCCTCCTTTGGGGACACCGGTTTGGGCTTGGGGAGGGCTGGGGCTCGCCCACCCTCTATATAAAGAGGGCTGGGCGCACCACCCCCACACCTTCCCTCCAACCCTAGCTGCCTGCTGCCTCCTCTCCCTCCCGATTGCTTGTAGTAAGCCACCTGTAAATTTTCCACCATATACACCACGCCGTGTTGTAGATCCAATCCGTCTCTCCACCATACTTGCTGGTCCGAGGAAGGAGGAGGCGTCGAGTCTTTGCGTGTGCATCTCACAGAGGCACCACCACTTGTGGTGCTAGATCGGATCGGATCGCGAGGAGGAGAAGCGAGTACGACTACATCACCCACGTTCTGACGAACGTTCCGCTATGTGAATCTTCAAGAGTATGAAGATCTAATCCAATCTCTCTTGTTCTTTGCATCTCCTAGATTAGATCTTGGCTTCCCTCTGTTCGCATCCGTAGAAAATTTTGATTTACTATGCCGCGAAACCCTTCAACTTGCAGCCCACCATAATGAGCATCTATGAAGAGTCCTCAATAAAAAGCTATGCATATGGTAAATAAAAAGATTGCTGAGATGATCATTGTCTGCTTGCCTTGTCATTTTGGTTATGGGAAAGCTCTTGTACCATGTGCAAGGGGTACCCGTTTGGTGGTTCTCGATGATATGCATGTATTTACAATGACAAGAACTTTCAGGTGACCAAAGTTGAGTAGCATGCGGAGCGACCCTCGTACTCAAGGGACTTGGGATTTCCAGTTAATGGTCTATCAAGCATATAATTCAGAGTGGACCTCACTTTCACCTTAACCACATGAATATGCCTATGATAGGGGAAATGAGAGCTCAAATCTAATGAGTAACTTCCTTTCAGCCTTGGGAAGCCTTTCAAACCTTCACAAAACCGTTTTCACAACTCTGTTGAGTCACCACTTATTCTATGAGTACCTTCTCGAGAGCATAGTTGTCATTCTTGTGTTTGTTCCAAAACTTGGTTGATTATTTCATGACTTTGATGCTTGTATCTCTGATATCTTTATCTCTAGTCTTCATGTGAACTTCAGAGGTGCATTGGCATTTATATTGTGCTCTTCAAACAAAGGCAAGTGCAATACCACTCTATCATACCTTGTTATGAGCATTGCAATGTTGCTTATGTTTATGTTTCATGCTACTTATTATTATTGAGTTGGTTTCTCTTCATAGCTTGCAATAACTATTGAGTAGACTTAGTTGCATACTCTTTATTATGAATTGTCTAAGCATCTACTACTGTGCTGAGAATATTTACATCATATGAAGCAAAGTGTTCGTGAAAGTTCTTTTATCGCACTCAGTTTTCAACTGAATTCCTTGAGGACAAGCAATAAGCTAAGCTTGGGGGGAGTTGATACATCCAAAACGTAACTACTTTCTCAAACTCTTTGCTATTGTTTCTTCTCTAAACTTGTGTGATTTGGATACAACTAACACGGACTGACGCTGTTTTCAGCGGAATTACCTTGGTGTCTTGTTTTTGTGCAGAAAATGAACTATCAGGAAAAATCCCGGAAAATATGCCAAAAATTATATTTCACCAGAAGATCCACGAAGCCAGAAGAAGAGACGGAGGGGAGGCCTGGGGGCCCCAGACCCACCCAAGGCACGGGCCCACCTGACCCCGCGCCTGGAGGGTGTGTGGGCACCCCAGGCACCTCTTCGGCCTCCCTCTGCGCCTATCAGTTGCCTTTCGACCTAAAAACCGAGGAGGGTTCGATAGTTTTCCAAAAAGAGTTCCGCTCCGCTGTCGCCACCAGAAACTCCGTTCTGGCACCCTGTCGGGACAGGGAATTTGGAGAGGATCATCGCCATCATCATCACCAATGCATCTCCATCAACCACCGATGTTTCCCTCATCCATGAGTGAGTAATCCCCCGCTGTAGGCTTGGGGATGGTAGGGATTGGATGAGTTCTATCATGTAATCGAATAAGATCTGTTAGGGCATATTGCCTAGTTTCTCTTGTGCTATTTGACTTTGTTGACACTTGTTGTGCTTAATTCTTTTCACTAGGGCCCGAGTGCCATGATCTCAGATCTGAACTTATTATTGAATCATTATGATAGTATTGTTTGTGATCTTATCTGCAAGTTGTGTACACATATCATTTTCCGGATCCAAAGGCACCAAAGTGACAATAATTGGGACAACCGGAGGGGATGGCCGTGGTGTGAGGATCACATGTGTTCACGGAGTATTAATTCTTTGCTCCGATGCTCTATTAAAAGGAGCACCTTAATTGCCAGTAGTTTCCTAGAGGCCGAGCTGCCACGGGCTGGCTGGACATAAGATGTTGTGCAAGTTCTCATCGTGAGCACGTATGACTATATTTGGAGCACATGCCTAGGATTGTTTAGTACTTGGATGCTTGTTATTATTTATCTGCAATGCCCTAGATCTTGAAGTTACATGTTTAGACTCGTCCATGCAACGCCCGTCCATCCATCCCTATGCCTACCTTTCGAATCCCACATTATTCTTGTTACTATTGCACCTATTTCACTGTTGTTGTTGCTGTTGCTACTACAAACTGTTGCTACTAATAAACTTCTGTGAGCAAGAACTATTTCCAGGTGCAGCTGAACTGACAACTCAGTTGTTAAGGCTTGCAAGTATTCTTTGGCTCCCCTTGTGTCGAATCAATAAATTAGGTAATACTACCCGTGAAGACTATTGCGATCCCCTATACTTGTGGGTCAACACTTCACAGAAGACAATGTGCTCATCCTCTATATTTCTAGTGACAGGGTCTTTCACAATAACCACCACAGGTTTAATATTCAAATGCTCATCAGGCTCCACAGTTTCCTTTGTACCTTTGTTATTTGCACTAATAATCATAGAATACTCCTTTACGTTAGCTGGGAAAGGTATTTTCTCAACATGAGGTTTAGGCACAATATGATTAGTAATACAAACTTCAGTACTTCTAACAGGAACATGATTAACAACATCTTTATAAGGAGCATGGTACTTATTCCACTTCTTCTTGGGAATTTCTATGCAAGAGGCAAAGGCCTTAAAATAGTTGGCAATACTTTGGGAATCAAGACCAAACTCATTGATAATATCACAGAAGTTATTAGTTCCCATAAAAGATTTAATGACTCATAGTTTATACCTAACTTTCTTCCTTTGTCATTCTCCCAAGCTTCAGTGTTCTCTTGAATACGGCCGAGTAGATCCCATTTAGCTTCCTCCTTCATATGTGTGAATGATCCAGCACAAGAAGCATCTAGTAAATATTTACCATGAAGAGGAAGCCTAGCATAAAAGTTATTGATAATAATATTGTTAGGGAGTTCATGAATAAGACATTTAAGCATTAGTAACTTCAATCTCCCCAAGCTTGAGATGTACTCTCTCCATCACGAGGCCAAAAGTTATATATCAGATTTCTATCCTTATGAATCTCACTGGGAGGATAAAATTTAGAATAATAGAGATATGCCATTTCCTCCCATTCCATGGATTGTCCATTTTTCAGTAGCTTATACCATTCTTCAGCTCTCCGTTTCAAGGATATGGAGAGTAACTTCTTCTTCAACTGTTCAGTTGTGATACCTGCACACTTAAACAACCCGCATAATTCATGGATACAAAGCAAGTGATCACCAGGATGGACAATTCCATCCCCAAAATAATAATTATCCATAACACTATCAACAATATTTGTAGGTATCTTAAAAGGATCTATCTCAACAGGTGGTGGTTCATCTACTACCCTAGCAGTGGTAGTAGTTTTCCCAAATAGAAAACCAAGTGGGTTATCCATATTGGAAACAGAGTAACAAGCAGTAACAAAAATAAATACTCATAGTAGAAGTTTCCTTTACCAGTTCCACTCTTCAATAGCGCTTCACTCCCCGGCAACAGCGTCAGAAAATAGTCTTGATGACCCACAAGTATAGGGGGTGTATCACAGTACTTTCGATAAATACGAGTGTTGATCCCAACGAGGAGCAGGAGGTGTTGACTATTGGTATGGAGCAGGAAATCTCTGTAAATACTTAACAAATGGATTTTTAGTGGTTTTCTGATAAAGCAACAAAACAAAGTGCAAGTAATAAAGAACAAACGCAGCAAGTGGCCCAATCCTTTCTTAGCAAAGGACAAGCCGGTGGAAATACTTATAAGGACCAAACGTTCTCGAGGACACATGGGAATTCTGTCAAGTGCTTTCGCTTCATATAGCTGAGTACTCTTCTTTGGTGTTGTAAGTGTTGTGTGGGTGAACCTGTGCTAATGTACCGACCTTACTTGGACTAATACATACTTGTGATTAAACCCCCTACAAACATCCATAACTATAGGAAAGTAATTAAGATATAAACCTAACCACAGTCTTAAACTCTGAGATCCTACACTCACTTGTGCAAAGGTGTCCTAATGTGGGTTCAGGTTTCTGTCACTCCGGCAACCCCACAATTAGTAGCCAAATACACAATGCATTCCCCTAGGCCCATAAATGGTGAAGTATCATGTAGTCGACGTTCACATGACACCACTAGAAGAATAGAACCACAACTTAAATACTAACCATTGAATAATAACTCAACACAAAACCACTAATAACAACATGATTTCTCCCATGTCCTAAAGAACTAAACGAACTACTCACGAGACATCATATGGATCAAGATCAAAGATGATATGATAATGGATAACAATCTCAAGATAAACAATAATCCAATGGTTCCACTCACAAGCATCAACTAAAATAGTAATTAACACCGGGAAAGTTTCCCCTAAGAACTAAAGCAATATCCAACACAATTGTTATAGCAAGACAAAGTGGTGATGATGGTGCTGGTGGAGATGATGGTGTGGATGATGATGATGATCCCCATGAAGCCTAGCTTGACGATGGTGTTGATGGCGACGATCTCCCCTCTCCGGGAAGGAACTCCCCTGGCATAAATCTATCTGCCGGAGAGATCTTTCTCTCTCGGTGTTTTTTGCCCTGCAGAGGTGGCAGAAATCTATCTATGGTTGCTCTCCTAGCCTTAGGGTTCCGTAGGGAAGATATAGGCGAAGGGGCAAAGTCGGGAGCCGCGCAGGTGGGCCACATCTTCCCTAGGTGCGGCCTAGGGTGGGCCCGCGCCTAGGGGGTGTGGGCCCCTGCGGCCCTTCTTCGTCCCTCCTTTTGGCTTCCTCAGTCTTCTGGAAAAATATATTTTCCCCATATTTTTCTGATCTTTGCGAAATTGCATCAAAACGCCTTCTTTTCCATCAGAATCCAGACTTCGACAGTCCATCCTCCAAGAATCACCCAACATGCATAAACATATGAAAAGCCATAAGTAATACCTCATAATAAGACAAATATCAATGAATAGAGGTAGATTATGATATGGAATGGTGATGCAAATTGGGCATATCACTCTTCTGTCTGGATTGGGCGGTCATGAGGTGCTCACGGATCTTGTGAACTTTCTCTTCTGCTTCTCGTAGGATGTCTGGTCCAAAAATCTGACTCTCTCCTACTTCCGACCAATTCAAAGGGGTACGGCACTTCCTTCCACACATGAATTCAAATGGGGCCATTTGCAAACTAGCTTGATAATTGTTGTTGTATGAAAATTCTACGAAAGGCATACAATCTTCCCATTTAGATCCATATTCTAACACACAAGCTCTCAACATATCTTCGAGTATTTGATTTACTCGCCCCGTTTGTCCATCAGTCTGAGGGTGGTAAGCTATGCTGAAATCCAGTCGGGTTCCTAATCCTTCTTGGAATTTCTTCCAAAATCTCGAGGTAAACTGGGTTCCTCGATCCGATACAATTTTCTTGGGGACTCCATGCAAACTGATGATCCTAGCAATGTACAACTCTGCTAGTTTCGAACTTTGATAGGTGGTCTTGACAGTCAAGAAATGGGCGACTTTGGACAATCTATCTACTATGACCCAAATAGAGTCATTTCCTCTACTAGATGTAGGCAAACCGGTGATAAAATCCATTCCAACTGAATCCCATTTCCATTCTGGAATCTACAATGGTTGCAACAGTCATGCGGGTCTCTGATGTCCCTCCTTGACTCTCTGACAAATATCACACTTGGCTATGTAGCTTTCGATTTCTCTCTTCATCTTATGCCACCAAAATTGCTCCTTCAAATCCTGATACATCTTGGTTCCTCCGGGGTGGATAGAATAAAGAGTATCATGGGATTCTTTCAAAATAGCTTGATTCAATTCTGAATCTGCTGGCACACAGATACGTCCTTTGTACCACAAAACTCCTTCTTCATCGTTGGTGAATTCGGGTACTTTGCCTGTACCGATACGACATTTGATTCCGTCGATACTAGCATTTCCTTTCCGTGCCTTCTTGATTTTACTAATCAAAGTAGTTCTATGCTGTGGCATCCCGCAAAACCACTACTAGAAAATCGCGTTGAATTTGTGCATTGCATCGTCATCATCATGCATTGTTTGCCAAAACTGTTTTCGCAAAGCCGTTTTGTTTTCTAAAACGCCCCTCCTCTATTCAAATATCAAAGCCCGGGTCGCTGGACTATTTTTTTTGTTTTGTTTTGTCTGTTATCGGGTTGCAAAAGACTCGTTCGAAAACAAATAAAAATTATAATTATTTTAGTGGGGCAGTCGAACGGGCCGAAGCGACCCGAACGACCACCCCAGAAAATATAAAACGGTCCACCCCAACCAGCCCCATCTAAATCCTATTCCTACCAACTAGTCTACCCAACCCAGCCTCCACATCACCCCACCCAATCGGATTCCGCCACCTCACCTTTTCCCTAGTGTCCACCACTCCCCACCTCACCCTCTCTCCCTCTCTCTCCCCTCCCTCCCTCACACAGGCTCACCCACACACACCACTCAAGCACACACGCCAGGCCCCGCCTTCCCCTCACCTGCCGCTGGGCCCCACGCCGCATGGGACCCCACCCCAGACGCTCACCCCACCCTTGATCCTCCCTGGCCTCTCTCCTCCTCATGACCCCACCCCAAACCCCACGCACGCCTGCCCGCAACCCGACCCCCACCTACCGCTCATCTTCCTCCCTCACCCCTCCGCTCCCCTGCCCGCATGACCGCCAGCAACCGCTCGCCATGAGCCTTGCCCAAGACCGGCCCGTCGACCCCCTTCCTGCCTCGCTCGCCCAGGCCAGTACCGCCTCGCCCGCCGCCCGCCTGATCCCAGCTCCACCAGCGCTCCAGCGACCACCGTCGCCTCATGGCCGTCCGCCCCGGCCACCTCGGCCTTGGCCGCGCCCTCGCATCCACGGCCCGCCCTCGAGCTTGGCCGCGTCGCCCAGCGCCTCAGCTTCGTCTCCGCCGCCGAGCACCGCGTCGCCGCCTCCCACGCCCGCGTCGCGGGCGCCCGCCCGCGCCGCGCCCGCCGCGCCGTCTACCACGCCGCGCTGTTGAGCTCCGCGCCCGGCCTTCGCCTCTGGGCGCGGCCTCGACCTCGCCGCCCTAGGCGTCCGCGCCCTGCACGCCTGCGCCTCCGGCGAGCTCCTCCTAGCGCGCCGCCAGGCCCCATGGCCGCCGTCGACCCTCTCCGGCTCCCCCGCTTCGCCGCGCCCCGCCGCCAGCAAGCCTCCGCTCGAGCCGAGCTCCCCGACCCCACGTCCCCCTGCACGCGAGCACGGTCCTCCCTCTCTGCAAGCGCCGTCGCTCCGGTGCCCCGTTCCCGCCGTCCGTGCCGCTGCGTCGAGCTGCGCGCCTCCTTCGGCCATCCACGTGTGCGAGTGTTCAGATGTGGCGACATGGCGGCTACAAGAATATCCGGTGTGATGACTCACTCGCTCGAGACTCTCCCGATGGAGTTCACAGAACGCCAGGATCTTCGACATGAACAAGATCTACCGATGACCCGGCCAAGGTCCGAGACCGAACCCCGAAGCGTCAAGATCTCCTTCCCGAAAACAGGAACGCCGATACCTTCTCGGGACATCGAGTTCGCCATCACGGATGCGACAAGTTCTCCGACATGGGCCCGATTGGAGCGAACCCGAAGACGGTAGGTGCGACAAGTTCTATTTCACGGACATCGAGTGCCAAGATCGCCACAGAGAACCGAAGTTGTCGAGACCCTGAGGACCCGCTCCCGGAGACGAAGACCGGATCCGACAAGATCACCGCGACGACAAGAACGGCACCGACCGAAACAAACCCGATGCGCCCGACGAACCAAGCCTTCTACCGGACACCGAGAACTTCCCCTAACGCCATGACCGTCGACATGACCCCAAGTCCCGCACCCGGATGCGCCAAGATCTGCCCCGTTACCGAGAACGCGAGAACGATCCCGCCGAGTCCGAACCGTCGAACCCTGGACCCCGAGACCGACCCCGAACCCCGGAACCCCAAGATCGTCGAGCCCCCTCTGATGTGTGAACCCCTTTCCGAAACCCTATTTTATAACATAATAACAACTTGTGGCATATTTGATCATTCATCTCGCATGCATATCTTTGGTTTGGGGGCCTTATGCCGATTCACTGCATAATTAAATATGGGGCCCATATGCGGGCAAATCTAGCCTTATGTTGGCCTCATTTAAACTTGTGTAGCGAACCGGTATCTTATTTGGCCTTGTTAAACAACATTTAATTGCGGGGGTTCTAAATAACTTGAACCATTTAATTAATTGTCGGGACCCCGGTTCCACTTAATTTGACCTAATTGCATCGCATCTTGCCATGTCATACATCATACATGCATCATGCCGATCTTCTGCCGTTGTATTAAATAGTGCATCCGGTGTTTATTCTAGTGTTTTGCTTCTTCGCGGATAAGGACGATGAGTTGATGTGAGCTTCGCCCCGATCTTCGGTTGAACCTTCGACAATGTTTTCAGGCGAGCATCTCCCTCTTTCTACCTATCTTACTTTTATAGTCTTTATTCCCTCCTGTTGATCTATTGCTATCTGTGTTGCGATGCTCTAGTTTCCGCACCCGATATATCCCCTGCAGCCTTATATTGCCTTGGACACACCCTATTACCTGTTGTTTGGTAGATAGTTGGACTTGCGCGCCGTAGTCGCTTGCTCAAGTGCTGTTGCGTGTCGTCTAATGCCACAGTTGTTGATGTATTGCCGCATGATGTTGATGTTGGAGATGATTCTAGCTTTACTTATTGTTCACTTTAATTTCCATTTAACAACTAAAATTGAATAAGCAGAGGCATCGGTGGGTGATAGATAATATTTGGTTTCCGAACGCCCACTTGTGTCCCGTAAGACCCCGAGTACTTGATGCATGTTCCTTGATTTGTCGCGCTATCCACATTCGGGGAGTATGGGATCCCCCTGAGCCAGAGCTTGATTCCGTCTTATTTCTTGGGGCCACAACTAGTTTGAGGTGTTTTTACTATCCTGTACTTATGCCATGCTACTTTTCTGTATTTAAATTGTGCGAGGAGCACACTGTACTGTTTAGGATCGGGACACGATTCCGCGGTGTCGACAAGCCCACACTTCGGGTTCCCGATCGTTCACCGTCTACCCAAACCTTGAGCCCGTCTCGAGTCGGTGGCTTCGTTCGGGATCTACTTAAGGGTGGCCCCTGAAATATTCTGAATCTGTGATTGTTCAGTCGTGAAAGCCTCGTTGGGTTTTGATTTGGTTTTCCGAGGCTGATCGGCGTGTGTTGCTATTGGTGCACCCGCCGGGTAAAACTTTCGAAAGCCGTGTCCATGGATATGGACGACTTGGAGCACAGATCTCGATCATAGACAAGCATAACTAAAGTTTACTGCTATAAATTTGACTTATAATGACTAGTAATCAGCTTCACTATAATGGAATGGCTAATTAATACTGCCCACAATTGCTTGTTTGGTTGTCGCTTGCGACAATTGTACCTGACTAGTAAGTATTGCAACTACAACGAAATGGCTGAATAAAAGTACCAACAACTGCTGGGTTTTGGGTTTATCTCATGCTATCTGTACCTGATTAGTAATTGTTGCAACTATCACGGAATGGTTAACTAAAACGACCCACTGCTTATTTTATCAGGATGATTATTTAAACCTGACTAGTAAATGCTGCAACGATAACTGAATAAATAAAACTGCCAACTGTGTGAGTTCCTCGGTTGACTTCCTCGTTTGGTCTCGAGGGGGAAACGCCAGGATGGGTTTGTTTGATGATAGAATCAGGTTGGTTTCGAATAGGTACTTCTTACCCCCTCTGATAACCGCCAGTTGTATCAAGTCTCTATAGGTTGTTTAGTGCATGCTGCCGCTGCCGCTCAGTCCACCATACCTATGTAGGCGAGGACCGCCGAATTCTAGCCTCGCCGTGTACTGGCCTCAGTACTGACGCTCCTTCTTTTTCCTTGCCCTTTGTCGGCACCCCCCTTTTGTTTAAGCAGGTTTGAGATCGACGTCGTTAGCAGGGTTACCCTTCCGGCTTGGCCTGGGCAGGGTTATGGACGCCATTGGTTATTCTTCAGGGCTCTTAGCCCCATTTGCATCTTGTCCGTAGTCGGACGCTCTATCATTTACAAGGTGATTTGGATCTTTGTACTGTATATCTGTATTCTTGACTCATTGAGTCGCTGTTATATATATCTGTGTTGTGGGTCCCATCGAGGACTGTTGTGTAATGTTATTACCCGTTTCCACCCGCATTTAAAGTGCTGGTGGGCACCTTTGAATCGTTTCTATGCGGGTTTGGCGAATTTTGCTCAAACTTGCATAGGTCCGATTCTGAGGGTGTTACATATGCTAGCCAAAAATCCTTCACTTACTAATTCCATTCTGAAATCCTCCAACTTCTTGTGCAAACTGGGTTGCTCCTTCAGAATCATGGAGTTCAAGTGACACAGCAATCTGCTAAGGGCATCTGCTACCACATTGGATTTACCGGGGTGTGATACTTTGGAAACGTATCTATAATTTTTGATGCTCCATGCTTGTTTAGTATCTACTTTGCTTTACTTGTCTACACTTTGAGGTGCTTTTACATGTTTTCTGGTACTAACCTATTAACAAGTTGCAATAGTGCCAGATGCCTGTTTTCTACTGTTTTTGGTTTCAGAAAAGTTAGTAAAGAAATATTCTCGGAATTGGATGGGACGAAGGACAAAGTCAATAAAATTCCATGGGGAACAAGAAGTCCAGAGGAGAGCCCGAGGGGCTGGCCAGGGGGCCAGACCCATCCCATGCGCGGGGGCAGGTGGGCCCGCGCCTGGCTAGGGTTTAGTGACCTTGGTCGCCTCCTGGACTCGCCCATTCGCCTCTAAGAAGCCCCCGATGCAGAAACTCTCAGTACCAGATCAGAAATCCACGAAACCGTCTATAGCCACCGCCACCATCGTCCCTAGATCGAGGGGGGGGGGGATCTAAAGCTCTTCCTGGCACCCTGCCAGAGGGGAGATCATCCCGGAGGCCTTCTCTCCGGTATGATTTGTGAGTATTTCCATCTTGTACTATGGGTCCATGTAGTAGCTAGATGGTTGTATCTCTTCCTTTGTGCTTTCATGTATAGATCTTGTGAGCTCAATTCATGATCAAGATCTAATCTATTTGTAATCATGCATGTTGTGTTTGCGGGGATCCGATGGATATTGAGATTATTATGTTGGTTTGATTAATGGTTCTATCTTTATGATTCTATCATGTCTGTGTTGTTTGTGATCTTGCATGCTCTCCGTTGCTAGTGGTTATCTTGGCCAAGTAGTTGCTAGTCACTCCAAGAGGGAGTATTTATGCTCGATAGTGGGTTCATGCCTCTAGTTTCCAAGGGAAGTGACAAAATTCTCTTCGGTTGTAGATGTGCTACTGCTACTAGGGAGAAAACAATGGTCTCTTGTTCATGGAACATGTGGACTATTTACCTTACACACTTTGCTTAAAGCAGTTGTCTGTTGCTTGCAACTTAATATTGGAGGGGGTTCGGATGATAACCTGAAGGTGGATTTCTAGTCATAGATGCAGTTGTATTACGGTCTATGTATATTGTTGTATTGCCCAATCAACTTCATAGGATCTTTCTGGCTAGTAATTGCATTGTTATGCCTTGCTCAGTTCCTGTCAATTGCCTCGCTGTAATTTGTTTACCCTTCATGCCATGTTGTTTATCTAAGGAGAGCACCTCTAGTGAACTATGGACCCCGGTCCAATCTTTACCATTGATACATTTTCCACTGTTACTTGTTTACTTGCTGCAAACCATTACCTTCCACACCATACGTTTAATCCTTTGTTACAACAAACCGGTGAGCTTGACAACCTCACTGATTTGTTGGGGCAAAGTCTTGAGTTTGTGTTTTGCAGGTCTCCGTGTTGCTTGCAACACCTGTGTGACGTTTCCTTCCTCCTACTGGTTCGATAACCTCGGTCTCAATTGAGGGAAGACTTGTTGCTGTACTCTTCACACCTTGCTCTTAGGGATCCCAACAAGACTCCACATCAAAGCACCAAGTTTTCTGGCGCCATCAAGGAGTCATCAACAAGTTTTCTGGCGCCGTTGCCAGGGAGGCCAAGGACGTCTTCACTAGGGGAGTCCTTCACTTCCTTTCTCTTTACTTTGTTTTTATTTTGCTTTGTTTCTTTTGCTTGGTTTTGTTTGCCTATTTTCAAAAAACCAAAAAAAAAATAGTCTAGTTTGGCTTGCTTTCTTTATTCAAAAAACACAAAAAAATAGATCCTGCTCTAGCTGCTACTGCTGTTTTTGGCTTGCCCACCTTTGCCAAAATGAACTCTGCTGAGAACACTAAGTTGTGTGACTTCACTAGCACCAACAACAATGATTTACTAAGCACTCCTATTGCTCCACCTGCTCCTGATGCTAGCTTTTACGAAGTAAAGCCTGCTTTGTTGAATCTTGTGATGAGAGAGTAATTTTCTGGTGCTGGTTCTGATGATCCTGCTGCCCATCTTAATAGCTCTGTTGAACTTTGTGAGATGCAAAAGTATAAGGATGTAGATGGAGATATTATTAAGCTCAGCCTTTTTCCTTTCTCCTTGAGGGGAAAAGCTAAAGAATGGTTGATATCTTTGCCTAAAAATAGTATTGATTCCTGGACTAAGTGCAAAGATGCTTTTATTGGAAAGTACTATCCTCCTGCTAAGATTATTGCTATGAGAAGTGACATTATGAAATTTAAACATCTTGATAGTGAACATGTTGCTCCTTCTTGTAAAAGAATTAAATGTTTGGTTAAAAATTGCCCTACTCATGGACTCACTGCTTGGATGATTATACAGACTTTTTATGCAGGTTTGAACTTCTCCTCAAGAAACCTGTTGGATTCTGCTGCTGGAGGTACTTTTATGGGACTCACTTTGGGTGCTGCAACAAGGCTCCTTGATAATATGATGGTTAACTACTCTGAATGGCATGTTGAGAGAGCTCCACATGGTAAGAAGGTAAATTCTGTTGAGGAAACTTCCTCTTTGAGTGAAAATATTGATGTTATTATGGCTATGCTTGTTAATGGGAAAGCTCCTCTAGATCCTAATAGTGTTCCCTTAGCCTCTTTGGTTGCTCAATAAGAGCAAGTTGACGTGAACTTCATTAGAAACAACAATTTCAACAACAATGCCTATAGGAATAATTTTGGTAGCAACAACAATTATAGGCCTTATCCTCCTAATAATGGCAATTCCTAAGGAAGCTCTTACAATAATGCTAGAAGTGCCCCCTCTGAACTTGAAGTAATGCTCAAGGACTTTATTAGTAAACAAACCACTTTCAATAAGACTATAGAGGAAAAGCTTTTAACTGTTGAGAAAAATATATCCTCTTTGTCTGAAGCTCAACCTTCCTTGGTTAATAAAATGGCTGCTAAACCTGAAACTATGGAAAACACCTTTGCTACTGCTCATGCCATACAAGTTACTATTGATGAAAATGTTAGGCTGTTAGCTCAACTTCATGCTAGGTGGGAAAGGGAAGCTGAAATTGATAGAAACAATAGTGTGTGCACTATCACCACTAAACCACAAGTAGCCCCTATTCCTCCTCCTACTATGCATAAGCCTATTGATCCTACTGCATGTTGCCTTTACCAAACACATTATAGATGCTCTTGTTAAGATTAAGGAAGAGAAGCTAAAGCACAAAGCTTCTATTCCTAGGAAAGTAGAAGATAGTTGGGAACCCATTATTAATATGCAAGTAAATGACTTTGATCTCAAAGCTTCATGTGATCTTGGTTCTAGTGTCTCTATTATGCCTAGAAAAATTTATGAAATGCTTGATTTACCACCATTAGAAGATTGTTATTTGGATGTCCCACTCAATGATAATGCTAAGAAGAAACTCATGGGGAGTATTAATTATGTTATCATTATGGTTAACAATGCTTATGTACCTGTTGATTTCTATGTTTTGGATGTTGAATACAATGCTTCTTGTCCTATTACTTTGGGAAGACCTTTTCTTAGAACAGTTGGTGCCATCATTGATATGAAAGAAGGCACCATCAAATATCATTTTACATTCAAGAAAGGTATTAAACACTTCTCTATGAGGAGAGAGAAGTTTCCTTTTGCTCCTCCTTTGAAAGCAAGATTTGATGTTAATGCTTCTTCATTTTAAAATACTTGATTCTTCTTGCTTCTTTTGCCTAACTTAAAGGCGTTAAAGAAAAGTACTTGTTGGGAGATAACCCAAGAGTTTCCTTGAGTAGTGGAAGTTATTAGTACTGTAATGACCTCTTATTATATTTTTTGTTTGCTTTTTGTGCCAAGAATGACCTCTAATAAGAGGGAACTAAGATTTGGAGAGTTGATGTCCCAAAGCAGATTTCTGTCCTCCACCCAAAATAATGGTGAGGAGGCTCTGTAACTCGGATTGAGCTCAAAATTTATGAATAATTCCCCCACTATGTTGTATAACTTTCGTTAGTTCAACACTTTTTTATTTGAGCAACAAAAGATGTTCGAAAAAATTCGTTTCTATCTGCTGGTCTGTTTTGACAGATTTCTGCCATTATTTGCATTTGCTTCTTATTGATTCCTTTTTGAGCTCTCTTCAGGTAAATTGAGTTTCTTTGAAGGATTTAATTCAGTAGCTTGTGTTTTTAGTGAAAATCCTTGCTGTTCCAAAGCTTTGCCAGTGGTCTAATATCTTTTGAATAAGCTAATGTTGCTAATGAAGATTGTGTGAAGTTTTGTATGAAGGAAAAATTTCAGGTGTAGAGAGAGAATGATGCAATGAGATGAAGGATGGACAAAATCTCAAGCTTGGGGGTGCCACCATGGTGTCACCCCAAGAAATATCCAAGAGGTACAAGCTTCAAAGCTTGGGGATGCCCAAGGCATCCCCTTCTTCATCAATAAAAATCTCAGGTATGTCTAGACATTTCGTTTTTATTGTTTCATGCACAGTTGTGTTGTTCTTGGAGCGTCTTAGTTTTCGTTTGCTTTGCTTAGCTTTTTTAGTTTGCTTTAGTAGTTTGGACACCGCTCTCGCTGCGTTTTTTTGCAAATAAGTTTGCTTGGTGTTTGGAAAGGAGTAGTAAGTTCTTGCTTGAAGTGCAAGAGGAGCTTGCATTGACTGTGACTTAGACTTTAGCATGACATGCTAGGTGTTGTTTTTGCATTATGCTTAGTGATTATTGCTGTATCATGTCTTGTTCCAAACAATTAGGATTTCTTAGTGTGCCTTGAAGAAATTATGCGTTGTTTTAGTATGCAAAAGCATAGTATTGTGGTATTCTCCTTTGATGTTTTGCTTGGGTTGACTTGGCACATGCTCACACCATGTTATGACTATGACAAGTCACCATTAGCCTCTATGATCATTTAGTCCTTGACTTGTAGTACCACTCTTTGCTTTGATTAGTTTGCTTTGTTGCATTGCATAATTATGGCCATTATTGCTCTCTTAGTTGGTTGCTCCCAGTCTTTTGCTAGCCTCCACTTGTATGAGTAAGTTCTAATCATGCTTCCAACTACCAAGAAACCAAGTTATTTCAAAATGTGCACTATAAAATCCTATGCATGGTGTGTTACACCATTCCAAGTATATTGTTGTTTTTATCTATCTTCCAATTAAAAACTATTTTGTTATATGAAAACTTAGTGATTAAAACCCTCACGAACTTGATGACACATTTTATTCTTTGCCCCTAATAAACTTGAACCATTGAGGAAACTTTTTTGTATATGCTTGCACTTATAAGTTGGGATTAGCAGAACCGTGCTATCACGGGGAACGTTTTCAACATTGCACTTGTACCTTGTTGTACTCAGTTGATATCATGCTCTTTTTTCTATGGATGTTACCGGTGTGAAATGAAGTGGGAACTTGTAAGTCCATGGAGTTTGTATTCTGTGTTAGAGAAACGCCTGGGCTGCTAGCCTAAGCCATGCCTAATCATGGTGGAAACTTGCAGCATCACCATAGTGACATCTATGAAGCATTCTTCTTATAAAAAAGAGAGACACATTGAGAAAAGAGGAAAGAGAGAAAAAACACCATATTCCCATGGTACATAAGAAGAATTACTGAGATGCTCATTGTGTGCTTGCCTTGTCATTTTGGTTATGGAAAAGCTCATGTACCATGTGCAAGGGGTACCCCGTTGGCGGTTCTCAATGATATGAAAATACTTAGAGTGACAAGAACTTACCTAGACCCTAAGTTGAGTATCCATGAGGTGTAGCCCTCATAGTCAAGGGACTTGAGATTGCCAACTTATACTTCGTCAAGCATATACTCCAGCTTTGCCACTTTAACCTTAACCACTTCAAGATGCTTATGATAGGGGCAATAAGGGCTGAAAGCTAATAAGTACCATAATTTTTGGAAGCTCTTTTTGAAACTTGTAATCTCTGCTTCCTTTACAAAAGGCCTTTCTTCCACCATTATTGAGTCTCCACCTTCTACCTTTAGGCACCATTAAGAGATCATAGTTATCATTCTGTGTGCAATGTTCCAAAGCTTATTAATTGATGCATATTGTGTTATTACTTACTCTTGTGCTATCTATTTCTAGTCACCCTTGTGAACTTTGCAGGTGTCCTATGCATTATATTGCTACTCTATGAGGGACAAGCTGATTGCCACTATGCTATGTTTTCTGCATGTGAAACAAACAAACGTTTTTCAATGCATATTATTCATGATCTT
This sequence comes from Avena longiglumis, assembly GCA_030063025.1. Taxonomy (NCBI): domain Eukaryota; kingdom Viridiplantae; phylum Streptophyta; class Magnoliopsida; order Poales; family Poaceae; genus Avena; species Avena longiglumis. The sequence goes on from CP125979.1 coordinate 427,901,284, forward strand.
TGTTTGTATCTTGCCATGTTGCATGCATAATTACTATGTCCTACTGTTAGAACTCCATCTTTCATGCACATGTTTAGAGTTCTTTGATCCCAGCTTCCAATGTTTGCAAATGGTTGGATCTTTATTGTGAGGGTGCATGTCACCTCAAAAATTATTCTTTTATCATTTACCTACTCGAGGACGAGCATGAGTTAAGCTTGGGGATGCTGATACGTTGGAAACATATCTATAATTTTTGATGCTCCATGCTTGTTTAGTATCTACTTTGCTTTACTTGTCTACACTTTGAGGTGCTTTTTACATGTTTTCTGGTACTAACCTATTAACAAGTTGCAACAGTGCCAGATGCTTGTTTTTTTTTCTGTTTTTGGTTTCAGAAAAGTTAATAAAGAAATATTCTCGGAATTGGACGGGACGAAGGACAAAGTCAATAACTTTCCATGGGGAACAAGAAGTCCAGAGGAGAGCCCGAGGGGCTGGCCAAGGGGCCAGACCCACCCCAGGAGCGGGGGAAGGTGGGCCCGTGCCTGGCTAGGGTTTGGCGACCCTGGTCGCCTCTCGAACTCGCCCCTTCACCTATAAGAAACCCCCGATGCATAAACTCTCAGTACCCGATTAGAAATCCACGAAACCGTCTATAGCCGCCGCCACCATCGTCCCTAGATCGGGGGGGGGGGGGATCTGAAGCTCTTCCCGACACCCTGCCGGAGGGGAGATCATCCCGGAGGCCTTCTCTCCGGTATGATTTGTGAGTAGTTCCACCTTGGACTATGGGTCCATGTAGTAGCTAGATGGTTGTATCTCCTCCTTTGTGCTTTCATGTATAGATCTTGTGAGCTCAGTTCATGATCAAGATCTTATCTATTTGTAATCATGCATGTTGTGTTTGTGGGTATCCGATGGATATTGAGATTATTATGTTGGTTTGATTAATGGCTCTATCTTTATGATTCTATCATGTATGTGTTGTTTGTGATCTTGCATGCTCTCTGTTGCTAGTGGTTATCTTGGCCAAGTAGTTGCTAGTGACTCCAAGAGGGAGTATTTATGCTCGATAGTGGGTTCATGCCTCTAGTTTCCAAGGGAATTGAAGAAATCTCTTCGGTTGTAGATGTGATGTTGCTACTAGGGAGAAAACAATGGTATCTTGTTCATGGAACATGTGGACTGTTTACCTTACACACTTTTCTTAAAGCAATTGTCTGTTGCTTGCAACTTAATACTGGAGGGGGGTCGGATGATAATCTGAAGGTGGATTTCTAGTCATAGATGTAGTTGGATTATGGTCTATGTATATTGTTGTATTGCCCAATCAACTTCATAGGATTTTTCTGGCTAGTAATTGCATTGTTATGCCTTGCTCAGTTCCTGTCAATTGCCCCACTGTAGTTTGTTTACCCTTCATGCCATATTGTTTATCTAAGGAGAGCACCTCTAGTGAACTATGGACCCCTGTCCAATCTTTACCATTGATATATTTTCCATTGTTACTTGTTTACTTGCTGCAAACCATTACCTTCCACACCATACGTTTAATCCTTTGTTACAGCAAACCGGTGAGCTTGACAACCTCACTGTTTTGTTGGGGAAAAGTCTTGAGTTTGTGTTGTGCAGGTCTCAGCGTTGCTTGCAACACCTGTGTGACGTTTCCTTCCTCCTACTGGTTCGATAACCTCGGTCTCAACTGAGGGAAGACTTGCTGATGTACTCTTCACACCTTGCTCTTGGGGTTCCCAACAAGACTCCACATCAAAGCACCAAGTTTTCTGGCGCCATCAAGGATTCATCAGGGTGATAGTGAATGTCCAGATCATAGTCCTTGATTAAGTCTATCCATCTACTTTGCCTCATATTCAGCTCCTTCTGAAGGAAAATATACTTCAGGCTCTTGTGATTTGAATAAATCTCACAATGGTTACCCATGAGGTAATGCCTCCATGTTTTCAAGGCTAAAACTACGGCTGCTAGTTCAAGGTCATGGGTAGGATAATTTTGCTCAAGTTGCTTCAGTTGTTGGGATAGATAGGATATGACTTTGCCCTCTTGAATTAGCACACATTCGATACCGATCTTGGATGCGTCACAATACACATCAAAAGTCTTCGTGATATCCGGTATGATCAAGATTGGGGCTAAGATCAATCTCTTCTTAAGCTCTTGAAAACTTGCTTCACATTTGTCCGTCCATTCAAACTTCTTATATTTCTTCAACAATTGGGTCATGGGTCTTGCGATGCCCGAGAATCCTTCTACAAACTTGCGGTAATATCCCGCTAATCCGAGAAATGCACGAACTTAGGTTTGAGTGGTTGGGGCTTGCCATTCTTCAACACCCTTAACCTTGGCGGGGTCAACGGCAATTCCTTCGGCTGACACAATATGTCCGAGTAATCCTACTTCCTGTAACCAGAATTCACATTTTCTAAGGGTTCCAAGGATGGTCATCAGGTGTAGCTCATGTTCTTCTTCTGATTTGGAATAAATCAGAATGTCATCAATGAAAACAACGACAAACTTATCTAGGAAGTCCATAAAAATCTTATTCATGAGATTCATGAAATAAGCGGGGTCATTGGTTAATCCAAAAGACATGACAATGTACTCATACTATCCATATCTGGTGGTAAAGGCAGTCTTTGGAATATCCTATGCGCAAATCTTGAGTTGATGATAACCAGTTCTAAGATCAATCTTGAGTTGATGATATCCTATGCGCTATGGGTCTGGTTCCAGGGATTAGTTTAATGATAAACTCGATATCCCGATCTAGGGGCATCTAGAAATACGTCGGGGTATTAATAGACTATTCTAACTTGGTCAATGGTTGGTTGGGCTATACTCTTGTTGCACTTGAATTAACGGGGCAAAGTTTTAGATACATGCTCTACTGATATTCTGGCTGTACTGGTCATGGTTATGGCTTTCTTGGCACAGTCGATTAATCCTTTATGTTTTGACATCCAATCCATTCCTAGTACTACTTTCAAACCTTTAGTTCCGAGTACTATTAGATTAGCATAAAAATCTATGCCATGGATTCTGATAGGTACGACCTTTAAAATTTGTCTAGCTATGGTGGTTGAACCAGGTATTTGAACTATCATAACATGCTTCAATTTGGTGGGTTGAATCTTACTAGTGCATGCAAATTCTTCTGTAACAAATGAGTGCGATGCTCCAGAATCAAACAACACTCTTGCAAGTACTGAGTTAATAGAAAACATACCCAGCACAACATATAGAGCTTCTTGGGCTTCTTCAGCATTCATGAGAAACAGACGGCCGTTGCGGTTGAGAGAATTCCCTAGGGAAAATCTTCTTCTAGGATGAACACGACGCTGCGGCTAAGCTGGGGCATTCACATTGGGGGCTGCTGCAATCTTCTTGGGGCACTCATTGGAGTAGTGACCCTTGGTTCCGCATTCATAACAAGTCACCTGAGACTTGTCCTTTCCTACAACAGGCACAACATTGTTTCCAGTTCTCGGGGTAGTATTGGTGTTGTTGGGGACATTGTTGTTGTTGAACTTGGGCGGTGCACGGTTGAAATTGCTGGAGTTGCCGGGGTTGTTGTTGTTGTGGTTTCCTCCGGGCCTTGGGTTTCCTCCTCCATGGTTGGGATAGGTCGAACGGTTCATCGGGGGTCTATTATTTCTAGGGGCAAATCCTGGAGACGAGTTGGGGCGATACTTTGGGGTATGGTGGGTTCCTGGTTGATTCATCATTCTACGCTTGCGGTTCTCATTGGCTTGGTTGATCTTGCCTTCCATATGAATTGTTTAATCCACTAAGGCTTCAATGTCAGCAAATGGAATATTGACTAACACTATCTGCATCTCATCATGCAGACCATTCAAGAATCTTTCCTTCTTCTTAGCTTTAGTGTCAATCTCATCTGGTGCATACCTAGCTAATGACAGAAATTTGTCGCGGTACTCAACTAATGTCATCCTCCCTTGATTAAATTCTCTGAATTCATCTCTCATACTCTTAATCAAACCTGGTGGCACATGGGTTCTGCTGAACTTGAGTTTGAATTCATCCCAAGTCATCATTTGTCCTCCAGTCATGGCGCGAACGCTGTTCCACCAAGGTCTTGCATCTCCTGTTAGGTAGTGGGTGGCAAAGAGTACTTTCTCGTTAGCCTCCACTCCTGCAACTTCTAAGTTGTTCTCCATGGTTTGCAGCCAATCATCTGCATCTAAGGGCTCTTCAGACTTACTAAAAATGGGTGGATTGGTATTCTAAAAGTTCTTGAGCTTGGATCCATGGTTGTACTGGTTTCCATGGCCTTGATTGTTGTTGGCCATCTGAGCTATGTGTTGAAGGGTGGCTAAGTTGGCTTGACGTTCGACTCTTTCAGCTTCATGGTTAGAAACCAACATTTGCAAGATCCGCAACATCGGGTCCGGGGATGAACTGTTTCCTCCGCGATGCATCTGAAGATTGAGATAGATCATGAGAAAAGAGGGAAATTTCTAAGGTTCAGGGGTTTGTTTTTGAAAACTTTTTGAGGTTTTTCTCCGATTTTTCTAGCAACCTGTTTTAATTCATTCATAGCACACAATAAAAACACACACCACAATCAGGAAAACAGATGGTTTTAAGAACCATTATGTGAAGCTACGATATAGTGGAACTGGATACAACTTTACTAACGCTAGTGCTCAAGTGCTACTACTCCTCGGAATCGGTGGCTTCATCATCATCATCATCAATGAAGGCGAAGTCATCCTCATCGGTAAAGAAGTTCATGGCTTGATCCTCCAAAAAGTCATCATCATCATTGAGGTAAGAGTAGGGTTCTCCACGGATGTCTTCCCCTGCATTCTCCCTCTCCTCAAGCTGCATGTCCCTTTCATGGATGGTCTCCTCCAAGTCTGTCACCTTGTGACGAAGGCGGGAAATGATGCGCTCCTTCTTGTCAAGATGGCGGCGACGAGACTGGCGATCCTTCACAAGCATGGCAATGGTCTGGTACTTCTTGTCTGAGATGGCGTAGTTGTGGTTGGCGTAGGAGCGGGCATTGTCCAACTCCTTCTGCCGGTCATACATCATGAAGCTGAGGTGGTCCACTTGATGCTTCAGCTCAGGGTGATGTGGCACCTCCACTGGTTGTCCCATCACATCACGCCTTGGATAGAACTCAAAGTGGGTGCCCTTGATCTGATTGATACTCTGCCCACACAGACGAGCAAGATCTTCCTGCATGGCCCTAGCAAGTCCATGTAACCAGTTGTTCTCCCTTAAGGTGAACTGGACTCCCTCTGTGGTGGGGGCTTCAATCTTCCCTCGGAGACTTGCAACAATTAGCCATTGCAATTCTCCTCCTTCTTGATCGTTGAGCTGAGCTCCGAAGAACTCGGGGTGCGGGCGCTCCAGGAGTTCCGAGAGCTGTTCCAAGTCACGCTCAAAGATGAGATCTCCTCCATTTCCCAACTGATAGAACTTGTTGTACTTCACGTCCATCTATAAGAATGTAGGATGAGTAAATTAGTAAAGTGATCAAGTGTGTCAAACTTTATGTAAGTTTGCAAGAATTTTTTAGGAACATGAATTTTCATGAAAGAATTTAAAGAGTAAGAATGAGAATATGTTTTCATAAATACTCACTTCTTTTTTTTGGAAACTAAGTTTTTGATTCAAGCGTTCATTCTAACTAGGGTCTCCTATGGTCAGGATGGCTCTGATACCAACTTGTCAACACCCGGATTTTTAATCCTAGATGCCTGTTATGCCATACATCGCAATCCTAGGATTACCATTTTTGCGAGACATAATAGATTGGATATCACAGTACATCATCCATTACAAACCATACATAAGGTCTTATAACAAATAAAGGATCCCATGATCCAGTCTTAGTACAATCAAAGCAGCGGAATAATATAATAACGATAGCTTCGGCGAGGATCCATCTTCATGGTTACAGGCAATGCTAATGATGGGAGATGATCCTATTTGTCGTAACCTTCCTGCGGTCCATCCTCCTGATAGTCCTCTCCATAGTCTGGCCACGAGAATAGCCAGGGACAAAGCCATGAGTACTCTTTAAGTACTCACAAACTATCACTAACAGGTAAAGTGGTTTGAGTAGGAATACTAAGCTCTAGGTTGTTTTGCAAAAAGATAGATTTATCTCTAACTGAGTTTAGAAGCAAAGAAAGCTAGATTAAGGTTTTATAACACCTAAGTGGGAACTTGAGTTTTCATATCACAACCCTATTGCAGTCAAGTAAAGTCATTATTCATTTCACAAGTCATTTTGAAAACATCTGACGACGGAACAGTATTGCCACTCCAACTGCCCATAACCGCGGACGCGGCTTGATACGTCCAAAACGTATCTACTTTCTCGAACACTTTGCTATTGTTTCTTCTCTAAACTTGTGTGATTTGGATAAAACTAACATAGACTGACGCTGTTTTGAGCAGAATTACCTTGGTGTCTTGTTTTTGTGCAGAAAATGAACTAGCAGGAAAAATCTCGAAAAATATGCCAAAAATTATATTTCACCAGAAGATCCACGGAGCCAGAAGTAGAGACGGAGGGGAGGCCTGGGGGGGCAGACCCACCCCAGGCGTGGGCCCACCTAACCCCGCACCTGGAGGGGGTGCGACCACCCCAGGCACCTCCTCGGCCTCCCTCTGCGCCTATAAGTTGCCTTTCGACCTAAAAACCAAGGGGGGGGGTTGATAGATTTCCAGAAAGAGTTCCGCTCCGCGCCGCCACCAGAAACCAAGATTCGGATCCAGAAACTCCGTTCTGGCACCCTGCCAGGACAGGGAATTTGGAGGGGATCATCGTCATCGTCATCACCAACGCATATCCATCAACCACCGATGTTTCCCTCATCCATGAGTGAGTAATCCCCCGCTGTAGGCTTGGGGATGGTAGGGATTGGATGAGTTCTATCATGTAATCGAATAAGATCTGTTAGGGCATAGTGCCTAGTTTCTCTTGTGCTATTTGACTTTGTTGCAACTTGTTGTGCTTAATGCTTGTCACTAGGGCCCGAGTGCCATGATCTCAGATCTGAACTTATTATTGAATTATTATGATAGTATTGTTTGTGATTTTATCTGCAAGTTGTGTACACATATCATTGTCCGGATCCAAAGGCCCCAAAGTGACAATAATTGGGACAACCGAAGGAGATGGCTGTGGTGTGAGGATCACATGTGTTCACAGAGTGTTAATGCTTTGCTCCGGTGTTCTGTTAAAAGGAGCACCTTAATTTCCAGTAGTTCTCTAGAGGCCCCGCTGCCGATGTTGTGCAAGTTCTCATTGCGTGCACGTATGACTATATTTGGAGCACATGCCTAGGATTGTTTAGTTCTTGGATGCTTGTTATGATTTATCTGCAATGCCCTAGATCTTGAAGTTACATGTTTAGACTCGTCCATGCAACGCCCGTCCATCCATCCCTATGCCTACCGCACTCGAATCTCACTGTTACCTTTACTATTACTATTGCTCTTATTTCACTGTTGTTGTTGTTGTTGTTGTTGTTGTTGTTGTTGTTGTTGTTGTTGTTGTTGTTGTTGTTGTTGTTGTTGTTGTTGTTGTTGTTGTTGTTGTTGTTGTTGTTGTTGTTGTTGTTGTTGTTGTTGTTGTTGTTGCCGCCGCTTCTTTCGCCTTCATTATTCTTCTTCTTCATTCGCCGCCTTCAATCTTTATTCTTTATTGTTGTTGTTGTTGTTGTTGTTGTTGTTGTTGTTGCTGTTGCTACTATAAACTGTTGCTATTGATAAACTTCTGTGAGCAAGAACTATTTCCAGGTGCAGCTGAACTAATAACTCAGCTGTTAAGGCTTGCAAGTATTCTTTGGCTCCCCTTGTGTCGAATCAATAAATTGGGAAATACTACCCGCTAAGACTGTTGCGATCCCCTATACTTGTGGGTCATCAAGACTATTTGCTGGCGCCGTTGCCGGGGAGCATAGATTTATTTGTAGGTTCACTTGGATATATTATTGTTCATTGCTAATCCTTTCATCATGGGGAAGTCTCGTGTTGGAAAGTTCCTTATTTTATCATCCACTACAAGAAGAGGTACAATCCTAAACACCTCTGTTGCTCTTGATTCACCGTCTGTTATAAGTAAGCTTGTCACACCACCACCACATACTCAGGCTACACACACTGCTACTACTGCAGAGTCTAAAACCGCTTTTGATGCTCATGATGTTACTTCTACTATGCTTGATGCGAGTGGTTCATTAGGTCCTTTTCTAGATGCTACTATGGCTAGTCTAGGAAATATCAAAACTCCTAGTGAAGACACTGTTATCTCACTTGAAACACACATGGTACTAGTGCTATTAAGAGTCTTCTTGCTAGACGTATTATTATGCCTAAGTTGTCCTTTGATCCTAAGTTTGCCACTTCTCCCGTAGATATTAAAGATGAAGACTATGATTTCTCTCTTGATTTATCTTATTTATATATTGTTAAGAAAGAACCTTTTTGTGGGACTGAAATTGAGAGTGTCGTGGCTCATATGAATGATCTTTCTACTATGAGTGCTTTGTTCTCTGATGATTTTAAGATGCGCAAGTACTTCGTTGCTAAGATCTTCCCCTTTTCACTAAAGGAGAGGCTAGGGATTGGTTTAATAGATTACCTCCTGGTTCCATTGATAGTCCTGATTGCTTGATTGCTTCTTTCTTGCAGAAATATTTTCCTCCTAGTGCTAGACATGCTGCTTTGTAGAGATTTTTTGATTTTAAACAGGGATATGGAGAGAAATTGCCTGAGTCATGGAAAATATTCTATGCCTTGATTCATGCACATTCTGGATGTCCATTACCTAAGGATGAGCTTCTTGATATTTATTATAATGGACTAACTGATGATTCTAGGACCTACCTAGATAGCTTTGCTGATTGTGTTTTCAGGAAAAGGACTCCTGAGATCTTTGAATTAATGACCAAGATAAGCAAGAATTATGATGATTGGGCTTCAACTGAGCTAAATACACCTGAGCCTATTACTCCTGAACCAGTTGTTCCTGAACCAATTCTAGCACCAACAACAAAGAAGAGGGGAGTTATTGCATTAAATGATGAAGTGATGAAGGAATCTAAGAAGTGTTTAAAGGAGAAGATGTGAAGAATATACCTCCTATAGAAGAATTATGTAAGCCAATTCCCCACTCATCTACTATTGAGGTACACTCTCTCCAACACTTTGATGAAGGTGATATTCCTTATGGTAAGCCTCCTGATCAATGTTTAGAGGAACTTGACACATTTATTGTTAAACAAGGGTATTTTAATAAACAAGTTCAGAATCATTTATTGGAAAACTCTTGAGCTATCCATGAGTTCAAAGATATTGTGGAAAGAACTTCTAATGATACTAAAATGCTTTGTAAACACTTTCAAATGGTTCAAACCCAACTTGATCAACTTGGTAAGGTACAAAAGGATATGCTAGTTAATGCTTCATGAGATAAACATGCTTATGGAATTAGAACTAGGAGTGGTATAGCTACTCAAGATCCTTTATATCCTGAAGGACACCCTAAAAGAATTGAGCAGGATTCCCAACAAGGTGAAGATAGTGGTAGTCCCCGTAAGAGAAAGAAAAAGAAACATAAGATAGTTGAGGAACCACTTGAACCTGTTGTAGATCCTAATAGTATATCTGTCTCTGATGCTGAAACTGAGAGTGGTAATGATAAAAATGAGTCTCCTGATAAGGAGGAAGGTGAGGAAGAACCTGAGAAGCACACTAAGAACACTAGGTACACAAAGGAAGATTTTATTGCTAATAAACATGGTAAAGAGAGAGAACCTTGGGTACTGAAACCTATGCCTTTTCTAGGTAAGAAACACAAGTCAAAGGAGGAAGAACACTACAACAAGTTTTGTGAGTGGATGAAACCTTTATTCTTGCAAATTCCTTTGACTGATGCTATTAAGTTGCCTCCTTATTCAAAGTATATGAAGGATAGTGTCTCTAATAAAAGGAAGATTCCTAATGAGGAGATTCCAACTCTACTTGCTAATTATTCCTTCAATGGTAAGGTTCCAAAGAAACTTGGTGATCCAGGTATACCAACTATTCCTTGCTCCATTAAGAATAATTATGTTAGAACTGCTTTATGTTATTTGGAAGCTGGAGTTAGTGTCATGCCTTTTTCTCTCTACAAGAGACTACAGCTAGAAAAGTTGATACCAACTGATATTTCTTTGCAAATGGCTGATAAGTCAACTACTATTCCTGTTGGTATATGTGAGGATGTTCCTGTTCAAGTTTCTCATAATTGCATGGTCTTAACTGATTTTGTTGTGTTTGAAATGCCCGAAGATGATAATATGTCTATTATTCTTGGGAGGCCTTTTCTTAATACTACAGGTGCTATGATCAATTGCAATCAAGGAAAAGTAACATTCAATATTAATGACAAAGAGCACACTGTCTATTTCCCCAAGAAGGTTGTTTAAAGCTATTGCCTGAATTCCATTGAAAATATTGAAGGCATTAAGGTTGGAGAAATATATTGTCCCATTCCATAAGAAAATTTTGAAACTATTATGATTGGGACCATTGCTAACAATTATGAGGTAACATAATCACCTTGTGGAATGCAAGGTTTTGCTTCATATAATATTGTTTTGGTAACAAGACTTGATCAACCTTGTTAACAAAAGGATTTTAATGAACAAAATAATGTTTCCACTGTGGTTATACTTGCTTTCTTTTTCCTTTCTCCTTCCTAGTCTTTGCTTTAGCTTTAGTTTTAGTTTTGCTAGTTGTTTGCTTGTTTGAGTTTCTTAAAGCTCCTGTAGTTTGGCTTTTGGTTTGCTTTTGCTTCTTCTGAGAAAACTGTTTCTGCGAGAAAATCAATTTTCATACCCTGAAAATTGGCCAAAAATAAAGTTTCCCGAAAAATCCCATAAAATTCAAAATAAATTTTTCCTCGAAAAAAGGGGCAGAGTGGCACCTGAGATGACCCAGGGGGCGACCCCAGGCCACCAGATCCCTGGTAGGCGCGGCCTACCAGGTGGCGGCGCCTGGGGGGTCTGGCCCACCTGGGCTCCTCCAGGCTGCCTCCTCAAAGCCACCTTCTTTCTCTCTCCCTAAAAACACTGGAAAACTTGCTCAAGCTTGAGTTCTTGCTGTTCTTGCTTGCGATTTTCGACCTCCTTGTTCAGCCCACCTCAACTGCTGATTTTTGGAGGGATTGCTCCTTGGTATGTGCCTCCTCCACTTGTCCAATTAGATTTGTGATTGGTAGATTGTATCTTGAGTATTTTGCTGCTATAGGTGACAGATTGTTTGAGCTTGCATGCTTGTTCTTTGCTTAGAAACTTTGTTTTGATGCATGTGTAGTCCTCTATCAAGTTCCTATAGTAGATGCTCATCATTTATCAACTGAGAAATCACTTGGTTTAATGGTTGTTTAAAAATTTCAGAATAGGGAAGTCATGGACCACCACACCTTTGGTGGCATATTTGAGAGTGATGCACCTAGAAGGGCAAGGTTTCCAAGCTCATCTACCAGTACTAGACCCTCATACAATGAGGATCTCATCACTTGGCGATTTGGTGACGAGGGAGATGAAGGGGATGCGCACCCCTCCACCTTTCCTTGCCAAGCCTTCTTGCAAGCTGCTGGGATTTTTAATGATTTTATGACTTTGGTGCAGAGAGCTGGACTAACAAGTTACATGCAGGATGAGAATGCACAATATGCTTTGCTTACTAAAACATTTGTGGAGAGTTTCTCCTTTACTAATAGTATGTTCAAGCCTTCTATGTCTTTCAAAATTTATGGCAGGACTCATTCTATGACTTTGAAGAAATTTTGCAAGGCCCTGGGACTTGGTACAACTGGGTCATCAAAGAAGATTCAAGCTCTACCAGCTGATTTGTTGGAGCTTTACCGAGGAATAACCAATGATGATGACCGCAGAGCTCAGCGAGGGAAGATAAAGAATATTCAACTTCCAACCATTGGGTACTTTGCCTACTATATTGCCACCAGTGTTCTTGGTAGGGAGAACACTAGTAATATGTCCAACTATCAATTGGCCTTCTTAGATGCTGCGCTCAACAATGAGGATAAGTATAATCCTGGTTCTCTCATTGCTCGTCGTTTAGCTGCTAAGGGACCCATTTATGGGGGAATTATTGCTACTCGTATTGCTGCTACCTTGGACATTGTTGTTGATCCACATGATACAGTTTTGGCTCCTCAAAGGCTTGATCTTGCTGCCATGAAGGCGCACCACTTTGTCACCACTAGCTCTACTCTTGATAACTTGGTTTATAGAATGCTGTTTATTGACGGGGAAGAGAGAGAGAGAGAGAGAGAGATCCCTCTACCCCAAACCACTTTGCCTAGTATTTCTCAGGGACCTTGGTCACGCTCGAAGGCAGAGATGGATGACGAGTTGCACTCTCTAAACTTCCATGGGTGCTATCAGTATGAAGCACCCTCATATGACCCCGCGGTACATTACACAGGGGAGTCCTCAAGCTCATACCAGGACGAGGGAGCTTCCTCGACATACTACAGAGGTGCATCTACTTGAGCACCATGGGATTGAGTACCACTTAGGCCAAAATCCTAAGCTTGGTTGGAGGTATACCAACATCACACACTCATCTATATATCATGTTCGGTCGGTTCTTTGTATATCCATTGTTTTCACTTTCTTTTGTTTTTTGTTGCTTCTTTTTAAAAACCCAAAAATACCAAAAATATTTTTGTTGTTTCTCTTTGTTTGTTTGTTTCTTTGCTTTTGTTTTCCTTAAAAGAAAAATCCAAAAATATTTTTTCTTTGTTTGGGTTTGCTTTGTTTTTGTTTGTTTTTTCTTTGTTTCCTTGTTTCTAAAAAATCGAAAACACCAAAAATATTTGTTCTTCTTCTTTGGTTTTGTGAGTTCTTTGCAGGGTTCAGCCGTCCTTAGTGGATTTTGGTTTCATGTTAATTATTCAAGTCACACTAGTGAAGGGCAATAATGAAGATTAAGACAACTCGAGGTGTGGTAAGAGGCTGGTAACGAACTCTATTTGTTTCATTTTTGTACATATACTCATCATTGTGAGCATGCTTAGCCTGTTTGTGTAAGGTGTATGTCATTATGGATGCTTAGTAGTTCTTGCTTGTCTATGATCAGCTCCAATTTTCTAATAGTTTGTAGCATGTCATATGAATGTTTGCTTGCATTGTTTTATTCATATTTTGGTATGATATTATGGTATCCTCCTCTGACAGTTCATGTGAATCGACTTAGCACATGCTCACGCATGCATATGACTAATCAATAGTCAGTAAGCCTCGACGATTGATGACCCACAAGTGTAGGCGATCGCAAAAGTCTTCGCGGGTAGTATTACCCATTTTATTGATTCGACACAAGGGGAGCCAAAGAATACTTGCAAGACTTAACAACTGAGTTGTCAGTTCAGCTGCACCTGAAAATGGTTCTTGCTCACAGAAGTTTATCAGTAGCAGTAGTTTGTAGTAGCAAGAGCAAAGCAACAGCAACAACAACCGTGAAATAGTAGCAATAGTAATAGTAACGGTAACAGTAGGATTCGAGTGCGGTAGGCATAGGGATGAATGGACGGGTGTTGCATGGACGAGTCTAAACATGTAACTCCAAGAACTAGGGCATTGCAGATAAATAATAATAAGCATACAAGTACTAAACAATCCTAGGTATGTGATCCAAATATAGTCATACATGCTCGCAATGAGAACTAGCACAACATCTTCTGTCTAGCCAGCCCGTGGCAGCGGGGCCTCTAGGTAACTACTGGCAATTAAGGTGCTCCTTTTAATAGAGCACCGGAGCAAAGCATTAACACTCCGTGAACACATGTGATCCTCACACCACAGCCATCCCCTCCGGTTGTCCCAATTATTGTCACTTTGGGGCCTTTGGATCCGGACAATGATATATGTACACAACTTGCAGATAAGATCATAAACAATACTATCATAATGATTCAATAATAAGTTCAAATCTGAGATCATGGCACTCGGGCCCTAGTGACAAGCATTAAGCACAACAAGTTGCAACAAATTCAAATAGCACTAATAGAGATACTAGGCACTATGCCCCTAACAGATCTTATTCAATTACTTGATAGAACTCATCCAATCCCTACCATCCCCAAGCCTACAGCGGGGGATTACTCACTCATGGATGAGGAAAACATCGGTGGTTGATGGAGATGCGTTGGTGATGACGATGGCGATGATCCTCTCCAAATTCCCCGTCCCGGCAGTGTGCCAGAACGGAGTTTCTGGATCCGAATCTTGGTTTCTCGTGGCGGCGGCGAGCGGAACTCTTTCTGGAAAAGTATCACCCCCCCCGTGTTTTTAGGTCAGAAGGCAACTTATAGGCGCGGAGGGAGGCCGAGGAGCTGCCTAGGGTGGCCAAACCTCCCCAGGCGCGTGGTTAGTGGGCCCGCGCCTAGGGTGGGTATGCCCCCCAGGCCTCCTCCCTGTCTCCCCTTATGGCTCCGTCGATCTTCTGGTGAAATAAAATTTTTGGAATATTTTCCGGGATTTTTCCTGATAGTTCATTTTCTACACAAAAACAAGACACCAAGGTAATTCCGCTGAAAACATCGTCAGTCCGTGTTAGTTGTATCCAAATCACACAAGTTTAGAGAAGAAACAATAGCAAAGTGTTCGAGAAAGTAGATATGTTTTGGACGTATCAACTCCCCCCAAGCTTAGCTTATTGCTTGTCCTTAAGGAATTCAGTTCAAAACTGAGTGCGATAAAAGAACTTTCATGAACACTGTACACCCCGGGTAAAACCACTACTAGAAAATTGCTTGGTATTTTTGTTTTGTGCATCATCATGACATCATCATGCATCTAAATGCCTAGAACTATTTCTCTAAAAGCCTAGTTTTGTTTTCTAAATATCCCCGTCCTTATTTCAAATGTCAAACCCGACCTTTTTCTGGATATATTGTTTTGTCTAAAAACTATTTACAAAAGCCATTATATCAAACAACTTTATAAATAAAATAAAACTAATTTTAAAACTCGGGGGAGGCCGCTGTCGGCCAGGCCCAAAGGCCCAACTGGCAGCAGCCTACTACCCCATCAAATCCTGGCCCTTGATCAAACCTAGATCTATCCAGAAACCCTAATCCCCACCCAAACCCTTCCTTGTCCCAAACCCTAATCTATCCTAGTCCCTACCCCAAACCACCCTACCCCGCCGCCAGAACCCACCCACCCCGGTCAACACCACACACACTCACGCACGCAGGCGCGCAGCACGCAACACACACGCTCGCCACGCCCGTCGGCCCCACCCCGACCCTACTTCCCACGCACTCGGCCAGCCCGGGAGCCCCGCCCCTCGCTCGCCTCTTCCCCGATGCTCCCCACCTCGCGCCGCCTCCCCCACGATCCCGAACCAACTGCCGCCGCCAGAGCTCCCTCCCCGCTTCCCGGCGCCGCCCCGACTGGCACCTCTCCTCCGCGTCACCGCCGCCCTACCTCGTGGCTCCGTCCTCCCCCACCGCGTCGTCCCCGAGCTCGTTCGGCACCTCCGCACCCGCGCGAACCTCGTCGCCTTCCTGGCGCCTCGCGTCGACCTCGCCGGTGGCCACCTCTGCAGCGTGCTGCCTCCACCGCTCCTCCCGCCGCCAGCATCTCCTCCGCCGCCCAGCGCCCACCGCCCTCTCCTCTGTCCGCCTCACGGACCAACCTCGTCCCGGCCGCCCGACTGGCGCCACCCGCGGTCCGAGCTCATCGGCCCCCCTCGCGAGCTCAAGCCGCTGCTACTCTCGCAGGGGCCCTTCCTTCACGCCTCTCCCCGCCGTGGTACGCGCTCCTTCGCGCCTCTGCAAGCCATCACGGCCCGGCCCACCTTGTCCTGTGCTCTGCCGCCGAGGTCGCTCCGCTAGCGGCTGTCGCCGCCCACAAGAGCTCCATCCCGGTGCTTGGAGGCCGCCCGAACCAGCTCGCTGACCCTCCTGTCGCTTGCCGTCCGCATGGTGTTTGAGCCTATGCCTGCACGAGACAGGGGCCTCCTCGCAGTGCACTTTTGTCCTCTGTTTGCTTTTGTTCTGATGCGCTAAGCTTCGCTTTGGTGGTCTTGTGTACCAGTGTGGGCGCATGAACCTCCTAGGTCTGCCGCACGCCATACCAGTGTGGTGTCGTTGATCTCGCCATGACACCTTCCCCTCCGGTGTTGGCTTAAGTGAACTCGCACTACACGAAGACCACGGTGCCTCGAGTTCATCCCCGTCATGAATCCGAAACCATAAGATCTCCATCATGGACAACAAGATCGTCGACATGGAACTGGAGGCGATGATGACGAACCGACAAGGTCGCCTTCCCAGAGCCTGAAGACCGAACCCCGTCGAACCCTAACCAAGATCGTCGAAGACATGTGTGACCCTCTTTCCGAGACCTTATTTTTATAAATGAAATATATAAATTGTTGCATATTAAATTGTCATGCTTGCATACATATTGTGGTTTGGGGATGTTGCTGACTCATCTAATAATTAAACATGAAGACATATGTGGGCGAATCTAGCCTAATATTGGTCTCATTTAAATTTGTGCATCGAACCGGTGATATAATTTTGCCTTGTTAAGACAACATTTTAATTGCGGGGTATCTAGACAACATGAACTTGATAATTGTCGGGACCCCGGTTCCGTTTAATATTGCCTAATTGCACCGCATATTTGCCATGCCATGCATCATACATGCATCATGCTCGATCTTTTGCCGTAGTATTAAATAGTGCATCTGGTGTTTCTTCTAGTGTTTTGCTTCTTCGCGGATTAGGCCGATGAGTTGATGCGAGTGTCGACCTGATCTTCGGATAAAACTTCAGCAATGTTTTCAGGCGAGCATTCTCCCCCTTT
Source organism: Avena longiglumis (assembly GCA_030063025.1). NCBI lineage: Eukaryota > Viridiplantae > Streptophyta > Magnoliopsida > Poales > Poaceae > Avena > Avena longiglumis. The sequence continues at coordinate 427,918,164 of CP125979.1, forward strand.
CTACCTATTTTACATTTCTAGTCTTTATTTCCTCCTTTTGATCTATTGCTATCTGTGTTGCGATGCTCTAGTTTTCGTACCCGTGATATCCCTTGCAGCCTTATATTGCCTTGGACACATCCTATTACCTGTTGTTTGGTAGATAGTTGGACTTGCGCGTCGTAGTCGCCTGCTCAAGTGCTGTTGTGTGTCGTCCAGTACCACGGTTGTTGGAAGGTTGCCGTATGTTTAATGTTGGAGATGATCATGGCTTTAATTATCGTTTAATAACTAAAATTGAAGTAGGTAAATGTAGAGGCACCGGTGGGTAATAGACAATATTTTGTTTTTAACCGCTCACCGGTGTCCCGTAGGACCCCGAGTTCTTGACACCTGTTTCGAGATCGAGCGCGCTAACCACAGGTGGGGTGTGTGGGCACCCCCATCGATTAGTACCTGATTTCAAAGTACTGTACCGGGGGCCACAAAGTAGTTTGGGCTTTTATTACTATCATGTACTTATGCCATGCTTTACTTCTTTATTTATGATTGCGCGTGGAGCGCCTGTACTGTTTTGGATCGCGGTATCGAGAAGCCCAGTCACACTTTCGGGTTCCCAGTCGTTTACAGCCGTTCTCGCAAACCCTGGGTCCGTCTCGGAGACCGGCCGACTTCGTTACGGGTAACTTAGTGGGGTGGCCCCCCATGTGCTTGCTTTGGTCCGGAAAGCGTCGTGTCCGAAACCCCGTCGACATACCGTTGGGTGTATGTTTTGTGATCTTGTACCTACCTGATCTGACAACAAGGGTGTAGGTGCGTGTGGAAACTTTGGTGCACCCCTGCAGGGTTAAATCTTTTCGAGAAGCTGTGTCCGCGGTTATGGACGACTTGGAGCACAGTTCTCGATCATAGACAACTATAACTAAAGTTTACTATTATAATTTGACTTGTATCCAATATGACTAGTAATCAGCTTCACTACAACGGAATGGCTAAATAAAAGTACCAACAACTGCTGGGTTTGGGATATCTCATCTAATTGTATCTGACTAGTAAGTGTCGCAACCACAACAGAATGGTTAACTAAAAGTGCCCACTGGTTATTATATCAGGATGACTATCTATACCTGACTAGTAATTGCTGCAACGATAACTGAATAAATAAAACTGCCAATTTTGTGAGTTCCTCGATTGACTTCCTCGTTTGGTCTTGAGGGGGAAAGACCAGGATGGGTATGTTTGGTGGAAGTATCAGGTTGGTTCCGGATAGGTTTTCCGTATCCCTCTCTGATAGCCGACAGTTATATTGAGTCTATATAGGGTGTTTAGTGCATGTTGCGCTGCCGCTTCAGTCCCCCATACCTATGTAGGCGAGGACCGCCGAATTCTAGTCTCGCCGTGTACTGGCCTCAGTACTGACCGCTCTCTTTTTCCTTTGCCCTTTGTCGGCACCCCTTTTGTTTTTAGAAGGTTTTGAGATCGACGTTGTTAGCAGGGTTACCCTTCCGGCTTGGCCTAGGCAGGGTTATGGACGCCATTGGTTATTCTTCAGGGCTCTTAGCCCCATTTGCATCCTGTCTGTAGCCGGACGCTGTATCGTTTTCAAGGTGATTTGGATCCTTGTACTGTATATCTGTATTCTTGACTCATGGAGTCGTTGTTGTATATATCTGTTTTGTGGGTTCCATCGAGGACTATTGTGTAATGATATTACTTTGTTTTCCACCCGCACGCAAGTGCCTGGTGGGAACCTTTGAATCGTTTCTATGCGGGTTTGGCGGGAATCGCTAAAACTTGCATAGGGTCGATTCTGAGGGTGTTACAAACACTTTGCTTCATATGATGTAAATATTCTCAGCACAGGAGTAGATGTTAGGGGCATAGTGCCTAGTATCTCTATTAGTGCTATTTGACTTTGTTGCAACTTGTTGTGCTTAATGCTTGTCACTAGGGCCCGAGTGCCATGATCTCAGATCTGAACTTATTATTGAGTCATTATGATAGTATTGTTTGTGATCTTATCTGCAAGTTGTGTACACATATCATTGTCCGGATCCAAAGGCCGCAAAGTGACAATAATTGGGACAACCGTAGGGGATGGCTGTGGTGTGAGGATCACATGTGTTCATGGAGTGTTAATGCTTTCCTCCAGTGCTCTATTAAAAGGAGCACCTTAATTGCCGAGAGTTCCTAGAGGCCTGTTGCCGCAGGGCTGGACAGAAGATGTTGTGCAAGTTCTCATTGCGAGCACGTATGAATATATTTGGAGCACATGCCTAGGATTGTTTAGTACTTGGATGCTTGTTATTATTTATCTACAATGCCCTAGGTCTTGAAGTTACATGTTTAGACTCGTCCATGCAACGCCCGTCCATCCATCCCTATGCCTACCACACTCGAATCCCACTGTTACCGTTACTATTACTATTGCTCCTGTTTCACTGTTGTTGTTGATGTTGCTCTGTTGCTACTATAAACTATTGCTACTGATAAACTTCTGTGAGCAAGAACTATTTCTTTGGCTCCCCTTGTGTCGAATCAATAAATTGGGTAATACTACCCGCGAAGACTGTTGCGATCCCCTATACATGTGGGTCATCACGGTTATTCGAATAGTTTGACACTCTATAGAGGTGGTACACTTTCACCACAACATTCGATACATCCGTCAGGAGCAATCCTGAATTTACCATACTCAGTATGCGGATAATCAATCCTAACCTTTCAATTACACACCATAGTATAGGCACCTCTCCTATGAGTTTGGCCTCCCAACCATGACCATCTGTCATCTTGGGAACTGCATAGGTGGTCAATCTTCACGAGGTAGCCTCAGCTTATACCTCGGCCATAAGGGAACCCATACTAAAGTATATAAACTTCCAGTCAAGCCCTACCCAATTTTGGGCATTGTGGTTGTACGGTAAAATTGGAATGGTATCACATCTAGACAACCATCAGTTTTATAAAGGGCTAAGGCTCATGCCTCAACATTTTCATCATCAAAATCATCTAGTGTTCAGGAACACATGGTAAAACATTTCATTCAAATGACTCATCATTCTAAGGTTTTCATAATCATTTTCACCAAGTATTCCTATCTAAAGTGATCAAGTTTTTTGCTTAGCACTACCAACTACAATTGGGGTTAAACACTAATGAGGGGTGGTAATCAAGTGCGAATGATCTAAGTTCAGTCTCATGCCTCAGGATGACATCAAGATTTATCTAACTTAGGCCAAGTTTTATGCTCTTTATGCTACCTATAAATATCTTTCCAAAGTTTACAAGTCACTAAGTAAAAACAAATAGAAAGCTTTGATAAAGAAAATGAAAGAGTAAAGCTTGCAATTAAAACTGGGATTTGGTATAATAAGGTGGATAATCACATATGCCTAAGGCATCTAGTTTGCATAATCCACTTGAAGTGTTAGGCTTGCAAAGTTGCAAGTGTAACCTTGCATTGGATAGCTTGCCTTGTGGAGAGCAGTGGTTGAAGTTCTCCTCGGCTTCTTCCTCGTAGTAATCTCCTTCCTCTTCATATCCTTGGTCGGTACTAGCGTCTATAAATAAATACGAGGTACACAATCACCAAACAATACTTAATTACTTCTATTTCTCACACCAAGGTTTTCACTAGATGATCTAGCATCATCACAATCATCACAAAGATGAAGGCACTGATGCAACACTGAGTTGATGTAGGAGCGCTTTGTTGGGAACCCCAAGAGCAAGGTGTGAAGCAACACAGCAGCAAGTTTCCCCTCAGTAAGAAACCGAGGTTATCGAACCAGTAGGAGGAAGTAAACTTCACACAGGTGTTGCAAGCAATGCGGAGACCTGCACAACACAAACTCAAGACATTGCCCCAACTAAGAGTAAGGTTGTCAATCTCACCAGTTGTTGTAACAGAGGATTAAACATATTGTGTGGAAGGTAATGGTTTGCATCAAGTAAATAAGTAACAGTGGAAGATGTATCAATGGTAAAGATTGGACCGGGGTCCATAGTTCACTAGAGGTGCTCTCCTTATATAAACAACATGGCATGAAGGGTAAACAAATTACAGCAGGGCAATTGACAGGAACTGAACAAGGCATAACTATGCAATTACTAGTCAGAAAGATCCTATGAGATTCAATTGGGCAATACAATAAGATACATAGACCGCCATTCAACTGCATCTATGACTAAAAGTCCACCTTCAGGTTATCATCCGAACCCCCTCCAGTATTAAGTTGCAAGCAACAAACAACTGCTTTAAGCAAAGTGTGTAAGGTAAACAGTCCACATGTTCCATGAACAAGAGACTGTTGTTTTCTCCCTAGTAGCAACATCACATCTACAACTGAAGAGATTTATGTCACTTCCCTTGGAAACTAGAGGCATGAACCCACTATCGAGCATAAATACTCCCTCTTGGAGTCACTAGAAACTACTTGGCCAAGATATCTACTAACAATGGAGAGCATGCAAGATCACAAACAACACATACATGATAGAATCATAAAGACAAAACCATTAATCAAACCAACATAATAATCTCAATATCCATCGGATCCCCGCAAACACAACATGCATGATTATAAATAGATTAGATCTTGATCATGAACGGAGCTCACAAGATCTATACATGAAAGCACAAGGAGGAGATACAACCATCTAGCTACTACATGGACCCATAGTCCAAGGTGGAACTACTCACGCATCATACCGGAGAGAAGTCCTCCGGGATGATCTCCCCTCCGGCAGGGTGTCGGGAAGAACTTCAGATCCCCCCGATCTAGGGACGACGGTGGCAGCGGCTACAGAAGGTTTCGTGGAATATTTATTGGGTTCTTAGGGTTTTTGCATCGGGGGATTCTTATAGGCGAAGGGGGAGGCCGAGGCGGTGGCCAGGGGCACCATACCCTACCTAGGCGCGGGGCAGGGCCCACCCGCGCCTAGTGGGAGTGTGGCTGCCCTGGCACGCCTCTCCGTCTCCCCTCTAAACTTCTGGTTCCCCACGGAAAGTTATTGACTTTGAAGTTTGTCCCGTACAATTTCGAGAGTATTTCCTTACTGTCTTTTCTGGAACCAAAAACAGCAGAAAACAGGCAACTGGCACTGCGGCAACTTGTTAATAGGTTAGTACCAGAAAACATGTAAAAAGCACCTCAAAGTGTAGACAAAGCAAAGCAAAGTAGATACTAAACAAGCATGGAGCATCAAAAAATATAGATATGTTTCCAACGTATCAAGCATCCCCAAGCTTAAATCCCACTCGTCCTCGAGTAGGTAAGTAATAAAAAGAATAATTTTTGAGGTGACATGTACCCTCACAATAAAGATCTAACCATTTGCAAGCATTGAAAGCTGGGATCAGAGAACTCTAAACATGTGCATGAAAGATGGAGTTCTAACAATAGGACATAGTAACTATGCATGCAACATGAAAGGCTACAAACAAAGATCATGAATAACATGCATTGAAAAACGTTTGTTTGTTTCACATACAGAAAACATAGAATAGTGGTAACCAGCGTGTCCCTCATAGAGTAGAAAATAGATGCATAGGACACCTTCAAAGTTCACAAGGGTGACTAGAAACAAGTAGCACAAGAACAAGTAATATCACAATATGCATCAACAAATAAGTTTTGGGACACTGCACACAGAATGACAACTATGCTCTCTTAATGGTGCCTAAAGGTAGAAGGTGGAGACTCAATAGTGGTGGAAGAAAGGCCTTTTATAAAGGAAGAAGGGATTACAAGTTTCAAAAAGAGCTTCCAAAAATTATGGTACTTGTTAGCTTTCAGCCCTCATTGCCCCTATCATAAGCATCTTGAAGTGATTAAGGTTAAAGTGCACAAAGATGGAGTATATGCTTGACGAAGTATAAGTTGGCAATCTCAAGTCCCTTGAATACGAGGGCCACACCTCATGCTACTCAACTTTAGTCACCTGTAAGTTCTTGTCATTGTAAGTATTTGCATATCATAGAGAACCGTACCCCTTGCACATGGTACAGGAGCTTTCCCATAACCAAAATGACAAGGCAAGCAGACAATGAGCATCTCAGCAATCTTTTTATTTACCATATGTATAGCTTTTTATTGAGGATGCTTCATAGATAGCTCACTATGGTGATGCTGCAAGTTTCCATCATTATTAGGCATGGCTTAGGCTAGTGGCCCAGGCGTTTCTCTAACAAAGAATAAAAACTCCATGGACTTATAAGTTCCCTTTTTATTTCACACCGGTGACATCCTGTAACATCCCTAAAATCATGTTTTCAAAGATTGCATATCATACATGCATCCATAATCATTTAGGGATCATTTTCAAAGTCATTTCAAAGAAACAGAAGCATTGAGTGCTATTATTTTATGTAAACAAGCATTGATCCAATGCTACTCTCTAGTGAGAGAATATTTGTTACAAACCAAGATTTATTTGTTTATAAGTTGGTTTGGTTGAGTTCCAAAGCTTGGACAAAATTTTCCAAAACAAATTATGTTTTAAAACCATTTTCATATCTTTATCAAATCTTGTGCTAAGGCACTGTTTATTTTAAAATTTCAAAGGAACCAAGCTAGTCTAGTGAGACAACATGGTTTTATACTAAAAAATGTGCATGTTTCACTTTATAAAAATCCAGAAAGATTTGGAATTCAAATACATTTGAATTCATTTGAAAAGGTTTCCTGAAAATCAAATTAGAAAAAGAAAAAGAATAAGAAAACAGAACTGGGCCAGGCGCTACCCATTTGGCCCAGCAACTAAAGCAGCCCACCCGGGGTTCCCCCTTTCTCTCTGTTTCTCACCGCAGCAGCGCGCACCCACCCGCTGACAGGCCGACCCCACCCTGCCCCGTCAGCGTCGTCCCCAATCAACGCGCGCCCGAGCCGCTCCGCCGTTACCTCGCCGCAGTCACTGCCCCGCTTAAATCCCATTGATGCAGGGAGTAATCCTCGCCCCCGCTCCGGCTATTTAATCCCCTCCCCTCTCCGCATCTTTCCCCTCGCTCAACTCACTCGCTCCGCCACCAGGCTGCCCCAAATTGCTCTCACACCGCCGTTGTACCGAAGAGCTCCGGCGATGAAATTTCGGTGAGCCAGACCACCCCTCCCCTTCTAATTCAAACGAGCGTGTTCCTTGCAACCTTCTGCACCTCCTAACCCCTCTCGTTTGGCCGCGCTTGACCCAGGTAGCCGTTCCCATCCACCCCTGCAAGCAACAGAGCCGCCGCTCAACTCCAACGAGGAATACCGGTAATGTTCGAGCGCACCTTGCTTCCCCTCTGACCCTGTCATGTTTGCCGCAAACTTGTGCATCCTATGACACCACTGGTTCGTGCTAGGGCGGTCTACATCGTTGGCAACTACTCCATCCGCAAACACCCGACGCCGCCAGCAACTCCGACGAGGTCCTGTCGTTGAATCCGTGCGCCCCTGTCTCTTCCTCGACCACCTCGAGCATCGCAGCGACCACACGAACCCAGTAAGAATTTCCACTCCTCCCCGCGCGATATAAATCACCGACAACTTCTCTAACAGAGCCTCCGCCGCCACTCGCCACCGTTGGCGCCGCCAAACTTTGGTCGTTTGATCTGTAGCCGTTAGATCTAGATCTAACGCATGCGATAGATTCACTTAACGAAGGGGTACACATTAGATCTGGACGAACCGGTACGGACCAATCAGAACACGCTGCGTGGCTTGAGTTTAGATATAAAACAGAAATTTGATCTATTAGTGATTCAAACTTGCAAAATTCATAACTTTTGATCCCGATGTTCAATTTTTACACATTTTATATCATTGGAATCAGGAGAGAAAATCCTATCTGTTTATGCAATGTGTTTAATGTTTTGCCTCTGTAAAAATGGTTGTTTTTGCAGAAACATTTGTAGGCTTAATTTGAGTATGGAAATTATTTGAAAAATGTTTTAAAGATCAAATGAAGTTTATTTTGAGTATCTTGGTCTTGTTTTTGTTTCAGTACTATACACTTGTCTTGTTTGGTGTAGAAAAATCATCACATGGCATTTGCATGCATTTTTTGTTTGTATATTTTGATATGTGATTTTGGTGCCATTATTTTATGTGTAGATTTTGGTGCTAATAGTGATTGTGGTTGTGAAGATTGTTGCTACTCCCCAAACTACCAAGGCAAGTGGTGCTTCATGTTTCTATCCCAATAATTTACCTATGCATTAGAAATATTTTGTATAGGACTTGCATGATTATTTTGCTAAGTATCTATATGCTATGCTTGGGAAATCCTAGTAGTTGTAGCAATGTTAGAATTTCCTTTAAGTTAAGATACTTTCTATTGCAATGCTTAGCCTAGCTAGTAGTAGCCAAGGGTGGATTATATAATCATGCTATGAGAAATATTTCTAAGTCTTTGGACTTATGTTTTGCTTAATAAAACAACTATTGAATGATTGGTAAAGATTGGTTTGTGTTGAGTGGTTACACAGGGCCCATTTATATGGTTTACCTTGTGTATGTCACTTGTGGAAAGCCACCCAGGAACAAAGGGATTTGAGATGCCAAATGTTAAGAAGCTTCTAGTGCAGCCACATGGCATTATGGGCTCTGCCTGGATCATATAGGATGCAATAACTTAGCCATTTGGACAGTTGGTGGTAGTGGGATGATAGGTTGGAACGCGTCCATTTGGTCTAAGGGAAGGCTTCTGAAAGGTCCTGTCTTGGTGAAAATCAAGTCTTGTGGGAAAAGTGCACAACCTCTGCAGATGGAAGAATCTAAGTACTTAGCCATGTCCTTGGTATTGGACAACTTGAGCATCAAGACATGGAAGCTATCAAGAATCTCCTCATCCCAATTTTTCTAAGTTAAAAACTTATGGTTGAACAAGGGTGAAGGTTCACCAATTTCTATTGGTGATTCCTTGGGAAAGTTTTTGTCAAAGAAAAACTTAGTGTTTTCAACTAATAGGTAAAACCTATTTTTGAGCAAAGCAAGCCTAAGCTACACTTAGCCAAATTCATATAGTAGTTAGATGTTAATATTCTACTAAGATATCACTTGCCAATACTATTCCAATGTATTGACCCACTGTGGCTGTAACTTGTGATGTTGCAGGTTATTCTGATGATGATTAGGGGTTATGAGTCTACACTCAACATGCTTGCCTGTGGCACATGAAGATGAAGACTTATTTACCTTATTCTATATTTGAAATCTTGTATTAGGGCTATTGCCATGGAGTTGTAAAAGACTATGTTTGTCTCTGGAATGATATGTAATATTGACCTTTGTTTCTGCGTACTTCATTTTAAACTGTGGATGCTAGCATTGATCCAGGGACTAGCATTGCAATCACAGGGATCCTTACCTTTAAAAGGGAGGGATCTTACAGATGGTATCAGAGCACTGTGTTGCCTATAGGATTATGAACCTAGGATTGGATTAGAAACCACTAAGGAATTTTTTTTCAACAACTTCCACACTTGTCTTATTCTTCTCGTAAAATTTTCCAATCATCTTTCTCATCTCTATTGGTAGAAGGATGCTTTGATAGCCTTTAGACTAGAGAGTGAGAGATGTAATATGCCTTGATAGTTGGACCACCACACTTATCATTATATTTCCAAAATTTTGACTAAGTTATATTGAACCTTGGATGCTTGTAATGGATTTATTTATACCATGACTTGTGTGTTTATTTGTCAATGATATGCTTGTGATACTTGTCTTGTGTATTTTCTATTGATGTTGATTCTAACTTCTCTCTGTCTTATAAAATAGATGCCTAATGTTACTATCAACACGGACGAAGAGTTCAAGGGAAATCGTTTTAGCACTCGTCTTATTGAGCTCACTAGTATGCTCAATCTTCCTCTTCCTAGCATCATGGTGCTTCCCCTTACCAAGTTTGAGAAGAAGGACCTTTGGGGCTTCAAGGTTAACCAGCCAGGACACCAGACTGAGCCTGCCATGGAGGCAATCATCTTCAAGTTTATGCATGACGACAGGGAGAGAGGCCTAGAGGTAGTCATGCAGGATTTACTTGGGCTTCTATTAGGGAGAAACTCTCGGGAGATTAGAGGTACTCACTTGCACGCCTTCGGAAGACGCGACGAGGATGGTGAGGCTATTGAGTTCGAGGATGCTGCTAGAGAGACGACAGAGCCGTTTCGTCTATACCTCCAGGACCTAGAGGTTCTTCTTAGTCACCTAGATACTGATAGGACCAACGTCATACTTAGCAATGACAAACTCCAGGTGCAGCTTCGTGAGAAGGACAAACTCTTCGCGGAGCAAGATGAGATAGTCAAAGAAATGGAGGCCAAGTTTGAGAGTCAGGATAGAAAGTTCAAGAGTCAAGAGAAAAGAGTCCAAGATAGGAACAAGAGGATTCGAGAGATGACTGCAGAACTAGAGGCCAAGGACTTCGAGCTCGAGCATCAGCAGGGTGCGATTGAGAGACTTCGTTCACAGAAGAGGGCTCTCAAAGCCAAGGTAGAGGCCTTGACTACCAATGTCGAGGAGTACAAGACCGCTATGGAGAATGCAGGTCTTACACTTGTCGACGAGGAGGTTGATGCAGAGGAGTAGTGATGACTACTCGTTTATTTGTCATTTACCATGCTTTTTGATTATTGAGTCGCAATGACCATCCAACATGTGGATGGCTTGCTATTGGTGTGTTTGCTTTTCAAACTTGTTGTTTATGTCGTTGAACTTTATGATTATTTTGATGCTTGATTGGTGATTGTCTATGTGTTGTATTGTGCATAATAAGCATCTATGGGTATCTCATTCTTATCCTTATTTGAAAACCACAGATGCCTCCTCGACGTGCCAACACCAACCCGAACAACAATGTCACCCCCGAGATGTAGCAGCTGATGACAGCTCAAGCACAGCTGATGCAAATGATGACTACTTTCATGTAGAATCAGAACAATAACAATAACAACAACAACAATAACAATAACAACAACAATCAGAACAATCCACCAGGTTTTGACATGCTCACCAGATTCCTAAGACTGAGGCCAGCAAAGTTCTCAGGAACTACTGATCCCATGGTGGCCAATGATTGGCTACGTTCAGTGAACAAGGATTTGGTAACTGTCGGCTGTACCGACGAGGAGAAAGTCAGGTTTGCAGCACACTTGTTGGAAGGACCAGCAGCTACTTGGTGGGATAACTTCCAGATCACCACTCCCATTGAGGATGTGACATGGGCTATCTTTGAAGATGGTTTCCGTACAGCTCACATCTCATCCAGAATGATGAGTTTGAAGAAGAAGGAATTCCATAATCTGAAACAACACCACCGCAGCCTGGCTGAATATATTGAGGAGTTCAACAATCTGGCGCATTATGCACCGGATGAAGTTGACACTGATGCCAAGAGGAAAGAGAAGTTCCTCGAAGGACTGAACGATGAACTGAATCTGCAGTTAGCTGTGGCCTATGTCCCCACCTATCAATCTCTTTGTGACAAGGCTGCCATCTTGGAGAGCAAGATGAAACAGGTTGTAAGCAGGAAGAGGAAACACAACTCTAACAAGCACAACCCGGGATCGTCTCACAAGCGTTCCCATTATGATGATAGTGGGAGTTCTGGATCCCACAAGCATGGAAAGTACAACAACCATCACAACCACAACCGTCATCATGACAACAAGCATCACTGTAGTCATGACAATGACAAGTACAAGAATCACAAGAATGGGTACAAGAACCACCACAATGGAAGTGGAAGTGGTAGTGGAAGCCATCCTGTCAAGAAGGATCTTAGTCAGGTTGAATGTTTCAAGTGCAAGAAGATGGGGCATTATGCAAATGAATTCCCAGAAAAAAAAGTTGAGGGACCCAACAAGCCCAACCCTTTCCAGAAGGGACAGGTGAACCACATCAATGTGGAAGAGATCTATGAGGAACCTGATGCTGTTGCTGGTAAGTTCAAACTCAATTCTGTTCCAGCATTTTTTCTCTTTGATACTAGTGCATCTCATTCATTCATATCAAGAGCATTTGTTGAAAGAAATGAACTTCCAGTAGAAACTATTAAGTGTCCTATAAAAGTAAGTTCTCCTGGCGGAGAAATGATAGTGAACTCAGGATGTCATGATCTAGTCATAGAGTTTGGGAAGTATAATTTTCCCGTTAATTTGATAATCCTAAATTCCCAAGGATTGGATGTCATTTTGGGAATGGACTGGATGACTAAGCACAAGGGAGTGCTAGATTGTGCCAACCATACCGTCACACTCACAACTCCAGAAAACAAAAGGATTAGATTCAAGACTAACTTTGAACCAAAAGGGAGTAAGCTAAATTCTCTTAAGGGGGTTAGAATAGACATTGTGCCAATTGTGAGTGAATATCCGGATGTGTTTCCGGAAGAATTGTCGGGAATGCCACCAGATAGAGATGTGGAATTTCTGATTGATTTTCTACCAGGATCGGGACCAATATCAAAGAGACCTTACAAGATGTCCGTTGATGAGTTGAAACAACTCAAGAAACAACTTGGAGAACAGTTGCAGAAAGGATTTATTCAACCAAGTTCTTCATCCTGGGGAGCACCAGTTTTGTTTGTGGAAAAGAAAGATAGAAGTCAAAGGTTATGCATAGATTACCGTTCACTCAATGAGGTGACTATCAAGAACAAATACCCTTTGCCAAGAATCAATGACTTGTTTGATCAGTTAGAAGGAGCCTGTGTGTTCTCAAATATTGATCTCCGGTCAGGTTATTTCCAGCTCAAGATAAGAGAACAAGACATACCTAAGACAACTTTCACCACTAGGTATGGATTGTATGAGTACACCGTGATGCCATTTGCTTTGACCAATGCACCAGCTTATTTCATGAATATGATGAACAAAGTGTTCATGGAGTTCCTTGACAAGTTTTTTGTTTTATTCATCGATGACATTTTGATCTACTCCAAGAGCAAAGAAGAGCATGAAGGACATTTGCGTTTAATACTCGAGAAACTTAGAGAACATAAACTGTATGCCAAATTTAGCAAGTGTGAATTTTGGTTAAATGAAGTTGGATTTCTTGGACACGTTGTGTCAGGAGATGGTGTAGCAGTTGATCCCACTAAAGTGTCAGCTGTAACTGAATGGGAATCTCCTAAGTCAGTAAAACAGGTTCGTAGTTTCCTTGGCTTGGCAGGATACTACATAAGATTCATTGAGAATTTCTCCAAGATAGCTAAGCCAATGATGGAATTACTAAAGAAAGACAAGAAGTTTGCTTGGTCTGAAGGATGTGAACTCGGTTTCCAAGAATTGAAGAAGAGACTAGTGACAGCACCAGTCTTATGTCTGCCAGACTTGGAGAAAGATTTCCAAGTGTATTGTGATGCATCTCATCATGGATTAGGTGGAGTTCTAATGCAAGAAGGGAAAGTTGTGGCTTATTCCTCGAGACAACTCAAAACTCATGAGGTAAATTACCCTACTCATGATTTAGAGTTAGCCTCTGTTGTCCATGCACTCAAAACATGGAGACACTATCTTTTGGGAAAACGATGTGAAGTGTTCACGGATCACAAGAGTTTGAAGTATATCTTCACTCAGAAAGAAATCAACATGAGACAAAGAAGATGGCTAGAACTCATCAAGGACTATGACTTGCGTTTGCAATACCACCCTGGTAAAGCAAATGTTGTAGCAGATGCTCTAAGCCGTAAGGTTTTTGCGAATGGCCTTACTAAGGGAGAGTTGCCAGATGATCTGTGTGCCCAATTTAGAGATCTCATATTGGAGATTGTGCCTGAGGGACATCTCATGTCATTGGATGTTCAACCCACTTTGTTGGACAAAATCAAAGAAGCCCAAAAGACGTATAAGGAAATTGAAGAGATTAAGGAAAAGATTGACAAAGGAAAAAACAAAGGATTCCATGAAGACGAACAAGGTAATTTATGGTATGGAAAACGTATCTGCGTTCCACAAGATCCAGAACTTCGGAAACTGGTTTTACAAGAAGCGCACAACTCACCGTATTCCATTCATCCGGGTAACACCAAAATGTACATGGATATGAAGGAAAGATTTTGGTGGAATAATCTCAAGAAGGACATCGCCGAACATATTGCTTTGTGTGATGTATGTAGTAGAGTAAAAGTGGAACATCAGAAACCAGCAGGATTGCTACAACCACTACCTATTCCTGATTGGAAGTGGGACAAGATTGGCATGGACTTCATCACTGGATTGCCAAGGACCAGGTCAGAATATGATTCTATTTGGGTAGTAGTGGATCGCCTAACTAAAGTGGCTCATTTCATACCCGTGAAGACAACCTACACAAGTGCTAAGTTGGCCAAAATATACATGAATAGGATTGTGTGTCTGCATGGAGTACCCAAGAGTATTGTGTCTGATAAGGGAGCTCAGTTCACTTCTCATTTTTGGAGGCAACTACATGAGTCATTGGGAACGAGATTGGAATTCAGCACTGCTTTTCATCCTCAGACTGATGGACAGACAGAAAGGACCAACCAGATTCTCGAAGATATGTTGAGAGCATGTGCTCTAGACTATGGAGCTAGTTGGGATGAAAGTCTGCCTTACGCATAATTCTCTTACAATAACAGCTATCAAGCCAGTATTGAGATGGCACCGTTTGAGTTTCTCTATGGGAGAAAGTGTACTACCCCATTGCTATGGAATGGTGTAGGAGAAAGGAACTTGTTCGGGCCAGAACTAATCAAAGAAGCTGAGGAGAAAGTCAAGCTTGTTAAGGACAGACTGAAGATAGCAAAGTCCCGACAGAAGAGCTATGCAGATCCTAAGCGTAGAGAAGTCACCTATGAAGTGGGTGATAGAGCTTATCTTAGAGTGTCACCACTTCGTGGAGTGAAGAGATTTGGAGTCAAAGGAAAATTGGCCCCAAGATATGTTGGACCATTCAAAATTCTGAGTCGTAAAGGAGAAGTAGCTTATGAGATTGAATTGCTAGAATCATTGTCTGCCATTCACAGTGTGTTTCATGTGAGTCAGCTAAAGAAATGCCATCCAGAGATGGAAGAGACTTCTTTGAAGGATATTATACATTTGGAGGAGGTCCAATTGGAAAGTGATCTCACTTATGAGGAAACTCCCATCAAGATTCTTGAGACTACAGAAAGAGTTACTCAGACTAAGACTATCAAGTTCTGCAAATTTCAATGGAACCATCATTCCGAAGAAGAAGCAACATGGGAAAGAGAAGATGATCTTTGGAAAGACCACCCTCACCTATTTGCTAACCAATCCGAATCTCGAGGGCGAGATTCACCTTAAGGGGGTTAGATTTGTAACATCCCTAAAATCATGTTTTCAAAGATTGCATATCATCCATGCATGCATAATCATTTAGGGATCATTTTCAAAGTCATTTCAAAGAAACAAAAGCATTGAGTGCTATTATTTTATGTAAAAAAGCATTGATCCAATGCTACTCTCTAGTGAGAGAATATGTGTTACAAACCAAGATTTGTTTGTTTATAAGTTGGTTTGGTTGAATTCCAAAGCTTGGACAAAATTTTCCAAAACAAATTATGTTTTAAAACCATTTTCATATCTTTATCAAATCTTTTACTAAGGCACTGTTTATTTTAAAATTTCAAAGGAACCAAGCTAGTCTAGTGAGACAACATGGTTTTATACTCAAAAATGTGCAGGTTTCACTTTATAAAAATCCTGAAAGATTTGGAATTCAAATACATTTGAATTCATTTGAAAATGTTTCCTGAAAATCAAATTAGAAAAAGAAAAAGAATAAGAAAACAGAACTGGGCCAGGCGCTACCCATTTGGCCCAGCAACTAAAGCAGCCCACCCGGGGTTCCCCCTTTCTCTTTGTTTCTCACCAAAGACCACCCATTGACAGCCGACCCCACCTCGCGTCGGCGTTGTCCCCAATCAACGCCAAGAGCCGCTCCGCCCGTTCGCTGATCACGCCCTCTTAAATCCCATTGATGCAGGGAGTAATCCTCGCCCCCACTCCGGCTATTTAATCCCCTCCCCTCTCCACATCTTTCCCCTCACTCAACTCACTCGCTCCGCCACCATGCTGCCCCAAATTGCTCTCACACCGCCGTTGTACCGACGAGCTCCGGCGATGAAATTCCGGTGAGCCAGACCACCCCTCCCCTTCTAATTCAAACGAGCGTGTTCCTTGAAACCTTGTGCACCTCCTGACCCCTCTCGTTTGGCCGCGCTTGACCCAGGTAGCCGTTCCCGTCCACCCCTGCAAGCAACAGAGCCGCCGCTCAATTCCGACGAGGAATACCGGTAATGTTCGAGCGCCCCTTGCTTCCCCTCTGACCCTGTCATGTTCGCCGCAACCTTGTGCATCCTCTAGCACCACTGGTTCATGCTAGGGCAGTCTACATCGTCGGCAACTACTCCATCCGCAAACACCCGACGCCGCCAGCAACTCCGACGAGGTCCTGCCGTTGAATCCGTGCGCCCCTGTCTCTTCCTCGACCACCTCGAGCATCGCAGCGACCACGCGAACCCAGTAAGCATCTCCACTCCTCCCCGCGCGATCTAAATCGCCGGCAACTTCTCTGACAGAGCCGCCGCCACTCGCCGCCGCTGGCACCGCCAAACTATGGTTGTTTGATCTGTAGCCGTTAGATCTAGATCTAACGCATGCGATAGATTCACTTAACGAAGGGGTACGCGTTAGATCTGGCCGTGTGTTTTCATTTAGATCTTGTGGTCCACGTTGATCGATCCGGCCGAACCGGTACGGAACAATCAGAACACGCCGCGTGGCCTGAGTTTAGATTTAAAACTGAAATTTGATCTATTAGTGATTCAAACTTGCAAAATTCATAACTTTTGATCCCCACGTTCAATTTTTGCAAATTTTATATCATTGGAATCAGGAGAGAAAATCCTATATGTTTATGCAATGTGTTTAATGTTTTGCCTCTGTAAAAATGGTTGTTTTTGCAGAAACATTTGTAGGCTTAATTTGAGTTTGGAAATTATTTGAAAAATGTTTTAAAGATCAAATAAAGTTTATTTTGAGTATCTTGGTCTTGTTTTTGTTTCAGTACTATACACTTGTCTTGTTTGGTGTAGAAAAATCATCACATGGCATTTGCATGCATTCATATATTTTTGTTTGTATATTTTGTTATGTGATTTTGGTGCCATTATTTTATGTGTAGATTTTGGTGCTAATAGTGATTATGGTTGTGAAGATTGTTGCTACTCCCCAAACTACCAAGGCAAGTGGTGCTTCATGTTTCTATCCCAATAATTTACCTATGCATTAGAATATTTTGTATAAGACTTGCATGATTATTTTGCTAAGTATCTATATGCTATGCTTGGAAAATCCTAGTAGTTGTAGCAATGTTAGAATTTCCTTTAAGTTAAGATACTTTATATTGCCATGCTTAGCCTAGCTAGTAGTAGCCAAGGGTGGATTATATAATCATGCTATGAGAAATATTTCTAAGTCTTTGGACTTATGTTTTGCTTAATAAAACAACTAATTGAATGAAACACCTGGGTGGAAGGGAAAGATTGGTTTGTGTTGAGTGGTTACACAAGGCCCATTTCTATGGTTTACCTTATTTATCTCACTTGTGGAAAGCCACCCAGGAACAAAGGGATTTGAGATGCCAAATGTTAAGAAGCTTCTAGTGCAGCCACATGGCATTATGGGCTCTGCCTGGATCATATAGGATGCAATAACTTAGCCATTTGGACAGTTGGTGGTAGTGGGATGATAGGTTGGAACGCGTCCATTTGGTCTAAGGGAAGGCTTCTGAAAGGTCCTGTCTTGGTGAAAATCAAGTCTTGTGGGAAAAGTGCACAACCTCTGCAGATGGAAGAATCTAAGTACTTAGCCATGTCCTTGGTATTGGACAACTTGAGCATCAAGACATGGAAGCTATAAAGAATCTCCTCATCCCAATTTTTCTAAGTTAAAAACTTGTGGTTGAACAAGGGTGAAGGTTCACCAATTTCTATTGGTTATTCCTTGGGAAAGTTTTTGTCAAAGAAAAACTTAGTGTTTTCAACTAATAGGTAAAACCTATTTTTGAGCAAATCAAGCCTATGCTACACTTAGCCAAATTCATATAGTATTTAGATGTTAATATTCTACTAAGGTATCACTTGCCAATACTATTCCAATGTATTGACCCACAGTGGCTGTAACTTGTGATGTTGCAGGTTATTCTGATGATTAGGGGTTATGAGTCTACACTCAACATGCTTGCCTGTGGCACATGAAGATGAAGACTTATTTATCTTATTCTATATTTGAACTCTTGTATTAGGCCTATGGCCATGGAGTTGTAAAAGACTATGTTTGTCTCTGGAATGATATGTAATAATGACCTTTGTTTATGTGTACTTCATCTTAAACTGTGGATGCTAGCATTGATCCAGGGACTAGCATTGCAATCACAGGGATCCTTACCTTTAAGAGGGAGGGATCTTACACATCCATAGACAAAAGAGCATGATATCAACTGAGTACAAAGTACAAGTGCAATGTTGAAAACGTTCCCCGTGACAACACAGTTCTACTAATTCCAACGTATAAGTACAAGCATATACAACTTAGATGACACAATGGTTCAAGTTTATTAGGAGCAAAGAATATAAAGTGTGCCATCAAGTTCTTGAGGGCTTTAATCACTAAGTTTTCACATAACAAAATAGTTTTTAATTGGAAGATAGCTGAAAACAAGAATATACTTGGAATGGTGTAACACACCATGCATAGGAGTTTATAGTGGAAACTTTTAAATAACTTGGTTTCTTGGTAGTTGGAAGCATGAGTAGAACTTACTCATACTAGTGGAGGCTAGCAAAATACTGGGAGCAACCAAATAAGAGAGCAATGATGGCCATAATCATGCAGTGCAACAAAGCATTACTAATCAAAGCATAGAGTGGTACTAAAAGTCAAGGACTAAATGATCATAGAGGATATGGTGACTTGTTCATAGTCATAACATGGTGTGAGCATGTGCCAAGTCAACCCACGTAAAGCATCAAAGGAGAATACCACCATACTATGCTTTTTGCATGCTAAAACAACGCATAATTTGTCAAGGCACTAAGCAATCCCAATTTTTTGGAACAAGACATGCTACAGCAATAATCACTAATCATTAGGTCAAAAAAACACCTAACATGTCATGCTAAAGTCTAAGTCACAGTCAATGCAAGATCCTCTTGCACTTTCAAGCAAGAACTTACTACTACTTTCCAACCAAGCAACTTATTTGCAAAACAACACATAGAGAACGGGGGTACAAACTACTTTAGCAAACTAAACAACCTAAGCAAAGCAAACAAAAACTAAGACGCTCCAAGAACAACACAACTTGTGCATGAAACAATAAAAACAAAGTGTCTAGACATACCTGAGCTTTTTATTGATGAAGAAGGGGATGCCTTGGGCATCCCCAAGCTTAGACGCTTGTACCTCTTGGATATTTCTTGGGGTGACACCTTGGTGGAATCCCCAAGCTTGATCTTTTGTCCATTCTTCATCTCATTGCATCATTCTCTCTCTACACCTGAAATTTTTTCCTTCATACAAAACTTCACACAATCTTCATTAGCAACATTAGTTTATTCAAAAGATATTAGACCTCTGGAAAAGCTTTGGAACAGCAAGGATTTTCACTAAAAACACAAGATACTGTAGCAACTCTTTCAAAAAGCTCAATTCACCTAAAGAGAACTCAAAAAGGAATAAAAAAGAAGCAAATGCAAATAATGAAAGAAATCTGTCAAAATAGACCAGAAAGTAGAAACTGATTTTTTCGAACATCTTATGTTGCTCAAATAAAAATATGTTGAACTAATGAAGTTATCTAACATACTGGGTGATTTAATCGTAAATTTTCAGCTCAATCCGAGTTACAGAGACTCCTTATGATTTTTTTTGGTGGAGGACAAAAATCTGTTTCGGGACAATAACTCCCCAAATCTTACTTCCCTGTCATTAGAGGTCATTCTTGGCACAAAAAGCAAACAAAAAAAAGTATAAGGAGAATTCATTACAGAAGTAATAACTTCCAAGACTCAAGGAAACTCTTGGGTTATCTCCCAACAAGTACTTTTCTTTAATGCCTTTAAGGCCAAGTTCTTTTGGCGGCTTCTCCGAGAAGCTGCCCTACCCCTAGCTTCCTGGGGAAGCCGGTTCAAAAAAATTATGAGCCTTCCAAAGTGGTTAAGCCTAAACTAATTTGGAAGCCTCATAAAATTTTAGAACCGGCTTTCCCAGGAAGCTGGGGGTAGGGCGGCTTCTCGGAGAAGCCACCAAAAGAACTGGGCCTAAGTTAGGCACAAGAAGCAAGATGAATCAAGTATTTTCAAATGAAGTAGCATTAACATTAGACCTTGCTTTCAAAGGAGGAGCAAAATGCAACTTCTCTATACTCATAGGGAAGTGTTCAATACCTTTCTTGAATTGAAAATGATATTTAATGGTGCCTTCTTTCATATCAATGATGGCACCAACTGTTCTAAGAAAATGTCTTCCCAAAGTAATAGGACAAGAAGCATTGTATTCAACATCCAAAACATATAAATCAACAGGGACATAAGCATTTTTAACCATAATGATAACATCATTAATAATCCCCATGAGTTTCTTCTTAGCATTATCATTGAGTGGGACATCCAAATAACAATCTTCCAACGGTGGCAAATCACACATTTCATAAATATTTCTAGGCATAATAGAGACACTAGAACCAAGATCACATGAAGCTTTGAGATCAAAGTCATTCACTTGCATATTAATAATGGGTTGCCAACTATCTTCTACCTTACTAGGAATAGAAGCTTTGTGTTTTAGCTTCTCTTCCTTAATCTTAAGAAGAGCATCTGTAATGTGTTTAGTGAAATCAACATGCATATCACTAGCATCAGTACTTCTAGCAAGCTTTTGTAGGAACATAAGCACTTCAGAAATATTGCAACCATCAATATCAAAGTCAAACTTAGCATCACTAGTAGTAGGCTCAATAGGCTTAGGCATAGTAGGAGGAGGAATAGAGACTACTTGTGGTTTAGTGGTGATGGTGCACACTGATACGTTGGAAACATATCTATAATTTTTTATGCTCCATGCTTGTTTAGTATCTACTTTGCTTTACTTGTCCACACTTTGAGGTGCTTTTTACATGTTTTCTGGTACTAACCTACTAACAAGTTGCAACAGTGCCAGATGCCTGTTTTCTGCTGTTTTTGGTTTCAGAAAATTTAATAAAGAAATATTCTCGGAATTGGACGGGGCGAAGGACAAAGTCAATAACTTTACATGGGGAACAAGAAGTCCTAGGCGTGGGTGGGCCCTGCCCCGTGCCTGGTTAGGGTTTGGCACCCCTGGCCGCCTCCTCGGCCTCCCCCTTCGCCTATAAGAAGCCCCCGATGAAGAAACCCTAAGTACCCGATCAAATCTCCACAAAACCGTATGTAGCCGCCGCCACCATGGTCCCTAGATCGGGGGGGGGGATCTGCAGTTCTTATCGACACCCTTCCGGAGGGGAGATCATCCCGGAGGCCTTCTCTCCGGTATGATGCGTGAGTAGTTCCACCTTGGACTATGGGTCCATGTCGTAGCTAGATGGTTGTATCTCCTCCGTTGTGCTTTCATGTATAGATCTTGTGAGCTCCGCTCATGATCAAGATCTAATCTATTTGTAATCATGCATGTTGTGTTTGCGGGGATCCAATGGATATTGCGATTATTATGTTGGTCTGATTAATGGTTTTGTCTTTATGATTCTATGATGTCTATGTTTTTTGTGATCTTGCATGCTCTCCGTTGTTAGTAGCTACCTTGGCCAAGTAGTTGCTAGTGACTCCAAGAGGGGGTATTTATGCTCGATAGTGGGTTCATGCCTCTAGTTTCCAAGGGAAGTGACAGAAATCTCTTCGGTTGTAGATGTGCTGTTTCCACTAGGGATAAAACAACGGTCTCTTGTTCATGGAACATGTGGACTGTTTACCTTACACACTTTGCTTAAAGCAGTTGTCTGTTGCTTGCAACTTAATACTGGAGGGGGGGTTCGGATGATAACCTGAAGGTGGACTTCTAGTCATAGATGCAGTTGGATGACGATCTATGTATCTTGTTGTATTTCCCAATCGAATCTCATAGGATCTTTCTGACTAGTAATTGCATTGTTATGCCTTTCTCAGTTCCTGTCAATTGCCCTGCTGTAATTTGTTTACCCTTCATTCCATGTTGTTTATCTAAGGAGAGAACCTCTAGTGAACTATGGACCCTGGTACAATATTTACCATTGATACGTCTTCCACTGTTACTTGTTTACTTGCTGCAAACGATTACCTTCCACACTGTTCGTTTAATCCTTTGTTACAGCAAACTGGTGAGCTTGACAACCTCACTGATTCGTTGGGGCAAAGTCTTGAGTTTGTTTTGTGTAGGTCTCCGTGTTGCTTTCAACAACTGTGTGATGTTTCCTTCCTCCTACTGGTTTGATAACCTCGGTTTCTTACTGAGGGAAAACTTGCTGCTGTACTGCTTCACACCCTGCTCTTGGGGTTCCCAACAGGCTCACATAAGTTGTGCAAGCCATCACACACACTATTGTTTCTATCAATTTTAGCTTCCCTTTCCCACTTAGCATGAAGTTGAGCTAACATCCTAACATTTTCATCAATAGTAACTTGTATGGCATGAGCAGTAGCAAAGGTGTTTTCTATAGTTTCAAGTTTAGCGGCCATTTTATTAACCAAGGAAGTTTGAGCTTCAGACACAGAGGATATATTTTCTCAGCAGTTAAAAGCTTTTCATCTATAGTCTTATTAAAGGTGGTTTGTTTACTAATAAAGTCCTTGAGCATGACTTCAAGTTCAGAGGGGGCACTTCTAGCATTATTATAAGAGCTTCCATAGGAATTGCCATTATTAGGAGGATAAGGCCTATAATTGTTGTTGCTACCAAAATTATTCATATAGGCATTGTTGTTGAAATTTTTGTTTCTAATGAAGTTCACATCAACTTGCTCTTGTTGAGCAAACAAAGAGGATAAGGGAACACTATTAGGATCTAGAGGAGCTTTCTCATTAACAAGCATAGCCATAATAACATCAATCTTTTCACTCAAAGAGGAAGTTTCCTCAACAGAGTTTACCTTCTTACCATGTGGAGCTCTCTCAACATGCCATTCAGAGTAGTTAACCATCATATTACCAAGGAGCCTTGTTGCAGCACCCAAAGTGAGGCCCATAAAAGTACCTCCAGCAGCTGAATCCAACATATTTCTTGAGGAAAAGTTCAAACCTGCATAAAAAGTCTGGATAATCATCCAAGTAGTGAGTCCATGAGTAGGGCAATTTTTAACCAAAGATTTCATTCTTTCCCAAGAAGGAGCAACATGTTCACTATCAAGTTGTTTAAATTTCATAATGTCACTTCTCATAGATATAATCTTAGCAGGAGGATAATGATTTCCAATAAAAGCATCTTTGCACTTAGTCCAAGAATCAATACTATTTTTAGGCAAAGAAAGCAACCATTCTTTAGCTTTTCCCCTCAAGGAGAAAGGAAAAAAGCTTGAGCTTAATAATATCTCCATCTACATCCTTATACTTTTGCATCTCACAAAGTTCAACAAAGCTATTGAGATGGGTAGCAGGATCATTAGAACCAGCACCGGAAAATTGCTCTCTCATCACAAGATTCAACAAAGAAGGCTTAATTTCATAAAAGGTATCATCAAGAGCAGGTGGAGCAATAGGTGTGCTAAGAAATCATTGTGTTGGTGCTAGTGAAGTCACATAACTTGGTGTTCTCAGCCGAGTTCATTTTGGCAAAGGTGGGCAAGCCAAAAACAGTAGCAGCAACAGCAGCTAGAGCAGGAACTAATTTTTTGTGTTTTTGAATAAAGAAAGCAAACCAAACCAAGCAATAGAAACAAAGCAAACTAAAAACAAAGTAAAGAGAAAGGAAGTGGAGGACTCCCCTAGTGAAGACGTCCTTAGACTCCCCGACAACAATGCCAGAAAGCTTGATGCAGCGCTGAGTTAATGTAGGAGCACTTTGTTGAGAACCCCAAGAGCAAGGTGTGAACCAGGACAACAGCAAGTTTTCCCTCAGTAAGAAACCGAGGTTATCGAACAAGTAGGAGGAAGGAAATGTCACACAGGTGTTGCAAGCAACGCGGAGACCTGCACAACACAAACTCGAGACTTCCCCCAACTAACAATGAGGTTGTCAATCTCACCGGTTGCTGTAACAAAGGATTAAACGTATTGTGTGGAAGGTAATTGTTTGCAGCAAGTAAACAAGTAACAGTGGAAGATGTATCAATGGTAAAGATTGGACCGGGGTCCATAGTTCACTAGAGGTGCTCTACTTAGGTAAACAACATGGCATGAAGGATAAACAAATTACAACAGGGCAATTGACAGGAACCGAGAAAGGCATAACAATGCAATACTAGTCAGAAAGATCCTATGAGATTCGATTGGGAAATACAACAAGATACATAGACCGCCATCCAACTGCATCTATGACTAGAAGTCCACCTTACGGTTATCATCTGAACCCCCTCTAGTATTAAGTTGCAAGGAACAGACAACTACTTTAAGCAAAGTGTGTAAGGTAAACAATCCACTTGTTTCATGAACAAGAGACTATTGTTTTCTCCATAGTGGCAACAACACATCTACAACCAAAGAGATTTCTGTCACTTCCCATGGAAACTAGAGGTATGAACCCACTATTGAGCATAAATACCCCCTCTTGGAGTCACTAGCAACTACTTGGCCAAGATAGCTACTAACAACGGAGAGCATGCAAGATCAAAAACAACACATACATGATAGAATCATAAAGACAAAACCATTAATCAAACTAACATAATAATCTCAATATCCATTGGATCCCGCAAACACAACATGCATGATTACAAATAGATTAGATCTTGATCATGAACGGAGCTCACAAGATCTATACATGAAAGCACAAGGAGGAGATACAACCATCTAGCTACTACATGGACCCATAGTCCAAGGTGGAACTACTCGGCATGGCATGGCATGGTGCACTGGGTAGGGGATAGGGGTGGTCAAGGCACTGGTTGGCACTGGGGATACAAGTGTGATCAATGGTGAACAATGCTTAGCCAAATTACTGCTCAAAACAGTGAAGTTTGGACAATTTGATTTGCTGCCTCCAAGTGTTTGATGAAATGGCCGCAAGAAATTCAAATTTAAATTTGTGGATGAAACTTGGTGAGTGTACTGGTCACATACTAGGTAGTCTCTGGTTGGTTGGATTTGTCAAGGTGCACTAGTTTGGTTGGGTTTTGAGAAATGGTGATCTTACCATATGAACTAGATTCAAATTTCAAATGTCATTTGAATAAGGATGCCAAATGTTTCTATGGGTTTGCAAGGTGGGATTGGGTTCACTTTCACTTGGTATAGCAAGGGGTGAAAAGAAATGGATTTGTTTCTGTTTGAAATCTTGGAATAGAAACACTCAAAGTAGTCTAGTGAGCAAGATTGGCAAAAATGACCATTTGCTTATATTGTTTGTTTTTTGAATTTATATGGACTTGATTCTGCTTGGAAATGATTTAGATGATGTTGTTTTCATCTTTAAACCAATCCTTGCCATTCATAACAATCACACAAGTCCATACAAGAATTTATGCATTCATCACATACACATGCATTCATGATGATTTTAATTAACAAAAGTTTTTGTTAACCCTAATTTTGGGTGATTGGAATTGATAACCTTGATTAATATTTTTGGGATGTTACACCATGCACCATGGACTATGTGGCAATGGGGGAGGAGATGGTATGGATCAGGACGGCTGAGTGCGATGGAGGTGGTTAGTACGTCGGTAAATAAAGTTGACCACTCAGCTCGTCTTGGAAGTCGTGCCAGCTCTCTCCACATGCGTGTAGAAGGTATAGGACAGTAAATAAAGCTGACCGCCCACACGGCGATGCATAAACTAGGCTGTCCTCCCACCGCTCGGTCAGTTTTGTATCATTGGTAGGTGTGATTACGGCCACACAATTGACGTGGAATGCTTTGTTGGAAACCCCAAGAGCAAGGTGTGAAGAGCACAGCAGCAAGTCTTCCCTTAGTATGAAACCGAGGTTATTGAACCAATAGGAGGAAGGAAACGTCTCAAAGGTGTTACAAGCAACATGGAAACCTGCACAAAACAAACTCAAGACTTTGCCCCAACAAACGGTGAGGTTGTCAAGCTCACCGGTTTGATGTAACAAAGGATTAAATGCACGGTGTGGAAGGTGATGGTGGTTTGCAGCAAGTAAATAGTAACAGTGGAAGATATATCAATGGTAAAGATTGGACCGGGGTCCATAGTTCACTAGAGGTGTTCTCTTTAGATAAACAAACATGGCATGAAGGGTAAACAAATTGCAGCAGGGCAATTGATAGGACTGAGCAAGGCATAACAATGCAATACTAGACAAAAAGATCCTATGAGATTCGATTGGGCAATACAACAATATACATAGACCGCCATCCAACTGCATCTATGATTAGAAGTCCACCTTCAGGTTATCATCTGAACCCCCTCCAGTATTAAGTTGCAAGCAACAGACAACTGCTTTAAGCAAAGTGTGTAAGGTAAACAATCCACTTTTCCATGAACAAGAGACCATTGTTTTCTCCCTAATGGCAACAACACATCTACAACCGAAGAGATTTCTGTCACTTCCCTTGGAAACTAGAGGCATGAAGCCACTATCGAGCATAAATACCCCCTCTTGGAGTCACTAGCAACTACTTGGCCAAGATAACTACTAACAACGGAGAGCATGCAATATCACAAACAACACAGACATGCTAAAATCAATAAGACAAAACCATTAATCAATCTGACATAGTAATCTCAGTATCCATCGGATCCCCACAAACACAACATGCATGATTACAACTAGATTAGATCTTGATCATGGACGGAGCTCACAAGATCTATACATGAAAGCACAAGGAGGAGATACAACCATCTAGCTACTACATGGACCCGTAGTCCAAGGTGGAAGTACTCACGCTTCATACCGGAGGCTGGCATGATGAAGAAGAAGGCCTCCGGGATGATCTCCCCTCTGGCAGGGTGCCGGGAAGAGCTTTAGATCCCCTCGATCTAGGGAAGATGGTGGCGGCGGCTACAGACGGTTTCGTGGAGTTTTGATCGGGTGCATAGGGTTTCAGCATTGGGGGCTTCTTATAGGCGAAGAGGCAAGGCCGTGAGGCAGCCAGGGGGCCCACACCCTGCCTAGGCGCGGGCCCACCCTAGGCCGCGCCTGGGGGGGGGGTGGCCACCCTGTGGCGCCCCTCCGTCTCTCCTCTGGACTTCGTGTTCTCCTCGGTGAAATATTGACTTTAGCTTTTGTCCCATCCAATTCCGAGAATATTTCCTTACTAGCTTTTCTGGAACCAAAAACAGCAGAAAACATGCAACTGGCACTGTGGCAACTTGTTAATAGGTTAGTACCAGAAAACATATAAAAAACACCTCAAAGTGTGGACAAAGCAAAGGAAAGTAGATACTAAACAAGCATGGAACATCAAAATTATAGATACGTTTCCGACATATTAAGCATCCCCAAGTTTAGCTCCTGCTCGTCCTCGAGTAGGTAAGTGATAAAATAATTAATTTTTGAGGTGACATGAACCATCAAAACCAAGATCAAACCATTTGCAAGCATTGAAAGTTGAGATCAAATAACTCTAAACATGTGCATGAAAGAAGGAGTTCTAACAATAAGACAAAGTAACTATGCATGCAACATGAAAGGCTACAAACAAATATCATGAATAACATGCATTGAAAAACGTTTGTTTGTTTCACATATACAAAACACGTCATAGTGGCATTCAGCTTGTCCCTCATAGAGTAGCAAATAGATGCATAGGAAACCTTCAAAGTTCATAAGAGTGACTAGATACAAGTAGCACAAGAACATGTAATACCAATAATAAGCATCAATCAATAAGTTTTGGGACACTGCACATAGAACTAAGGATGACAACTATGCTCTCTTAATGGTGCCTAGAGGTAGAAGGTGGATACTCAATATAATAGTGGAAGAAAGGCCCTTCATAGAGGGAAGCAGGGATTTCAAGTTTCAAAAAGAGCTTCCAAAAATTATGGTACTTGTTAGCTTTCAGCCCTCATTTCCACTATCATAAGCATCTTAAAGTGATTAAGGTTAAAATGAACAAACTATGGAGTATATGTTTAACAAAGTATAAGGTGGCAATGTCATGTCCCTTGAATACGAGGGCCACAGCTCATGCTACTCAACTTCAGTCACCTGTAAGTTCTTGTCATAGTAAGTACATGTGTATCATAGAGAACCACCAACGGGGTACCCCTTGCACATGGTACAGGAGCTATCCCATAACCAAAATTACAAGGCAAGCAGACAATGGTCATCTCAACGATCTTTTTATTTACTATGTGCATAGCTTTTTTATTAAGGATGCTTCACAGATTGCTCATTATGGTGATGCTGCAAGTTTCCACCATGATTAGGCATGACTTAGGCTAGCGGCCTAGACGTTTCTCTAACACAAAATACATAACTCCATGGACTTACAAGCTCCCTCTTTATTTCACACCGATGACATCCATAGACAAAAGAACATGATATCAACTGTGTACAAAGTACAAGTGCAATGTTGAAAACGTTACCCATGACAACATGGTTCTGCTAATTCCAACGTATAAGTGCAATCATATACAACTTAGATGACACAATGGTTCAAGTTTATTAGGGGCAATGAATATAAAGTGTGCCATCAAGTTTGTGAGAGCTTTAATCACTAACTTTCACATAACAAAAAACTTTTTAATTGGAAGATAGATGAAAACAAGAATATGCTTGGAATGGTGTAACACACCATGCATAGTATTTTATAGTGGACACTTTGGAATAACTTGGTTTCTTGGAAGTTGGAAGCATATGTAGAACTTACTCATACAAGTGGAGGCTAGAAAATACTGGGAGCAACCAACTAAGAGAGCAATAATGGCCATAATAATGCAGAGTGACGAAACACTAGTAATCAAAGCATAGAGTGGTACTAAAAGTCAAGGACTAAATGATCACAGAGGCTATGGTGACTTGTTCATCGTCATAACATGGTGTGAGCATGTGCCAAGTCAACCCAAATAAAACATCAAAGGATAATACCACAATACTATGCTTTTGTATGCTAAAACAACGCATGATTCTTTCAAGGCACACTAAGCAATCCCAATTGTTTGTAGAAATACATGCTACAGAAATAATCACTAAGCATAAGGTCAAAACAACACCTAGCATGTCATGCTAAAGTCTAAATCGCAGTCAATGCAAGCTCCTCTTGCACTTTCAAGCAAGAACTTTCTACTCCTTTCCAACACCAATCAACTTATTTGAAACAACACAGCGAGAACGGGGGGTAAAAAATACTTTATTAAAGCAAACTAAACAACTAAGCAAAGCAAACGAAAACTAAGACTCTCCAAGAACAACACAATAGTGCATGAAACAATAGAAATGAAGTGTCTAGAAAGACCTGAGCTTTTTATTGATGAAGAAGGAGATGCCTTGGGCATCCCCAAGCTTTGACGCTTATAACTCTTGGATATTTCTTGGGGTGACACCGGGGTGTCATACCCAAGCTTGAGATTTTGTCCATTCTTCATCTCATTACATCATTCTCTTTCTATGCCTGAAATTTTTCCTTCATACAAAACTTCACACAATCTTCATTAGCAACATTAGTGTATTCAAACGATAATAGACCCTTGGGCTTATCTTTATAACAGCAAAAAATTTCATTAAAAACACAAGCTACTGTAGCAACTCCTTCAAAAAGCTCAATTCCCCAAAAAAGAGAACTTAAAAAGGAATCAATAAGAAGCAAATGCAAATAATGGCAGAAATCTGTCAAAACAGACTAGCAGGTATAAACCGATTTTTTATAAAATATTCTGTTGCTCAAATCAAAAAGTGTTGAACTAACGAAAGTTAGCTAACATACTGGGGGATTTATTCGTAAATTTTCAGCTCAATTAGACTTACAGAGACTCCTCGCGAATTTTTATGGTGGAGGACATAAATCTATTTCGGGACAACAACTACCCAAATCTTACTTCCCTCTCATTAGAGGTCATTCTTGACACAAAAAACAAGCAAAAAGGATAAGAAGAGGTCATTAATGAAGTAATAACTTCCAAGACTCAAGGGAACTCTTAGGTTATCTTCCAACAAGTACTTTTCTTTAACGCCTTTAAGTTAGGCACAAGAAGCAAGAAATCAAGTATTTTCAAATAATACCTTTATTGCTCCTACCTTTCTTACCTTTCTTCTTCTCTTTAGGAAAAATATGATTGCTTATTGGAGGAGCAAAATGCATAATGCCTTTTCCCACATCTATTATTTCTCCAAGGTGTTTCAGTAGGGATCTTCCAAGTGTAATCTTCCTTTGCCTACACATTCAATAACAAGATAATCAGTAGACACCATTTTCCCTGAGATTTTTGTAAACACACCTTCAGCTATTCCATTTGGTAATAAAGTGGCATTTTTAGTAAGAGATATTTCCTCTCCTCCTTTAGAAAGTCACCAAAGACTTAAAGACTCATAAATATCTTTAGGCATAAGGCAAAATTCAGACATGATATCACAACGAGCATCAAAAGTTGCACTATTTATAGTGACTTTGATTGTTGGAAACCACTTTGAAGGCTCAGAATTCATTGGAACATAATTATGGTACTCCCTAAGTGTGTGATAGCAACTATTCAAAGCAACAGTAACTCAAGAGTGTTCAACCTAGCAAAAATATCTATGAAAGAGGAATCGGACTTGCCAGGCGTATTATAAATTATAATCAATTTCTTTATGGAATCAAAAGCTTCATCCTCAGTACATAGCAAAATATCTTTCTCAGCCACAACATCCAAAGCATATCTATAACAAATAGCAATACCGCGGTAGAAACTATTAATAACTAAGCTAAGAATCATCTTAGGCTCAGTTTCCCTTTGTAAAGCAGAGATTCTAGACCAAGCTTCTTTGAAACTCTCTTCACTTTTTTGCTTAAAAGTGAAGATCTCTTCCATGGGTGTCACAGAGATTGGACCAAAACTATTCATGGTAGCAACTAGGGTCGGAACTGATTTTTTTGTGTTTTTGATAAGAGAAATCGAACCAAACTAAACTATATTTTTTTAGTTTTTGATAAAAAGAGGCAAACAAAACCAAGCAGAAGAAACTAAGAAAACCAAAAAAAATTAAAGAGAAAGGTTGAGGAGGACTCCCCTTGTGAAGACGTCCTTAGCCTCCCCGGCAGCGGCGCCAGAAAAACTTGATGACAGCCACACTATTGACGTGGAACGCTTCGTTGGAAACCCCAAGAGCAAGGTGTGAAGAGCACAACAACAAGTATTCCCTCAGTATGAAACCGAGGTTATCAAACCGGTAGGAGGAAGGAAACGTCTCAAAGGTGTTGCAAGCAACGTGGAAACCTGCACAACACAAACTCAAGACTTTGCCCCAACGAACGGTGAGGTTGTCAAGCTCACCGGTTTGTTGTAACAAAGGATTATATGCATGGTGTGGAAGGTGATGGTGGTTTGTATCAAGTAAACAGTAACAGTGGAAGATGTATCAATGGTAAAGATTGGACCGGGGTCCATAGTTCACTAGGTGTGCTCTCCTTAGATAAACAAACATGGCATAAAGGGTAAACAAATTACAGCAAGGCAATTTATAGGACTGAGCAAGGCATAACAATGCAATACTAGAAAAAAAGATCTTATGAGATTCGATTGGGCAATACAACAATATACATAGAATGCCATCCAACTGCATCTATGACTAGAAATCCACCTTACGGTTATCATCTGAACCCCCTCCAGTATTAAGTTGCAAGGAACAGACAACTGCTTTAAGAAAAGTGTGTAAGGTAAACAATCCACTTGTTTCATGAACAAGAGACTATTGTTTTCTCCATAGTGGCAACAACACATCTACAACCAAAGAGATTTCTGTCACTTCCCTTGGAAACTAGAGGTATGAACCCACTATTGAGCATAAATACCCCCTCTTGGACTCATTAGAAACTACTTGGCCAAGATAGCTACTAACAACGGAGAGCATGCAAGATCACAAACAACACAGACATGATAGAATCAATAAGACAAAACCATTAATCAATATGACATAGTAATCTCAATATCCATCGGATGCCCGCAAACACAACATGCATGATTACAAATAGATTAGATCTTGATCATGAATGGAGCTCACAAGATCTATACATGAAATCACAAGGAGGAGATAGAACCATCTAGATACTACATGGACACGTAGTCCAAGGTGGAACTATTCACGCTTCATACTGGAGGCTGGCATGATGAAGAAGAAGGCCTCCGGGATGATCTCCCCTCTGGCAGGATGCCGGGAAGAGCTTTAAATCCCCCGATCTAGGGACGATGGTGGCGGCGGATATAGACGGTTTCGTGGAGTTTTGATCGGGTGCTTAGGATTTCTGTATCGGGGGCTTCTTATAGGCGAAGATGCGAGGCTGGGAGACGGCTATGAACAGAATATGCCCTGAGAGGAAATAATAAAGTGTTTATTATGTGTATTCCAAGTATATGATAGATGTTTATTTTACATGCTATAATTGTATTAATACGGAAACATTAATACATGTGTGTTTAATAAACAAACAGAAAGTTCCTAGTTATGCCTCTCTCATAAACTAGCTCGTTGATTAACAAGATGATCAAGGTTTCCTGATCATGGACATTGGATGTTGTTAATAATGGGATCACAACATTAGTGTAATGGTGTGATGAACATTCATCCGAAGTATAGCATTATGATCAAAGTCATTGAGTTTATATTGCTATAACAACTTACGAAGTGATCCTAATCCTTAGACCATGAGATCATGTCAATCACTAACACCGGAAGAGTTTCTTGATAACATCAAACGTCACACCAATGTAAAGGGTGATTATAAAGATGGATTCAGAACTAATAAAGTGTTATGTTGAGGCTCATGGATCGAGAGTGGAATTTGTTCATCCCGATGACGGATAGATATACTCTGGGCCCTCTCGGTGATATCACATTGATTAGCTTGCAAGCAAGTGATTTGATCACTAGAATGTTATATCATGGGAACGATAAAAGAGTGCATGTCGGTAACGAGATCCAACTAGGTATGGAGATACCTATGATCGAATCTTGGACAAGTAATATATCGTGAAACAAAGGGATTAAGATACTAGCGTAAAAGGTTCCGACGATCACAAGAAAGTCATCGTTGAATGTGTGGGAGTCAGTATGGGTCTCCAGATCCCGCTTCTGATTATTGATCCGAGAGGGGTATCGATCATGTCCGCATTATTCACGAACCGTAGGGTGACACAATTAAGATACACCGACATCCAATTGGAGCAAAAGTTTCATGCCGAAAGAATGAACAAGCGCAGGAATTTATTTCACTAGATACCGAAACAGGTTTTCGGGTGAAATTGCATAAAGTGGTTATGCATGTGAAATAGATTCTAGCAAGGGGTTATTTGTGAATGTTTGTCATTAAAGTAATTGACAAAATTCTGAATAAAATAAAAGAGTTTTATTTAATGAGAGTTTGCATTAAATTTGGTGGAAACTTAATGGGTCTTTGAGTGGGTTTTTGAGTGGAGGGAATTTAAAGGGCATTTTGGGAGTGGAGTGTCCACCCACATGAATGAAGGAGGGGAGGGGGCAGCCCCATGGCCGGCGGCCACCCCCTTGGGTGCCCCCCTCCTCCTATAAAAGGAGCCCCCCTCCTCACTTGTCTCTCACACCTCCTCATGAAGGATCTCTCTCCCCCTCTAGAATTTATCCCCCATGGTCTCGGACTAGCGAGATACATGTTCCCGGTGGCTATTCGGCAAGAAAGAGTTGTGCTTCTGCTGCATCGCTGGAGCGAGGAGGCGGAGGTTGCTCGGTGCCTCGAACGTGTGTGCGAGCACGGATGCGCTGCTGATTTGCGGCGCTAGGACTTCCTCTCGATCTTGAGATCGGAAAGAGATCGTCTACATCAACCACGAGTTGAACTCGTTAAGCTTTGTCGGTATTCAAAGGTATGTTCTCTACGGATATACATCCGCCCGTTGTTTGTATCTAGTAGATAGATCTTGGTACATAGTTCACATCATAGGAAAAATTTTGTTTTCTATGCTGCGAACCCTACAAAGGGTATCGAGCGGATCTATGCGTAGATACTTTACACGGGTAGTACACATATGAGTATGTGGGCGATGATGATCATGTTGTTGCTACTTTGTTGTAATTTTGGATATTGGTGGCATAGTGGGATGAAGCGGCCCGGACAAACTTTACATGTCCTCGCACATGAGACCTGTTCCACGCTTGACATGCAACTAGTTTGCATAAGTGGCTAGCGGGTGTCTGTCTCTCCTACTATAGTCAATATCTATTTTGCAAGCGAGTTGTCAACAATTTGGTTATCCTCATTGTGGTTCATGTTCGTAGGTAAGAACGGTTCTATCTCGAAAGCCCTAAGCCACGTAAAACTTGTAATGGATAAATTAGAGGCGTCTAGTTTAGATTGTTGCTGGGCTAGTGTTATGATATGGTAGTGTTGTAAGTAGAAGTATGAGATGATACTCTTACAACACACATAGCGTGTAAACTCCATAGACCTTGGATTTACACATATAGGTATGATAGTGATCATACCACGATGCACATGATAGAGATCATCTGCGGGAACCATATCATTTCACTAATAAACATGTGATGTTTGATATCATCTTATATTGTTTGTTTAGCGTTTTGTTAGCATAATAAGATGATCCCTCTTTTAAATATCAAGATAAGAATGTGTTCTTCCTTTAGTATGCACCGATTATGTCTTCGTCGCTCCAAGACATCTCGTGATGATCGGGTGTTCTTGGATCCACGACCATATTTCGGGTGTAAAACAGTTACACACGCGAATACTAAGGATCTAACTTGGCGAGCCTAGCATGTACAGAAATGGCCTCGGAACACGGACCGAAAGGTTAAGCATGAGTCATATAGTTGATATGATGCCCATTTGATGCTCGCCTTTGAAGCTACACCGACTCATGTGATGATCGGACTTGGTGTAGTGGATTTGGTTCATGTAATCACCAAAAAGGCACGAGGGATGTCGTTTTTGAGTGGGAGTTCATTCGTAATATGGATTAGTTGAACTCAATCTATCATACACTTAGTCTAAACTTTAAAAATTCTGTTGTAGATGGCACCACCTGCTTTTAATTTCAATGTGTTCATGGAGAAAGAGAAACTAGCAACGAACAGAATCAACTTTAATAAATGGGCCATGAATTTGAGGATTCTCCTCTCTGCTGCACAAAAGCAATACGTGCTAGAAGCGCCGTTAGGCCCCCCACCTTTAGATCATGCCTCTGACGAGGAGAAGAATGTCTATCAGACTCGTCAGGAGGACCACAACTTAGTTCATTGCGGCATATTGTATGGGCTAGAGCCGAAACTTCGAAAGCGTTTCGAAATGGCAATGCTTTTGATACAATGGGTGAGTTGAAAATGATTTTCGACACACATGCTGCTGTAGAGAGCTACAACGCTTCAGAAAAGTTCTTTAGCTGCATGATGGAAGAGCACAGCTCCGTAAGTGAGCATGTACTCAAGATGTCGGGTTACGCCGATAAGCTTGTGTCCTTGGGAATATCGATTCCCATTATCTTAGGCATCCATCGTGTTCTGCAGTCTCTTCCACCTAGCTATAAGAGCTTCATGATGAACTATAATATGCAAGGAATGAAGAAGTCTCTCCCCGAGCTTCTGTCAATGCTTAAAACTGCAGAAGTGGAGATCAAAAAGGAACATCAAGTGTTGATGATCAATAGGAACACTGGTTTCAAGAAAGACAAGAAGGGAAAACGGAAGGGAAGTAAGGGCGGCAAGCCATTGCCGTGCTGAAAAGAAACCCGAGTTGGACCTTAGTCCGATACCGAAAGTGCTACTATTGTAAGGGGACCGCCATCGAAGCGCAACTGCCCCAAGTATCTGGCAGACAAGAAGGCCGGCAAGGCAAACAAAGGTATATATGATATACATGTTATTGATGTGTACTTGACTAGTGCTCGCAGTAGCACCTGGGTATTTGATACCGGTTCAGTTGCTAATATTTGTAACTCGAATCAGGGACTGCGGAACAAGCGACCGCTAGCAAGGGGTGAGGTCAAGATGCGTGTCGGCAATGGATCAAGCGTTGATGTGATCACCGTCGGAACACTGCCTCTCCACTTGCCGTCGGGATTAGTTATAAACTTGAATAATTGTTATCTGGTGCCTGCACTAAGCATGAACATTGTATCTGGATCGTGTTTAATGCGAAGTGGTTATTCATTTAAATCCGAGAACAATGGTTGTTCCATTTATATGAATGAAATCTTTTATGGTCATGCACCGATGATGAATGGTTTATTTCTATTAGATCTCGATGATAATGTTACACATATTCATAATGTTGATGCTAAAAGGATTAAACTTAATGATGATATATCCGCATATATGTGGCACTGCTGTCTAGGTCATATTGGCATTAAACGCATGAAGAAGCTCCATTCGGATGGACTTTCGGAATCACTTGATTTTGAATCATTTGATACATGTGAGCCATGCCTTATGGGCAAGATGACTAGAACGCTGTTTTCCGGTTCAATGGAGCAGGCATGATTTATTGGAAATCATACATTCGATGTGTGTGGTCCAATGAGTGTGTCGCCGAGGTGGATATCGTTATTTTGTTACTTTCACGGATGATTTGAGTAGATACGGTTATATCTACTTGATGAAACACAAGTCTGAAACCTTTGAAAAGTTCAAGGAATTTCAGAATGAAGTGGAAAATCATCATAATAGAAAGATCAAATTTCTACGGTCTGACCGTGGAGGTGAGTATCTAAGTTACGAGTTTAGCACTCACATGAAAGAGTGTGGAATTGTTTCACAACTCACGCCTGCCGGAACACCACAGCGAAATGGTGTGTCGGAACGTCGTAATCGTACTCTGACGGACTTACCGTTGTCATTTTGGGGTTATGCACTAGAAACTGCTGCATTCACTTTAAATCGGGCACCATCTAAATCCGTTGAAAAGACGCCGTATGAATTATGGTTTGGAAACAAACCTAAGCTGTCTTTTCTTAAAGTTTGGGGATGTGATGTTTATGTGAAGAAACTTCAACCGGATAAACTCGAACCCAAAGTGGAAAAATGCGTCTTCATAGGATACCCTAAGGAAACTATTGGGTATTCCTTCTATCACAGATCCGAGGGCAAGGTTTTTGTTGCCAAGAATGGATCCTTTCTAGAGAAAGAGTTTCTCGCGAAAGGTGTGAGTAGTCGAAAGGTAGAACTCGAAGAGGTTATTGAACCATCTCTTCAAAGTATGGCGAGTAGCGCAGCGCCGGAAGTTGTTCCGGAGTTGGCTCCACCTTTTGAAGAGGGAACTAATGATAATGATCATGAAACTCTGAAAGAGAGTACTACCGAACCTCCCAGGTCAAGCAGGACGCGTGCAGCTCCCGAGCTGTACGGAAATCCTATCATGAATTTCTTGGTTGATGAAAATTATGACCCTGCGACGTATGAAGAAGCGATGATGAGCCCGGATTCCAACAAATGGTTAGAGGCCATGAAATCCGAGATGGAATCCATGTATGAAAATCAAAGTTTGGAACTTGGTGGACTTACCTCACGACCGAAAGGACGTGGAGAACAAATGGATTTTCAAAAGTAAAACTGATGCTGATGGTAATGTGACCGTCTATAAAGCTCGACTTGTCGCAAAGGGGTTTCGACAAATTCAAGGAGTTAACTACGATGAGACATTCTCTCCCATAGCGATGCTAAAGTCAGTTAGGATTATGTTAGCAATTGCTGCATATATCGATTATGAGATATGGCAGATGGATGTCAAAACCGCGTTTCTCAATGGTAATATTGAAGAAGAGTTGTATATGATACAACCAAAGGGTTTTGTCGATCCTAAGGATGCTAACAAGGTGTGCAAGCTTCAGCGATCCATCTATGGATTGAAGCAAGCATCACGAAGTTGGAATCTCCGCTTTGATGAGGTGATCAAAGAGTTTGGATTTGTCCAAACTTATGGAGAAGCTTGTATTTACAAGAAAGTGAGTGGGAGCAATGTGGCATTTCTGATATTATATGTGGATGACATATTATTGATCAGAAATGATATAGATCTTTTAAACAGTGTTAAAAGTTATCTAAACAACAAATTTTCAATGAAGGACCTAGGTGAAGCGTCGTACATATTAGGCATAAAGATCTATAGAGATAGATCTAGGCTCCTAATAGGTCTATCGCAAAGTACATACCTTGATAAGATTTTAAAGAAGTTTAAAATGGACGGAAGTAAGAAGGGGTTCTTACCTATGTTGCAAGGCAAGACATTGAGTAAGACTCAAAGTCCGGCTTCGGCGGAAGAAAGAGAGATAATGGACAAAGTCCCCTATGCTTCAGCCATAGGCTCTATAATGTACGCCATGCTATGTACAATGTAACTACCTCGGTGAATTACGCTCCTAGATACAAGCCTGGATGAGTGGTAGTGGTTGAAATAGTACGGTGGGGCCCCAAAAGCCACTCACTGGTAGTCCTTGCGGACGTCCCAACCACTACCCTCTCAACGGGACCTGTCTGGGCGTGTCAGCGGCGAAG
This sequence comes from Avena longiglumis, assembly GCA_030063025.1. Classification (NCBI taxonomy): domain Eukaryota; kingdom Viridiplantae; phylum Streptophyta; class Magnoliopsida; order Poales; family Poaceae; genus Avena; species Avena longiglumis. Next base: position 427,956,918 of record CP125979.1, read on the forward strand.
GGATCAACTACATACACAAGTGGGTATGTATGCAAGCCACCATACAAGAGTACATCAGAGCCATACCATCTAGAAAGAAATGAAATATAGCAACGCCATACGGCAAGATTCAAATGACCTAGATAGAGCTATATTTTAGGATACTTCCTCATACAACACACATCAGAGTATCATGCGGAAGCGGCAAACAAAATCCGAGTACGGATAAGAGGCAAATCGGCATAAGATGCCATAGAAATAAGCACATCCCAACTACAGGTCTCACGGATCCCCGTTCCCGGAATCTCTACACCGAACGATCGTTGCCCACATCATCGGCTTCTTCCACCCAAAGATCCGTCTGCGAAATTGCTTCATCCGAACCAATAATTTATCGTGTGAGACCCTAAGGGTACGGCAAGTCTTAACGCCTCTAAAGGGGACACAACACAGGGTGACGCAATTGCAGCGAAAGATAAACCCTAGCAGTTCTACAGATAAGCGCTAACCATCCGTCTAACCAATGATAGCGGATGTCCGTGAATTAAGAACAACAGTTATAATGGTAATCTCATGATCCATTCTCCTCCTCGCTACCAACGAGGAAGCGACGAACAACCCCCATCCGTTGGCAATTTTATTAACCATTCCATGAGTGTTGCACTATTTACTAGTCAAATTACTTAGTCAGATTAAAGCGGTACTTTAGTTATGCTTGTCTATGATCGAGAAACTGTGCTCCAAGTCGTCCATATCCGCGGACACGGCTTTCAGAAAGTTTTACCCGGCCGGGGTGCACCAATAGCAACACACGCTCGATCAACCTCGGAAAAACCAAATCAAAACCCAACGAGGCTTTCACGACTGAACAATCACCGGATTCAGAAATATTTCAGGGGGCCACCCCATTGAGTAGACCCGCAACGAAGTAAGCAAGCTTCGAGACGGACTCAAGGTTAGCGCCAATGGCTGTAAGCGACTGGGAACCCGAAAACTCGGGGTGTCGATACCGCGTAATCACTCCGCCTTCCTAAACAGTACAGTGTGCTATCTGTCGCACAATTTAAATACATAAGTAGCATGGCATAAGTACAGGATCGTAAATAAAACCTCAAACTAGTTTGTGGCCCCAAGAAATAAGACGGAATCAAGCTCTGGCTCAGGGGGGTCCCATATACCTCCCGGATGTGGATAGCGCGATAAATCAAGGAACAGGAATCAAGTACTCGGGGTCTCACGGGACACAAGTGAGCAGGAAAAACCAAATAGCAGATGTTGCTCACCGGTGCCACTTTCTTTAGTTATCCCACTACTACTCAGGTTAAGTTTTTTAGGTACCTCATTATCCACAGACTCTCACATACCCTACACATGCTGTTCTACGACTCGCATGGCTCAAACAACTCCTATAGTAGTGGCTCATGGGATGGAGGAACAAGCTTGGTGGGGTTTAAAAGTAAAGGCTATGCATACTTGGGATTCAATTTAATGCAATCGCGACTCAATGATGCAAGAATAAGATATAGGCAATAGGTACTGTATGTATGCAAGCATGTGGAAGTGCTTGCCTGATAAATCAGTTGAAGCGAGGGACGGATCTGGGTAGTGCTCCTGGTTCTCTTGATATAACCCCTGCTCAGTGTCTATCCGAGAAAAACCAAACAAACAAGGCCAACATGAATATAGAGCACAAGCATATGAATAAGATGCGTCAAGCAAACAATCATGCCATGATGAATGATGCACAATTTACATGGCAATAAGGTAGCATGGCATGGGTGAGGTGTGGTATACAAGAATAAGTCATTTTTATTAAGGTTGAGTCACATTTTATTGTCATAATGATTGCTGTATATTATATATTTACATGATGCATGCTGCAATTGAAGTCATGGATAGCATAAACAGAAAGGTCTCGTCGAGCTGGTCATTTTAGACATATCATTTGTTCAATTTGGAATTATAAATCAAAAGTTATTAATTATTTAAATTCTAGTGGCATTTGTGGTAAATTGATTAAACTTGGAATTTAAATGTGCAAAAGGAATTTTGAATGTCATATTTGAAATCCTGGCATTTTTCTGAACTCAAAACATATATCATTTGTATTATTTGGAAATATATTTTACAAGTTATTTGAAAACAGAAATAAGTTTGGATTTGAATTAATTTGATAAAGATTTGAATTAAACCAGAAAAACAAAAATACTTTTCTACACAGGATTAGCCAGCCACAGACTAAGACAGGTGGGTCCAGCGCGCAGAAAAGATTTCTCACCGCGGCTGCTGCCAGCCACAGAGAGTGACAGGTGGGACCAGAGCCCAAGCGGACCCACACGCCAACGGCAGAGTGCGGGGCCGCCACGCGGCTCGGCGGGGACTGCGGGTTGATGGGTACGAATCCCCGGGAGCCTCTTTGCAAAAACGCCACGCAGGCTGACCTGTAGGCCCAGAGGAGCGCGGGTTTAGGAAAAGAAAAACTAGAGGGGGTTTTCCGTAAAACGGCTCGGCATCTGTGCTCTTCTCTCTCGCCTTGTGACAGTCGATGCACGCCATGGCAGAGCGCACGCGGCTCGAACCAGAGACGTTGCGGGCGCGCGCCGAGGCGGAGCCACTGCGGTGGCTTGGGCTTGGTGACAGCGAGGGGGTTGGGGCCTAGATGGGGTGTCTCGCTGACGCGAGCTTAACAGACGCCACGCTGCACCGAGGGTGCTCGACAAAGGTCCGGATCTAGGGCGGTGCGAGGCGGGACATGTCCAGGGGTTAAAGGGCTCACCGAGGAGATGATGGTGGAGTTGGTTCGCAGCGACCTGGCGATCGATGACGCAGAGGCCGAGCGTAGATAGGGTTCCGAGCGCGTCGGGCCGCAGGGGTCTGGGGACCGTCTCCTCCTCGATGGCGCGGTCCAGTATGTGAGGTACCCCGGTCTTCTCGTTCACCTCCACGACGCACTACTGGAACGAGGCGGGCAGAGGTAGTCGGCACCGGCCGGGTCTGGTGGTGGAGAGAGAGGGAAGGAAAGGCAAGCTCGAGCGGATCTGGAGAGGTAGCAGGAAGAGGAGGGAGAAACAGAGAGGAGAGGGATGCCGTGGGGAGTGGTGGAGAGTAAAGGTGGGTCGGCCACCTTTTCCCTACCCTCCTTCTCACGTGCTTGCAGGGCTAGGGGCGAGGTGTGCATGGGGAGGCCGAGATGGGGCAAGGCAGGAAGGAGAGGCCAGGCTGGGTGGGGCACACCAAGCAGAGAGGAGAAAGGAGGAAAAGGAGAGGCTCGGCTAGGTTGGGGGAGCCTCGGGTAGGGTTTTGGGGTGGATGGGGTAGCTAGGTGGCCAGGGTTAGGAACTAGGTGGGGTCGAGCTGGGTGAGAAAGAGAGAGGCCGAGAGAGATGGGGGTAGGTTTAGGGTTTAGCTTGGAGAGAGAGAGGCTAGGGTTAGGCTAGATAGGGTGTGGTTTAAAGAGGGGGGGTGAAGAGAGAGGAGGGGCATGGTATAGGGTTTGCTTTTGTCAAGATCAAGCCAAGAACATGCCTAGACCCAACGAGATCGAGACAAGAAAAGATAGGGATGAGGTGATATGGTTTAAGCAAGATCACACTAGATCAAGCCAAAGATAGGGAGATGATGAGATATGAGATGATCCACTTAGAATTCAAGTAAAAACCAAATACTAGAAAAGGTGGCACTTGCATGGCCCATGCAAAATAATTAATGCCATATTTATCCTTGTGAAAACAATAATATTAACATGGCATTATTCATATGCATTCCCAAAAGGTGGGCAAGGCCAAGCATAAGATTATGGGTGGAATCCAACCAACCAACATGAGCTAGAGGTAAACTCAAAGAAATGCCAAGCTCCTATTAATTGGATGGTGGAATTATAAGGTGGTGGAAGAAAGGTGGTGAAGTTAAAAGAGATATGCCCCCAACTCAACTTGGGCATTTAACAATATATCAAGAACCAAATACAATATCAAGAGGCAACTACAGTTAATAATGCACATGAGATAAGAACCAAATAAGAAGGGGTTTTATATGATGCTCAAATGCAAGGTGGCATGATGACATGAGCATGACATGGTGATGATGCAACAATTATATGTTGGAAGTGGTCCTTTTAGTACTAGAACAAGTAGCATTACAGGTGTTAGACAACTGGGATGCTACAACTCTCCCCCACTAAACAGGAATCGCGCCCAGAGATTCTAGGGAGAAGAAGAAGACGCAAAGAGAGAAGGATGGTTGGCAGGGAGTTCATCTTCACGCTCCCATGTGGCTTCATCAACAGAATGGTGTGACCACTGCACCTTGCAGAACTTGATGGACTTGTTGCGAGTCCTTCGTTCTGCGGTCTCAAGGATTTTGGTGGGGTGTTCTTGATAAGACAGATCTTCTTGTAGGTCGATGAGCTCATGATCCACGGTCCTGCCGGGATCTTTGAAGCACTTCTTGAGCTGAGAGATGTGGAAAACATCATGGACTTTGAGTTTTTCCGGAAGCTCAAGTGCATAAGCAACTTCTCCTCTTCTACCACGTATCTTGAAAGGACCGATGTATCTAGGAGCCAACTTCCCTTTGATACCGAAGCGGTGTGTCCCTCTCATGGGAGTGACACGAAGGTACACGAGATCACCAGGGGCATACACCATATCCGTGTGCTTCCCGTCATAGTTGCTCTTCTGACGACTTTGAGCAATCTTCAGGTTCTCCAGAATGATATGCACCTTCTCCTCTGCTTGAGTTACAATGTCAGGGCCAAACCAGATTCTTTCTCCGCACCGACCAACCAATCGGAGTTCTCGCACTTGCGACCATAGAGAGCCTCAAATGGTGCCATCTTCGACTCTTCGAAGCTGTTGTTGTAGGAGAATTCAGCATATGGAAGACATTCCTCCCACTTCATGCCAAACGAGATGACGCAAGTTCAAGCATATCCTCCGTAATCTGATTGATCCTCTCCACTTGTCCTTGCGATCGAGGGTGGTAAGCTTGGTCAAGTTCAACTTTGTCCCCAAAGCTTTTGGAAACTCTCCCGAACTTTGAGGTGAAGATGCTCCCACGGTCGAACTGATTTCAAGTGGAACCCCATACAGAGACAATTCTGTTGATATAGAGCTCACCAATGAATTCCGTAAATTGTTTCCTTGATCGGGAAGAAATTAGCCACTTTAGAAAGCACATCGATGACAACAAAATTGCATTGTTCTTCTGCGAACTTGGAAAGCCGATGAAGTCCATCTCTACTTTCTCCCATTTCCATTCGGAGGTTTCAATGGCTGTAGAAGACCAAATGGTTTCGATGGATGCCTTGACTCCATGCACATCACATTCCGAGACATACTTTGCACAATACCGCTTCAACCTGTGCCACCAAGATTGTGTTTTCAAGTCCATGTACATCTTTGTGCCGCCAGGATGGATGGAAAGAACCGAATCATGTGCCTCCTTGAGAACTTGGTCTCTCACCGGGTAGTTTGGAACAAACATCCGTGTTCAAAGAAGAGCGTGCCTTGATCATCAACGTGGAAGGACTCATACTGGAAGGTCAAGCTTAGAGATGAGCTTTTGGTGTGCGGATCACCAAGTCGATTTAGAGCGAATCTGTTCTTCCAAGAGAGGAGTAGCCAGAAGGTTCAGGAGATGTCCTTGTTCCACAATTTCCAGGTTGAGCTGACGAAATTCCTCGCACAAGAGAGGCTGTTGCTCTTCCACCATGAGGTTGTTGACATAAGCTTTACGGCTAAGCGCATCTGCCATGACATTTGCTTTGCCCGGGGTGTAGTTGATGGTCACATCGAAGTCATTGATTGCTTCAATCCATATCCTCTGCCGAAGGTTGAGATCAGGCTGTGTGAAGATATACTTCAAACTCTTGTGGTCCGAGAAGATCTCACAACGGTTACCAAGCAAGTAGTGCCTCCATAGCTTCAAAGCAAAGACAACTGCTGCTAGCTCGAGGTCATGTGTGGGATAGTTGATCTCATGCGTTTTCAATCGAGAGGCATAAGCCACCTGCTTTCTTGCATAAGGACCGCACCCAATCCTTGCAAAGAGGCGTCAGAATATCCGGAAAGGCTTAGATGTATCCGAGGAACCAAGACCGGCGTGGAAGTGAGCTTCTTTGAGTGTATCAAAACTTTCTTGACACGCAGAGTCCACAGGTATTTCTTGCCTTTCTTGAGGAGATCGGTAAGAGGCTTCGCTATCTTCGAGAAGTTCTGAACGACGGGCAATAACTAGCCAAACCGAGGAAACTCCGCACTTCCTTGACATTCAGGAGGAAGCCATTCAACTATTGTCTTCACGGTTTCGGTTGACGCAATGCCCTTGGCAGAGATAACATGACCAAGATAGGTTACTTCAGGCAGCCAAAACTCGCACTTTGAGAACTTTGCATACAAGAGGTTCTCACGAAGCTTGTTTAGGACACACCGCAGGTGTTCTTCATGCTCTTCCTTGGACTTGGAATAGACCGAATGTCATCCGATATACCACGACAAACTTATCAAGGTACTCCATGAAAACGGAGTTCATCCCTCGAGAAGGTAGCAAATGCAGGAGACCGAAAGACATGACCGTGTACTCATACAGGCCATAGCGGGTGGTGAAAGCTGTCTTGGGCACATCTTCCTTGCGAATCTTGATTTGGTGATAACCACTTCTCAAGTCCAGCTTAGAGAACACTACAGCTCCTGCCAGTTGATCAAAAATATCATTTATCCGTGGGAGAGGATATTTGTTCTTGATGGTTTTAGCATTGAGAGCCCGGTAGTCAACACATAGCCTATCGGTCCTGTCACGCTTCTTCACAAAGATTGTTGGGCTACCCCAAGAAGAAGTGCTGTGTTGAATGAAACCCAACTTCTCTTGTTCATCAAGTTGTCGTTTGAGTTCAGCCAACTCAGAAGGACCCATCTTATATGGCCGCTTGGAGATAGGAGCCGTTCCAGGTTCAAGCTCAATCACGAATTCAACCTCGCGATCCTGAGGCATACCCGGCAACTCTTCAGGAAAGACATCTGGGAACTCACAGACCACCGGTACACTCTGAATAGCTTCCATAGCATCATTATTCAGAGCCGCCAAGGAAAAGAGCCGACACAGGAGTCGACTTGGAGAAAAGACTATATGGCCTTGAGAATCTTCAGAGACCGAGCGCTCAAAGACAATCAATCACAGCTGCATTTGTGTCAACCAATCCATGCCCAAGATGACATCAATATCGAGTTGCCAGACAATCAAAGAAGCCAAGAATGAAGAACCACCAATCTCAATTTGATTGCCATGATCGATTTGAGCAAATGCCATTGTTGCTCCAGAGAAAGAACCATTAACCGCTTTTGAGAGGAACCAAGACTAACTCATTCTCATCTCGCAAACTTGTGCGACACAAAAGAATGCGATGCACCGTAATCAAAGAGAACTCGCAGGACCGAGTTAACGGAAAGCATACCCATCACAACTCCAAAGTAGCTCACTTGAGAGGCGCTGACGCAGCTTGGCACGAACAACCGCAGACCCGGCTTGGTGTTGATGTTGAGAGCCCGAGGTGGTGGTGCACAAACCAAGGAGAGCTTGTTGCGATCTTGGCGGAGGGAGAGCTTTGTTCTTCATTGGACAGCCCATGAGATGTCCAGATCTCCACACGTGAATCGTGCACTAGCCGGACGTGAGCAGTAGCTGTGGACTCCGCCAGCGCCCAGGTAGTGGTGGTTGTAGCCCCTGGGAGCCGCAGTGGTGAAGTTTGGTGGCCTTGACGTGAAACTCGCAGGTCTTGGGGGAGCCGGGAGCGACGGTGGGGTGTTAGGAACCCAGACACGCCGCTTAGAAGGAGCTGCCATAACTGCAGAGCTTGATGCATCCCTGTTGTGTTTCTTGGACTCCTCAAACATTTGCCTTCTTGCCTCCTCTTGCAGTGCTGTGTGCTGTAGTTCCAGGAAAGTTGCTGGCCTTGCATGTGTGATCGCATACTTGATCGACGCATTGAGCCCTTGCCTGAACCTTTTCTGCTTCTTCTTGTCATCAGATACCTCATCACCACCATAACGAGAGAGATTCATGAAGTTCCTGATGTATGTGTTGACGTTATCATTTCCTTGCTTCAGGTTGAGGAAAGCCTCCTTCATCCTTTCCATTACAATCTCCTCGATGTAAACCGCTTTGAAAGCTGCAGTGAACCTCTCCCAAGTAGGTCGGAACCCAAAGGCACTTGCCTTCAAGTAGTTCTCCCACCAGAGCTGCATCTCCCCGAGAAGGTGAGTAGCACACTTGACCCACTCCTGCTCGGAACATCGCAGCCTCGAGCAACCTTGAGATCTCACGCAGCCAATCATCCGCCCTGCAGGTCGGTCGAAACATCAAACCGACGAGGGTTGAATTTGAGGAAGATCTTGATGTCTCCACGCTTGGGAGGTGGAGGAAGTGGAGCAAACTCGCTTCTTCCGACACTCTCCTCAAAGCGCCGGTTCTCTTGCATAGCCGAGCATTAGCGATGTTTGACAACCGAGCCCAGCCCGAGGTATGTCCTCTTCATCAAGGTGGAGCCATCCCGTCATTGATATAAAACTCACGCCAAGATTATAATGGAGTATGATAATAATCCAAAATAGTACCAAGATGGAATTAACCAAGATTAAAGGATACAATTATCGAGATGATATTAAAATATCAACAAAGTTCATAGTACCTAAAAGATATTAAGCATATCGCACACGACTGAAAAGGAGTGTGGTACACAAATATATCAAAGAAAAATTTTCCAAAAATTTCGGCATTACAATACCAATAGATGCGCAAAATTACTTAACGAATCAAGATTAGTGACTCTACTGATTCAATATACAAAAGCGAATGATCAAAGTAGTGGTATGGTCGCGACTCCATCCCGCACTCAAATCATTACTCCGCACATGAACAAGTGGAACACGTATCCTAACCCCTTCTTCTCACAACGAAACCTAAAGATTGGTAACTACGGAACGAACACCCCAAACAAGATAGCGTCGGATACAAAGAGGAAGATAGATTGCGTCGGTTTGCAAAAGCCTGTCGGTATGGAACATACCAACAGTTGATAACCAAAGGCCGATAAGATAACAACTTGGATGCAACAGATAGACAAGGAATTACACACACACACACACACACACAACCTATGGTACTACGGAAACCCAGAACACGTGAATCCTAGCTTGAATTTTGAGAAGAGGATTGAAAACGTTGCACTTCCTTACCAGAAAAAGGGTGGGTGGGGGGTAAGAAGAAAAGTGGAAGCAGTCCTACTCTCGCGTTTTGTTTTTCCCTAGTATACATAACTACCAAAATATTTGCTAGACTGACAACGACTGCTTATTGAAACCTCAAGGTCGGATGGCTCGATACCAATTGTAACTACCTCGTGAATTACGCCCTAGATACAAGCCCGGATGAGTGGTAGTGGTTGAAATAGTACTGGGGCCCCAAAAGCCACTCACCGGTAGTCCTTGCGACGCCCCAACCACTACCCTCTCAACGGGACTCAGACGGGCGCAGAATCGGCGAAGGGATCAACTACATACACAAGTGGGTATGTATGCAAGCCACCATACAAGAGTACATCAGAGCCATACCATCTAGAAAGAAATGAAATATAGCAACGCCATACGGCAAGATTCAAATGACCTAGATAGAGCTATATTTTAGGATACTTCCTCATACAACACACATCAGAGTATCATGCGGAAGCGGCAAACAAAATCCGAGTACGGATAAGAGGCAAATCGGCATAAGATGCCATAGAAATAAGCACATCCCAACTACAGGTCTCACGGATCCCGCTCCTAATCTCTACACCGAACGATCGCTGCCCACATCATCGGCTTCTTCCACCCAAAGATCCGGCCCCGCGGGTACCTGCTCATCCGAACCAATAATTTATCGTGTGAGACCCTAAGGGTACTCAAGAAGTCTTAATGCCTCTAAAGGGGACACAACCTGGGTGACGAATTGCGTAAAGATAAACCCTAGCAGTTCTACAGATAACGCTAACCATCCGTCTAACCAATGATAGACGGATGTCCGTGAATTAAGAACAACATTATAATGGCAATCTCATCAGATCCATTCTCCTCCTCGCTACTAACGAGGAAGCGGATTTAACAACCCCCATCCGCTGGCAATTTTATTAACCATTCCATGAGTGTTGCACTATTTACTAGTCAAATTACTTAGTCGATTAAAGCGGTACTTTAGTTATGCTTGTCTATGATCGAAACTGCTCCAAGTCGCCCATATCCGCGACACGGCCAGAAAGTTTTACCCGCCGGGTGCACCAATAGCAACAGATCAACCTCGAAAACCAAATCAAAACCCAACGAGGCTTTCACGATCGAACAATCACCGGATTCAGAAATATTTCAGGGGCCACCCCATTGAGTAGACCAACGAAGTAAGCAAGCTCGAGACGGACTCAAAGTTAGCCAATGGTCAAGCGACTGGAACCCAAAACTCGGGGTGTCGATACCACGTAATCACTCCGCCTTCCTAAACAAAGACAGTGTGCTATCCGTCGCACAATTTAAATACATAAGTAGCATGGCATAAGTACAGATCGTAATAAAACCTCAAACTAGTTTGTGGCCCCAAGAAATAAGACGGAATCAAGCTCGCTCGTGGGGTCCCATATACCTCCGGATGTGGATAGCGCGATAAATCAAGGAACAGGAATCAAGTACTCGGGGTCTCACGGGACACAAGTGAGCAGGAAAAACCAAATAGCAGATGTTGCTCACCGTGCCACTTTCTTTAGTTATCCCACTACTACTCAAGTTAAGTTGTTTAGGTACCTCATTATCCATGACTCACATACCCTACACATGATGTTCTACGACTGCATGGCTCAAACAACTCCTATAGTAGTGGCTCATGGGATGGAGGAACAAGCTTGGGGGTTTAAAAGTAAAGGCTATGCATACTTGGGATTCAATTTAATGCAATCGCGACTCAATGATGCAAGAATAAGATAGAGGCAATAGGTAATGTATGTATGCAAGCATGTGGAAGTGCTTGCACGATAACTCAGTTGAAGCGAGGGACGGATCCGGTAGTGCCTGGTTCTCTTGATATAACCCCGCAAAGGTCTATCCGAGAAAAACCAAACAAACAAGGCCAACATGAATATAGAGCACAAGCATATGAATAAGATGCGTCAAGCAAACAATCATGCCATGATGAATGATGCACAATTTACATGGCAATAAGGTAGCATGGCATGGGTGAGGTGTGGTATACAAGAATAAGTCATTTTTATTAAGGTTGAGCCACATTTTATTGTCATAATGATTGTTGTATATTATATATTTACATGATGCATGCTGCAATTGAAGTCATGGATAGCATAAACAGAAAGGTCTCGTCGAGCTGATCATTTTAGACATATCATTTGTTCAATTTGGAATTATAAATCAAAAGTTATTAATTATTTAAATTCTAGTGGCATTTGTGGTAAATTGATTAAACTTGGAATTTAAATGTGCAAAAGGAATTTTGAATGTCATATTTGAAATCCTGGCATTTTTCTGAACTCAAAACATATATCATTTGTATTATTTGGAAATATATTTTACAAGTTATTTGAAAACAGAAATAAGTTTGGATTTGAATTAATTTGATAAAGATTTGAATTAAACTGAAAATGTAAATACTTTTCACACAGGATTAGCCAGCCAGACTAAGACAGTGGGTCCAAGGTCGACTCAGCCCAAATACAGAAAGATTTCTCACCGCGCCGCCGCCACACAGAGAGTGACAGGGACCAGAGCCCAAGCGGACCCACACGCCAACCAGAAAGTGGGCCGCCACGCTGCTTGCTGGGACCGCGTTGATGGATATGAATCCCGGAGCCTCTTTGCAAAAACGCCACGCAGGACTCAGGCCTGTGAGGAGCGGTTTAGGAAAAGAAAACTAGAGGGGTTTTCAGAAACGGCTCGGCATCAGGTGCCTCTTCTCTCTCGCCTTGCGCGACAGTCGATGCATGCCGCCAGAGTGCACGCTGGCTCGAACCGAGACGCTATGGCACGCCGAGGCGGAGCCACCGCGGTGGCTTGGGCTTGGTGACGAGGGGTCAGGGGCCTAGATGGGTGTCTGACCGAGCTTAACAGACGCCACGCCTCGGCACCGAGGCTACTCGACGAAAGGTCCCATGGATCTAGGGCGGACGGGCGAGGCGGGACATGTCCAGGGGTTAAGGGGCTCACCGAGGAGATGATGGTGGATTTGTCTGGCACAATGGCGATCGCGACGACGCAGAGGCCGAGCGAGATAGGGTTCCGCGACGCTGGCTTGCAAGGGCTGGGACAGCTCCTCCTCGATGGCGCGGTGTGGTGTAGCGGTACCCATGGTCTTCTCACTCACGACGGCACGCCGCTGAACGAGGCGGGCAGAGGTAGTCGGCACAAGGCCGGGTCCAAGGCGGTGGAGAGAGGGAAGGAAAGGCAAGCTCGAGCGGATCGGAGAGGTAGCAAGGAAGAGGGAGGGAGAAACAGAGAGGAGAGGGATGCAGTGGGGAGTGGTGGAGAGTAAAAGGTGGGTCGGCCACCTTTTCCCTACCCTCCTTCTCACGTGCTCTGGGCTAGGGCGAGGTGCGGTGCATGGGAGTGCGATGGGGCAAGGCAGAAGGAGAGAGGCCAGCCTCGGTGGGCACACCAAGCAGAGAGAGGAGAAAGGAGGAAAAGGAGAGGCTCGACTAGGTTGGAGCCTGCAAGGTTTTGGGGTGGATGGGGTAGCTAGGTGGCCGGTTAGGAACTAGGTGGGGCCGATGGGTGAGAAAGAGAGAGGCCGAGAGAGATGGGGGTAGGTTTAGGGTTTAGCTTGGAGAGAGAGGCTAGGGTTAGGCTAGATATGGTGGTTTAAAGAGGGGGTGAAGAGAGGAGGGGCATGGTATAGGGTTTGCTTTTGTCAAGATCAAGCCAAGAACATGCCTAGACCCAACGAGATCGAGACAAGAAAAGATAGGGATGAGGTGATATGGTTTAAGCAAGATCACACTAGATCAAGCCAAAGATAGGGAGATGATGAGATATGAGATGATCCACTTAGAATTCAAGTAAAAACCAAATACTAGAAAAGGTGGAACTTGCATGGCCCATGCAAAATAATTAATGCCATATTTATCCTTGTGAAAACAATAATATTAACATGGCATTATTCATATGCATTCCCAAAAGGTGGGCAAGGCCAAGCATAAGATTATGGGTGGAATCCAACCAACCAACATGAGCTAGAGGTAAACTCAAAGAAATGCCAAGCTCCTATTAATTGGATGGTGGAATTATAAGGTGGTGGAAGAAAGGTGGTGAAGTTAAAGAGATATGCCCCAACTCAACTTGGGCATTTAACAATATATCAAGAACCAAATACAATATCAAGAGGCAACTACAGTAATAATGCACATGAGATAAGAACCAAATAAGAAGGGTTTTATATGATGCTCAAATGCAAGGTGGCATGATGACATGAGCATGACATGGTGATGATGCAACAATTATATGTTGGAAGTGGTCCTTTTATTACTAGAACAAGTAGCATTACAGGTGTTAGACAATCGATGCTAAGATAAAGATGTGGCACATGCTATTAGTTTGACTAGGAATAAAATAAAGATTTTATTTAATGGAACCCAGGATTTGTGAGTGGAGTGTCCACACACATGAAAGGAGGGGGGGTTTGATGGGTCGGCGGCCACCCCTGCCCCTCCTCATAGCGAGCCTCCTCACTTGTCTCTCACACCTCATGAAGGATCTCTCCTCCAGAATTTATCCCCATGGTCTCGCAAGAAAGAGTTGTGCGAGGCGGAGGTTGCCGAACGGTGTGCGGATTTGCGGCGCTAGGACTTCCTCTCGATCTTGAGATCGCAGAGATCGTCTACATCAACCACAGTTGAACTCGTAAGCTTTGTCGATCTTCAAGGGTATTTTCTATGGATATACATCCGCCTGTTGTTTGTATCTAGTAGATAGATCTTGGTACATAGTTCACATCAGAGAAATTTTTGTTTTCTATGTCGCGAACCCCATGTGCTAGGGGGGCCACACCTGCCCAGCGTGACTCCACCCTAGGCCGCTACTGGGGTGTGGCCACCTATGGCGCCCGCCTCCTCCGACTCCGTGTTCTCCTCGGTGAAATATTGACTTTGGCCTTTGTCCCGTCGAATTCCGAGAATATTTTCTTACTAGCTTTCCGACGTATCAAGGTGCCCTCACACCACGTGCCACCGTAAAAGTTGATCGCCCACTTGTCGGGCCACCAGTGCGTGGCTGTGACATGACCCGTGCCGGTGGCATGTTCATGTAGGGTTTGCAGCATAGAAAACAAAAAAATTTCTACAATGTGAACTATGTACCAAGATCTATCTACTAGATACAAACAACGGGCGGATGTATATCCGTAGAGAACATACCCTTGAAGAGCGACTAAGCTTAACGAGTTCAACTCGTGGTTGATGTAGACGATCTCTTGCCGATCTCAAGATTGAGAGGAAGTCCTAGCACCGCAAATCAGCAGCAAGATCCGTTTCGCACACACGCTCGAGGCACTGAGCAACCTCCGCCTCGCCTCAAATACAAATGAAGCACAACTCTTCTTGCCGAATAGCCACCGGGAATATGTATCTCGCTAGTCCAAGACCATGGGGATAAATTCTAGAGGGGAGAGACATCCTTCACGAGGAGGTGAGAGACAAGTGAGGAAGGGGGCCTTTATAGGAGGAGGGGAACCCCAAGGGGTGGCCGCCATGGGGGCTGCCCTTGCCCTCCCTCTTCATGTGGGTGGACACTCCACTCACAAATCTCCTTTAAATTCCTCCACTCAAAAGTCCACTCAAATTCCCATTAAATTTCCACCAAATTTAATGCAAACTCATTAAATAAAACTATTTTATTTTATTCAGAATTTTGTCAATTACTTTAATGACAAACATTCACAAATAACCCTTGCTAGAATTCCATTTCACATGCATAACCACTTTATGCAATTTCACCCAAAACCTGTTTGTGATCTAGTGAAATAAATTCCTGCGCTTTGTTCATTCTTTTTCGCATGAAACTTTGCTCCAATCGGATGTCGGTTCTTATGTGTCACCCTACGTTCGTGAATAATGCGATGATTGAGACCCCTGATCAATAATCAAGCGGATCCGAGACCCATATCGACCCTACACATTCAACGATGACTTTCTTGTGATCGCTCGGAACCTTTTAAGCTAGTATCTTAATCCCTTTGTTTCACGATATATTACATGTCCGAGATTCGATCATCGGTATCTCCATACCTAGTTTGATCCTGCTATCGACATGCACTCTTTCTCGCCCTGATATAACATTCTAGTGATCAAATCACTTTCTTGCAAGCTAATCAATGTGATATCACCGAGAGGGCCTAGAGTATATCTATCCGTCATCGGGATGAACAAATTCCACTATAGATCCATGAGCCTCAACATAACACTTTATTAGTTCTGAATCCATCTTTATAATCACCCTGTTATGGTGTGACGTTTGATGTTATCATGAAACTCTTCCGGTGTTAGTGATTGACATGATCTCATGGTCTAAGGATTAGGATCACTTCGTAAGTTGTTATAGCAATATAAACTCAATGACTTTGATCGTAATGCTATACTTCAGATGAATGTTCATCACAACATTACACTAATGTTGTGATCCCATTATTAACAACATCCAATGTCCATGATCAGGAAACCTTGATCATCTTGTTAATCAACGAGCTAGTTTATGAGAGAGGCATAACTAGGAACTTTCTGTTTGTTTATTAAACACACATGTATTAATGTTTCCATATTAATACAATTATAGCATGTAAAATAAACATCTATCATATACTTGGAATACACATAATAAACACTTTATTATTGCCTCTCAGGGCATATTCCCTTCAGTCTCCCACTTGCACTAGAGACAATAATCTAGTTACATAGTGATAAATCTAACACCCATTGAGTTCGTGTTGATCATGTTTTGCTCTAGGAGAGTTTTAGTCAACGGATCTGCTACATTGAAACTGTATGTACTTTTACATCTTATATCTCCATCCTTGACATGCTCATGATGGAGTGAAACCGCACTTAATATGCTTGGAATGCTTGTGAGACCTTGGTTCTTTGGCATTGGCAATGGCACCATTGTTGTCACAATATATCACCATTGGGTCCAACGATTTGGTAACCACTCCTAGTTCGGATATGAAATCCTTCATCCAAATCGCCTCGAGCCGCTCAAGCAAAGAACATATTCGGCCTCCGTTGTTGATCCCGCTACCACGGGTTGTTTGGAGCTCCTCCAACTAACCGCTCCGCCATTCATGAGAAATACGTATCCGGATTGAGACTTAGAGTCATCCGGATCGGTGTCAAAGCTAGCGTCAACATAACACTTAGCAACGATCTCTTCTTCACCTCCCTATACAAGAAACATATCCTTAGTTCTTCGTAAGTACTTAAGGATATTCTTGACCGCTATCCAGTGTTCCGAACCTATATCCGATTGGTACCTACTAGTCAAACTAATAGCATGTGCCACATCCGGTCTTGTACATAGTATGGCGTACATTATAGAGCCTATGGCTGAAGCATAGGGGACTTTGTCCATTATCTCTCTTTCTTCTGCCGAAGCCGGACTTTGAGTCTTACTCAATGTCTTGCCTTGCAACATAGATAAGAACCCCTTCTTACTTCCATCCATTTTAAACTTCTTTAAAATCTTATCAAGGTATGTACTTTGCGATAGCCCTATTAGGCGCCTAGATCTATCTCTATAGATCTTTATGCCTAATATGTATGACGCTTCACCTAGGTCCTTCATTGAAAATTTGCTGTTTAGATAACTTTTAACACTGTTTAAAAGATCTATATCATTTCCGATCAATAATATGTCATCCACATATAATATCAGAAATGCCACATTGCTCCCACTCACTTTCTTGTAAATACAAGCTTCTCCATAAGTTTGGACAAATCCAAACTCTTTGATCACCTCATCAAAGCGGAGATTCCAACTTCGTGATGCTTGCTTCAATACATAGATGGATCGTTGAAGCTTGCACATCTTGTTAGCATCCTTAGGATCGACAAAACCCTTTGGTTGTATCATATACAACTCTTCTTCAATATTACCATTGAGAAACGCGGTATTGACATCCATCTGCCATATCTCATAATCGAAATATGCAGCAATTGCTAACATAATCCTAACTGACTTTAGCATCGCTATGGGAGAGAATGTCTCATCGTAGTCAACTCCTTGAATTTGTCTAAACCCCTTTGCGACAAGTCGAGCTTTATAAACGGTCACATTACCATCAGCATCAGTTTTCATTTTGAAAATCCATTTGTTCTCCACGGCCTTTCGGTCGTGAGGTAAGTCCACCAAGTTCCAAACTTGATTTTCATACATGGATTCCATCTTGGCTTTCATGGCTTCTAACCATTTATTGGAATCCGGGCTCATCATCGCTTCTTCATACGTCGTGGGGTCATTATTTTCATCAACCATGAAATTCATGACAGGATTTCCGTACAGCTCGGGAGCTGCACGCGTCCTGCTTGACCTGCGAGGTTCGGTAGTACTCTCTTTTGGAGTTTCATGATCATTATCATTAGTTCCCTCTTCAACAGGTGGATCCAACTCTGGAACAACTTCTGACGCGGCGCTACTCGCCATACTTTGAAGAGATGGTTCAATAACCTCTTCGAGTTCTACCTTCCGACTACTCACACCTTTCGCGAGAAAATCTTTCTCTAGAAAGGATCCATTCTTGGCAACAAAAACCTTACCCTCGGATTTGTGATAGAAGGAATACCCAATAGTTTCCTTAGGGTATCCTATGAAGACTCATTTTTCCGCTTTGGGTTCGAGTTTATCCGGTTGAAGTTTCTTCACATAAACATCACATCCCCAAACTTTAAGAAAAGACAGCTTAGGTTTGTTTCCAAACCACAATTCATACGGTGTCTTTTCAGCGGATTTAGATGGTGCCCGATTTAAAGTGAATGCAGCAGTTTCTAGTGCATAACCCCAAAATGACAACGGCAAGTCCGTCAGAGACATCATAGATCGAACCATATCTAATAAAGTACGATTACGACGTTCCGACACACCATTTCACTGTGGTTTTCTGGCAGGCGTGAGTTGTGAAACAATTCCACACTCTTTCATGTGAGTGCTAAACTCGTAACTTAGATACTCACCTCCACGGTCGGACCGTAGAAATTTGATCTTTCTATTACGATGATTTTCCACTTCATTCTGAAATTCCTTGAACTTTTCAAAGGTTCCAGACTTGTGTTTCATCAAGTATATATAACCGTATCTACTCAAATCATCCGTGAAAGTAACAAAATAACGATATCCACCTCGCGCCGACACACTCATTGGACCACATACATCAGAATGTATGATTTCCAATAAATCATCGCCTGCTCCATTGAACCGAAAACGGCGTTCTAGTCATCTTGCCCATAAGGCATGGCTCACATGTATCAAATGATTCAAAATCAAGTGATTCCAAAAGTCCATCCGAATGGAGCTTCTTCATGCGTTTAACGCCAATATGACCTAGACGGCAGTGCCACATATATGCGGATATATCATCATTAAGTTTAATCCTTTTAGCATCAACATTATGAATATGTGTAACATTATCTTCGAGATCTAATAGAAATAAACCATTCATCATCGGTGCATGACCATAAAAGATTTCATTCATATAAATGGAACAACCATTGTTCTCGGATTTAAATGAATAACCACTTCGCATCAAACACGATCCAGATACAATGTTCATGCTCAGTGCAGGCACCAGATAACAATTATTCAAGTTTATAACTAATCCCGACGGCAAGTGGAGAGGCAGCATTCCGACGGCGATCACATCAACGCTTGATCCATTGCCGACACGCATCTTGACCTCACCCCTTGCTAGCGGTCGCTTGTTCCGCAGCCCCTGATTCGAGTTACAAATATTAGCAACTGAACCGGTATCAAATACCCATGTGCTACTGCGAGCACTAGTCAAGTACACATCAATAACATGTATATCATATATACCTTTGTTTGCCTTGCCGGCCTTCTTGTCTGCCAGATACTTGGGGCAGTTGCGCTTCCAGTGGCCAGTCCCCTAACAATAGTAGCACTCGGTATCAGACTTAGGTCCAAATCGGGGTTTCTTTTCAGGCACGGCAACAGGCTTGCCGCCCTTACTTCCCTTCCGTTTTCCCTTCTTGTCTTTCTTGAAACCAGTGTTCTTATTGATCATCAACACTTGATGTTCCTTTTTGATCGCCAGTTCTGCAGTTTTAAGGATTGACAGAAGCTTGGGGAGAGACTTCTTCATGCCTTGCATATTATAGTTCATCACGAAGCTCTTATAGCTAGGTGGCAGAGACTGCAGAACATGATGGATGCCTAAGACAATAGGAATCGATATTCCCAAGGACACAAGCTTATCGGCGTAACCCGACATCTTGAGTACATGCTCACTTATGGAGCTGTGCTCTTCCATCATGCAGCTAAAGAACTTTTCTGAAGCGTTGTAGCTCTCTACAGCAGCATGTGTGTCGAAAATCATTTTCAACTCACCCATTGTATCAAAAGCATTGCCATTTTCGAAATTCTTTCGAAGTTCCGGCTCTAGCCCATACAATATGTGTAACATCCCAAAAATCATAGTTTCAAGACTCATTCATATCATCCTTGCATCATTCATCCATTTTAAGTTTTCTAAAAAAATCATTTAGAAACAAGAAGTTGGTGCTATGATTTCATGTGGATAATTTGTCCCAAATGACCATCACCTTTGAAATTTGAATGTTTAAATACTTGTTTGCTTGCCTCCATTGATGGAAAGTTTAGGTGAAACTTTTAACCCCAAGATTTCAAATTTAGAAGTAGTTTTCAAAATCCCTTTCAATTACTTGCAAACAGGAACAAATCCCTAATTATTTTAGAAACCAAGCTGGACCAAGCCTTGCAAAGTAACCACTTAGTTTTATGACTATTTTTGAATCCACAAAAACCCTGCAAAAGTCCCAAGGCAGTTTGTTTTCAAAAGGATTTGAATTCATATTAAAATTCATATCAGAAAATGAATTTAGAAAAAGAAAAGAGTACTTCAAAAGAAAAAGGTCACGCGGCCAGAATCTGGCCCAGCAGAAGAACGAGCCCAGTAAGCCCACCCGGGGATCTCCTTTTCTTTTCACACGCGCGAGCACACGCAAACAAACGCTGACAAGCAGACCCCACCCAAACTCCGCGCACCTCGCTGACAAGCGGGCCATCTCCACGCCAGCGTCGTCTCCACCCGCACGACCTGTTCGTCCCCAATCAACGCTGTTGTTTCCTGAGTGATAATCGCGGCGTCAATTCGAATCAATGGCCGAGTAATTCTCGCGCTTAGCCAGGCTATATAAACCCCCTCTGTCCCCTCTCTCTTTTCCCCCAAACCCCAAGCACGTAACGCCCCAGTGTCAAGCACATTTCTCTGCAACCCCGCTGCCTCCGACGATCGCGCCGACGATTCGGTGAGTCTCGAGTTTCCCGATCTCGCGTTCACGCTATCTTGTTCAGGGAACCTCTGTGCATCTTCTGACACTCTCCGTTTGCTTTCGCATGACCCCTAGCTTCGGCAACGTCGACGACTGGCCGCCACCGCCTCCTGCAAGAACTCCGGCGACCTCCCTCCGTAAGTAGCCACCGCCTCTTGCCCTCTGACTGATACGCCTAGAATCCTCAACGTCTTGCGCATCTGACAGTACCCCTGTTTTGGCTTAGCGCGACGAGGAACCTCGCCAACGACGACGACTGACCGTGGCTGACGCATTCGCGAACTCCGGCGAGAAATCCCCGACGAACCCGTACGCCCCTCTCCAAGCCATTGCCACTTTGAGCATCAGCATCCTCCTGCGATTCTGGTAAGCATCTCCTCCCTTCCTCGGGCGACCTAGAACGCCGACACCACATCGATCGACGCGCCGTCACCGCCACCGCCGGCTCGTTTTTGGTTAGGAGGTTCTTAGCCGTTAGATCTGAATCCTACGCGTAGAAACACTTCACTTAACGAAGGGGTATGGACAGATCTGAGCCGCGCAGCGTTAGTTAGATCCAACGGCACAGAAGGGTGATCCGGTGCGAACCGGTACGCGCCAGTAATAACACGACGCGTGGCAAGGTTTAAACTAAAAACAGAATTTAAAACCTGGTTGAGATTCAAACTTCAAATGCTCATAATTTTCAAATGCCACGTTAGATTTTTGCAAACTTTATACCGTTGGATTCAGTGAAACAAGGCCTTTCTGAATATCCAATTTGTTTAGCATATAGTAACAGTTAAAATGGTTTTATTTGTGGAACAAGTTTAGGGCTATTTTAGATATAGAATTATCTTTATAAAATTGTATTATGGCCAAATAAGTTTATTGGGCAAACTTGTGACATGTTATGTTTCTGTAGTCATGAACATACTTGGTAGAATTTTCAAAATTCAACACTTGGTAAATTCTTGCATGCATGCATTCATATTATTTTTGGTTGTATTTAATTGTGTGTAATTGTGTGCTTTAATTTCTTGTGTAGATTTTGCTAGTGATTGTGATTGTGAAGAGTGCTACTCTCCCCACTACCAAGGCAAGTGATATTTTCATGAATATTCCTATCCTAAGTTTTGTACTAGCATTAGATATTTTTGCTAAAGTATTTGCATGATATTTTGCTTAGTGCTAAGATGGGAAATCCTAAGTAGAGGGAATTAGTAGAATTGCTAGGAAATTTTTCCTAAGTTAAGTTACCATACTTTGCTTAGCCTAGCTTATAGTAAACAAGGGTGATGAACATCTATATAGTTTATGATACAAATATTCTAAGTCAAGAGACTTATATTTTCTTAATAAAACAACTAAGACAAATGAACCTCCTGGGTGGAATGGGAAGATTGGGTTGTGTTGAGTGGTTACACAAGGCCATGGACTTGGGTTGTGTATCTCACTTGTGGAATGCCACCCAGGCACAAAGAGATTTGGAGGCCAAGTGTTGAGAAAGCTTACAGTGCAACCACTTGGCAATATGGGCTCTGCCTTGATCATATAGGTAGCTAGAACTTAGTCATTTGGACAGTTGGTGGTAGATGGGATGATAGGATGGAGCGCGTCCATTTGACTAAGGAAAGGCTTCTGAAAGGTCCTGTCTTGGGAAACCAAGTCTGGTGGGAAAAGTGCACAACCTCTGCAGATGGAAAATCTAAGTACTTAGCCTTGTCCAAGGCAATGGACACTTTTGAGCATCAAGACATGGAAGCCACAAGAATCTCATCACTCCAACTTCTAAGTAAAAATCTGTGGGTGAACAAGGGTGAAGGACCCCAATGTCTATTGGTGGTTTCCTTGGGAATGTTTTTGACAAAGAAAACTTAGTGATTTCAACTAATAGGAAAAACTTATTTTTTAAGCAAAGCAAGCCAAGCTACACTTAGCCAAAATGCATATAGTATTGTAGTCCACTTAAAATATACTAGGGTATCACTTGCCAATACTATTCCAAAGTATTGACCCTCTGTGGCTGTAACTTGTGATGTTGCAGGTTACTCCGATGATGAATAGGAGTCATAAGTCTACACTCAACATGCTTGCCTGTGGCACATGAAGATGAAGACTTGTGTTTATTTACTTAATTCCTTAAACTCTTGTACTAGTCCTATGGCCCTGAGTTGTAAAAGACTATGTTTTTATCTCTGGAATGAATGTAATAAACGACCTTTGTATCTGTGTACTTCATCTTAAACTGTGGATGCTAGCATTGATCCAGGGACTAGCATTGTAATCACAGGGATCCTTTCCTTTATAAAGGAGGGGTCTAACAATATGCCACAATGAACTAAGTTGTGGTCCTCCTGACGAGTCTGATAGACATTCTTCTCCTCGTCAGAGGCATCATCTAAAGGTGGGGGGCCTAATGGCGCTTCTAGCACGTATTGCTTTTGTGCAGCAACGAGGAGAATCCTCAAATTCATGGCCCATTCGGTAAAGTTGCTACCGTTCGTTGCTAGTTTCTCTTTCTCCATGAACACATTGAAATTAAAAGCAGGTGGTGCCATCTACAACAAAATTTGTAAATTAAGACTAAGTGTATGATAGATTGAGTTCAACTAATCCATATTACGAATGAACTCCCACTCAAAAACGACATCCCTCGTGCCTTTTTGGTGATTACATGAACCAAATCCACTACACCAAGTCCGATCATCACGTGAGTCGGTGTAGTTTCAAAGGCGAGCATCAAATGGGCATCAAATCAACTATATGACTCATGCTTAACCTTTCGGTCCGTGTTCCGAGGCCATGTCTGTACATGCTAGGCTCGCCAATTTAGAACCTTAGTATTCGCGTGTGTAACTGTTTTACACCCAAAATATGGTCGTGGATCCAAGAACACCCGATCATCACGAGATGTCTTGGAGCGACGAAGACATAATCAGTGCATACTAAAGGAAGAACACATTCTTATCTTGATATTTAAAAGAGGGATCATCTTATTATGCTAACAAAACGCTAAACAAAAAATATAAGATGCTATCAAACATCACATGTTTATTAGTGAAATGATATGGTTCCCGCAGATGATCTCTATCATGTGCATCGTGGTATGATCACTATCATACCTATATGTGTAAATCTAAGGTCTATGGATTTTACACGCTATGTGTGTTGTAAGAGTATCATCTCATACTTCTACTTACAACACTACCATATCATAACACTAGCCCTGCAACAATCTAAACTAGACGCCTCTAATTTATCCATTGCAAGTTTTACGTGGCTTAGGGATTTCGAGATAGAACCGTTCTTACCTACGAACATGAACCGCAACGAGGATAACCAAATTGTTGACAACTCGCTTGCAAAATAGATATTGACTATAGTAGGAGAGACAGACACCCGCTAGCCACTTATGCAAACTAGTTGCATGTCAAGCGTGGAACAGGTCTCATGTGCGAGGACATGTAAAGTTTGTCCGGGCCGCTTCATCCCACTATGCCACCAATATCCAAAATTACAAAAAAGTAGCAACAACATGATCATCATCACCCACATACTCATATGTGTACTATCCGTGTAAAGTATCTACGCATAGATCCGGCTCTGATACCACTGTAGGGTTCGCAGCATAGAAAACAAAAAATTTCCTATGATGTGAACTATGTACCAAGATCTATCTACTAGATACAAACAACGGGCGGATGTATATCCATAGAGAACATACCCTTGAAGACCGACAAAGCTTAACGAGTTCAACTCGTGGTTGATGTAGACAATCTCTTGTCGATCTCAAGATCGAGAGGAAGTCCTAGCGCCGCAAATCAGCAGCGCATCCGTGCTCGCACACACGTTCTAGGCACCGAGCAACCTCCGCCTCCTCGCTCCAGCGATGCAGCGGAAGCACAACTCTTTCTTGCCGAATAGACACCGGGAACATGTATCTCGCTAGTTCGAGACCATCGGGGATAAATTCTAGAGGGGGAGAGAGATCCTTCACGAGGAGGTGTGAGAGACAAGTGAGGAGGGGGGCTCCTTTTATAGGAGGAGGGGGGGAACCCCAAGGGGGTGGCCGCCAGCCATGGGGGCTGCCCCCTTGCCCTCCCCTCTTCATGTGGGTGGACACTCCACTCACAAATCTCCTTTAAATTCCCTCCACTCAAAAGTCCACTCAAATTCCCATTAAATTTCCACCAAATTTAATGCAAACTCTCATTAAATAAAACTCTTTTATTTTATTCAGAATTTTGTCAATTACTTTAATGACAAACATTCACAAATAACCCCTTGCTAGAATTCCATTTCACATGCATAACCACTTTATGCAATTTCACCCGAAAACCTCTTTCGGTATCTAGTGAAATAAATTCCTGCGCTTGTTCATTCTTTCGGCATGAAACTTTTGCTCCAATTGGATGTCAGTGTCTCTTAAGTGTGTCACCCTACGGTTCGTGAATAATGCGGACATGATCGAGACCCCTCTCGGATCAATAATCAGAAGCGGGATCTGGAGACCCATAGTGACTCCCACACATTCAACAATGACTTTCTTGTGATCGTCGGAACCTTTTACGCTAGTATCTTAATCCTTTTGTTTTGCGATATATTACATATCCGAGATTCGATCATCGGTATCTCAATACCTAGTTTGATCTCGTTACTGACATGTACTCTTTTCTCGTTCCCGTGATATAACATTCTAGTGACCAAATCACTTGCTTGCAAGCTAACCAATGTGATATCACCGAGAGGGCCCAGAGTATATATATCCGTCATCGGGATGAACAAATTCCACTCTCGATCCATGGGCCTCAACATAACACTTTATTAGTTCAGAATCCATCTTTATAATCACCCTGTTACGGTGTGACGTTTGATGTTATCAAGAAACTCTTTCGGTGTTAGTGATTGACATGATCTCATGGTCTAAGGATTAGGATCACTTCGTAAGTTGTTATAGCAATATAAACTCAATGACTTTGATCGTAATGCTATACTTCGGATGAATGTTCATCACACCATTACACTAATGTTGTGATCCCATTATTAACAACATCCAATGTCCATGATCAGGAAACCTTGATCATCTTGTTAATCAACGAGCTAGTTTATGAAAGAGGCATAACTAGGAACTTTCTGTTTGTTTATTAAACACACATGTATTAATGTTTCCGTATTAATACAATTATAGCATGTAAAATAAACATCTATCATATACTTGGAATACACATAATAAACATTTTATTATTGCCTCTCAGGGCATATTTCCTTCAGTTCACACACGCCACGCCACCCATGAACATTTATAGTGTGCCGGGTGTGGACACGCTGCTGCCACGTTAGCATAATAGTGGCTTTATAGTGGGCCTTACGCTAACGGTTGGCTGAGCCCGATCAGGCAAGTGGATCTCACCCACCTTTTATGGTGGGCCAACGCTGCAAGTAAACTTCACGCTGCAGCTACATTACCGCTGATGTTGCCTTGTTACTGCCTCGTTACTAATATTCGGCGCATACAAGGGTTTCTCTACTAGTGCCTTTCTCCCTTCTTGTAGCTAGGGTTGCAAGAAGCCGGCATAAACCCACATATCAGTGTTCTAAATGACAATCTACTTCTGTTTTTATATGAGACTAGCAAAATGCCCGCGCGTTGAGGCGAAAGACGTTAGTCTATGTTGTGCCAGTGTTGAGTTTTTTTAATCAGTGGCATGTCGTAGTATAGACAATTTTTAAAAAATTAGTAGCATGTACATTTATATATTGCATGTCCGTACGTAATTTTTTTGGTTAAAAATTATTTTTCATGTCCCAATTAAAAAATAAAATTTTGATGCTCTAACTCGAATATTCAGAGATTTTTTCGTCTTCGTATGATAGACTCATTTAATCTAGCACCGTCTGATATTCCCTCACTTTATAGCCAATCATTTCTCATTTGATAGACTCATTTAATCAAGCACCGTCGGATGCAAGACAACTTACAATCATGTCCCTCAAATTTAGGGCAACCATTTCTGATTTGATAGACTCATTTAATGTAGCCACCATGTGATGCAAGGCAGCTCACAATCGCTTTCCTCACTTTATGTCTCAATCGTTTCCCTCACTTTTAATTAAGCTCACGAATTCGTTTCCCTTGCTTTTCATTAAGCCGACATTCGGTTCCTCACTTCAGGTAATCGTGTGACTGATTATGTAAGCTTGCTGATATGCAGACAATTTGTGCCGTATATAAACTAGTGAGGTTGTCCATAAAGGAGCAATATGCGACTATTGAAAAATCGTTCCTCTTTATCTTCTTGTTTATTTTTTATATTTTCGTTGGGCCGTTATTTCCCACTTTCCAAGTTCGTTGCCCATAGGCCCATCCTGCCGATCAACCAAGGCCAGCTCATGGTTTACCTGGGAGCCAGCACACTACCACCGCGCGCTTTTCTTTTAGCGGAACTATTGCTGCTATGGTTTTGGTTTGCATCAAACTCTAGCTCTCCGGGGCTAAGCTGCTTCGCACCATTGATAGATTACTTAATCGAATGTGAGTTGCGTGGACTATGTATAGGTGGTTATTTTGTCACTTAACGGTGACGTTTTTTGGTAATACGTGATTGATGGAAGAATAAAAAAACCCAGTGTCAAAACGTGTTTAAACGGGTTTTTATTCACGGATGGTATGATGGGTAATTTAATGTTTCACAAAAGGATAAAACGGTTCAAAAAAATATTGGACCGAAAGAAATACTTCGTCGATTACCATACGTTTGATTTTTGATATATACCAACAAGCGGTCTCGTGAGATGTCCGCTTTGCAACCCTACTTGATTTCCTATTTTATACTACTAGGAAACGTGCCTATGCGTTGCTACGGATAGATTTTTATTTTGAAATGACACTGTCACATGTAGCGGTTGTAGCGCAGATTGCTCAATTGCAAAATCAACTGACCCATATAACCATAGTTTTAATTTTCACATTCACATTTTCTCCTTTAGCATAACACATGCGGTGGTTTCTCTCCTTAGAGAGAGTCTATCGAAGAGGCAAGTTTATTTCTCGTACACCTCCTTAGCTTTGTAAAAAGATGTATGTTTCAGTTTGCACCGTATCCTGATGAACCCTCTAATTCTTATTATATGTTCCACAGATCTATATTTATTAATTTCTTGCAACTATCCAATCAATATAACACACACACATAAATTAACAGATCACTTAGTAACACTTCTACAAGTACGAAACAGTATGTCTAACGCCCAAGAAGAAAACCATTGAACTCTCTCTTGTCATTCGCAAAAAAAAAAAAAAACTCTCCCTTGTCTACTTAGCAACTTCTTCAGCAACCGGGTTGGTCCCTCTCTTGACATGTATTTCTTACAACAGGCAAGAAATTAATGAGATGACTGGCATCTTTGATGGACGAGGAGCGGGACAGCATGTAGGTAGTCAGAGTCGAGGCTCCTTAATGTCTAGTTTTGCAACACCATCAATCGAAGTACAGCAACTTTGCTTGTTCGGTTGTGAACACCTCTGAACAAAATCCCCGTTAGTTCAAAGGAACATGGCCCTCTCGTGATTCTTGATCCATAACTTCTCTCACGCACTGCTCATCGAGAGATGCTCCACCGCCTCCTCCAGGTTGCGGGCCTCCTCGCTCGCACTCCGTAAAGGTTGTCCACAACCATCTACTCCTTCCATTTCAGGATTTAAGGCGTCCTTGTTTTGCGTGTTTTTTCTTTGACCAAAAATTACTCTAACTACGTAAAGAGTTTTTGTATAAAACTAGTATCACTGGAAAGTATTTTTCAATACGAATCCAACAGTACTAATTATGTACAATATAATCAAGATTTTGTTGCTCAATTTTTTTATCAAACTTTTCTTTGGAAAGCGTGTGCGCCTTAAGCCTTGAAACGGAGGTAGTACTTCTTTCCCGGCTACCGGAGCACATCGGCCAGACGGCCACCGGTAACTCACTACCGTATGCACGCATGCGTAAAAAATAGAGAGATACAGAGAAACGACTCACCGCGCAACCTGCATCGCCCTTGGGAACATCACCGTCTTCGTCGTTCCCTTGATCTGGCGCTGCCAAATTGGGTCCACTGGACCGAGGGAGGGATAGGAGATTGTCAAATGGGACATCGGCGACCCTTTGGTTCTGATAGGTCAAAGGCGTCCGATCTTTCGATGAGATGATGATAGTCGATTTGGTGGAGTTCGGGCTTGACGATCCAACTACACGTGCGAGCACGAGCGCCAATGCGATCGCTAGGCCAATCTCCTGAAGGTTACCGATCCTGCGGGGACACGATCAGCCTGACCAGCGAGGGTCTTAATTCCTACCTGAAATTGAGAAGAAGTAAGAATCAATATTGCAATCAAGATATTGCGGATTAAGAGGAAAGCTTTATTAAAAATGTGGGATCCTGTATAGGTGCGAAGTATAAGAGGCCTCTGCGACGCTCGAGCCTTGGCGAAGTTGCTACGATGGCTAACTTAATGTCTAAACAAAATCCGAGTCTAGGGTGACGGCTATGGGGAGTATTTAAGGAGGAAAAGGTGGGGTTTCGGCCAGCCATGGAAGTGGTGGCCGAATCCAACCCTAGAAGTCCTTTTCCCCTCAAATACGGACTCTAAAAAGTGGCTGTTTAAAATCCTGCGAAAATTACATGGGCCTGGCCCAAAATAAAGGTGTCGTAGCACCATATTAAGCTATGGACGAATTCGTGAAGTATTAATCTTAAATATTTCTTCCAAGCCTTCTTTCTTCATTATGGTGGCCTCAAAGTTCTGAAATCTTCATCCGTGGCCTTCTCTTGGATCATCACATGATTGCTGCCATCTCCATGCATGACCATGCTCCAATGCTTGTCCCTCTCATCCATGCTTGGTCCATCATTCCTAAGAGTAAGAAATACATCTGATTTAGGCAGCATCTGAAGGGTTCGCAGCATAGAAAACAAAAATTTTCCTACGATGTGAACTATATACCAAGATCTATTTATACTAGATACAAACAACGGGAGGATGTACATCCATAGAGAACATACCCTTGAAGACCGACAAAGTTTAACGAGTCCAAACTCGTGGTTGATGTAGACGATCTCTTGTCGATCTCAAGATCGAGAGGAAGTCCTAGCGCCGCAAATCAGCAGCGCATCCGTGCTCGCACACACGTTCGAGGCACCGAGCAACCTCCGCCTCCTCGCTCCAGCGATGCAGCGGAAGCACAACTCTTTCTTGCCGAATAGCCACCGGGAACATGTATCTCGCTAGTCCGAGACCATGGGGGATAAATTCTAGAGGGGGAGAGAGATCCTTCACGAGGAGGTGTGAGTGAGAAGTGAGAGGAGGGCTCCTTTTATAGGAGGAGGGGGAACCCCAAGGTGGCTTGGCGCATGGGGCTGCCCCTTGCCCTCCCTCTTCATGTGGGTGGACACTCCACTCACAAAACTCCTCCAAATTCCTCCACTCAAAATCCCACTCAAAGATCCCATTAAATTTCCACCAAATTTAATGCAAACTCTCTTTAAATAAAACTCTTTATTTTATTCAGAATTTTGTCAATTACTTTAATGACAAACATTCACAATAACCCCTTGCTAGAATTCTATTTCACATGCATAACCACTTTATGCAATTTCACCAAAACCTGCTTTGGTATCTAGTGAAATAAATTCGCGCTTGTTTATTCTTTTCGGCATGAAACTTTTGCTCCAATTGGATGTCGGTGTCTCTTAAGTGTGTCACCCTACGGTTCGTGAATAATGCGGACATGATCGAGACCCTCTCGATCAATAATCGAAGCGGATCTGGAGACCCATCGACTCCCACATTCAACGATGACTTTCTTGTGATCGTCGGAACCTTTTACGCTAGTATCTTAATCCCTTTGTCTCACGATATATTACATGTCCGAGATTCGATCATCGGTATCTCCATACCTAGTTTGATCTCGCATCGACATGCACTCTTTTCTCGTCCGTGATATAACATTCTAGTGATCAAATCACTTGCTTGCAAGCTAATCAATGTGATATCACCGAGAGGGCCCAGTATATCTATCCGTCATCGGGATGAACAAATTCCACTCGATCCATGAGCCTCAACATAACACTTTATTAGTTCTGAACCCATCTTTATAATCACCCTGTTACGGTGTGACGTTTGATGTTATCAAGAAACTCTTCCGGTGTTAGTGATTGACATGATCTCATGGTCTAAGGATTAGGATCACTTCGTAAGTTGTTATAGCAATATAAACTCAATGACTTTGATCGTAATGCTATACTTCGGATGAATGTTCATCACATCATTACACTAATGTTGTGATCCCGTTATTAACAACATCCAATGTCCATGATCAGGAAACCTTGATCATCTTGTTAATCAACGAGCTAGTTTATGAGAGAGGCTTAACTAGGAACTTTCTGTTTGTTTATTAAACACACATGTATTAACGTTTCCGTATTAATACAATTATAGCATGCAAAATAAACATCTATCATATACTTGGAATACACATAATAAACAATTTATTATTGCCTCTCAGGGCATATTCCCTTCAGCATCATATTCTCATGTATGTGAGGAATAGTTCCAAGAAACGAAAGTACCTGATAGTTAAGTTGTTTGGCACGAGATCTTGTGATGGGTCCTTGTATGTGTGTAGTTGTAGGTACAACGGTTGTATCAATTGAAGGGATGTCCACATCATGCTCCCCTTCTTGAATTGAAGTCGTCCTCGACGCAATCTCATCTTCCTCACCAAAGTAAGGCTTCAAATCTGCAATGTTAAACGTAGGACTAACTGTACCAAAGTCTGCAGGCAACTCAAGTTTATATGCACTATCATTTATTTTCTCTAACACCTTAAAGGGGCCAGCAGCACGCGGCATTAACTTAGACTTGCGTAAATCAGGAAAACGATCTTTACGCAAATGTAACCAAACAAGATCTCCAACATCAAACACTACATGCTTTCTCCCTTTATCCCCAGCAAGTTTATACTTAGCATTCATGTATTCAATGTTATCTTTAGTAGTCTTATGCAAGTTTAATATCATTTCAGCGTGTTGTGTAGCATCCAAATTATTTTGCACCGAAGAAGGTAAAGGCAATAAATCAATAGGTGCACGAGGAGCAAAACCATACACTATCTCAAATGGGCACATCTTTGTGGTAGAATGCAGCGAACGATTATAACCAAATTCTATATGAGGTAAACACTCTTTCCACAATTTTAAGTTCTTCTTTAAAACAGCCCGCAACATAGTAGACAAAGTTTTATTTACTACTTCAGTTTGTCCATCAGTTTGGGGATGACATGTAGTACTAAACAACAATTTAGTCCCCAACTTAGCCCATAAACATCTCCAAAAGTGGCTAAGAAATTTAGTATCACGATCAGAAACAATAGTATTTGGCACACCATGCAAACGAACAATTTCACGAAAGAACAAATCAGCAATATGCGCAACATCATCCGTTTTATGACAAGGAATAAAGTGTGTCATCTTAGAAAACTGATCCACAACAACAAAAATACTATCCCTCCCCTTTTGTGTTCGTGGCAATCCCAAAACAATGTCCATAGAAATATCCTCCCAAGGAACACTAGGAACAGGAAGAGACATATATAAACCATGTGGATTAAGGCGAGACTTAGCTTTTTGACAAGTAGTGCAGCGTGCCACAAATCTCGACGCATACGTGGCCAAAAGAAGTGTAGCAAGAACATCCTCAGTTTTCTTGACACCAAAGTGTCCCATCAATCCTCCTCCATGCGCCTCCTGTAACAATAAAAGACGAAGAAAGCTATCCAGAATGCATAGTTTGTTAGCACGGAACACAAATCCATCATTGAAGACGAACTTGTTCCATGTTCTACTATCTCTACAATTCTGCAACACATCTTTAAATTCAGCATCATGCACATATTGTTCCTTAATAGTTTCTAATCCAAATATTTTGAAGTCAAGTTGAGATAACAAAGTATAACGGTGCGACAAAGCATCAGCAATAATATTATCTTTACCCTTTTTGTGTTTGATAACATAAGGAAAAGACTCAATAAATTCAACCCACTTTGCATGACGACGATTCAACTTAGCTTGACTACGAATATGCTTCAAAGATTCATGATCAGAATGAATAACAAATTCTTTAGACCATAGATAATGTTGCCAAGTTTCTAATGTCCGAACCAACGCATATAATTCTTTATCATAAGTAGAATAGTTCAGACTAGCCTCACTCAATTTCTCAATAAAATATGCAACATGTTTTCCCTCTTGTAATAACACCCCTCCCAAACCAATTCCACTAGAATCACATTCAAGCTCAAAAGTCTTAGTAAAATCAGGAAGTTGGAGTAAGGGAGCATGTGTTAGCTTATCTTTCAATATGATGAAGGCCTGTTGTTGTGCATCGCCCCGAACAAAGGGCACATCCTTCTTGGTAAGCTCATTCAGCGGCGCGGCAATTGATCCAAAGTCTTTGACAAAGCGCCTATAAAAACCAGCGAGGCCAAGAAAACTCCTCACTTGTGTGACCGTCTTGGCCTGCGGCCAATTCTCAATAGCTTCAATCTTGGCTGGATCCACTTCAATTCCCTGTGATGTAACAACATAGCCAAGAAACGCAACTCGATTGGTGCAAAAGGTGCACTTCTCAAGGTTACCAAACAAACGTGCATCACGTAAAGCATTGAAAACAGCACGTAAATAGTCCAAATGATCCTCTAAAGATTTGCTATAAATCAAAATATCATCAAAGTAGACTACCACAAAACGCACAAAACGTCCAATGAAAACACGTAAAACTTCGTTCATTAATCTCACGAAAGTGCTAGGTGCATTAGTTAAACCAAACGGCATTACTAAACACTCATATAAACTGAACTTAGTTTTAAATGCTGTTTTCCATTTATCTCCTAATTTCATACGAATCTGGTGGTAACCACTACGTAAATCAACTTTAGAAAACATGGTAGAGCCACTCAATTCATCAAGCATGTCATCTAAACGTGGAATAGGATGACGATATCGAATAGTAATATTATTGATAGCTCTACAATCAGTACACATGCGCGAAGAACCATCTTTCTTAGGTACCAAAATAATAGGAACAACACAGGGGCTAAGGGACTCACGAATACGATCTCTGTCGAGTAGTTCCTGAATTTGGCGTTGTATCTCCTTTGTCTTCTCTGGATTGATTCTATATGGCGCGCGGTTGGGCAACGTAGTGATGCTCAATTCCTCTAATAGGAGGTAGTCCTGGTGGCAGCTTAGCGGGAAAGACGTCCTCATATTCCTGCAAAAGGTTAGCAATAGCGGGTGCAAAGAAGGAGGCATATCCTCTAATGAAAACAAAACCTCTTTGCAGACAATTGCATAACATTGAGTATTGTTTACATCTAGTTCAACAATATCAATTTTATTTGCAAGCATACATGGACTCTTCAAACGAATTTCAGTAGCATGTGTAGAATCAGATTTTGTGTTCTTTGGTGGTACAAAATCTACAGCAACAATCTGATTCTCACTTTTATTTTTCTCCTCAGTTTTAGCTCTACTAGCTCTAGCGAGATCATCTTTTAAAATCTGTTCAGGAGTCATAGGTTTTAGACCAATTTTCTTTCCATCATGCATAAGAGAATAGTGATTAGTTTTGCCATTATGAATAGATTCTCTACCAAATTGCCATGGTCTACCAAGTAACAAAGAACACGCTTGCATAGGTACAACATCACAATCAACAAAATCAGAATATGTACCAGTAGTAAAATTCACGCGTACCGTTCTTGTTACCTTGATCTTGCGAGAACTCTCAAACCATTGGATGTAATATGAATGTGTGCGTTGTCTTGTTGGAAGTGCAAGCTTCTCTACCATGTCAACACTAGCCAGATTGTTACAACTCCCTCCATCAATGATGATCCGTATAGCTCTTTCCTTGACAACACCACGTGTTTGGAACAGGTTGTGGCGTTGATCTTGCTCAGATTTGCTCAATTGCACACTCAACACATGTTGTGTAATTAAGCTCTTGTATTGATCAGCAGCTTCAGCTCCCATTACCTCTGTCTCTTCATCAGCATCAGAATTGTCTCCATCTCGAGCAGAAATAAGGGCTAATGTATCTTCATCAAAGTCACTCGCTGAATCGTATTGACCATCATCACGCACCATCATAACACGTTGTGTTGTGCACTGTCTCTCAATATGACCAAAACCCCAGCACTTGCGGCATTGTATATCCTTTGTTTTACCCGTGGAAGCCATAGAAGATGCGCTACGAGCAGGAGTATTGGATGACGGTGGAGGAGCAGCTGGAAACCTTGTAGTGGCCTTGGATGTGGTAGTAGCTGGTAGCGAATCACGAGAAGGAGGTGCTGATTGTCGGGATGTCCAAGTGGATGTGCGACTTGCAGAATTATTAGTCCTCCTTCATGGTGTTTGGCGATCCTGCACTCCACGTTCATCTTTGCAAGCAAGATGAAACAAACGAGTGATAGAATTATATTCCTTATAATCTAATATATGATGAATGTCCTTGTTTAATCCACCAAAGAAACGTGCAAGCATTTGTTCAGTAGATTCAACAAGACCACACCGAACCATCCCCGTTTGCAATTCCTGATAATACTCTTCTACAGAATTTTTTCCTTGCTCTAAACGTGTCAGATTCTTTAGTAAATCACGTTGATAAGTGGGAGGTACAAAACGAACACGCATATCAGTTTTTAAAGCAGCCCAAGTACTAGGAATAGTAGTAGGATTTAAACGACAATACTCAGACCACCAAAGGGAAGCAAATTTAGTAAATTCACATGTAGCAGCACTAACATGCATATTCTCAGGATATTTTAAACATGCAAAACGTTGTTCTGCTTCCATATCCCATGTAAGATATGCATCAGGATTATATTTATCCTCAAAATATGGAATATTTAATTTAAGCTTTGCAACATGATCATCATCACGTACCGGTGGTCGAGCGTTGCGGTAGTAATGTCGGGGACGGCCAGCAGGTACCTGTGGAGGTTGTTCAACCTCCTCGTCAAATAGATCGTCGTCGTCGGGGTCGTAGTAGTACCCGTCGTCTGTCCCCAATGTCGCAGCAGCAGCCGCGACGGAAGTCTGAGGTGCGTCAGCTGCAGCGGTAGCCGCCTGAGGTGCAGCGGCAGCCAAACCAGCAGTCCGACCCATGATCGGAATGCATCGTGCGCCATGCCGAGGCGCCAATGGGGCGGGTGCGGGTGAGGGTGCCGGCAATCTGGCCAAAACCTTCTTGAACCGAGCGTCAAGCTTGTCGTTGAAGGATTTCTCGAGCCCATGGATCTTGTCCATGGCGTTGATGAGCTTGGTGTCAAACTCCCCTATGCGTGCATCCACATCTTCAGCGCGACCGACCAAGAGCTCGGAGAAGTGTGCATGTAGTTCTTGGTTCGTCATTGTGGCAGGGTTCCGCGAAGTATCTGTCATGGTTAGTCCTTTAAAAAGCACAGGTATATATTATGGAAATATGGTGGAAGGCACGCGTAATCCGTCAAGCAATATACGAAGCTCTTACAAGTTCTTACCAAACAGCAGGAAAAGGCGATGTGCAACCGCGAGGATCAGTGGGTCTACAGATTGAACCAAGCGATTACCAGGAGTCGAGACACCGCACGTGGAGAATATCTGTGGAGCTCTGGGAAGGCTTAGCAAAGGGGTTAGCAATTATCAAAACAGCAATGCAAAAGTTGAAAGAATGCTCAACGACGGTACTGTGCTGGTCCTAGGCTAGACCGTACTAGAGACGCGAGCCTAGATCACCAACGATGTCACGACGCGACACAACAAGCAATGTATGATGATATGGCACCCTGAAAAGCGAACCGAGATGCGGAAAATCACTATGATGGCGAGTGTCTAAAACTGATCTACGGGGTCTAAAAATAGGTTAGCCCCAAAAATTTTTTTCGAAATTTTTGTATTATGCTCCGGAAAGCGCGCAGGCGCCAAAAAAATGTCGCTATAACGTCCGATGGAGAAAATTGATCCCCGGGGTCGAAAAACAGTATAGCCAGAAAAAAAATTTGGAGGCGGTTGCAGAAATTTTTTTTTGCTCTCCTTCTAGACTTACGACCGGACTCTAAGATCGACACGGACTTTACCTTAACACGGAAACAACAAAGAAGGAAAGTAAAAAGAAATAACAAGGAAACAATAACTCAACTCGGACTCGTGCCGCGACAGGATAGGTGATCGGATCCGTGTCGCGGTAGGAAGGCGGTGGCGGAGTTTTAGGGTTTATAGTGGTGGAATATGGTGGCGGTGATCTGCGAGGGTGGCGGTGACTACTATGATCAGAACTCGAAACTCTACGGGACGAGACACTAAGACCAGCAACTTGACGCGACGATGCAGACACAAATTCAACAATGCAAAAATGAAAAGATAATGCAAGGCGTAGATTGGTGATGGGATGGATCTAAACTCTAACTGTGTTTTTGGCTTTTTCGTGGGTTATAGGTAAAAACATATCTAATATACGAAAACAGTAAAATCTCACCGAGCAACCTGAAATCTGATACCACTTGATAGGGCAAAGGTGTCCGATCTTTCGATAAGATGATGATAGTCGATTTGGTGGAGTTCGGGCTTGACGATCCGACTACACGTGCGAGCACGAGCGCCAATGCAATCGCTAGTCCAATCTCCTGGAGGTTACCGATCCTGCGGGAACACGATCAACCTGACCAGCGAGGGTCTTAATTCCTACCTGAAATCGAGAAGAAGTAAGAATCAATATTGCAATCAAGATATTGCGGATTAAGAGGAAAGCTTTATTGAAAAGGTGGGATCCTGTATAGGTGCGAAGTACAAGAGGCCTCTACGACGCTCGAGCCTTGGCGAAGTTGCTACGATGGCTAACTTAATGTCTAAACAAAATCCGAGTCTAGGGTGACGGCTATGTGGAGTGTTTAAGGAGGAAAAGATGGGGTTTCGGCCAGCCATATATGGAAGTGGTGGCCGAATCCAAACCTAGAAGTACTTTCCCCCTCAAATACGGACTCTAAAAAGTGGCTGTTTAAAATCCTGCGAAAATTACATGGGCCTGGCCCAAAATAAAGGTGTCGCAGCACCATATTAAGCTATGAACGAATTCGTGAAGTATTAATCTTGAATATTTCGTCCAAGCCTTCTTTCTTCATTATGGTGGCCTCAAAGTTCTGAAATCTTCATCCGTGGCCTTCTCTTGGATCATCACATGATTGCTGCCATCTCCATGCATGGCCATGCTCCAATGCTTGTCCCTCTCATCCATGCTTGGTCCATCATTCCTAAGAGTAAGAAATACATCTGATTTAGGCAGCATCATATTCTCATGTATGTGAGGAATAGTTCCAAAAAACGAAAGTACCTGATAGTTAAGTTGTTTGGCACGAGATCTTGTGATGGGTCCTTGTATGTGTGTAGCTGTAGGTACAACGGTTGTATCAATAGAAGGGATGTCCACATCAGGTTCCATTCCTCCCACTGAAGGAGGTAGTTGCGCTGCTTGCCAGAGATCGAGGGGTCCCGCCCGGGGTGCTTCTGTCGTTGAATAGACCGCCACTGATGGACGCGAAATTCCACTGGGAATCCGCCTCCCCGACGCCGAGCTGGTCGCCAGAACCGGAATCCGGTCGTCGGAACGACTGTTGTGGGGCACGCCTCCAGGTCCACGTCTTCTATCCGGATGAATCGGTCGACCCGGGAAACGAAACAGTATATTTTGACTTATGGATGACACGGTACTAATGTCGGTATGACACGGTACCAATAGCATTTAGGCGGTGGCAGCCTTAATAATTATATATTGAAGCAGGGGTAAAGTCATCAAAAAAATATAAAAACTACAAAAAACTTTTTTTCTTTATTATTATTTTGTACTATTATGCATTTCAATCAAAGTGTACGTCTCTATGCGTGGATACATATTTCCCGCGCGCCCCATCCAGTCATGACGAACTGACCGAATAGATAGCTGCCGCTCCCGCTTCTTCTTACCTCCTTTGGTAGACGTCTTCTCTGATTTATCGAAGCCACCACCGACCTCCTTTGGTACACAGCTATAACGTGTAATTTCATCTGTATTCTTCTACGAGCTGTAACTTTTGCATAGGAGCTCCGATTGAGCTGATTCTAGAGGCATTGCTATTCCCTCTATTTTAAAATATAACATATTTTAGATTTTTACAGAAAATAAAGTTAGACTTTTTTTAGTGTGTAAATTTATCCTAAAGTTAAGTGAATCTATATACTAAAACAAGTCTAGGTACATTTGCTTTATAAAACTAAAACATCTATTTTAAAATAGAGAAAGTAAGAATTAGGGTTCCTTACCCGCAAAAGAAAAAATTTAGGGTTCCTACAT
Organism: Avena longiglumis; assembly: GCA_030063025.1. Lineage (NCBI taxonomy): Eukaryota > Viridiplantae > Streptophyta > Magnoliopsida > Poales > Poaceae > Avena > Avena longiglumis. The sequence continues at coordinate 427,995,875 of CP125979.1, forward strand.
TGTTGTTTCGTCGTACGGACCATGCATCCCAGAGCGCTCACGACACATGTCCGCACCCAAAACGGCCATATAGCAGGCTCCTATGCGCATCCTGCAAGTTCGATAATAAAAAACGAGGGGATAAGTGACCACACTTCATACGGCTATTTTTTTTCAATAATATTTTTTATTTAATTTTACAAATAATATACGAAATAAAAATTTTACAAATCTAATGGACCGTCTTTTTTTTAAAAAACAACAGAAGCCGGTCTTTATTTGAGAAGACGACGAGCGCCGTCTTTAATTAAAAAGATGATCAGGAGCTATTCTTTATTAGAAAAGACGACGGGCGTCGTCGTCTTTCAAAATGACGAGACGACGACGCTAGAGCGAGCTAAATAGGTAGGTAGGTCAGCGCGCGCGATGGTGTTTGGTTGGAACTAAGCTAGCGATGTCCTTGCAGCTAGCAGTGCGCCCTCGCTCACTAATGATTCATACTGATCGCATGTGTTTCTGTGCCAACTCAACGGATCCAATTCAGCATCGTCATTTCGAAAGACGACGGGGCCGGTCATCTTTTCAAGAACAGCTTCCCGATCATTTTTTCAATTAAAGACTCGCGTCCGTCGTCTTCTCAAATAAAGACCAGCTTCCGTCGTCTTTTGAAAAGAAGACGGTCATTTAGATTTGCAAAATTTTCATTTCGTGTATTATTTATGAAATTAAATAAAAATGTATTATTTAAAAAAATGAGAGCCCTCCGTGCGTGTCCAACATATTAATCTATGACTTAAGCCTGAGGGTCTACCCGCCTGCTGAGGCCATTCTCATCGCTGAGCTTTTTCGTCCGTTGGATCATATATGAAAGCCCCACTGCGCCAGGGAATGGGTACGTTTTTTTAGAGTAAAAAACCCTGCTCGATCTAAGTCCACCCTCAGACAACTTAAAAAAAATCCCACCCCCGACCTAGGCACCAGCGCCCACCTCGCATGCTCCGCCGTCGCCTTTCCTCTCATGCCGCTCTCCTTGCTCCCCACCCCCACCCTCCTGCACGCCGTCACCGCCCTCCATGTCGTCTCCTTCTTGCGCCTCCCCTTCCCTATTCTCGAACTGAAGCCGAATTGCCATCCGCCGCCCACCCCCGCTGTCACACCCAAGTGTTGCCGCCTCACATCTTCCTGGACCGACACCATAGCTAGCGAAGGAGGACCATTCGGGAAGTTCGGCCTCTCCCACCGCGCACGATACGGAGGGTTGGGCTCCTCCCCTGTAGGATTTCGGCAGGAAGGATTCCTGGATCTCGCGGGGTACCCTCGCGTGGATCTGGTCATGGATCAAGGGTGGGGCCACGCGGGGAGGACGCACACGGTTACTTAAGTTGGGAATGAAGCATGGTGACGGTGCCCCGCTGGAGTGGAGAGCGCTAGCGTCGCCGGAAGTGTCTCTGTGGCGGAGGCTCCGATCTGGGCCTGGAGGGCCTCGATCTGTCTCCCATGCTGCTCATCTCTTTAAGATGATATGTGGGGTAGAGGTATGAGACGTGGCCGGACGAGGTGCCGGCGCAAACCAAACCACGCGCTTCTATGAATCATGAAGCTGGGTGGGTGGGTTGACTGTACGGCGGCTTGACTGTGCATCTGGACGTTAGATGCAATTAGGCCTCCTTCTAGGTTTTCTACTACAGTCTACACACTCGATTTTGTATGGCTGATTGTGTCCCATATATTTGTGAAATTTGATTTCAGTGAGATTCAGTGGTTTCCTAGAGATGATTTCTAAAAGCAATTTTGCTATATTTATTTAGTTTACCATGTTTTTACTAGCCACCTTCTTATAAACTTGTAAGTGCCTTTGAATTGGGTTATGCAAAAAGCTAGCGGAAGAAATGTGCAATTCATTTATTTCTGAACCCAACCAGACTGTCCTTGTGTGATGTTGATTTGGGGATTGTTCAGGTGCAGGGCATGTGCTAATGAAGATTTCAGAGAATAAAATGTCGAGGTGGTTGTTGATCTGGGGTCAGTGTTTGTAATTATATTTCTATATGCTAGCGTTTTATTGTGCTAATTGTGGTATATAATATAGAAGATATTTAGACATAAGATCATTATCGACGCAATAGCACCAAATAAAACCTGTTGTTGTTTTCATGTGATGATGTGTATAATTGAGAATCGGTTGCACAAGGAGATATGCACATATCCTTACTAATAACCTTGTGTTTACAAGGCTGCTTTTGTATTTTCTAGCTTGTTATCTGCAGCCGCTATGGTGACTGTTTTTTCTTGCAGGGCATGAAGTTTAGGAGCAGCATCAGGATCGTCGGTATGCAGCCAGATCAGGGATGGTGGTTCATGTCCAGTGACGACTTCAGCTGAAAAGCACTTGAGAAGGTACTGGGTACAGGTATACTAAATAAAAGTATGCTAGCAAGCATGCAAGTCCCATATTAGTCTGGTTTTCCCATGTTTTTCCGTGTAAAGCTGCAGGAACATACAGACAGGATACTAAGTCCTGTTTGCCATCTGTATGCGAATCGTCTTAGTTTTTGGGCCTAAATATTATGTGGGTCCTGAATCTAGAAATACTAAATGTAGATAAGAGCGCATGCAGATTAAATATGACTTAGCTTGAACTGTGCATAAGCTGTTGCTGTTGGGTTTTAGGTTACGAATTCCGATAATAGCCTCTAGAGATGGAGCTTCTGTTGAGATGGTTTTATTTGGTGGCATAGCTCGTGATTTAATTAGCAAGCCTGTTAGAACAAGAACTAAAAACTACACCTTGCTCTCCACCGTGCCAACTGAGATATCTGGTTTGGTAGGAAAATTTATGTTGTCGATGTCGCGGTGTCACGGTATTCTTTCCGGAAAACTGATATCAGCTTCAAGGTCCTTAAGTTTTATCCTGAAGGGAGCTCTATCTTTGCTGGATTTGATGCGACATTGCTGGCTGCAGGCAAGCCAGCTGGATCATTGTTTTTTCTGTGCAATAGATCTGTTGAGCAAGCTTCTGGGAGTGATAAGGATTTTTTATATGCTAACTTTTTTTGGTTTATGTTGTCTGTCGGTCCATGAACTGCTCTTGCTGATCTTAAGGATCTGCTGATGACGAAGACCAGGCGATCCTTGATACTACGCCACATGATGAGGCCTTGCATACTCGGCCTCCTATTGTTGTTTTGGTGTGTGTAGATGCGGTGGCCTTCTCCCATTGTTTGTTTCTGTTTATTGGTTCTCCTAATCTGGTCTTTGCTGCAGGAGACTCCTATGAAGGAATTGTTTTCTGATGACAACAAACCAGGTGGTGATTATCTCTCCGCACCTTCTGTACAGCATGTGGAAAGAGGATTTGTTATTTGCGTGTTTAGTTTTTTGCTGCCACTATCTCTTAGGCACGAGTTTGTTACTTTGACCTTTTCGGTTTGGCTAGGAGTGTCAACGTGAAGAGGCCGTTGTTTGTGGACGGTTCAGAGAAAGGGGGAAGAAGGTAACCGTTTAGTGCCTGTATGTTAGGCCTATGCTGGCTTTCTTGCTGAAATGAATGTTTGGTTAACTCAATGTTATTCTTTCTAACATGCATGTCAGTTAGGCAAGTAGGAGCCGTTTCCTTGGGATGTGTTAGCTGAAGAGGCAGCATGTTGTAGTGCTAGGGTAGCATGTGCCTCTGAGTTTTGTTTATGTGTGTTATCTTCCCAGAATGTGTTGGACGATCGAGGAGGCAGCATGCTCGAATTATGTAGTGTACCCCGCCAAACATGTCATGTATGATATTTTGTTTAGTATGATACATCGTGTGGGTACCTCAAGCAAAAGAATTGCTCTGTTGTAAGATAAAGAACCTTCTTTTATCCATTAAAAAAATTATCTGAAGATAAATAACATCCCCATGCTATCGAGGAGCGTCAAGAAACCTTTAACAAGCTACCTGAAGCTACTGTTAATGCCTGCTTATATATGTTAATGTTATTTACCCCTTTAACTTAGAAAATGTAGCATGTTGCACCTCCTTCAACTTAGAAAATGTAGCATGTTGCACCTCGTGTGGAGCTCTACACGTAGCCCATGCAATTAATCTGACCTATGTTACGTGTTATCTAAATTTTGATTTTCAGCTGCGACAAACTGAATATAATGACCATGTGTTCTTACCATAGAGATCAGAACTGTAGGAAACTGCATTCAGTCAAATTTCACTTCTGATTTTTAGTTATGATAAACTGGATTCATTTCACTCCTGCCTTTTTTTGATGAGATGGTCGTTGGAGCGAATTTTTATTGCATTAAGATCAGATGGCACAGGAATTGGAAAACAAAGAAAAGAAAATTCTTCAACATGCGAAATTATTATGCCTGGCTCCAAAGAAGCGTGTACAATATTTTTATCATATAGGTTCTAAGTTTGGTCCACATTTCTGCATACGAGCTGGTCTACGAGAATCGAGGATTTAAATAGCAGTTCCATTTTCAAGTAAGGTTTGTAATCAATTTTTGTAATTCAGTTACTCCAACTCCAGCCGTAGTTTCTGTCCCAGATGGACTTTTTTTTTCTTTTAGATGCACCAGCCGGAGTTGCAATGGAGACAATGGGCATTAAAAAAACCATGCGCTTTGTCATTAACTCCACTAGCAAACTGTTTCTATGCTCCTAAAAAAATCCTTTGCTGCTACGTAGAGTACACCTAAATAAAAGTTACCGACAATCAGGACGCAAATGATCGAGCCGTGCGATAACACTGGGCAGCCGACGCAGCGAAGCGCGCGTGCCGGTCTAGTAGTTACTAACTATGTATGATAGTTGTGTCATATGTTGTGCCGCGTGTATCGTATCGTCGTCATGGCAGCACACTTGTGTTTTTGAGTGTTTGGATATTATCTAAAAAAAAGGAGTGTTTGGATATTGCTCTATCAATATGTTTTTCATGAGCTAAAGGCCCAATTAAAGGTGATTTTGGAGGCGCAGGAAAGCTCCCAGGGATTAATAAGGTTTAGAGCTCGAAGAGTGGTGAGGTAGGTCAGGACACAAGTTCACATGAAAAAAACACCCCTAGCTCTCGCGACTCTTAGCCCGCCCCCGCGGCGGACGGTTCGTCGCCGCCAGCTTCTCCTCCCCTACCTTCCTCCCTCCGTCTCGCCACCGCCGGGCAAAGCCCGGGCAGTGCTGGCGGAGGCGGTGGGGCGTTTGCGGCTTTGCTGGCCAGCGGCGCGCTGCTCGGTGGCTGACAGCGGCGGGGTAGCGGGACAGGGCGGCTGGACTTTGTTCTCGGGCCCAGATCTTAGCCCATGTGGGCGTGATCTGGGTCAGGCGGCTCCTGGTGTTCGTGATCACGGTGGCCTCATCTCGGAGGTTGCACGATGGCGGCACGGGACGGTTGGTCGACTGGTTGGCACGGGTCGGTGCAGGCTCGACGAGCAATAGTTGGCGACGGTGGTCTTGGTGATGCAGCCCGGCGGAGGGGCTAGTCGGGCCTGAGGGGCCTGACAGGCCCCACTGCTACGTCTAGTCAGCAACTTCTTCTGGCAGTGGAGGGAAGTTCCCCTTCGATTGACCACGGCGCGCGGCCGGAGGCCAGATCCTAACCTGCGGGTCTAGATCTGGCCATCGATGGATGCAGAGTGCGATTTTCAAGGGTGAACCTGCCGACTACACTTATGCTGGCCAAGTGAGTCCGACCTGTCACCACATCCGTCTGTCTCAACGTCCACTTATGAGGAGCATGCTCCGGACATGGAGTAAGGTGGGAAGCAGGTTCATCATGGAGATCACGGTGGCCGCAGAGGAGAAGCAAGGCTCGAGACCGCGTAGAGTGTTGAGGACGAGCGCCCGATCCGACACCGGGGAGTCTCTCTCAGAGAGGGCGTCGGCGATCTTCTTCTGGCTGCGGTTGTACTCGGTGATGGAGGAGGCACCCTGGACCAGCTAGCGGAAGTCGAAGTCAAGGTAGATCGCCTTGCTAGCCTTATTGGCGGAGAAGAGCTCGAGGACGGCGAGCCACAGCTGGCGCGCGGTCTGGTCGCGGGTGAGGACCATGTTGGCGACGTCCTCATCGATGGCGGCGTGCATGACGTTGAGGACGGTGTAGTCCGAGAAGGCCCAGTCAGCGTTGGTAGGGGCGGAACCGCTGGTGTCATCGATGTGCCCGCTGAGACCCGTGCGACCGAGAGAGGTGCGCATGTAGATCTCCCACTTGGTGTAGTTCCCGCGTCGAAGGAGAGTACAACGGGGCCGACATGGCGCGGGGCGCCGCCGGGAGGCAGGGCGTCGTTGGTGGCGGGGACGAGGGCACCGGAGGCCGAGGAGAGGGCGGCGGGGCAGGTGGCCATTGGTGGAAGCGCAGGGGCGGACCCAAGAAGGGCCTTGTGGGGGCCTTGGCCCCTACTCAAATTTCAGATCTGTAGTATAATCTACATACTTATATAATAAAATCACTCAAGTTATTTGAATTTGCTAACAAGATGCCACCAGTCATATGATTGCCCCCACTAAAAATTTCAGAGCGGAAGGGAGGTCGGCTAGGGTTAGACCCTGCGGCGGCGGCTAGGTTAGGATCCGTGGGGGTTTAGGGTATTGAGTATGATAATATGTAGAATGGTATTGGGGGAAGCCTCACACAGTAAAGGCCATGGGGTTCCTGTGTTTATATAGGCACTCAGTCCAATTAGGGTTTAGGTACAGTTACAGTTAGGTCCTATGTAGATAGTGTTGGGGTTCGCAGCATAGAAAACAAAAAAGTTCCTACGCGATGTGATGACCCACAAGTATAGGAGATGTATCGTAGTACTTTCGATAAATAGGAGTGTCGATCCCAACGAGGAGAAGAAGGTGTTGACTATTGGTATGGAGCAGGAACTCTCTGCAAATACTTAGCAAACGGATTTTTAGGCGTTTTCTAATAAAGTAACAATACAAAGTGCAAGTAATAAAGAACAAACACAGCAAGTGGCCCAATCCTTTCTTAGCAAAGGACAAGCTAGTGGAAATACTTATAAGGACCAAACGTTCTCGAGGACACATGAGAATTCTGTCAAGTGCTTTCGCTTCAAATAACTAAGTACTCTTCTTTGGTGTTGTAAGTGTTGTGTGGGTGAACCTGTGCTAATGTACCGACCTTACTTGGACTAATACATACTTGTGATTAAACCCCCTGCAAGCATCCACAAATATAGGAAAGTAATTAAGATATAAACCTAACCATAGTCTTAAACTCTGAGATCCTACGTCTCTTATGCAAAGGTGTCCTAACGGGGGTTCATATTTCTGTCACTCCATCAATCCCACAATTAGTATCCAAATACACAATGCATTCCCCTAGGTCCATAAATGGTCAAGTATCATGTAGTCGACGTTCACATGACATCACTAGAAGAATAGCACCAGAACTTAAATACTAAACCATTGAATAATAACTCAACACAAATCCACTACTAACAACATGACTTCTCCCATGTCCTCAAGAACTAAACGAACTACTCACAAGACATCATATGGATCAAGATCAAAGATGATATGGTGATGAATAACAATCTGAACATAAACAATAATCCAATGGTCCCACTCACAAGCATCAACTACAAGAGTAATTAACACCGGGAAAGTTTCCCCTAATAACTAAAGCAATATCCAACAAAATTGTTACAGCAGGACAGAGTGGTGATGATGGTGCTGGTGGAGATGATGGTGTGGATGATGATGATGATCCTGATGAAGCCTAGCTTGATGATGGTGTTGATGGCGACGGTCTCCCCTCTCCGGGAAGGAATTTCCTCAGCAGAAATCTGTCTGCCGGAGAGATCTTTCTCTCTCGGTGTTTTCTGCCCCGTAGAGGCGGCAGAAATCTATCTGTGGTTGCCCCCTTGGTGTTAGGGTTCCGTGAGGAAGATATAGGTGAGAGGGCGGAGTCGGAGGCCGGCCAGGTGGGCCACACATGCCCTAGGCGTGGGGCAAGGTGGGGGTGTGGGTCCCATGTGGCCCTTCTTCGCCTCCCCTTCTAGCTTCCTCTGTCTTTCGGGAAAATATAATTTTCCCATATTTTTCTGGTATTTTTCTGATCTTCGCGAAATTGCATCAAAACACCTCTTTTTCCATCAGAATCCAGACTCCGGCAGTCCATTCTCCAAGAATGATCCAACATGCAAAACAGTGGAAAAGACATAAGTAATACCTCATAATAATACATATATCAGTGAATAGAGGTAAATTATGATATAGAATGGTGATGCAAATTGGACGTATCAACTCCCCCCAAGCTTAGAACTTTGCTTGTCCCCAAGCAAAAACTGAGCTCAATAAACATGTCCACAAGTTTATGGAGTGAAGTGTCGATAAAAGAATACGGACAAGAGGCATCACACTTACTACTACACAACTCATAGAAGAAAGAAACTCACCATTATATAAATTAGCTTGCAACAAGTACAAGAGTCACAATAGACATGCATAAAGATAAATCATAATTGGAATTAGCAAACTCTTGTTCTTGGTCAGAAAAAAGCTGGCCAACAGTTTCACAAATAGCTTTTTGTAGAAGTTTTACAACAGGAGCACTCTTTGCTCAAAAAGGTTTTTCGATGAAGGCTTTCAAAGTAATACTCAATAGATAAGAGTTTTGTGCAAACAAGGAAGATAAAGAACATGATTGAATAAATCACCATATGAATGCTTGAAACACAACAACTCAAAAGCTTGCTGGAGACAGAGAGGAAGTAGGTTTATTGACTCAACTTAGGAAATAGAAGAAAGGTCCCTTCATAGAGGGTAGAAGGGATTACAAGTCATAAAGAGCTTCCAAAATATTATGGTACTTACTAGCTTTGATCCCTCATTGCCCCTATCATAGGCATCTTGAGATGATTAAGGTTAAAGTGCACAAAGATGGAGTATATGCTTGATGAAATATAAGTTGGCAATCTCATGTCCCATGAATATGAGGGCCACTCCTCATGCTACTCAACTTCAGTTACCGGTAAGTTCTTGCCATTGTAAGTACATGCGTATCATAGAGAACCGCCAACGGGGTACCCCTTGCACATGGTACAGGAGCTATCCCATAACCAAAATGACAAGGCAAGCAGACAATGAGAATCTCAGCGATCTTTTTATTTACTATGTGCATAGCTTTTTATTGAGGATGCTTCACAGATAGCTCATTATGGTGATGCTGCAAGTTTCCACCATGATTAGGCATGGCTTAGGCTAGCGGTCCAGGCGTTTATCTAACACAAAATACAGACTCCATGGACTTACAATTTCCCTCTTTATTTCACACCGTTGACATCCATAGACAAAAGAGCACGATATCAACTATGTAAAATGTACAAGTGCAATGTTGAAAGCGTTCCCCGTGACAGCACGATTCTGCTAATTCCAACGTATTAATGCAAGCATATACAACTTCGATGACACAATGGTTCAAGTCTATTAGCGGCAAGAAAATAAGGTGTGCCATCAAGTTCGTGAGAGCTTTACTAACTAGTTTTCACATAACAAAATACTTTTTAATTGGAAAGGTAGATGAAGCTTGAGAATTTGCTTGGAATAGCAATAATGCTAGTAGGTAGATATGGCGGACACAAATGGCAAAGGTTTTGGTTCAAAGGGAAAGGAAACATGAGAAGTAAGCCTTCTCAAAACAGGTTTTTGGCTAGCAAGGCTGGGTACAAAGCAAAAGAGTTGAAAGAAACAAGCAAACATACAAGTAATAAAGCCAAACATGCAATCTTCCTTGAAGACACAAAAGATCTTAAATAAAGAATACTAAGCTTATGAGCCAACAAGATAGAAAATAAATGATACAAAATACCTGTAAGCTTTTTCTCCTTTTCTTTCAAACCTCAAAAAGTATTGCTACTGACCAGAACTCGGTTTGCCAAAACCAATTTAGATCCACTTGATGCTCCCAAAGTGATGCCAATACTAATCAACAAGATCCATCATATAATAGAGATTGCAAACAAAGATAAGAAGTGCAAAAAGTAAAAGATGAAACTTCTCATTAATATTCCATAAAGGCACTCACACCAAGGGATACATAGATAATCAACTAAAGGAGAGATACTTCCACATGCAAACCAAACTATAAGATAACCTCTCTACCAAAGATATGAATCCACTAAAAAGGTAAAAGATAAAAGATAATGGTTGTGATATCGCGACACTTCCCCGAAGCTTGGAACAAGCCAAGGGGATGCCAAACCTGATAACGGATTACTGATACGTCCAAAATGTATCTACTTTCTCGAACACTTTGCTATTGTTTCTTCTCTAAACTTGTGTGATTTGGATACAACTAACACGGACTGGCGATGTTTTCAGCAGAATTACCTTGATGTCTTATTTTTGTGCAGAAAATGAACTATCAGGAAAAATCCCGAAAAATATGCCAAAAATTATATTTCACCAGAAGATCCACGGAGCCAGAAGAAGAGATGGAGGGGAGGCCTGGGGGGACAGACCCACCCCAGGCGCAGGCCCACCTGACCTCGCGCCTGGAGGGGGTGCGGCCACCCCCAGGGACCTCCTCGGCCTCCCTCTGTGCCTATAAGTTGCCTTTCGACCTAAAAACCGAGGGGGTTCAATAGTTTTTCAGAAAGAGTTTTGCTCCGCCGCCGCCACCAGAAACCAAGATACGGATCCAGAAACTCGTTCTGGCACCCCTGGGAAGACTGTCGATCCCCTATACTTGTGGGTCATCAAGACTATTTTCTGGCGCTGTTGCCGGGGAGCATAGCTTTATTTGTAAGTTCACTTGGATCTATTATTGTTCACTGCTACTCCTTTCATCCTAGGAAAGTCTCGTGATGGAAAGTTCCCTATTTTACCATCCACTACAAGAAGAGGTACAGTCCTAAACACCTCTGTTGCTCTTGATTCACCGTTTGTTATAAGTAAGCTTGTCACACCACCACCACATACTCATGCTACACACGCTGCTACTACTGCTGAGTCTAAAACTGCTTTTGATACTTATGATGTTACTTCTACTGTGCTTGATGCGAGTGGTTCATTAGGTCCTTTTCTAGATGCTACTATGGCTAGTCTAGGAAATACCGAAACTCCTAGTGAAGACACTCTTACACCTGTTAGCTCACCTGAGACTAGTGAGAGTTATGATATTAATGATTGTTACATTGAGTTCACTGATGATTTTGTTGAAGAGTGCCGAAACACACATGGTACTAGTGCTATTAAGAGTCTCCTTGCTAGACGTACTATTATGCCTAAGTTGTACTCTGATCCTAAGTTTGTCACTTCTCCCATAGATATTAAAGATGAAGACTATGATTTCTCTCTTGATTTCTCTTATTTAGATATTATTGAGAAAGAACCTGTCTGTGGGACTAAAAATGAGAGTGTCGTGGCTCATATGAATGAGCTTTCTACTATGAGTGCTTTGTTCTCTGATGATTTTAAGATGCGCAAGTACTTTGTTGCTAAGATCTTCCCCTTTTCACTAAAAGGAGAGGCTAGGGCTTGGTTTAATAGATTACCTCCTGGTTCCATTGACAGTCCTGATTGCTTGATTGCTTCTTTCTTCCAGAAATGTTTTCCTCCTAGTGCCAGACATGCTGCTTTGCAGAGACATTTTGATTTTAAACAGGGATAAGAAGAGAAATTGCCTGAGTCATGGAAAAGATTCTATGCCTTGATTCATGCACATCCTGGATGTCCATTACCTAAGAATGAGCTTCTTGATATTTATTATAATGGACTAACTGATGATTCTAGGACCTACCTAGATAGCTTTGCTGATTGTGTTTTCAGGAAAAGGAATCCTACAGATGCTGAAGAATTAATGACCAAGATAAGCAAGAATTATGATGATTGGACTTCAACTGAGCTAATACACCTGAGCCTATTACTCCTGAACCAGTTGTTCCTGAACCAATTCTACAACTAACAACAAAGAAGAGGGGAGTTATTGCATTAAATGATGAAGTGATGAAGGAAGCTAAGAAGTGTCTAAAAGAGAAAGGTATTAGAGCTGAAGATGTGAAGAATATACCTCCTATAGAAGAATTATGTAAGCCAATTTCCCACTCATCTACTATTGAGCTACACTCTCTCCAACACTTTGATGAATGTGATATTCCTTATGGTAACCCTCCTGATCAATGTTTAGAGGAACTTGACACATTTATTGTTAAACAAGGGTATTTTAATAAACAAGTTCAGAATCATTTATTGGAAAACTCTAGAGCTATCCATGAGTTGAAAGATATTGTGGAAAGAACTTCTAATGATATTAAAATTCTTTATAAACACTTTCAAATGGTTTAAACCAAACTTGATCAACTTGCTAAGGTACAAAAGGATATGCTAGTTAATGCTTTAAGAGATAAACATGCTTATGGAATTAGAACTAGGAGTGGTGCAGCTACTCAAGATCCTTTATATCTTGAAGGACACCCTAAAAGAATTGAGCAGGATTCCCAACAAGGTGAAGATAGTGGTAGTCCCCGTAATAGAAAGAAAAAGAAACATAAGATAGTTGAGGAACCACTTGAACCTGTTGTAGATCCTAATAGTATATATGTCCCTGATGCTGAAACTAAGAGTGGTAATGATAAAAATGAGTCTCCTGATAAGGAGGAAGGTGAGGAAGAACCTGAGAAGCACACTAAGAACACTAGGTACAGAAAGGAAGATTTTATTGCTAATAAACATGGTAAAGAGAGAAAACCTTGGGTGCAGAAACCTATGCCTTTTCCAGGTAAGAAACACAAGTCAAAGGAGGAAGAACACTACAACAAGTTTTGTGAGTGGATGAAACCTTTATTCTTGCAAATTCCTTTGACTTATGCTATTAAGTTGCCTCCTTATTCAAAGTATATGAAGGATATTGTCTCTAATAAAAGTAAGATTCCTAATGATGAGATTTCAACTCTACTTGCTAATTATTTCTTCAATGGTAAGGTTCCAAAGAAACTTGGTGATCCAGATATACCAACTATTCCTTGCTCCATTAAGAATAATTATGTTAGAACTGCTTTATGTGATTTGGGAGCTGGAGTTAGTGTCGTGCCTTTTTCTCTCTACAAGAGACTCCAGCTAGAAAAGTTGATACCAACTGATAGTTCTTTGCAAATGGCTGATAAGTCAACTACTATTCCTGTTGGTATATGTGAGGATGTTCCTGTTCAAGTTGCTCATAATTGCATGGTCTTAACTGATTTTGTTGTGCTTAAAATTCCCGAAGATGATAATATGTCTATTATTATTGGGAGACCTTTTCTTAATACTACAGGTGTTGTCATCAATTGCAATCAAGGAAAAGTAACATTCAATATTAATGACAAAGAGCACACTGTATATTTCCCCAAGAAGGTTGTTAAAAGCTATTGCCTGAATTCCATTGAAAATATTGAAGGCATTAAGGTTGGAGAAATATATTGTCCCATTCCACAAGAAAATTTTGAAACTATTATGATTGGGACATTTGCTATCAAGTATGAGGTAACATAATCACCTTGTGGAATGCAAAGTTTTCCTTCATATAAGATTATTTTGGTAACAATACTTGACCAACCTTGTTAATAAAAGGATTTAAATAAACAAAATAATGTTTCCACTGTGGTTATACTTGCTTTCTTTTTTCATTTCTCCTTCCTAGTCTTTGCTTTAGCTTTAGTTTTGCTAGTTGTTTGCTTATTTGAGTTTCTTAAAGCTCCTGTAGTTTGGCTTTTGGTTTGCTTTTGCTTCTTCTGAAAAAACTGTTTCTGCGAGAAAAGCAATTTTCATACCCTGAAAATTGGCCAAAAATAAAGTTTCCCGAAAAATCCCAGAAAATTCAAAATAAATTTTTCCTCGAAAAAAGGGGCAGAGTGGCACCTGAGATGACCCAGGGGGCCACCCTAGGCCACCAGACCCCTGGTAGGTGTGGCCTACCAAGTGGCGGCGCCTGGGGGGTCTGGCCCACCTGGGCCCCTCCAGGCTGCCTCCTCAAAGCCACCTTCTTTCTCTCTCCCAAAAAACACCGGAAAACTTGCTCAAGCTCGAGTTCTTGCTATTCTTGCTCACGATTTTTGATATCCTTGTTCAGCCCACCTCAAGTGCTGATTTTTGGAGGGATTGCTCCTTGAATAGGGAAGTCATGGACCACCACACCTTTGGTGACATATTTGAGAGTGATGCACCTAGAAGGGCAAGGCTTCCAAGGTCATCTACCAGTACTAGACCCTCATACAATGAGGATCTCATCACTCTGCGATTTGGTGACGAGGGAGATGAAGGTGATGCGCACCCCTCCACCTTTCCTTGCCAGGCCTTCTTGCAAGCTGCTAGGATTTTTAATGATTTTATGACTTTGGTGTAGAGAGCTGGACTAACAAGTTACATGCAGGATGAGAGTGCACAGTATGCTTTGCTTACTAAAACATTTGTGGAGATTTTCTCCTTTACTAATAGTATATTCAAGCCTTCTGTGTCTTTCAAAATTTATGGCAGGGCTCATTCTATGACTTTGAAGAAATTTTGCAAGGCCCTGGGACTTGGTACAACTGGATCATCAAAGAAGATTCAAGATCTACCAGCTGATTTGTTGGAGCTTTACCGAGTAATAACCAATGATGATGACCGCAGAGCTCAGTGAGGGAAGATAAATAATATTCAAATTCCAGCCATTAGGTACTTTTCCTACTATCTTGCCACCAGTGTTCTTGGTAGGGAGTACACTAGTAATATTTCCAACTATAAATTGGCCTTCTTAGCTGTTGCGCTCAACAATGAGGATAAGTATAATCTTGGTTCTCTCATTGCTCGTTGTTTAGATGCTAAGGGGCCCATTTATAGGGGAATTATTGCTACTCGTATTGCTGCTACCTTGGACATTGTTGTTGATCCACATGATACAGTTTTGGCTTCTCAGAGGCTTGATCTTGCTGCCATGAAGGCGCACCACTTTGTCACCACTAGCTCTACTATTGATAACTTGGTTTATAGAATGGTGTTTATTGACGGAGAAGAGTGAGAGATCCCTCTATCCCAAACCACTTTGCTCAGTATTTCTTAGGGACCTTGGTCACGCTCGAAGGCGGAGATAGATGACGAGTTGTGCTCTCTAAACTTCCATGGGCGCTATCAGGAGGAAGCACCCTCATATGACCCCGTGGTACATTACACAGGGGAGTCCTCGAGATCATACCAGGACGAGGGAGATTCCTCGACATACAACGGAGGTGCATCTACTTGGGCACCATGGGATTGAGCCCCACTTAGGCCAAAAGCCTAAGCTTGGGGGGAGGTATACCGACATCACATACTCATCTATATATCATGTTCGGTCGGTTCTTTGTATATCCATTGTTTTTTGCTTTCTTTTGATTTTTGTTGCTTCTTTCTAAAACCCCAAAAATACCAAAAATATTTTCGTTGTTTCTCTTGGTTTGTTTCTTTGCTTTGGTTTGCCTTAAAGGAAATATCCAAAAAGATTTTTGCTTTGTTTGGTTTGCTTTCTTTTTGTTTGGTTTTTCTTGGTTTGCTTGTTTCTGAAAAATCGAAAACACCAAAAATATCTGTTGTTCTTCTTTAGTTTTGTGAGTTCTTTGCAGGGTTCAGCCGTCCTCAGTGGATTTTGGTTTCATGTTAATTATTCAAGTCAAACAAGTGAAGGGCAATAATGAAGATTAAGACAACTCGAGGTGTGGTAAGAGGATGGTAACGAACTCTATTTGTTTCATTTTTGTACATATACTCATCATTGTGAGCATGCTTAGCCTGTTTGTGTAAGGTGTATGTCATTATGGATGCTTAGTAGTTCTTGCTTGTCTATGATCAGCTCCAGTTTGCTAATAGTTTGTAGCATGTCATATGAATGTTTGCTTGCATTGTTTTATTCATATTTTGGTACGATATTGTGGTATCCTCCTCTGACAGTTCATGTGAATCGACTTGGCACATGCTCACGCATGCATATGACTAATCAATAGTCAGTAAGCCTCGATGATTTATTTTGCCTTAGAGTTCCTGTACCACTTTCATGCCATAATTAGTCCTATTTTGTTGCAATCATGATTATGATAGTTATTGCTCTCTCGTTTGTCCCTCCCTCTCTATTGCTAGCCTACACTTGCACTGAGTATGTGCTCTACATGTGCTTCCAACTCCCCAAAACCAATATTGCCAGTTGTGTCCACCATACCTACCTATCAGCATCATTTTCTACTTCAGCGCATATTCTATATGCCGTGTTTTCTTCCAAAATAAAATGTTTGTCTGTTTTGAGAAAGTTAGTTAGTAAAGCTCTCACGAACTTGATGGCACACTTTATTCCTTGCGCTTAATAATCCTGAACCATTGTGACTAGTCCATGAAAGTTATATGCTTGCTAATTATATACTGGGAGTCAGCAGAACCGTGCTGTCACGGGGAACGCTTTCAACACTTTTTGGATATCTCATCCAGTTGATTCCTTGCTCTTTTGTTTACGGATGTCGACGATGTGAAATAAAAGGTGAGGTTGTGAGTTCATGGAGTTTATACATTGTGTTAGAGAAACGCCTGGGCCGCTAGCCTAGCCATGCTTAATCATGGTGGAAACTTGCAGCATCACCATAATGAGCATGTATGAAGCGTCCTCAATAAAAAGCTATGTATATGGTAAATAAAAAGATTGCTGAGATGCTCATTGTTTGCTTGCCTTGTCATTTTGGTTATGGGAAAGTTCATGTACCATGTGCAAGGGGTACCCCGTTGGCGGTTCTCGATGATATGCATGTATTTACAATGACAAGAACTTTCAGGTGACCAAAGTTGAGTAGCATGCAGAGTGACCCTCGTACTCAAGGGACTTGGGATTTCCAGTCTATGGTCTGTCAAGCATATAATTCAGAGTGGACCTCACTTTCACCTTAACCACATGAAGATGCCTATGATAGGGGCAATGAGAGCTCAAAGCTAATGAGTACCTTCCTTTCAGCATTGGGAAGCCTTTCAAACCTTCACAAAACCGTTTTCACAACTTTGTTGAGTCACCACTTATTCTATGAGCACCTTCTTGAGAGCATAGTTGTCATTCTTATGTTTGTTCCAAAACTTGGTTAATTATGTCATGACTTTGATGCTTGTATCTCTGATATCTTTATCTCTAGTCTTCATGTGAACTTCAGAGGTGCATTGACATTTATATTGTGCTCTTAAAACAAAGGCAAGCGAGATACCACTCTATCATACCTTGTTATGAGCATTGTAATGTTGTTTATGTTTATGTTTATGTTTATGTTTCATGCTACTTATTATTATTGAGTTGGTTTCTCTTCATAGCTTGCAATGACTAATGAGTAGACTTAGTTGCATATTCTTTATTATGAATTGTCTAAGCATCTACTCCTGTGCTGAGAATATTTACATCATATGAAGCAAAGTGTTCGTGAAAGTTCTTTTATCGCAATTAGTTTTCAACTGAATTGCTTGAGGACAAGCAATAAGCTAAGCTTGGGAATTACTGATACGTCCAAAACATATCTACTTTCTCGAACACTTTGCTATTGTTTCTTCTCTAAACTTGTGTGATTTGGATACAACTAACACGGACTGATGCTGTTTTCAGCAGAATTACCTTGGTGTCTTGTTTTTGTGCAGAAAATGAACTATCAGGAAAAATCCCGGAAAATATGCCAAAAATTATATTTCACCAGAAGATCCACGGAGCCAGAAGAAGAGACGGGAGGCACTGGGGCAGACCCACCCCAGCGGGCTCACTGACCAAGACTGGAGAGGGGTGCGCCACCCTGCACCTCCTCGACCTCCCTCTATGCTTATAAGTTGCCTTTCGACCTAAAAACCGAGGGGGTTCGATAGTTTTTCAGAAAGAGTTCCGCTCCGCTGCCGCCACCAGAAACCAAGATACGGATCCAGAAACTCCGTTCTGGCACCCTGCCGGGACGAGGAATTTGAAGAGGATCATCGCCATCGTCATCACCAACACATCTCCATCAACCACCGATGTTTCCCTCATCCATGAGTGAGTAATCCCCTGCTGTAGGCTTGGGGATGGTAGGGATTGGATGAGTTCTATCATGTAATCGAATAAGATCTGTTAGGGCATAGTGCCTAGTTTCTCTTGTGCTATTTAACTTTGTTGCAACTTGGTGTGATTAATGCTTGTCATTAGGTCCCGAGTGCCATGATCGTAGATCTGAACTTATTATTGAATCATTATGATAGTATTGTTTGTGATCTTATCTGCAAGTTGTGTACACATATCATTGTGTGGATCCAAAGGCCCCAAAGTGACAATAATTGGGACAACCGAAGGGGATGGCTGTGGTGCGAGGATCACATGTGTTCATGGAGTGTTAATGCTTTGCTCCGGTGCTCTATTAAAAGGAGGACCTTAATTGCCAGTAGTTCCCTAGAGGCCCCGCTGCCACAGGCTGGCTGGACAGAAGGTGTTGTGCAAGTTCTCATGGCGAGCACGTATGACTATATTTGGAGCACATGCCTAGGATTGTTTACTACTTGGATGCTTGTTATTATTTATCTGCAATGCCCTAGATCTTGAAGTTACATGTTTAGACTCGTCCATGCAATGCCCGTCCATCCATCCCTATGCCTACCGCACTCGAATACCACTGTTACCGTTACTATTACTATTGCTCATATTTCACTGTTTCTGTTGTTGTTGCTACTGATAAACTTCTGTGAGCAAGAACTATTTCCAGGTGCAGTTGAACTGACAACTCAGTTGTTAAGGCTTGCAAGTATTCTTTGGCTCCCCTTGTGTTGAATCAATAAATTGGGTAATACTACCCACGAAGACTGTTGCGATCTCCTATACTTGTGGGTCATCAATTACTCCTTCGGTGGTGGTGGTGTTCTCTTGATAAGCTCTTCAATAAGTTTCTTCAAATCCTCAAACTCGAAGGTCAAGGCACGAATTAATTCCGAATTTTTCTCTATGCGGTTCATGATCATGTCAGACCGATAATTCCAGTCCTTGGTATTCTTTCTCACTCTTCTTCCTTAGTATGCTCCTCCCCTGCATGGTTAGAACGAGGCATATCCCACATCGAGGGCAAGTTCCCTTTGGGCACATGTTGATATTGACGCTCATGTATAAGAGCGTGGAAGGGCTTCTTGGTACTTGGAGGAGGTGACCGTGGAGAGAGGGTATGACATGGAGGTTTCCCTCCTGTAGACATCCATGCTGTCCTCTTAAGCTTGGTAGGTTTTGCCACCACTCCAATGC
This sequence comes from Avena longiglumis, assembly GCA_030063025.1. Taxonomy (NCBI): domain Eukaryota; kingdom Viridiplantae; phylum Streptophyta; class Magnoliopsida; order Poales; family Poaceae; genus Avena; species Avena longiglumis. Next base: position 428,015,041 of record CP125979.1, read on the forward strand.
TTGCGACAGTAGTGCGGGTGTCCGGTTGCTTGTCCTCCTCCATGTCTTATTCATCACCTACCAAAATCTCCTCCTCCTTGGGTTCACGAAGATCATCTTCCTCGGGCTTCTTGCCTTTGTCGTTGGCGGAGACCATGGTGCTCTAAACTTGAGGAGATTTTCCTGACAGAAACAGATTGAAATAAAAACACGAAGATAACATGATGCACGAACCTCGGGGGATCCGGGGGGTTATATATTACGAAGTTTCAAAGCGTAAGGAAGGTTTTGATACGAAAACGAGGCGGAGACGGAGCTCGGGGGAGGCACACCCCCTTCAGGCACGGGGCAATGTGGGCCCGCGCCTGGGTGGGTTTGGCCAACCTGGCCTCCGGTTCATCCTCTATTCCGTCTCGTAACTTCCCTTATGTATAAAAAATATAAAAAGATTAGGATTTCACGAACCTTCTGTTTTCACCTCTTTTACCTATTCAAAGACGAACTCTGCGGACTCCTTTTCTCCTTCTCCTGGAATTTCCTTTCCTCACAAGGTCTCACACAAACTTCAATGGAAACATTAGTGTAAGCAAAAACAATTAACCTTTAGGTTCACACTTCAACTGAAATCCATCAAAACAAAGGCTTCTATAAGAGGCAAATGCAAATGATAGCAGAAATCCGTCAAAACAAACAAGCATGTAAAGATTGATTTTTTTCGAAAACCTTATGTTGCTCAAATAAAAAAGTATAGAACTAATGAAAGTTGGGTAACAGCTTGGAGAACAAGCTCAGAAAAATTCAGCTCCATCCGAAGTACTTAGATCCCTCACGAATTTTTACAATGCAACACAAAAATCTATACCACGATAGCCACTTTTCATAACTCCTCCATTTCTCAAAAGTAGTTGAACTTGACACAAAAAACAAAACAAAAAGGATAAGGAGCGGTTATTACAAAGGTAATAACTTCCAAGACTCAACCAAACTCTTGGGTTATCTCCCAATAAGTACTTTTCTTAAATACCTTTAAGTTAGGCTTGGAACTTTCAAAGATGCTCACAAAGGAGATATAAATCTGGAGTGAAAAAGAGCATCAAGAAGCAAATAACCAACACACTTGAGTCTAACCCACTTCCTATGCATGGGGGTATCATGAGAAAATTAATTGTTGAAACAAAAAGCCACCAACATGGGAAGACAAAACAAATGCAACTTCAAAGCTTTCAACATAAAACGGGGAAACTTAACATTATTGAGATGCATAAAACCATGTTTCCCTCTCTCATAATAACTTTCAGTATCACTTTGAATAAAGTTGAATATAACTGTCACTGGAATCAATTTTATCACAAGAATGAGCATACTTACAGTCACCAAAAAGAGGTCCAAGGTCATAAACTGGATCAATAGAAGCAAGTTGTTCCATCCTAAAATCTTCATTAGGCAAGCTATTTTCACAAGGAGCTTTAGCAAATTTGGAAAAGTTAAACTCATAAGAATCTCCATAAAACTTAGTTAAAACTTTCTCCTTCTTACAATCTATAATAGCTCAACAAGTGTTCAAGAAAGGTCTACCAAAAATGATAGGACGAGTTTTACTAGCTGCTGAATTGAGTACCAGAAAATCAGCAGGATATTTAATCTTACCATAGAGAACTCCCACATCTCTTACAATACCAATAGGGAATATGGTTTCATTATTAGCAAGGTGAATAACCACATCAATGTCCTCAAGCTCACAAGGACCAATTTCATGCATAATTTCCCTATGAAGCTCATAAGGAATATCACTAGAACTAGCACCAATATCACATAAACCATAGTAGCAATGATCACCAATTTTAACAGAAAGCATAGGAACACTAGATTTTCTATCCTTACTAGGATGAGAGATAATATTAGAAGCGTCTCCAAAGAAGACAATGTGCTCATGCTCTATATTTCTAGCATCACGATCTTTCACAATAGCTACCACAGGTTCAATATTCAGTTGCTCATCAGGCTCCACAGTTTTCTTAGTACCTTTATTATTTGCACTAATAATCATAGAATACTCCTTTACCTTATCTGGGAAAGGCATTTTCTCAACATAAGGTTCAGGAACAATATGATCAACGGTACAAACCTCTATGCTAGCAGGAACATGAGTAACAATGTCTTTATAAGGAGTGTGGTACTTGTCCCACTCTTTCTTGGGAATTTCAATATAAGAGGCAAAAGCATTAAAACATTTTGCAAGAACTTGAGGATCAAGACCGAACTCATTACTAATATCACGGAAGTCATCAGTTCCCATAAAAGACTTAATGCATTCATAACATAGTTTATACCTGACTTTCTTCCTTTGTCATTCTCCCAAGCTTCAGTGTTCTCTTGAATACGGTCTAGGAGATCCCATTTAGCTTCTTCCTTCATACGTGTGAATGATCCAACACAAGAAGAATCTAGTAAATCTTTATCATGAAGAGAAAGGCTAGCATAAAATTTATTGATAATAATATTGTTAGGGAGTTCATGAATAGGACATTTAAGCATTAGTAACTTCAATCTCCCCCAAGCTTGAGATGTACTCTCTCCATCATGAGGCAAAAAGTTATATATCAGATTTGTATCCTTGTGAATCTCACTGGGAGGATAGAATTTAGAATAAAAGAGATATGCCATTTCCTCCCATTCCATGGATTGTCCATTCTTCAGCAGCTTATACCATTCTTCAGCTCTCCCTTTCAAGGATATAGAGAGTAACTTCTTCTTCACCTGTTTAGTTGTGATACCTGCACACTTAAACAACCCACATAATTCATGGATAAAAAGCAAGTGATCACCAGGATGAACAGTTCCATCCCCAAAATAATAATTATCCATAACACGATCAACAATACTTGTAGGTATCTTAAAAGGATCTATCTGAACAGGTGGTGGTTCATCTACTACCCTAGCAGTGGTAGTAGTTTTCCCAAATAGAAAACCAAGTGGGTTATCCATATTGGAAACAGAGTAACAAGTAGTAACAAAAAGCAATACTCACAGTAGAAGTTTCCTTACCAGTTCCACTCTTCAATAGCGCTTCACTCCCTGGCAACGACGCCAGAAAATAGTCTTGATGACCCACAAGTATAGGGGGTGTATCGCGGTACTTCCTATAAATAGGAGTGTCGATCCCAACAAGGAGCAGAAGGTGTTGACTAGTGGTATGGAGCAGGAACTCTCTGTAAATACTTAACAAATGGATTTTTAGTGGTTTTCTGATAAAGCAACAAAACAAAGTGCAAGTAATAAAGAACAAACACAGCAAGTGGCCCAATCCTTTCTTAGCAAAGGACAAGCCGGTGGAAATACTTATAAGGACCAAACGTTCTCGAGGACACATGGGAATTCTGTCAAGTGCTTTCGCTTCAAATAGCTAAGTACTCTTCTTTGGTGTTGTAAGTGTTGTGTGGGTGAACCTATGCTAATGTACCAACCTTACTTGGACTAATACATACTTGTGATGAAAATCCCTGCAAGCATCCACAACTACAGGAAAGTAATTAAGATATAAATCTAACCACGGCCTTAAACTCTAAGATCCTACGCTCCCTTGTGCAAAGGTGTCCTAACGGGGGTTCAGGTTTCTGCCACTCCGGAAACCCCACAATTAGTAGCCAAATACACAATGCATTCCCTTAAGCCCATAAATGGTGAAGTATCATGTAGTCGACATTCACATGACACCACTAGAAGAATAGAACCACAACTTAAATACTAAACCATTGAATTATAATTCAACACAAATCCACTACTAACAACATGAATTCTCCCATGTCCTCAAGAACTAAACGAACTACTCACAAGACATCATATGGATCAAGATAAAAGATGATATGGTGATGAATAACAATATGAAACATAAACAATAATCCAATGGTTCCACTCACAAGCATCAACTACAAGAGTAATTAACACCGAGAAAGTTCCCTCTAAGAACTAAAGCAATATCGAACACAATTGTTACAGAGGGACGGAGTGTTGATGATGGTGCTGGTGGAGATGATGGTGTGGATGATGATGATGATGATCCTGATGAAGCCTAGCTTGATGACGATGTTTATGGCGACGATCTCCCTTCTCCGGGAAGGAATTTCCCCGGTAGAATTCTGTCTGCCGGAGAGATCATTCTCTCTCGGTGTTTTCCGCCCCGCAGAGGCAGCGTAAATCTATCTGTGATCGCTCCCTTGGTGTTAGGGTTCCGTGAGGAAGATATAGGCGAGAGGGCGGGGTCGGAGGCCGGCCAGGTGGGCCACACCTGCCCTAGGCGCGGGGCAAGGTGGGCCCGCGCCTAGGAGGGGTGTGGGCCCCTTGTGTCCCTTCTTCGCCTCCCCTTCTGGCTTCCTCTGTCTTTCAGGAAAATATAATTTTCCCATATTTTTCTAATCTTCGCAAAATTGCATCAAAACACCTCTTTTTCCATCAGAATCCAGATTTCGGCAGTCCATCCTCCAAGAATCATCCAACATGCAAAAATAGTGGAAAAGACATAATTAATACCTCATAATAATACATATATCAATGAATATAGGAAAATTATGATATAGAATGTTGATGCAAATTGTACGTATCATGATGATGTATGCAAAGATTCATAAACATGCATAAACTTGATTGGGTACCGTGGAAAATCTGTAGCGGAAGCTTGACGGTTGGTGTCGATGTAGACGATCATGATCCGTTCAGTCTTGGTGTACCACTCGATCAACAACACCACACGTGTCGCGTATCCAAGGTGATACACACGTACAACTTGACAACATCAGTGCTTCCCCGTTCCAGCAGGTAGGCGGCGAAGTAGAGAGATATCGCTCCGGGATCACGACGGCATGACGACGAACGCAGTGCAAATCTGGCAGGGCTTCGCCCGGACGGTCCTTCGAAGTTCGTCGGAATTAGGGTTCCGGTGGAACTCCGGCGATCACCGGTGAAGGTATGGAGACCAATGGCGGGAACCCAGACGGAGGAGAGGGAACACTGGCACGACGACAAACACCCAAGGCGGTGGCACTAGGCGACGACGACATGGGGAGACTTCGGCGGGGTGGGCGGAGTGGGAATCGGCGCGGTGGTAGCGTGGGCGAGTGTAACATCCCAGCATTTAGGAACCAACGAAGGGTAGATTCAGGAATCTGTGCAATTGCATGCATTCATCTGTAAAAATGTGGGTAATTTTTTTTGCCAAATAAAAACTTAAAGTGATCAATGTTTATTTCACTCTTTAAGTTTAGGAATAGCCTTGGAGAATGATCGTTATAAACTTTGATATGATCTTTATGAATTAGTGTGTTTTGGGAAAAAGGATTTGAATTCAAACTTGAGATTTGGATTTTACATTTTTAAAAGATTAAGATTATGTTTGAGTAAATATTATTTAATCAAGAAATAATATTTAGTAACTCAAAATTTAAATAGCAGAACACAATCAAGTAAATGGATATTTATTCCATATATTTATTCAATGAATAAGTTACAAAATATAGTTTATGAAGTTGATAAAGAAATAATACATAGTAACCAGAAACTCTATGGAAGGTTGACAATTACATAAATAGATATTTATTTCATACAATCATTTCATCAATAAGTTACAAAATGTAACTTACACAATTAATAAAGAATCTTTACAAGAGTGGAATTACAACAAGAGAAAATTACATTATTATTTAACTAATACATTTTTCTTACAAATGAATAAAATAAAGATTTGAAAGGAACTATTCTATAAAGAAAAAAACCTATTCTAATCTTGAATCTTCAAAGTCTTGTACCTGAAAAACAAAGAACAAACAAAAAGAAAGAAAATAAAGGTTAAAATGTTCTTACTCTCAGTAGTGTCAGTGAGATGCACTGTTCCACTTATCATCATTGAGTAAATATTTAGGGGAAAGTTTAACCAATATGAAAGAACTACATCTTTCATAATTAATAAGCCATAAGTCAAACAATTCCAATTAGTTAGAGGGGCAAGTTTCACCAGGCAGATAAAGGTAATCAGATAAACAGGTAAATCAACCCTGAGCATATCCATAAGGATGTAGCAGGCACACATACAACTTACACACCTAAATGCATGGTGTGTGCTGTCAACACAGCCACTGCTGTCCACACAAGCAAAACAGCCCAACACAGCCGTGGGCAAGCACCACAGTACTAGTTCCTTGCACATACACCACAAGCATCAACAGTCTAGCCTCATCAAACCAAGCCAAACCAAAGCACCACCAAAGATCAACCAAACATCACCTGATGGTGACATAAGGAGGGGGAAGAATCAGGTGGGTAGCAAGGCCAAGCCACAGGAGCTAGGAGGAGCAGGATAGATCAAGGCCAAGCACAGGAGCTTGGCAAAACAAGGACAACATCAGAGGTGAAGGACATGATCAAATCAGCAAGATCAACATCACCACCAAACACAACCATCATTAGTTTTTGTGGTGAGTATCATAAAACCATCACATGATCTATTCATATTATCTAGACAGAAACATGTGTTGTTTTATGAAACAATATCTCAATAATCACCCTGGTGAGGTGAATCTATCCTGGAGATTTTGAGTATAAAGATCAGAAATCAAACTTAGCCGAAAGCACCAATTTCTCAGACCAGCCTCACAGAGTTTGGTGTTAACATAGGCAACTTAAATAATCCCTCATTTGTTCCTACCAGATCAGGGCACATCTCCCAGAGGGAGTAGCACCTCTGATCTTATAAATTGCAAACAAACCATTTACTTAACCAACTAGGACCTAGATCCTAGAGTCTCACACCAACATCATAGGCTTGATCAAACAATAAGCTTCCCAACTAATCTATCAGCATCCATCAAATTCCAGAAATGACCATAAGTAAAGTCAGCAACAAGATATACTTATGTACCATTCTAAGAAGGTTTCATAAGCAATGATATTATCACTAAGACAATCAAATAGTCCAATCTACACAAATCAACTATCAAATCTTTTCCCTGAGACCAGATGCAGGGATCATATCCTATTTATCTATTCATTTTCTAAGAATCATTTGATTCTATTGAATAAAATTCGTAACAAGCATAATCAGGCAAGCCAACAATAACTAGGGCAGTGAATCACTGACAGGATCACTATCAGTATCAAGATACTTACAACAGATAAACACATCAAGTCACCATAGTACCAACCAGAGGCAATACTATGAAACCCTAGCATTTGATCCAACATTAGCCTCAAACCAACAACAACACCACATAATCAAAGGGGTGACTACAAGCACTAAGGTGCGGAGCACCCAAATACTCACTAAACATCATGACCAGACCATAGGAGCATCTTACAAGCACCAAAGATGAACCCTAGTAGCAATACAAGGACAAACTAAGACTGGCCACTAGATACACACAGAGGGATTCGAGGTGACAAGATGAACTAGGATCCACAGAGGCACAACTCACCCGAGGTCCTCGCTGGCGAATTGAAGAGGAAGCAGAAGGGCCGACGTGCTCGCGGCGGCACGGGGAGCACCCAGAGGGCGCTGCAACCCGCACCAGCCACGGCGGCGGCCACAGTAGCACACGAACACCGCACACCACCACATGAGGGTCCGTAGCGGTGGTGGCAGCACCCAACCCCAAACCCTAGGGTTCGGGAACGGGGCGAGCCTGGCCACAGGAGGGCTCTGAAATCAAATCGAAGCGAAGGAGATGAACCAGAGTAGTCGACAACCTCGCCCTGCACCACGGCAGCGGCCAGAAAGGGACACGGCGGCGAGCATCGCCCGACGGCGGTGCCAGCACCCCACGGGGTCGAGGGAGAGAGGAGATGAGAATGAAAGAGAGATAGAGGGAGTGGGCTAAGCGGGCCAGGAACCCTTCGGGGAGCCTTTTGGTCATAGCCACTCGGGTCAAAACGGCCCAATAAGACAATAAAGCTAGCCCAACAACCTAAAGAAAGTCGTAATAATTAAGAAAAAGACCAAAATACCCCTGAACTTAAATAAATTCTAGAAAATCAAATAAAATTCTAGAAATTATAAATAAAATATTTTTGGATTCACAATAATCCAATCTATCTAAATAAATTAAGAAATAAATTGTTGTGCATGTAATTTTTATCAAGAATTTTATAATATATATTCCTTATGGAATTTTATAAAATTAAAGAAAGATGATAAAAATAAATAAAAATCATTTTTATTATATATTAATATTGTAGTATTTTAGAAAAATACTAAATAAATATTTCATATCATTCTTGTATTTAAATGATAATTCTTAAAAGGAATTATTAAACAAATAAAATTCAAATAAGATGAAATAAAATAAAAGAATATAATATTCAATAAATATTAAAAAAATAATATTTATAAATCTTGTACTACTTAAAGGAATTTGTGAAACTAAAATAATGGGTAGAACACACAAAAATAAATAATGCATTACATTACTTTGCATAATCATTTTGCCTCTTTAAATATTGTCCTTACCGGGTAATAATGATGTTTTGTAGACATAGAAGCTCAAGGTCCAGTGCAAGTATCCGACTTCAATACCTTGCAATCACAAGGCAAGTTCATCACTTGCTCATGTCCTTTGAAGAGTCTTTATCAAAGTGTTTGCAAGTTGTGTGTTATCATCTATACTCCAAAGAAAGAAAATATTATTTTCTCAAATAAATAAAATCTTAGGTATCATCCTAAGTGATGATATAATGGAGCAATAGAACTTAGGGTTCTATTTGCAACAATTATGATCAATTAGAAACTTAATAACTCCTGACATCAGAGATTCTAGCGCCGTATATCACGCGTTAACCATGAGATTTGGAATGGGACAAAGAAGTCAGCTGTTGGGCCACGCAGAGATAAAACAAAACTTTTACTCTAACGTGGTGATCCCAAGATCTAGCTTAGGTAGAAGGCCACGAGGTTTACCACTAGGCAGCGATTGCGATTCTTGATGAAGCACGTCGTTGATGCGATGCGATCCTCACGATCCGATCGTCACGGTGCGATCGCCAACACCTCTCTTTGGTATCCACACGCATAAGGAGGAGCACCGGCTGCTAGGTTAAATAACGGCGGGCTGTTGTGGAGTTAGGGTTTCCAACACATGGAATAACCTAACGAACAACGATTAACCTTTCGGGTTACGGTGCTCCACTATATATAGGAGTGAGCGTGGGCTCTACTCATGCGACCCATTCACTAAAGCCCATATAACACTAGTAACCGTGAATCCAACTCACTAACCCGTCCTAATCCGGTTCAGTCCAACCCAACGAATACGAGTTCGATCCAATCCAAACTTGCTCCGTTCTTAAGTGTGTGACCCAGCTCATGGCTACTTGGACACGATTGAGTCCGACTCTCAATCGATCGATCGATGGCGGCTCCTAGCGAGCGTCTGAGCTCCCAAGTACCAAAGAGTCATGACGACTTGCCTTTCCAATGCGACTTACGTCCGAGTCCCTTTTGCCTCACGATATACCTTGTCAGACTATAGGCGAATAATTGTCATCCCTTAAATAGTCTGACTCTCTTATCGATCCGAGATAAGTGATTCACCCGACTAACTCTTAGTCGATCGCCTCGGTTAACACTTAACCGAGTCATGCATGGCCATGCTTTCCGAATCATATCTCATGAGAGGGCCCAGAGAATATCTCTCCAAGTGAAGGGGCAAAATCCCATCTTGGTTATTCACATCATGACTTGATTCTCGATCGACTGAACTACGCCTTTATAAGCGCCGATTCACGGATCAGCGTTTGACAGAACCTAAGTCGGTGATCCTCAACTCGGACTATGCAATAACCTCAGGTCAAAGGATTACATTGATTAAGATATACAAATGACAAATTGTTCGTTGTACCTCAATACGGGTCAATCCGACTCGCTAAACTCTTTAGCCGAATCTGTGTAAGTTGGAATAGCATCTCCATGCCCATGACAAGTGGAACCGAGTCATCAAGCCAACTTTCACATTGGTCTAAGCTGTGTGTCCAGCACAACCTCAATGACCAAGGATATTTAGAACAAACAACATGAATGCATAGTTCCACAACCGAATCACATATTCAATGATACACATCAGATGTTTATACAAGGACTACTTAATATCTTTATGAATACAATGGGAAATATGATCATACATGATTGCCTCTAGGGCATATTCCCAACATCAGCTGCATCTTCTTCCTCTCGCATGTAGCCGGATGTGCAGGTCGTGGCTGTTATCACTCATAGCGTGTATATTAATTGGTAATTCATAGAGGATATGCAACATATGGGTGGGAACCCTCAACGTCCCATGATAGTTCTGGCATCTAACGGTCTGTACAAACCATTGCCGTAATTCAATGTGTGGGCATGGTGTACACCAAGGAGGCATGCGAGGTCACGAAGGGGACAGTGATTGGCTTGGATCACCTACTAGGCCCCACATCATGGAATTGTGGACGGGAAAGTACGCCCGGTTGTGCAACAATGTGGCATCCCGCAAAACCACTACTAGAAAATCGCGTTGTTTTTGTGCATTGCATTTGAGCATCGTCATCATCATGCATTTGTTTGTCTGAAACTATTTTCAATAAGCCTATTTTTGTTTTCTAAAATTACCCTTCTTTTATTTGAAACAAAGTCTCATAATTATCTGCTAAACTATTTAACTAAAAAATTATTTGCTAAAAAGAATTCAAACAAAACAAAACAAATAAATATCTTACAAAATAATAAACCTAAAACCTAAACCCTTTTCTACCTAAAACTAGTCTACCCAGCCCCCCTCCACCTCACCCCCACCAACCAGTGCCCGCCACCTCACCGTTCCCTCCACCTCATCACTCCTCACCGCCACCTCACCAATCCCTGCTCCACCCATCTCCCTTACACCCCGGCCCCACCTCCTGCACCCGGTCCCACCCCGCAGCCCCCACTCCCCACTCACCCCTGCCACCCCACACACGCCACGCACACGGGAACCCCCGATCCCCACCCCACCTGCCCAACGTGGTCAACCACCCACCTTTGCCCCCCCGTGGGTCCCTCTCTCCCCAACCTCCCCCTCTCTCCCGTCCTTGTCCCGAAGGCGCCGTGCCTAGCGCCACCACCAGACCTCCCTCTGCCACGCGACGCCGCCGTCGCCACCTACCCCACCTGCCGCTCCCCATCTTCTTCCCCTGAGACCCCTTCGCGACCCCGCGCCCTCGCCTCCATCCTCGTCACGCGCGCCGCCAGGTGCTGTGTCGTCGTCCCTCCTCGCGCCTTCCTCGCCGGTCCCCGACGCAGCCGTCCCCCCCGCCGCCCGGCCTCTCCCCTCCTCGAGCGCCGTCTGACGCACGCCTCCCGAGCTCACCTCCATCGGCCTCGCCCTCGTCGCCCATGCTCCGCCGCCAGCGACCTCGCCCGCCGCCTCTCCCCTCTTCTCTTCTCCGATTCCCACCTCCGAGCGCGCGCCGCCTGCGTCGCGCGAGGCTCCCGCCGCCTCTCGGCCGCGTCTCCACCAGCCATGGCCGTCGCCCTCCGCCGCCAGGCGCTCCCTCTCCCGAGGCCGCGGCCGCCTTGCCTCCCCGCTACCAGGCCTCACCTTCCGCTGCGTTGAGCCCGCGGCCCCGGCGCCCGCTGCGGACGCCCGCCCCTACTCGCCATCGCCACTCCCTCGGCGACCCTCGCGCCGCCCCTCCGCCTCACGCAGGCCGCGCCATCGCTGCTTGTCCTCGATCGCCGGCGGCCGCAAGCACCTCTCCGCGCCTCGTCCGCCGTGTCGTCGCCCCAGGGTCCCCACCGTCATCTACTTCCGCCGCCGCGCGAGCATGCATGTGTCGTCTGTTGTGTCCGTTTTCTTTGGTGTGGTATGCGGTGAAGAAGTTCGTGAAGGACCCTTTAACAACGCCAACTGGTGCTTGAACGGAGGACCACCGAGAACCCGTGCGATCTGAAGACCGTACCAAACCCAGCGGCAAGTATGAACCCTCGACAAGATCTCCATCACGGAACTCCGATGTCTTCGACATAGGGCTTTAAGGATGTCGTCACGGACCCGGAAAAATCCCCGGACGCCAAGATCGCGGATGCGAATACGCCAAGATCGTCTACCCCGGCACCGTGCGACAAGATCTACTTCACGGATCCGACCCGACCCGCGGACCCGACAAGGTCTTCACGACGACAAGAACGACATCGACCAGGGCGAGTCCGATGTGCCCCCGACGCCGAACCAAGTTCTTCTTCTCGGATGTGACAAGATCTACTTCCGTTATCCGAGACCGATCCCGTCAAACCCTGAACCCTGAGACCCGACCCCCAACCCTCGGAGCCCAAGATCGCCAAACCCTAATGTGATTCCCTATCCGAGACCCCATTATTTTATAATATGACATTATCAACTGTTGCATATTTAATTGAGCATGCTCGCATACATCTCATGTGGTTTGGGGGCCTTATGCCGATTCACCATATAATTAAATATGGGGCCCATATGCGGGATTATCTAGTCTTATATTGGCCTCATTTAAATTTGTGTAGCGAACCGGCGATATAATTTTGCCTTGTTAAGACAACATTTAAATTGCGGGGTATCTAAATAACTTGAACCGTTTATTTAATTGTTGGGACCCCCGGTTCCGCTTAATATGGCCTAATTGCATCGCACCTTTCCATGTCATACATCCTACATGCATCATGCCCGATCTTTTGCCGTAGTATTAAATAGTGCATCCGGTGTTTATTCTAGTGTTTTGCTTCTTCGCGGATAAGGCCGTTGAGTTGATGCGAGCATCGACCCGATCGTCGGTTGAATCTTCGACAATGTTTTCAGGCGATCATCTCCCCCTTTCTACCTATCTTACTTTTATAGTATTTATTCCCTCCTGTTGATCTATTGCTATCTGTGTTGCGATGCTCTAGTTTTCGTACCCGTGATATCCCTTGCAGCCTTATATTGCCTTGGAAACCTCCTATTACCTGTTGTTTGGTAGGTAGTTGGACCTGCGTGTCGTAGTCGCTTGCTCAAGTGCCGTTGCGTGTCGTCAAGTACCACAGTTGTTGGCGTATTGCCGTGTGTTTATTGTTGGAGATGATCATAACTTTAATTACTGTTTAACAACTAAAATTGAAGTAGGTAAGCAGAGGCACAAGTGGGCAATAGATGTTATTTGGTTGTTAACCGTCCACTTTTGTCCCGTAGGACCCCGAGTACTTGATACCTGTTCCTTGAATATTCGCGCTATCCACATCCGGGAGGATCATGGGACCCCCCTGAGCCAGAGCTTGATTCATTCTTATTTCTTGGGGCCACAAACTAGTTTGAGGTTTTATTTACTATCCTGTACTAATGCCATGCTTTACTGTATTATTTACGATTGTGCGAGGAGCACTTGTACTGTTTAGGGAAGCGGAGTGTTTTCGCGGTATCGACAAGCCCAGTTTTGGGTTCCCAGTCGTTTATAGCCACTGACGCAAACCTTGAGTCCGTCTCGGAGTCAGCTAACTTCGTTGCGGGTGTACTCAATGGGGTGGCCCCCTGAAATATTTCTGAATCCTGTGATTGCTTTGTCGTGAAAGCCTCGTTGGTTTTTGATTTGGTTTTTCCGAGGTTGATCGAGTGTGTGTTGCTATTTGTGCACCCCTGCAGGGTAAAACTTTCTGAAAGCCGTGTCATGTTATGGACGACTTGGAGCACAGTATCTCGATCATAGACAACTATAACTAAAGTAGTGCTATAAATTTGACTTTATAATGACTAGTAATCAGCTTCACTATAATGGAATGGCTAAATAAAACTGCCAACAATTGCTTGTTTGGGTTGTCGCTTGCGACCACTGTATCTGACTAGTAAATATTGCAACTATAACGGAATGGCTAAATAAAAGTACCAACAACTGCTGGGTTTTGGGGGTTATCTCATGCTAATCGTGTATTTGACTAGTAAGAGTCGCAACTACCACGGAATGGTTAAATAAAACTGCACACTGCTTATTTTATCAGGATGATTATCTATACCTGACTAGTAATTGCTGCAACGATAACTGAATAAATAAAACTGCCAACTGTGTGAGTTCCTCGGTTGACTTCCTCGTTTGGTCTCGAGGGCGAAATACCAGGATGGGTATGTTTGGTGGTAGTATCAGGTTGGTTCCGAATAGGTCTTTCTTGCTCCTCTCTGATAGCCGACAGTTGTATCGAGTCTCTATAGGTTGTTTAGTGCATGCCGCCGCTGCCGCTTCAGTCCACCATACCTATGTAGGCGAGGACCGCCGAATTCTAGCCTCGCCGTGTACTGGCCTCAGTACTGACCGCTCTCTCTTTTTCCTTTGCCCTTTGTCGGCACCCCTTTTTGTTTAAGCAGGTTTTGAGATCGACGTCGTTAGCAGGGTTACCCTTCCGTCTTGGCCTGGGCAGGGTTATGGACGCCATTGGTTATTCTTCAGGGCTCTTAGCCCCATTTGCCTCTTGTCCGTAGTCGGACGCTCTATCATTTTCAAGGTGATTTGGATCTTTGTATTGTATATCCGTATTTTGACTCATTGAGTCGTTGTTGTATATCTATCTGTTCTGTGGGTCCCATCGAGGACTGTTGTGTAATGTTATTACTTCGTTTTCCACCCGCACGAAAGTGCCTGGTGGTCACCTTTGAATCGTTTCTATGCGGGTTTGGCGGGTTTCGCTAAAACTTGCATAGGGCCGATTCTAAGGGTGTTACAGAGTGGTATCAGAGCCCAGCAGTTACGATACCCCACAAGTCCAGCCTGTAGGATAACCTAGCTAACGGCCGAAGTAGAGTGTCAAAACTATTTTTGCAAAATCGGTTGGATAGTTCTGATTAGGTCTGATTTTACTCCTTACCCCTCTGCTGCTCTCCTCTCACCTCTGCGTGTTTTGAATCCGCTCTCTTCTCTTTCTTCGAGTCCAGGAATTCTCGTGGTTGGGTTTTCGTCGTACCTTCAGGGTTTCGCTTCCTTCTTTGGTAACGGTGTTGCTACATCTAGTCTTCATGCTATCTGAGTTATCCTTTATCTGTGGTACCATTCCTTGTTCCTTGTTTGTGCCTTCCGGTGCTTTCTGACGCGACGACATCATCTACGCTAGATCCGATGCAAAGTCTGCATCACTCCTTTGTTCCTGAACCTCGATTGTCAAGATCTTTAGTCTGATTCCGAGAACGGTTGCACGCTTTTCCACTGATTGTGCGGAATAATAGTTTGGGTGCGTGATGGATTGGCCCCCATGCCGACTACCCCTTCTATTCGCTTTTGTACATTGAAGTGGATGAGAATGCATCGGTTCCCTCTTTCCATCGAAGCTAGAGGTGGCTTTATTTGTTGATACCTCTACCTTTGACCTTTTGTTCCCGGAGTGTTCTCTCGACGATCACGTACAACGACCTCTTGTTAGTGGTGTCGCGAGGATCTACACGATGCGAGAAGATTCAGGTCGCCGCCCTTCCTTCCGGTACCATGAGGCGGATCTCGAGGGCGAGATCCATTGTTAGTGGTGTCGAATTGTGTCATCCCGCAAAACCACTACTAGAAAATTCGCGTTGTTTTTGTGCATTGCATTTGAGCATCGTCATCATCATGCATTTGTTTGTCTGAAACTATTTTCAATAAGCCTATTTTTGTTTTCTAAAATTACCCTTCTTTTATTTGAAACAAAGTCTCATAATTATCTGCTAAACTATTTAACTAAAAAATTATTTGCTAAAAAGAATTCAAACAAAACAAAACAAATAAATATCTTACAAAATAATAAACCTAAAACCTAAACCCTTTTCTACCTAAAACTAGTCTACCCAGCCCCCCTCCACCTCACCCCCACCAACCAGTGCCCGCCACCTCACCGTTCCCTCCACCTCATCACTCCTCACCGCCACCTCACCAATCCCTGCTCCACCCATCTCCCTTACACCCCGGCCCCACCTCCTGCACCCGGTCCCACCCCGCAGCCCCCACTCCCCACTCGCCCCTGCCACCCCACACACGCCACGCACACGGGAACCCCCGATCCCCACCCCACCTGCCCAACGTGGTCAACCACCCACCTTGGCCCCCCCCGTGGGTCCCTCTCTCCCCAACCTCCCCCTCTCTCCCGTCCTTGTCCCGCAGGCGCCGTGCCTAGCGCCACCACCAGGCCTCCCTCTGCCACGCGACGCCGCCGTCGCCACCTACCCCACCTGCCGCTCCCCACCTTCTTCCCTCGAGACCCCTTCGCGACCCCGCACCCTCGCCTCCATCCTCGTCACGCGCGCCGCCAGGTGCTGTGCCGTCGTCCCTCCTCGCGCCTTCCTCGTCGGTCCCCGCGGCAATCCCGCCGCCCGGCTCTCCCTCCTCGGCGCCCGTCGACGACGCCTCCGAGCTCACCTCCATCGGCCTCGCCCTCGTCGCCCATGCTCCGCCAATGACCTCGCCGCCCGCCTCTCCCTCTTCTCTTCTCCGATCCCCACCTCCGGCCGCCGCCATCCGCGCCCGCCCGCCCTCGTCGCGCGAGGCTCCCGCCGCTCTCGGCGCGTCGCCACTAGCCATCGCCGTCGCCCTCCGCCGCCAGGTCCTCCCTCTCCGAGGCGGCCGCCTTGCCCCGCTACCAGTCGCACCTTCCGCTGCGTTGAGCCCGCGGCCCCCCGAGCGCCGCTGCCGGACGCCCCCGCCCCTACTCATCGGCCGCCACTCCCCCTCGAGCAGACCCTCTGCGCCTCCGCCCCTCCGCCTCACGCAGGCCGCGCCATCGCTGCTTGTCCTCGATCGCCGGCGGCCGCAAGCACCTCTCCGCGCCTCGTCCGCCGTTTCGTCGCCCTAGGGTCCCCACCGTCATCTGCTTCCGCCGCCGCGCGAGCATGCATGTGTCGTCTGCTGTGTCCATTTTCTTTGGTGTGGTATGCGGTGAAGAAGTTCGTGAAGGACCCTTTAACAACGCCAACTGGTGCTTGAACGGAGAGGACCCTGTCGAGAACCCGTGCGATCTGAAGACCGTACCAAACCCAGCGGCAAGTATGAACCCTCGACAAGATCTCCATCACGGAACTCCGATGTCTTCGACATAGGGCTTTAAGGATGTCGTCACGGACCCGGAAAAATCCTCGGACGCCAAGATCGCGGATGCGAATACGCCAAGATCGTCTACCCCGGACACCGTGCGACAAGATCTACTTCACGGATCCGACCCGACCCGCGGACCCGACAAGGTCTTCACGACGACAAGAACGACATCGACCAGGGCGAGTCCGATGAGCCCCCGACGCCGAACCAAGTTCTTCTTCTCGGATGCGACAAGATCTACTTCCGTTATCCGAGACCGATCCCGTCGAACCCTGAACCCTGAGACCCGACCCCCAACCCTCGGAGCCCAAGATCGCCAAACCCTAATGTGATTCCCTATCCGAGACCCCATTATTTTATAATATGACATTATCAATTGTTGCATATTTAATTGAGCATGCTCGCATACATCTCATGTGGTTTGGGGGCCTTATGCCGATTCACCATATAATTAAATATGGGGCCCATATGCGGGATTATCTAGTCTTATATTGGCCTCATTTAAATTTGTGTAGCGAACCGGCGATATAATTTTTCCTTGTTAAGACAACATTTAAATTGCGGGGTATCTAAATAACTTGAACCGTTTATTTAATTGTCGGGACCCCCGGTTCCGCTTAATATGGCCTAATTGCATCGCACCTTGCCATGTCATACATCCTACATGCATCATGCCCGATCTTTTGCCGTAGTATTAAATAGTGCATCCGGTGTTTATTTTAGTGTTTTGCTTCTTCGCGGATAAGGCCGTTGAGTTGATGCGAGTATCGACCCGATCGTCGGTTGAATCTTCGACAATGTTTTCAGGCGAGCATCTCCCCCTTTCTACCTATCTTACTTTTATAGTATTTATTCCCTCCTGTTGATCTATTGCTATCTGTGTTGCGATGCTCTAGTTTTCATACCCGTGATATACCTTGCAGCCTTATATTGCCTTGGACACCTCCTATTACCTGTTGTTTGATAGGTAGTTGGACCTGCGCGTCATAGTCGCTTGCTCAAGTGCTGTTGCGTGTCGTCAAGTACCACAGTTGTTGGCGTATTGCCGTGTGTTTATTGTTGGAGATGATCATAACTTTAATTACTGTTTAACAACTAAAATTGAAGTAGGTAAGCAGAGGCACAGGTGGGCAATAGATGTTATTTGGTTGTTAACCGTCCACTTGTGTCCCATAGGACCCCGAGTACTTGATACCTGTTCCTTGAATATTCGCGCTATCCACATCCGGGAGGATTATGGGACCCCCGAGCGAGCTTGATTCATTCTTATTTCTTGGGGACACAAACTAGTTTGAGGTTTTATTTACTATCCTGTACTTATGCCATGCTTTCTTGTATTATTCGATTGTCGAGCAGCACCTGTCTGCTTAGGGAAGCGGAGTGTTTTCGCGGTATCGATAAGCCCAGTTTGGGTTCCCGATCGTTTCTGACCACCGACGCAAACCTTGAGTCCGTCTCGAGTCAGCTAACTTCTATGGTGTACTCAATGGGTGGCCCCTGAAATATTTCTGAATCCTGATTGCTTTGTCGTGAAAGCCTCGTTGGGTTTTGATTTGGTTTTCCGAGGTTGATCGAGTGTGTGTTGCTATTTGTGCACCCTCAGGTAAAACTTTCTGAAAGCCGTGTCCGCGGTTATGGACGACTTGGAGCACAATATCTCGATCATAGACAACTATAACTAAAGTAGTGCTATAAATTTGACTTTATAATGACTAGTAATCAGCTTCACTATAATGGAATGGCTAAATAAAACTGCCAACAATTGCTTGTTTGGGTTGTCGCTTGCGACCACTGTATCTGACTAGTAAATATTGCAACTATAACGGAATGGCTAAATAAAAGTACCAACAACTGCTGGGTTTTTGGGGTTATCTCATGCTAATCGTGTATTTGACTAGTAAGAGTCGCAACTACCACGGAATGGTTAAATAAAACTGTCCACTGCTTATTTTATCAAGATGATTATCTATACCTGACTAGTAATTGCTGCAACGATAACTGAATAAATAAAACTGCCAACTGTGTGAGTTCCTCGGTTGACTTCCTCGTTTGGTCTCGAGGGGGAAATACCAGGATGGGTATGTTTGGTGGTAGTATCAGGTTGGTTCCGAATAGGTCTTTCTTGCCCCTCTCTGATAGCCTACAGTTGTATCGAGTCTCTATAGGTTGTTCAGTGCATGCCGCCGCTACCGCTTCAGTCCACCATACCTATGTAGGCGAGGACCGCCGAATTCTAGCCTCGCCGTGTACTGGCCTCAGTACTGACCGCTCTCTCTTTTTCCTTTGCCCTTTGTCGGCACCCCTTTTTGTTTAAGCAGGTTTTGAGATCGACGTCGTTAGCAGGGTTACCCTTCCGGCTTGTCCTGGGCAGGGTTATGGACGCCATTGGTTATTCTTCAGGGCTCTTAGCCCCATTTGCCTCTTGTCCGTAGTCGGACGCTTTATCATTTTCAAGGTGATTTGGATC
The DNA here is from genome assembly GCA_030063025.1 of Avena longiglumis. NCBI lineage: Eukaryota > Viridiplantae > Streptophyta > Magnoliopsida > Poales > Poaceae > Avena > Avena longiglumis. The sequence goes on from CP125979.1 coordinate 428,034,521, forward strand.
TTTGTATTGTATATCCGTATTTTGACTCATTGAGTCGCTGTTGTATATCTATCTGTTCTGTGGGTCCCATCGAGGACTGTTGTGTAATGTTATTACTTCGTTTTCCACCCGCACGAAAGTGCCTGGTGGGCACCTTTGAATCGTTTCTATGCGGGTTTGGCGGGTTTCGCTAAAACTTGCATAGGGCCGATTCTGAGGGTGTTACAAACAAGGAGTTGATCTCTCATGGGTAAAGTAACGCACCTCTGTAGTGTAAAAACTGTAACTTGTTACTCCCTATTCCGGGAAGAAGCTACGAACGCGGCAGAAAAGGAACTCCATGAAAGTTCTGGTCAACCTGTGAAGGCTGATGGTCATAGATCTTCATAATAAAATCAATCTTTAAAGAAAGATTTACAAAAACTGCATAGTGCCAAGGACTTATAGTCCGAGGTGGTAGATAGAGCATCAAACTTTCCACTTTGCATATAATGAACTTGTTGGGTAACGCTGTTACTCACCCTATCCTTTGATCCCTTGCTTAGACTCTGAAGATCCCGAAGACACACCTATGTATGCAGCTGAATGCCAAGAAGATGTGTTCTACGAGGAGCCTGACCTGTCAGGAGGTGTTGAAGGAGTGGATTACGAAATCCTCTATGGAGTGGATGGCAATGAGCTGAACTAGTGCTCTAGTTAGTAGTAACCGACGAAGCCGGGCAGCATGAACCCTATAGAATAAGCTGCTGAACTCAACTCTTAGTTAGAGTTGTTACTTTCAAATTCCACTGAAACACTTTATATTTTGGTTTGTAAGTTGAATCTTTTCGAAGTCTTGAACTTCTGGTATTGTAATGATAATATTCTGTGTATGTTTGTAATATGGACCCGCAATATTTCTGTTGTACCACTCTGAGGGATGTGATATTTACGGAACGGTGTTCTGTGAACGTCATGTCAACGACTATAGTGTACTACACATGCAGTGGTATGCTGGGTCACCACAGCGAGCGCGGGTGCAGGGCTGCAGGCACGCATGTGATTGTGTCCTTGGCTGCCCCCGGGACTCCCGTATTTATATGCTCGGACCCGTGAGGCCGTAGGATCCGTAATCCTAATAGGTCTCATGGTCAAGCCAAAACAAACTCCAATTGCATGATACAAGGAAGGTTCTAGGCCCAATCCATGTGGAAGGAGAGAGGACTCCTCCTCTCTCTCCAAACCGAGTGGAGGGAGTCCTCCCTCCCCTCCAATTTGGCTAGGTTGACAGCCGACCAGGGCGCGATGCACGGGTGGGGCCGACTCAGCCCAGTGCCAGTCGGTTCCCCCCTTTCCTGAATTTTCCGGTGTTCCGAAACACCGGAACTTTCCGAAACTTTCTTCAAACCTTACCATATATGAACCTAGGGGTTTTCCACCATTCCGAATCCATCTGTGATATTCCCGAGACCATTCAGGACTTCAAACTTGCTGCACCTAACAACTCTCATACCCAAAGCGTCGTACGACCTTAAGTGTGACTACCCTACGGGTTCGGTAATATGCGGGTATGACTACGATCATATGAAATGCTCATAGCCATTGGTAAATAGCGGGATCCGTAAGCCATATTTACCCCCGTAAATTACATGGAAGATGAATCATCGAGTGAACCACTTTGACCGTCGATATATAATTCCCATGTCCTGCGATATCTTACTTACCCGAGATATTAATCGTCGGTACCGTCGTACCTTGTTCAATCTCATTACCGGTAAGTACTTTTTACTCGTCGTAATAACACTCTCTCTTGTGACCGAGTCATGTGCTTGCAAGCGGTTGAGTGAGTATTACTGAGAGTGTCCAGAGAGTATCTTTTCGTCACTTAGATGGACAAGTCTCACTCTTGAACACATATAAGCCTACAAGGTATCTTCGGAGTTCGCATGAGATAGCTTTTTAATCACTCATTTACGAGTGACGTTTGCAACAAGCAACGCCCTCCTCTTGTACCCAAGAGGTACGTGATCTCATAGTCAAAGGAAGTAAAAAGACGACAAACGGATAAAGCTTCGCAATCAGAACTCTGTAACACAATAATATTGACTACGTCCATCATGTTATTCCTCCAGAATAACACGAACTCCACTAATAAGCGATACCAATATCCATCGTTATGGAAACGATAACCATCACTTAGGGCTTGTTTGATTCAAAGGAATTGTGTAGGATTTTTGTAGGATTTGGATCCTTAGGAATTTTTCCTATAACTGCTGTTTGATTCAAAGGATTACAATCCTTAGAAAATCCTTCAAAGGATTCCTTTGCACTCTATTTTGAAGGAAAATTTCCATCCACTCCAACCTCTTTGTACAATTCCTTTGATTTTCCTGTGCAATCAAACACCACTTGATCTAAAATCCTATAGTTACACAATCCTATAGGATTCAAGTGGACATGCCACTCCAATCATATGGTTTTCCTATTCCTATGTTTTGTGAATCCTATGAATCAAACAAGCCCTTACTTAGTGAACTAGTACGGAGGCATACTAGGGACGACCATTGTGCCTATATTCCACGCAAGTATTATGTTTCCCGATGATACAATCAAGCATGGTTTATATAGACAATATCAAGAACATGGATTGGTGATAATAATAAATTATCTTCCTTATAATTTCCTCTTGGCACCGAATCCCTTAAGATATAGTAAATTAAAATCTACTCTCTCTGTTTTAAAATATAAGATGTTTTAACTTTATAAAACTAATGTATCTAGACATCTTTTAGCATATATGTTCCGAATGAACCTACACAATAGAACTCAATTAGATACATTTATTTCATAAAACTAAAAAATCTTATATTTTAAAACGGGGAGTAAGTAAGAGAATTGCATTGTAACTCGCGGGTGCAAAGCACCACCATATTTAAAGAATTCAAAATAATAATATTATTCAAGTATATCAAAAAAATCTAAAATTATTCACGCAAACCCAGGTCACGTTAACACTTACTCGGGCAAATTTCCAAGAACAAGTGACCTGATATGTGGTCTACACAAAAAAGAAAACCTGGAACTTTGTTACACTGTGAACAGTGTACGTCCACTTCTCATTGTAGGAAATAGAATAAAAATCATAAGTCCTAGAGTCTATCGTGCGTGGTAAGACCGTGCACTCCCTTCCTAGTTACCTCAAGCGTCCATTCGCCCCTTCAACTTAAGCCTACTCATGGCATCTGCACGCCACCACGACAGTCTTTTCTAGGCTGGACCGGGTATACCAATGTAAGACACCCGTAGGGTATATCCATATCAACAGTAAATAAAAATCTACTCCCACTATTCTAAAATATAAGATGTTTTAGCTTTGTGAAGCTAATATATCTAGACATCTTTTTACGAATAGGTTTGAATGAATCTACACACTAGAACACAGTTAGATACATTTATTTCATAAACTAAAACATCTTATTTTTAAAACAGGGAGTAAGTAAGAGAATTGCATTGGAGCTTCCGGGTGCAAAGCACCCCCATATTTAAAGAATTCAAAAAAAAATACTATTCAAGTATCTAAAAAAAGTCTAAAATTATTTACGCGAACCCAGGTCACCTTAACACGTACTCGGGCAAATTTCCAAGAACAAGTGATCTGATATGTGGTCTACACAAAAAAAGAGAAGCTGGAACTTTGTTACACTGTGAACAGTGTACGTCCACTTCTCATTGTAGGAACAGTACGATTTGTATTTTTGTGTAGGTCACATAGTTTTATATTCTAGGTTCAAATTTGGCATGCTCGTACCTAGACATACTATCTCCAACCATCATTTATACCGTAATTTATTTTTTATTTTTAGTACTCCCAACCATTCATATTAGTTGACTTCGATTTGTTTAGATACGACTGTATCTCGGCATATTTTAGTTGTCTAGTTACATTCATATTTAAACAAATCAAAGTCAAGTTATATAGGTCAGAGGATACCTTTTTCTGGGAGTCATGGTTTATGTGTACTTTACCCATGAGCTCAAACTCGGCGTTAGAGTAAGTAAGGTATATTTAAGAGCATCTCACTCACTTCCTAAAACACCGATCCCAGGATGGATTTTAGTCCGAACGCCGAAATTTGGCCTAGTCGAGTTTTCAAAAACCTGTTGTCGTCTGGATTTGGGTCAAGTTTGGTCCGAACTTCCCAGGCGATTCCCAGGGTCTCGGGAACACCGGACGAAGCAAATTCGGCGAAAAAAACAGAAGGCGCGTGGACCCGCCCGATCAGCGACTAAAGTCGAGTCGTCGTTATATTCCGGCCTCGAACCCCGTGAAGGACCGCCGGGCAATAACTGCCCGTACGTCGGCCCATGCGTCGCCGTAATGGCGCGCCACCGCCTCCTCGGCTCCCGCGAAGGACCGCCGGTCACTAAATTCCTGCCGTTTCCCCTTTTCCCACCCACGCTGCTACACCCCTCCCGTCCTCACCGGTCCCTTCGGCCTATATAATCCGACGACCTCGCTGGCTCATTCCAACGCTCCTCCACTTCCCCCTCCACCATCAACTCTAGCGAGAAGAGAGCAATGGCCGAGAGGTACCCCGCGACCCCTCGTCGGCGAACGGTTTCAGACGGCGCACACTCCAGCCGTGGGAGGCGTGCATGCTATACGACGCCGGCTACATGGCGCCGTAGGACGCGCGGAACCGCCGGGCTGGAAGCTTAGCGCCAGCGGCATCCCCATCCCGCCGGTGCCGACCGGCGACGAGCTCGCCGACGAGATCCAGGCCTTCATCGCGGCCATGGATGGTCCCGCCGCCGCCGAGGATCCCGACCACCTCCTCTACTGGGAGAATTTATTTGTCAAGCGCCGCCTCCAGGAGCTCGCCCACCACGAGGGGCCGCCCGACTCGCCACCGAAGCGCAACAATGCGGCGGGTCGCCGACTTTGGTGGAGCGCGTCAGGCCTGACTCTCGTGGCGGTACTGCAGCACATCCACACCGGCAACAACCCGCGTCTTGGCTTCCCGCGTACACCAGTGCCAACATAGGGCGAGGAGGCACCCTCCGGCCAACTGGCTATCGAGGAGGATGGCCAGCCTGAGCTCCTCATCCTCCGCCTCGGCCTCCCGCTCGTCGGGATCCAGTCTGTTGAAGTGTATAAGTGGATTGCACTAGCCCTTTCCATCAGTTCGGAATTTTGGTTGCGTTGGCTAGTGCATGAAGCTTGACATGGTATCAGAGCCTAAGGTCTCGAGTTCGAGTCCCGACTTTTGCAATTTATCCTAAAATTGCTGTTGACCCTCTATGTCCACATATAAGCCTCTTGAGTCATACGTGAGTTCCGCGCGCCGTCACTCTCTTCCGGTTGCACGTGCTGACTCCTCCCCGTCACACGTGAGAGAGGTGTTGAAGTGTATAAGTGGATTGCACTAGCCCTTTCCATCAGTTCGGACTTTTGGTTGCGTTGGCTAGTGCATGAAGCTTGACATGGTATCAGAGCCTAAGGTCTCGAGTTTGAGTCCTGGCTTTCGCAATTTATTCTAAAATTGCTGTTGACCCCTCTGTGTCCACGTATATGCCTCTTGAGTCATACGTGAGTTTCGCGCGCCATCGCTCTCTTCCGGTTGCACGTGCTGAAGCTTGACATGGTATCAGAACCTAAGATCTCGAGTTCGAGTCTTGGCTTTCGCAATTTATCTTAAATTGTTATTGACCTCTCTGTGTCTTGTGCGCCATCACTCTCTTCTGGTTGCACGTGTTGACTTCTCCCCTTCACACGTGAGAGGGAGTGTTGAAGTGTATAAGTGGATTGCACTAGCCCTTTCCATCAGTTCGGACTTTTGATTGCGTTGGCTAGTGCATGAAGCTTGACACAGTCCAACACCTTCACCGCCGCTGCGCCCAGTCAAGCGCGAGGCGGACTCGCCGGTCCACTCGCCGCCGCGGACACGCTCACGGAGCATCATAATCAACGAGCCACGCGCGCCGGTGCAGTCGCCTCCCAATGGCCGCCTTTGTCAGCCAATGCCAGAGCCGACCGATTGGGCGGTGCCCATCGATGAGGAAGCCTTCGCCATGAAGATGGCGATGGAGCAGTCTCTCCGGGAGTCAGCGCCGCATACGCCGGTGGAGCCGTCATCGCCGGATATACTCGCCTGGTCCAGGGAAGACTGGGAGGAGGAGCGCCTCCGCGTCCAGTGCCAGCAGGAGCAGGCCGAGCACCAGGCGTGGTCCTACCGTGTTCTCGCCAACCAGGACGCCCCTCTCATCATCCTCAATGATGACGAAGAGGCCGGCCCCTCCCACCATCCCTGGAGGTGCGGCGACGCCAGCCAGGGGAGCTCCCGCCCGCCGTAGCCGCCGATCAACGACAATGGTGGTGACGACGACTACAAGGACGATCCCGACTACACCACCTTCTACGGCAACCTTGGCATGTAGAAGCGGCGATGGCATCAGCGGTCTCCTTTTTTATGTTTTTTAGTTTATTATCTAGCCTAAATTCAGTTGTTCGCCCGAATTCGATGTAATCCATCTACATTCGCCCATAATTAATGAAATCCGCCTAAATTTGCCAAATTCGACTGAATATTAGCCGTACGTAGGAACTTGGTCTGGGAACATGAGTGGGAAACTCGGTGTTCCCAGGCCAAAACGAGTTTCGTCTGGCCATATTTTAGTTCGGATTTCGGCCGGGGAAAGCCCGACAAGTGGAAATGCTCTAAGAGCATCTCCACTCTGCTTCCCAGGAAGCCGATCCCAGGGCGAAATTTAGGTCCAGACGCCGAAAATTGGCCCAGTCGTGTTCCTAGGACCCCGGTTTCGTCCGGATTCGGGCGAACTTTGGTCCGGACTTCCCAGGCCATTCCCAGCATCCCGGGAACGCCCTAGGATCCGACGAAGCGAAAACAGGCGTGGGCCAGCTCTGTCGGCGACACAAGACCGAATTCCCCACACCCACTCACCTAGTCTGTGGCAAAGAGCTCCCCAGCTTCCTCTGCCTCCATGGCTTCGCCGGCGGAGCTCCTCCACGCCGAGACAGGCCCACGCCTCTAGATAGGCTCGCCGCCCCTTCCGCCGCCGTTTTTGTCGCCCAATCTTTGTCGTAGCTCGGCTTCGCTGCGAGCTCTCACCGCCTCGCCCGCCAAGTGTTCGGCATTTTTCCGGTTCAGCCATGGACTCAGACGACGAGGATATGCTAGCCGTGTTGCTGGAGGAGGAGAACGCCGCCGTTGCCGAAGATGCAGAGCACATGCAGATCCTCGCCTCCCTCGCCTAGCTATACCTAAAGACGGCGAAGCCGAAGAGCGGAGGTTCGATGAAGGGTCGTCGGAAGTGCAAGGCGAGGCAAAGGATAGAGGGCTACTGCTTATTGTACGCCGACTACTTCGCTGATGAGCCGCTCCACGAAGAGGCCGTTTTTCGGAGCCGTTTCAGAATGAGCCGGAAGCTCTTTCTCAAGATCGTGCATGTCATCCGGGAGTTCGACCCCTATTTCGTTTGCAAGAAGGACTACACCGACATGGTTGAGTTCTCCTCACTACAGAAGTGCACAGTGGTGATGAGGTTTCTTGCATATGGAGCACCGGGTGACAGTGCCGATGACTATCTCTGCATGGCCGAGTCCACCTCCATCGATTGCTTGTATAGGTTTTGTAGGGGCAGTGATTGCAGTGTTTGGAAAATAGTACTTGAGAACACCCACTGCTGAAGACACTGCTCGGATCCTTGCAGTCAATGAAAGTAGAGGATTTCCTAGGATGCTTGGAAGCATAGACTGCATGCATTGGCAGTGGAAGAACTATCGATTTGCATGGCAGGAAATGTATAAAAGCCACGAAGGAGGTTGTACTGTGATACTCGAGGGAGTTGCTACACATGATCTTTGGATCTGGCACTCCTTTGGCATGACGGGATCGAACAACGACATCAACGTCCTCAACTCCTAAAATGTCTTTGTCAAGCTTGTTGAGGGTCATATGGTCCCCCTGTGGACTTTGAGATCAACAGGCACCACTACAACAAGGGATACTACCTGGCAGATGACATCCATCCAAGATGGCCAATATTTGTGAAGACTATGTCAAGCCCAATGCTTCCGAAGCATTCTTAGTTTGCCAAGGAACAAGAAGCTTGCAGGAAGGACGTGGAGCGAGCATTTGGTGTGCTCCAACAGAGGTTTGCAGTTGTCCGGTTCCCTGTTATGACCTGGTCAAAAAAATCAGATGTGGGAAGTGATGAACTGTTGTGTGGTCTTTCACAACGTGATTATTGAGGATGAGAGGAAGGATCCGGTGAGTTTGGTCGAGCAAAACGAGCCATACTACAGACAAAGACCGCTTGCCGAGCCTAATCATCAGGTGCCTCCAACTTGGGCTGCCTTCATCGCCATGCGCCAGGAGATTCGAGATCCGGTAGTGCATCAACAGCTGCAGGATGATCTGGTTGAGCACCTATGGATAAGAGGCAACACAATAGATACCGAGCATGAACTGGCCGAACTAGGCCGAAATATGATATATTTTCACTGTAGGCCGAACTATGTTTAAATTTACGTCGAACTACGTTTTAATTTACGTCAAACTATAGTCGACTGTATACCGAACTAGGTCGAACAATGTTTTGTATTTATATTATGCCAAACTATGACAAAATCTAAACAAATTTAAGCCGTATTTAAGCAAGAAAGGACGTCCCAAAAACTCGGCCTGGTAACGCGTGAAAAACTCAGCGTTCTCTATCAAAACGAATTTCGCTCGGTCGTATTTTTTGTCTGAGTTTCGATCTGAAACGTCCAACGAGTGGGGATCCTGTAAAGAGCAGATACCACACGCGCGCGCGCCGTCGTGGTTAGGACAAACCGGTGACGCCCGCCTCCGCCGTTTCCGTCTGATCTCCTCCCCACTCCCACTGAGTCACTGACACGGCACGACCCACCACCATCGCATCCACGTGACGGATGAAGAAGCGAAATGGAAAATATCCCCTGCTTTCTTCGCCACCAAGGAAAACTATCCCCGCCTGGCCTCGGCCGCGGGCGCTTTCACTTTCCACCACCGAGAGATATTTCCGGCACCGCCTTGACCTGCGTGGGCCAGCGACGCCGCGCCGCCAAGTGTCCAGCCGGGCTTGCCGACTGCGAACCCACGGGCCCAATCCTGAACGGCGGTCAGTCAAACGTCAGGCGCGCGCGGCCTATCCGGTTCTGCAACGCCACAACGCGGAGCGCCCGTACGTCGCCGTCAGTCAGCAGTATGTCGGTTTCACTCCGACCGAAGCCTATAAACACCCGCGCCGCCCTCGCCCCACGCCGCCCGCCCGCCCATCCCCGCTCCCCGCCTCGCGGCCACCCCGCGCGCCGCATTTCATGGACCACGCGCACACCGGAACCACCAACGACGTCCCAGCCACCGCCACCACCTCCACCTCCATGGACGCCCTGCTGCTGCTCGAGCCCAAGTTCGAGATGGAGCCGCTGCTGCAGCAGCAGCACCTGCCGTCACCTCCAGTGCCACTGCCAGGTTCCCACTACCGCTACGCCGCGCTGGACGACCACCTGATCCCGCGGCCGCTCTCGCTGGCGGTGCCGCCGTGCGAGCAGCCGCCGCGGCCGCTGGAGGCGCTGCTGCAGGGCCCGCAGCTGCCGCCGTTCCTCTCCAAGACGTACGACCTGGTCAGCGAGCCGCAGCTGGACCGGGTCATCTCCTGGGGCACCGCCGGCAACAGCTTCGTCGTCTGGGAACCCTCCACCTTCGCGCGAGACGTCCTCCCGCACAACTTCAAGCACAACAACTTCTCCAGCTTCGTCAGGCAGCTCAACACCTATGTGCGTATCGCTGACCTGCCCGATCATCTCGTTTATAATTATTATTTTTCCTTCGTCCTCTGTTCTTGTCTTCTTGAGATACTCTGTTTCTGTCTGGTGCTCTGTTCTGTACTACTTTCTGTTGGTGCTCTGTTGGAGATGTTGCTTCCCACGTTTTTGTTCTTTGGTCTGGTGTTCTACTGTCCAAAACTTGTAAAATCTTCTCTGTATATATGTACTATTTCAATTGGATTTTGTTTCTGTGACCGGAATTGTGGTACGTGATGCGAATTTGGCCTTACACCAAAGAATTCGATTAACATGATCATTGAAAATAATCCTGAGGAATTGATCCTGTGATGGCAAGAAGCTTAATCATTTCCTGCCTGGAGTGCGACGCTCTCGCGCCGGAAGGTAAGAAGCTTCGCGATCCACATGTGTATATGCATTTTTTTAGTTGTTGCAAATTCGTTTTCTCCTACGCTACCAAAAGCTTGTTGGTCTTTCTGCTTTGTGTGACCATGCCTTCTTCCCAACTCCTCTGCCCCTGTTTTCACAGGTTTGGTCTGGTGGTGCAGCTTTACTCCTCAATAGTTTATCATTTTCTCCATATTGCCATATTTCGTTTTTCACAACTAAAATACTACTGGTGCAATTTTTGGTTGTGTAGCTTACTTTTTGATGATTCAGTTAATCAAGACATTGCTCAGTTCATTTATGTGTTGTACTAGGATTGGGAAGGGGAAAATGTTGTCAGTATGCAGGTTCAGATCCTTTCGGATGTCTTGTTGCTTGGTAGGCATAATAAAATCTTGGCTAGGACCGATAGGGGGTTGATCATCTCAAAATGTGAAAAGGGGGTTAACTGCTAGGATATGAAATATTGCAGGTAGTTGGTTTATCAGCGGTTCAACACCAATACACCATACAGTCATCGTCATGTGCACATCAAGTTCTTTAGAAGTTCAGTCTTTGCTCGCTTATAGGTGGAAACTACTAACTTAACAGGTTTTCATGTCTGAATTACAATAACAACAGCATCATTGAAGTCATGGCGTTTTGCTTGAGTTTATAGTACTCCCTCCAATCCAAATTAATTGACATAGATTTGTCTAGATACTCTACACAAATCCGAGTCGACTAATTTGGATCGGAGGGAGTAATACTGTTCTGAAACGTTGTGATTGGACTTCCTGTTACTTCCATTATCAGCGGTTGAGCCCCAATACACTATACAGTCAATGTTAGGAGCACATCTCCACTGTTGGTTCTTTAGAAGTTGAGGCTTTGCTTGCTTATAGGTGGAAACTACTAACTCAACAGGTTTCATGCCTGAATTACACTAACAATAGTATCAACACTGAAGTCTTGGTGTTTTGCTCGAGTTTATGATTATACTGTTCTGAAGAGTTATGATGGGAGTTTCTGTTAGTTCCATTTGCCCTTTCCCCTGGTAATTGTAAGTTTGTAACATCTTGTTTTTCATATTTATTATCAGGGTTTTCGCAAGGTTCATGCAGACAGATGGGAGTTCGCCCATGAGGGATTTCTGCGGGGCAGCAAACATTTGCTGAAGACGATTGTCAGGCGCCGGTCCTCCCCGACGCAGCAAAGCAGCCTTCAGCCTGGTTCATCTATTTTCAGGAAGACGCAGCCCGGCTGTTCCAGTGAATCATCCACTCTGGACCCTGAGCTCCACTCCCTGAGAAGAGAGAAGAACGCGCTGCTGCGGGAGGTGGCCAGGCTGAAGAAGGAGCACAGCCAGACGATTGAGCATATGAACACACTGAACCAGAGGCTGGAGACAGCGGAGGACCGGCAGAAGCAGGTGGTCTCCTTCTTGGCCAAGCTCCTCCAGAACCCAGATTTCCTGAGGCAGCTCAAGACGCACAGGGAGAGGAGGGAGGAGATCGACTCCGCCAGAGTGAAGAGGAAGTTCCTGAAGCACGCAGCACATGGCAGCATAGAATCGGGTGACTCCAGCTCGCCGCCACGTACCGGAGAGAGTACTGGTTGTTTGGAGCTCCCTGAACATCCGATTGCACATGACGCCATTGCAGACATACATAATTTTTTGCTAGAAGACACCACTGACCTCAGCGATGGCATGCTGCCACGCAACTTTGGGCTCGAAGCACCGGAGGACATCGGGGCTTTGGGTGAACTTGATCTCGGTACGGGGGCTGAGATGCATCCAGCTTCTGGTTCTGGTACTGCTCATTGCCAAGATTCCTCAATTGGCGCCGAGTTCAAGGGGAAGAATGTGATGTGTCCAGGACTGGATGGTACATCTTCTGAAGCCGGCTGCCTCGTTTCGTTGCCGGACATGGGGATGGTTTCAGGGGCCATGGATGGCAAGCTGGTCGATGCAGATGATGGGCAAATCTGGGGCGTGGATGCTTACTTACAAAGTTCTTGCAGTGGCACTGGTCAGCAAGCCTATGGTAGCCTTGCTAGTGATCCCTATCTGGTGGACGGATTCTGGGAGCTCGGTTTTGAAGGGCTGCTGGATGACGGGGACCTGCAGCTGGACAAGTGTGTTATTGGCGACCCTGCTCTTCAGCAACACAGGGGCCGAAACATGAAGCCGTAGGAGATCGGTCGGTTGCGACGTGGGGGAGTAGGTCTGATGCTTTATTCACCTATCTAAATAACTATAGTTCGCTATGAGAAATGCCATAGTTATTTGATGTTTAGGAGGCCAGCCATCTTCTAGATATGCTCACTATGGCATTAAGAAGAAGCAGTAGTAGTAGTAGGAGTACCAGCAGTGTGTTTTTGTTTTCCATCCATTCACCCTACTGTTTTTGGATGGAAAACATTATCATGTCATTTGTTTCGTTTCCCAACTAGTATCATTGTACCGTCGATCTTTTTTTTTTTTTTTGGTTTTTGGCAGCTTTTCTTGAAATGAGCAACGGAATCCAACACTTTTTTCCGTTGTAAAAAGAACATTTCAAGTGTACTCCTACCTAGTATCACCGTGTGTCTTCATATGTTTTCAGAAAATTTCTGCTACGGTGATGCGTAAGTTCTCTTTGTACTATGCAAAATGTGATATGATGCATCCTATCCCGACATTAAGTCCGACACTACCAACTATGCCAAGTGAACCAATGACTCGTTCACGCATCAAAGCTCTTCACGATAAAGTGAACTCACTCCTAAGCATATGTGACTTTAACACTCTCTTAAACGGCTTGCTACTTCGTACTAATGTACTTTGTATCCTCAACTATGAGCCTCAAGAACTACCGCAAGACGCAAGCCAATGGAGAAGATGGACAACGACAAGACGAAGAGAACAAGGTCCTAGCGTCGCCACCGGTACTACCGCTCTAGGAGCCGATACTATCGGTCCACACCCTCTGCATCAGCAACGGCCTCGACAACAACCGCCTGAGGCAGACCGCTGCCACCGGTACTACCGGCCCAGGAGGCGGTACTACCGCTGGAGCTTCCAACGCCCTTTCGCTAGACTCCTCCGCAACGTCGCGCAACATCGACTCCAAAAACAGAGACTTTGTCACCTCCGTCGAAAGATGGCCGGTAGCTGGACCGGTACTACCGGCTAGCACAAGCACGCCGTCAAAGTGGCCATTGGTACTACCGGCCCTAGGACCGGTATTATCGGCCAGGACTTCCGGCGCCCAGCCGGCGCACTACCGCTGACGCGCCCTGAAATCAAATCGACATCGACGTTACTATAAGGTTGTCACCCCCGTCGAAAGTGGGCCGGTACCTGAGCGGTACTACCGCCGGCCCCCAAGTGCCTGCGCCAAAAGCGCCCACCGGTGCTACCGCCCCGAGGACCGGTACTACCGGCCTGCACGCAGAAACAACCCTTGAGCTATGTAATCTCCCTACTTTACCCCTCCAGACGTAATATCTTATTACCCTTTGTACCCCTTCGTGACTAGCACTATAAATAGGCCCCTTTGGACCTCTTGTATCCTTTAGACATAATATTTAGAGATAAGAAACCCTAATTGGATCTTGTCTTGTGTCTCCTCCTCCTTCAAGAGGATCCTCCCTACCACGGGAGCCTCCCTACCACGGGATCCTCAATCATCCAAGGCCTTCTAGTTGGTGATCCTCCTAGATTGTACAAGGTTCGGGTTCTTAATTGATCCCGGTGTTCAAGATCTCCTCACGCCGTTCTTCCCTCTCCGGTTGGGGTCGAGGGAGCGTCGCGCCCGAGCTTGCCTTCTTGAAGGTGTGTATCGGATCGGTTGGTCACCGATGGGAGCTATCGACTTGTTACCTATCCGCAGAGTGCGTGCGTTCATCGAGTTCATCGCGTTCATCGTGTTCTTCTGCTTTTCCCTCCGAATCCACGCCCTCACCCACGAATCCGCAAGCTCGGGACACCCGCGGTGGTCAAGCCACATCATATGGTATCAACAGCTTTAGGTTGCCACAGATTCGTGTTTGATTTGTGATTTCCCCTTCAATTTCGAAAATTCCCCAAAAAATGTTGGAGATATGCTCAAGAGGCAATAATAAAAGTAGTTATTATTATATCTTTGTGTTTAAGATAAATGTTTACATACCATGCTATAATTGTATTAACTGGAAGCATTAATACTTGTGTGATTTGTAAACATGTAAGAGTCCCTAGTAAAGCCTCTTGTAATACTAGCTTGTTGATTAATAGATGATTATGATTTTTTAATTATGAACATTAATTTTATTAATAACAAGATCATATCATTAGGAGAATGGTGTGATGGATATACTGTTGGAGATATGCCCTAGAGGCAATAATAAATGTAGTTATTATTATATCTTTGTGTTTATGATAAATGTTTACATTCATGCTATAATAGTATTAACAAGGAAACATTGATACTTGTGTGATTTGTAAACTTAATTTGAAGTCCCTAGTATAGCCTCTATACTTCACTAGCTTGTTGGTTGATTAATGATTGTGGTTTCCCTATCATGAACATTGAGATGTTATCAACAACAAGATCATATCGTTAGGAGAATGATATGGTGGACATACTCCTATAGATAAGCGTAGCATAAAGATCAAGTCATTTCATTAGTTCAATTGCTATATGCTTTCTGATACATAGTAACCTAATTCCTTCGACCATGAGATCATGCATATCACCTTTACCGGATGGATGCTTTGATGACATCAAACACCCCACCGTAATGGGGTGGTTATAAAAGTGGCATTGAGTGTTCGGAAAGTATTGGTTGAGACACATGGATCAAGAGTGGGATTTGTCCATCCACATGACGGATAGATATACTCTGGGCCCTCTCGGTGGAATGTCATCCAATTAGCTTGCAAGCATGTGACTTGGTCACAAGGGATCACATATCACGGGAGCGAAAGAGTACTTATCAAGAACAAGGTTGAACTAGGTATGCGAGAGATACCGACGATCATAACCTTGGGTAAGTAACATATCGTGAGACAAAGGGAAATTGGTATCGTATGTAAGTGGTTCATTCGATCGAAAGTAATCGTAGAAATATGTGGGAGCCATATGAATTTCAGATTCCTCTATTGGTTATTGTTGGAGAAGTGTCTCGATCATGTCGCATAATTCACGAACCGTGGGAGACACATAAGGATTGACGTTGTTTGAGTAGTTATGGTATTATGAGAAAGAGACCGAATGTTGTTGAGCCTCGGATGGGATCCGGGATATCACGAGGTGATCCGGAATGGTCCGGAGAATAAGATTCATATAAGGAAAGTCCCGTTTGAGTTCGGGAATGATTAGTGATTTCATCGGGAATGTTCTAGAAGGTTCGGATTGTCCGGCACTCGGGGGAAGGGTACATGAATGTGTCATTGATCATTGAATGATTGCATCATGTACTAAGTGTTATTGCTGTCCCAAATAAAGGATTAAATTGAATCCTAAAACAGAAAAGTCAAATGTCGGTTTGAAAGTCAAACCGCCAAAACAAGAAACGTGGGAAACAAGCAAGAGGAGTTGGAACCAACTTTGGAGGAGGTAGGACTCCTCCGTGCCGGCCAGCCAAGGCCGACTTGGGAGGACTCCTCCCTCCTGGCCAGAGGACCTCCCTCCCATAAAAGGAGGCGGGGCTCCTCCATAGACACAATACTTTCTACTCTAGATCTCCGGTTTAGAGCTGTTTTGGTTTAGAGCTTCTAATTGCTTTAGCCAGTTTAGAGCCTTCTAATTGGTTTAGAGCCCTCTAATTGGTGTGTCTAATTACTAGGCCACTAATCCTCTCTCTCATAAGCTCCACCATACTACTTGCGGCTTAAGGCGAAGCCTGCGGGATCTCCCTCTACTTAGGTACCACGCCTTTGCCAGAATCGCGAGGAGAGTGCTACAACCTCCGCTCTGCTGGAACAAGGGAGAGGAAGGTCTTCGTCGAAAACCGAACGTGTGACCGATCATGGAGCGCTGCCGGCGATGGCTGGAAGGATCGTACACGATCTTGAGATCGGGAAGAGTACTACATCACCCACGAGAATCCGCTCTCGTTAACCGCTTTGGAATCTTCGAGGGTGAGTTCCTCTATCGACTCGTTGCTACAATCTAGTAGATAGATCTTGGCTTGTTTGTTTGTATGCGATAGAAAATTTTTGTTTTCCATGCTACGAACCCCTTGATGGTATCGAGCCGTGTCTATATGTAGATCACAGACGAGTAGAACACAATGGTCATTGTGGGCGTTGATGCTTTATTGTAGATTGCTTTTGTGTACTTTGCATCTTGCGGTATGTTGGGATGAAGCGCGGCTAACCTTACATGACATCGTTCATGAGACTTGCTCCACGCTTGACATGTAACTTGTATTGCATAAGTGGCTTTATGGTGCATGTTTCTCCTAGCATAGTTAAGATCCAATTTACAACGGGTGATCAACAATGCTAGTATCAATGTTGTGGTTCTTGTTCGTAAGTTAGAACGACACTTATTGAAAGCCCCAAACCACGTAAAATATGCAAAGAAAGTAGAAGCGTCTAACTTTGTTTTGCAGGGTGTGCGATGATGTGATATGGCCATGATTGTGATTATATTTGATGTATGCAATGTTCCTTATTGTAAGTCGACAACCGCGGAGCCATATGGTTGTCTTTAATTTATGTTAAGACCTGCGTGTCTATTCAAAGTAGTTGTAATAGTTGAAGCCGTGGGCGACAACCATGGAGAAGCGTCATTGACCTTGATGCAATGCGGTGATGATGGAGATCATGTTCGTGCTTGAAGATGGAGATCGGAGGCACGAAGAAGAAAGGCCATATCATATCACATATATATTGAATTGAATGTGATGTTAATCCTTTATGCATCTGGTATTGCTTAGTTCGCGACGGTAGCATTATAAGATGATCCCTCATGCACATCAATTTCAAATCATAAAGTGTTCACCCTTAGTTAGCACCGTTGCTAAAGCTTGTTGTTTCGAAGCACCACGTGATGATCGGGTGTTCTAGATTCTGCAAGTGTATACAACGTGAGCAAGCCAGTTTTGCTCATGCAGAAACTAAGGTTTGATCTTGACGAGCCTAGCATGTGAGACATGGTCTCGAACACGGATCACCGAAAGGTAAAGCATGAGTCATATAGTAGATATGATGAACATGACGATTGTTCGCCATTGAAACTATGTCAACTCTCGTGATGATCGGTGTTGATATAGTGGATTTGGTTCATGTGATCACTAAAACAATGTGAGGGATATTGTTTTGAGTGGGAGTTCACCTAGTTTAATTTCATTAATTAATTTGAACTCAATTTGTCATAAACTTAGTCTAAACTATTGCAAATATGTTGTAGATCAATGGCAGCCCCTACCATCAATTTTAATGCGTTCCTAGAGAAAGAAAAGTTGAAAAACAATGGAAGCAACTTCATGGGATTGGTTCCGCAATTTGAGGATTGTCCTCACACCTGGTAATTTGACCTATGTCTTTGGATGCACATTGGTGACCCACTGCGGTGATGCTCCCGTTGAAGTAAAGAACGTTTACTTCGCTCGGAAGAATCATTACTCCATAGTTCAGTGTGCTATCTTGTATGGTTTAGAATCAGAGCTTCAGAAAAGGTTTGAAGAGTCAGACCCACATGATATTGTCGAGGATCTCAAATTAATTTTTGAGACTCATGCGGCAATTGAAAGCTATGAGGCTTCTGAAGAGTTCTTTAAGCGCAAGATGGAAGAAGGCAGCTCAAGTCGGTGAGCATGTGCTTAAGATGTCCGCACGCAAATAAACTTCAAAGCTTGGGTATAGTGATTCCTAATGCTTTGGGGATTTACCGTGTACTACCATCCCTACCACCAAGTTACAAGAACTTTGTGATGAACTACAACATGCAGAACATGAACAAGACGTTGCGTAACTCTGTGCCATGTTAAAATCTGCAGAAGTGGAGATCAAGAAAGAGCACCAAGTGTTGTTGGTCAATAAGACCACCAAATTCAAGAAAGGCAAGTCTAAGCAAAGGGACACTTCAAGAAGGGTGGTAAGAAAGCTACCACGCCAAGAAGACCAAGGCTGGACCTAAGCTGAAACCGAGTGCTTTTACCAAGGGAGAAGGTCCTCGAAGCGGAATTGCCCAAAGTACTTGGCGGATCTGAAGAACGGCAACATCAAGAAGAAAGGTATATCCGATATACATGTTATTGATGTGTATCTCACTAGTACTTAGTAGTGCACAGGTATTTGAATCTTGGTTCGGTTGCTCATATTTGTAACTCAAACAGTGCCGCAGAATAAACGGAAGCTAGCGAAGAACGAGGTGACGATGCGCGTGGAAAGCGGATCAAAGGTTGATGTGATCGCGGTCGGCACACTACCTCTTCATCTACCATCGGATTAGTTTTATACTTAAATAATTGTTATTTAGTGCCTGCGTTGAGCATGAACATTATCTCGGGATCTTGTTTATTGTAGACGGTTACTTGTTTAAGTCGAGAATAATGGTTGTTCGATTTATATGAGTAATATGTTTTACGACATGCACCTTTGATAGATGGTCTATTCTTATTGAATCTCGATAGTGGAAATACACATATCAACAACATTGAGGCTAAACGTTTGAAATCAGCGATAATTCGACCTATATGTGGCAATCGTCTTGGTCACATCGGAGTGAAACGTATGAAGAAACTCCATTCGATGGACTTCTTGAATCACTTGATTTTGAATCACTTGAAAGATGCGAAGCATGTCTGATGGGAAAAATGACTAAGACTCCATTTTCTGGAATGATGGAGCGAGCTACGGACTTATTGGAAATCATACATACCGATGTGTGTGGTCCAATGAGTGTAGCATCGCGCGGTGGTTATCGTTATGTTCTTATCTTCACGGATGACTTGAGTAGATATGGGTATATCTATTTCATGAAACACAAATCCGAAACTTTCGAGAAGTTTAAGGAGTTTCAAAGTGAGGTAGAGAATCAACGTAACAAGAAGATTAAGTTTCTGCGTTCTGATCGTGGAGGTGAATATCTAAGTTACGAGTTTGGCGAGCATTTAAAGAAGTGCGGAATACTTTCACAATTGACACCGCCGAACACCACAGTAATGGTGTGTCCGAACGTCGTAATCGAACTCTCTTAGATATGGTTCGTTCTATGATGTCACTTACAGATTTACCGCTATCATTTTGGGGTTATGCATTAGAAACACCGCATTCACTTTAAATAGGGCACCGTCTAAATCCTGAAACGACACCGTATGAATTATGGTTTGGGAAGAAACCTAAATTGTCGTTCCTTAAAGTTTGGGGATCTGAAGCCTATGTAAAGAAGTTACAGGACAAGCTTGAACCCAAAGCGGAAAAATGCGTCTTCATAGGATACCCAAGGAAACTATTGGGTATACCTTCTATCATAGATCCAAGGCAAAACATTCGTTGCTAAGAATGGATCCTTTCTAGAGAAGGAATTTCTCTCGAAAGAAGTGACTGGAAGGAAAGTAGAACTTGACGAGGTTGTTGAACCTTCTCTCGAAATTGCGAGTAGCGCAAAGGAAGAAGTTCTGTGGTGCTGCACCAATAAGGAGGAAGCTAATGATGATGATCATGAAACCCGGTTGAAGTTGCTCTGAGCCTCGGAGGTCAACGAGAACTCGTACCACTCCAGATTGGTATGATTCCGTTATGAATGTCATGGTGGTGGACAACACCGATGACCCCGAGACATATGAGGAAGCGATGATGAGCCCAGATTCCAATAAATGGCAAGAAGCCATGAAATCCGAGATTGGATCCATGTACGAAAACCAAGTATGGACTTTGGTGGACTTACGGATGGCCGGAAGGCTGTCGAG
This sequence comes from Avena longiglumis, assembly GCA_030063025.1. NCBI lineage: Eukaryota > Viridiplantae > Streptophyta > Magnoliopsida > Poales > Poaceae > Avena > Avena longiglumis. The sequence goes on from CP125979.1 coordinate 428,054,565, forward strand.
AACAAATGGATTTTCAAGAAGAAAACAGATGCTGATGGTAATGTTACTGTCTATAAAGCTCGACTTGTCGCAAAAGGGTTTCGACAAATTCAAGGAGTTGACTACGATGAGACTTTCTCACCAGTAGCGAAGCTAAAGTCTGTGAGGATTATGTTAGCAATCGCTGCATATTATGATTATGAGATATGGCAGATGGATGTCAAAACAGCGTTCCTCAATGGAGACATTGATGAAGAGTTGTATATGATGCAACCCAAAGGTTTTGTCGATCCTATAGATGCTAACAAGGTATGCAAACTTCAACGGTCCATCTATGGATTGAAGCAAGCATCCCGAAGTTGGAATCAACGTTTTGATAAGGTAATCAAAAGTTTTGGTTTTATACAAACTTATGGAGAAGCTTGTATTTACAAGAAAGTGAGTGGGAGCTCTGTAGCATTCTTAATACTGTATGTGGATGACATATTGTTGATTGGGAATGATGTAGACCTTCTTAATAGTGTCAAGGAATATTTGAATAATAGTTTTTCAATGAAGGATCTTGGCGAAGCAGCTTACATATTAGGCATAAAGATTTATAGAGATAGATCGAGACGCCAAATATCATTGTCACAAAGTACATATTTGGACAAAGTTCTAAAGAGATTTGGAATGGAAGAAAGCAAGAAAGGGTTCTTGCCCATGTTGCTCAATCGACCTTGAGTAAAACTCAAAGTCCGACATCGCAGAAGATAGAGAAAGGATGAGTAAGACTCCCTATGCCTCGACCATAGGATCTCTAATGTATGCCATGCTATGTACTAGACCCGACATTGCATATCTCGTTAGTTTAACTAGCAGATATCAAAGTGATCCAGAGTGGATCATTGACAATGTCAAAAACATCCTTAAGTACTTGAGAAGAACTAAGGATATGGTTCTTTCTTATGGAGGTGATGAACAGCTCGTTGTTAATGGTTACACCGATGCTAGTTGGAACACCGATCCGGATGATTCTAAATCACAACTGGATACGTATTTATTTTGAATGGTGCAGATTAATGGAGGAGTGCAAAGCAAAGCGTTGTGGCGAGATCTTCAATCGAATCGGAATACATGGTCGCTTGAGGCTTCACAAGAAGCGATATGGATGAAGGAGTTCATTACAGAGTGGGTGTGGTTCCAAGTGCTTGGACCCAATGTCTATCTCATGTGATAACATGGGCGCCATAGCCAATGCGCAAGAACCAAGGTCACACAAGAAGTCAAGCATATCAAGCTGCGTTTTCACGCTATTCGAGAACATATCCGGATGGGGATATAAAGATTTGCAAAGTACACACAGATCTGAATGTGGCGGATCCGTTGACTAAACCTCTCCCGAGGGCAAAACATGACCAACACCAAACTGCCATGGGTGTTCGGTATATTACCATGTAATCTAGATTAGATGACTCTAGTGCAAGTGGGAGACTGTTGGAGATATGCCCTAGAGGCAATAATAAATGTAGTTATTATTATATCTTTGTGTTTATGATAAATGTTTACATTCATGCTATAATAGTATTAACAAGGAAACATTGATACTTGTGTGATTTGTAAACTTAATTTGAAGTCCCTAGTATAGCCTCTATACTTCACTAGCTTGTTGGTTGATTAATGATTGTGGTTTCCCTATCATGAACATTGAGATGTTATCAACAACAAGATCATATCGTTAGGAGAATGATATGGTGGACATACTCCTATAGATAAGCGTAGCATAAAGATCAAGTCATTTCATTAGTTCAATTGCTATATGCTTTCTGATACATAGTAACCTAATTCCTTCGACCATGAGATCATGCATATCACCTTTACCGGATGCTTTGATGACATCAAACACCACACCGTAATGTGGTGGTTATAAAAGTGGCATTGAGTGTTCGGAAAGTATTGGTTGAGACACATGGATCAAGAGTGGATTTGTCCATCCACATGACGGATAGATATACTACAGGCCCTCTCGGTGGAATGTCATCCAATTAGCTTGCAAGCATGTGACTTGGTCACAAGGGATCACATATCACGAACGAAAAGAGTACTTATCAAGAACAAGGTTGAACTAGGTATGCAGATACCGACGATCATAACCTTGGGTAAGTAACATATCGTGAGACAAAGGGAAATTGGTATCGTATGTAAGTGGTTCATTCGATCGCAAAGTAATCGTAGAAATATGTGGAGCCATATGAATTTCCAGATTCCTCTATTGGTTATTGTTCGAGAAGTGTCTCGATCATGTCCGCATAATTCACGAACCGTAGGGAGACACACTTAAGGATTCGACGTTGTTTGAGTAGTTATGGTATTATGAGAAAGAGACCGAATGTTGTTCGAGCCTCGGATGGGATCCGGATATCACGAGGTGATCCGGAATGGTCCGGAGAATAAGATTCATATAAGGAAAGTCCCGCTTTGAGTTCGGGAATGATTCCGTGATTTCATCGAATGTTCTAGAAGGTTCGGATTGTCCCAAGACTCCGGGGAAGGGTACATGAATGTGTCATTGATCATTGAATGATTGCATCATGTACTAAGTGTTATTGCTGTCCCAAATAAAGGATTAAATTGAATCCTAAACAGAAAGTCAAATGTCCAGTTTGAAAGTCAAACTGCCAAAACAAGAAACTGTGGGAAACAAGCAAGAGGAGTTGGAACCAACCTGGAGGAGGAGTAGGACTCCTCCAGGCCGGCGCCCAGCCCAAGGCCGACTTGGGGAGGGACTCCCTCCCTCCCCTGGCGCGCCAAGGACCTCCCTCCCATAAAAGGAGGGGCAGGGCTCCTCCCATAGACACAATACTTTCTACTCTAGATCTCCGGTTTAGAGCTGTTTTGGTTTAGAGCTTCTAATTGCTTTAGCCAACAGTTTAGAGCCTTCTAATTGGTTTAGAGCCCTCTAATTGGTGTGTCTAATTACTAGGCCACTAATCCTCTCTCTCTCATAAGCTCCACCATACTCGCACCGGCTTAAGGCGAAGCCTCATGATCTCCCTCTACTTAGGTACCGCCGTTGTCTTTAATCGCGAGGAGAGTGCTACAACCTCCGCACTGCTGGAACAAGGGAGGAAGGTCTTCGTCGAGTACAACGCGTGTGACCGATCATGAGCGCTTTCGAACGTGGCGCTGGAAGGATCGTCTACACGATCTTGAGATCGGGAAGAGTACGACTACATCACCCACGAGAATCCGCTCTCGTTAACCACTTTGGAATCTTCGAGGGTGAGTTCCTCTATCGACTCGTTGCTACAATCTAGTAGATAGATCTTGGCTTGTTTGTTTGTATGCGATAGAAAATTTTTGTTTTCCATGCTACGAACCCCTTCATATACTCCTATAATTAAGCATAGCATAAGATCAAGTCATTTTAATAGTTCGTTTTCTATAAGCTTTCAGATACATAGTAACCTAAATCCTTCGACCATGAGATCATGTTAATCACCATCACCGGGTGGATGCTTTGATGACATCAAATACCACTTTGTAACTAGGTGATTATAAAGGTGGCATTGAGTATTCGAAAAGTCAACATCAAACACCACTTCGTAACTTTGTCGGCGCGGGTTGCCAAGGTCGCCCCCATGGATGCGTTGACACCGGCCGATTGGGTTGCACTGTCGACTTGGACGGCTTGATTTAACCGCCCTACAACTGCAGCCACCTCTCCTCTGAGAATCTTCAAGGGGCTGCTCTGAATCAAGCGTTGCGGGTCGTCGAGGTTGCCTCAGCCGCCGTGACCATGGATGAGGTTTGACTTTGATTCTTCCAACTAATTTGGTTCATCTTGTCTCCTCGCTTAGACTTTAATCTTCAAAAATTGTAGATGACCCCAAGAGAGAAGTTTACCTTTGAGGATTCATCGTTTTCGTCCAATGATTCAGATATTGAAGACATGCTCTTCGATGATGATATTGAGAAAATGATCATCATCCTTGCTGTGAAAGAGCTCTAGGATAAGAAGAAGTCACGACGACGAGGCTTGATGGTTGGTCGACTTTGCATTCCGTGGAACCCCGCACTCGACCAAAACATGCGCATGCAAGATTAGTTAGTCGATGTACCCACATATGCGGAGAATTGTTTGTGAAAATAGTATAAGAGTGCGAGTTGAATTCTTGTTTTTTCACTTGCTTGAGAAATGCTGCTAGGCTAATTGGATTTGGCGCCTAGCAGAAAATCTCGGCAGCGAGTGATTGCATATGGCATCCCCACGTATTATACTGACGAATATCTTTATATTAGCAAGGACACAACACTTGAGTGTGTGCGGATGTTTGCAAAGCTCGTGATCCAGATCTTCGGTGATGTGTATCTTCGAGCTCCTAACAAATAAGGCACAAAGAGGATAATGGCTATGAATGAAAAGAGGGGTTGATGTGCATGCTAGTGAGTATTGGTTGTATGCATTGGAGGTGAAAGAATTGCCAAAGACATGTATGGGAAATATTGCATGAAATGTCGTTATCCAACCATTTTGCTTGAGGGATGGCGTCAAAGAACTTGTGAATTTAGCATTGTTTCTTTGGGTTATCGGAATTACTCAATGATATCAATATCTTGCATAGGTCCCATATTTTTGCTAGGATGGCTAAAGGAGACGCTACTTCTTTTAACTACAAAGTCATGAACCATGAGTACACATTGGGTTACTATCTTGTTGGCAACATATATCCAACTTGGTCAACATTTGTAAAGACCATTTCAGAGCAAAAACTAAGGCCGATGTTGTTTTTGCAGCGGCTCAAGAGGCATGCCGCAAGGATATCGAGAGGGCTTTTGGGGTGTTGTAATCTAGGTTTGCTATTGTCTGAGGCCCCGCTTGTTTTGGGGATAAGAAATCTCTCAACAATATCATGACACATTGTTTCATTCTCCATAACATGTTTCATCGAAGATGAGAAGGACATGAATTTGGAGTTCTTCTATGACAATGTTGGTAGACGACTGAGGCCATAGCGCAATGCCAATCACATTCCAGCTTTTCTTGAGACCTATAGGGAGATCAGAAATTCCTCTAGGCATTTATAGCTTTAAAAAACTTCATTGAGCACCATTGGATGCGGCATGGACGTTGATCTCCCCCTCTTTATTGAGTTGAACTATTTATTTGCCCTCAAAACCATTGGTTATTTGTTTAATTATTTTGTTTGAACATTTGTTGTAATTTGATCTGAATAATTATTATAATTTGGATTATTCTTGTGTTATGTGATGTTAAAACATCCATTAATTAGATCTAAGTTGCTGTCATATATAACTTTTTTTTAGAAAAGAGTATATATTAATATCATAGGGATACCAGTTACACCCAGCCTCTGCAACAACGCATGCCCTAGCGGCTCTACGGATGCACACATCCCAGAAAAAAAAAAGAATAATTACAAAAAAGAAAAGTCCCGCTACAGAGAACTAATCCTCAAAGCAACGACACTGACAACATCAGAACAACACCAGTAGTCCTCCACTCCAATAACAACGCCTTCAAGAAGGAAACAATGCTCAAGCGCTGTCGTTGCCCGATCAAAGATCATAGGTTTTTACCCTGGAAAAAGTCCTCGCTCACAAAACAATACCTTCAACAAGGTCATTGCCAGGCACAACCAGTTAAGGCCAGACCTTGGATTTTCACCCTGCAAGGTAAGACTGGGAACTCACCATCTGTTGCCTTCCCGCACCAACAGTCGCTGCAACGAGTCCCAAATCACGCAGCCAGTTATCCGTCGCCACAAGAACAAAAATCACCATCGTTACCCTCATATTTCCGCTTTCCTGACATTTTCCGCATCTGACTTCACCATGGCTCTAAGAATGGCACTTGGTGGGAACAAACAATGAGCCGCGAACGCCTCCCTGAAACCAAACGGCTAGAAGAACAAGGTGCGCACGACCGAATACCTTCTGATCCAGCAATCTTCAGGCATGATAGGCCCATGGGAGTTCGCCGGCGGAGCCATCCGGAACCCGCCTCTCCAGACCAGATCAACGAGGGCAGACATCAAGCAGATCTTCGTCTTCGTGCGAAAGAAACCAAAGGACCACCTCCTTTATTAGATCCGACACAGCGATCCCCACACCGCCGGCCGGTTTCCGGAGAACGGATCGAGCAGGCCGACCATCGGTGCCGAAGAGCACGTAGGCTTAGCACCGCCACTAAGGGCGCGCCATCGCATCTATCCTGTAGAACCATGTCCGCCGCTTCCCCCAGATCCCGGTCAATGCCGCCCACGGCCCTCGCCGCCCCGGTCCAGCAGCCGCCAGCCCCGAGCGCCGACGCGCCACACACACGCGCGCCGCCGCCGGTCGTCGATCTTGGCCCGCGCCTAGATCTGGCGAACCAGGGGGAGAAGAGGAGCCCCGCCGCCACCGACGCCGAGCGGCTTTGCCGCCGGCGCGTCCCGGCGGCGGCGAGGCGGGAGGAGCGGAAGGGGGGCGGCCCGACGGCGACGGTAGGGTTCCCCCCGGTCGCTCGCGGGAGCGATGCGGGAGAGGTACGTACCTGTACCGTCCTCTGGGGTAGCGATGTCTCTTACTGTTAAAAATGGAGGGAGGATTTCACTTTCCCGGCCTCTGCACCAACTAGGGATGCACACAGCCATTAAGCATGAGTACCAGGATTTTTAAACTTGGTTAAGCACCAAGCGTGGTCCTCAAGATAAATTGCATGAGTACCAGGAGAGCGTGGTTCTCAAGTATAAATAGGAACCTTAATTCGCTTCTATGAGGATTTGAACTCATGTGTCGGATTTATACATCCACTCTCCCGACCAGTTGAGCTAGACTCACTCCCAAGCTGTCATATATAACTACTTCATCCGTTTAAAAATATAAGATGTTTTAGTTTTACTAGCTGAATGCCCGTGCGTTGCCACGGACATTAACGAATTTTTATCGATACATATCTCATGTGCCTAAACATTTACATGTACAGAAAAGACAGCCAAATACAATTTTTTCATGCGAGGAATCTCAATAAAAACGTTGATGTTTTAAATATGCAAAACATAATTTACGTGAAATTCTTTGGATATGCACCTCCTTGTTCTGCCGCGGCCTTCGCCTCGTTGCTCATGTCCTCTTTGCTTCACCGGTCGCGCGTCTGCAGCTCGATGCCGAGCAAGCCATACTGGGCGCCTCCATGGTCTCTGGACTAAATGAGAAAGTGTCGAAGGAATAAGATTTCCCATTTGTTTTACCGTGTACTTTAGATCGTGGTTCTTAAAGTTGACTCTGCTTCCCATGTCCATGACGATGTCTTCCCGATGCAGAAGCTCCGACGAGCGCAGCCAGCAGCCGCATGCCTCTCCAGCTCCTCTGCCTCGGCAGCTCTTGTCGCTCCATCTCTGCCGCTCGGAAGCTATCACCACTTGCCCTCTCTCGCTGCTCGGCCGCCGCTTGCCCCATCCATCTCGGGCCAGCAGACGTCGACCGTCCCTGCAGCGGATCATGCCGTAGACCTCAAGCTGCCCCATCAAGCTCGGGCCAGCAGCCGTTGGCCGTAACTGGTCGGCGTCGCTGTGCGGGGAAGGAGGAAGTGGCCGCGAATTTAACCGAACGGTCACCTAGCGGTGGCATTGGCTGTAGTTTCCCCAAAGTCGCAGGGGCAAAACCGTCAAATATTTGGCAGACGGAACTTTTTGCCCGGCGACGAACAACCCCACGTGCGTTGCACCAGGAGAGAAAAGAGTTCCTACAAATTGATATTTATTGCATATTTTGGTTGGTGCCTCACCGATAGATGGAACCATATCGCTATCTCTTCGCAGCGCATGCATCGGGGTGAAATGGAACTCCTCAATTCCATCGAAGATGATGCCACAACCTCATTTTCTTTCACCGACCGTCGCCTCCTACTTTCCTCGTCTACCACCATGATTTCTTATTTATAAAAGAATTACATCATGGTCATACACATATACCCTCCAAAAGTTCAGTTAGGCTCTGGTTACAACCGAACTCATAATGACAAATCGAAAACAAATCAAATATAGAGAATAAATTTATCACTTCCTATGGTTTCTGTTTTAAAAGGCAATCAAATTTTTGAATTTTGTTTCAGTAACACATCACAAATAAAGACAAAAGTATACATGTCCGCTAAAAGTTCCCGAAAATAAACACGGAGCCCCCTCAACGTAAAATCGGCTCAAAGATTCCAAAGAAGTTTGTAGAACCGGACAAATGTCCCACGTTGTTTTAAGAACAGTTTTACCAATATTAAACTTTGACCAGAATGACTTTCATTGACCTGTGCTTCCACCTTACCATGGGACCCATGTATATTGTATCATCTAATGAGCTATTTTTGTCCTATTTTTTATTTTCTTTCGTCTGCCTCACCAATGGGTACTTGGGTACTATATCTCCGGCGTGTCTCAGCTCGCAAGAGCTCAGTCTAGTAGTGTCGCGTCGCCGCTAAGGTCGTCTCTGTCTGCACCACGCAACAGCGCTCCACAACATCCGCGAAGCCGCTCAGAGCCGTATCCTTCCTAGAATGCGTCTCACCATCTCATGTGTGTTCCTCACCGCCTCACAGAAGCAGGCCATGCGACGGGACTCTCGCGTCCTGCACTGCCTCGAGTCATAGCTCGCGCACTTACATTGATTTCATCTGGAGGAGACCCCCTGTCCCTGAATTCTGCTTGGATCAGGTGCATTCTCAGTGCAGAGTGTGTGCTAGGAACTAATCGATTAATTGGATTGCTGGCGCAAGCCGCTGTTAGCTTGCCAGACATAGGAGCAACCACAAGTTAGTAGCAATAAGCACGTGCCCCTTCTGTATTCTGCTGCTTGCCTCTCTTTTTCCCTCAAAATTGTTGAGATTGTCCTCTCTGTTAGTGATTAGTCTATAATCCTAAAAAGCTGAACGGATCTTTCAATGTAATTTTCAAATTGATCATCGTGGATTGATCCCAACTGATTTTCAGATCCATTTTATCCCCAACCAAATCGATTTTCTCTCAGCTATTCATGCACCTCTGCATCTTTCAAGAGATGCAGACATCCAGATGGCCATACCAGTACTCCCCGGCAGCGTGCAACGGCAAGCGCAGCAGCTCCACACACACACACACACACACACACACACACACACACACACACATAGGAACCGCATCAAGTGGCTGCCCTTCAATGGCGCAGTTGGCGCAGAGGCGACTCGCTCGGGAGTCGACGGTGAAGCAGATCCGTGCTTGTTTGCCCTTCAGGAAAAAACCCGGAGCCGCCGCCGCTTGTCCAAGGTCGCCCAGCTGTTTTTCCCAAAGTCCATCGTCGATCCCGTAGAGAGAGACTCGTGGTAGGGCGCCGGTGGATCTCGATGCAGAGGGCAGGGCGCCACTGGTGGCCAGGATTCAGATGACAAAGGTGGGGAATTGGGAAGAATTCGTTCAGGAAAGAATATGGAAGCGGCATTGGGGACTCCGAGGAGTGCAAGCGTCGGTGTCGGCGTAGGGGTGGTGGTGGGAAAGGCCCTTCCCGCGTGCAGGCTCTTGGCTCTGTAGATGCAGGGAAGTGCTAACCGGAGCAACACCTGGAGCAGGTCGGCGGTGCTTCTGGCGGTGACCTGCTGTCAGAGAAGAGAGTGGCTCGCGGCGAGGCACGGTTCGAGGAAGGGATGCAGGGCATCGCTTGATGTCACAGGAGATACAACGCGGTGAGGGATAGGCCGGGCTTGGGTGACCGAACAAGTAGTCGAGTATGACGGGATCGAAGAAGAGGAGGTAGAACAGGACCCACCCGTTTTCACTTGGCGGTGGCACTACTGGTAAAAACTCCAAACGGTGAGGGGCAAAATCGTCATTTCGTGGCAGACGGAAATTCTGGGATGACGAACGGTCCCAATCTTTTTAATAATATAGATAAAGCTAATGTATTTAGATATCTTTTAGCACAGGAAATGTCTATATACCACATAGCGCGCTAACAGATCTCTGTACCCATAAGTTGTTTGTAAAGTAATTTTCAGTCCGCCTATGATACCGGCCCGTAATACCAATGAAACAAAAACAACATTCTTGTACTGTACCAACAATGTTGAAACAGATTTCGTTAGAACTGAACCTATGGATCGCTAAGGAAAGAGAGGGGAATTGTACCGCGCAAAATTAAATCTTTGATGAGTAACTACATCGCTTGCTGGCGCGGTGCGTCATCTGAATCGTCTCCGTCGTGCTGCCGCGGCAGCTCTAGCGCTACCGGAAGTGGCGTCACCGCCCACTGGTCGCCGTCGATGTAGGAGACGTCCATGAACGGCGCTGCCTGCCTCTGGTCCAGCTGCCGCGCGTACGCCACCCTCCCGTCCATACTCGCCCCGGGCCCCGCGCTTTCGTACTCCCCGAAGAACACCGTCCGGCGTCTGGCGGGATCGTTCCAGTCGTTCCACCCCTCCGGCGCCACGACTCCGGCGGCGAGGTACGTCCTCGCGAACACCACCGTGGCGTAGGGGCCCCACGCCCGCCCCAGCCACACCATCCCCGTCCCCACCACGCTGCACCCCACGAAGGCGAACCCCGTCCTCTCCGCCGCCGAGCCGCGCCCCTGCGCCGTGATGCTCCCGGTCACGCCGTTGTTGCTGGTGCTGGTGGCGACGGAGCTGATGGTGCAGCCGAGGTAGAGCGAGCGTGCGTTGCCGAAGATGAAGTCGATGGAGCCCTCGACGTAGCATCCTTGGAAGAGGTGCCGCCCCTGCTCGTCCAGCAGCGTGTCCTGCGCGCCGTAGAAGCCGCACCAGTGGAACGCCGCCTGGTCGCCGGCCACACGAAGCGCCACGGCCTGCCCACCGCTGGCGCCCGGGTCCGCCGGAGGGGCCGTGTTCTGGAAGCTGATGTTGTAGGCGACGAAGCCGGCAGCGAGGACGGTGAAGGTGGCGCTGCAGGGGGTGCAGTTGCTGGAGCCGGCCGCGGTGTCGTTCCACGCCACGGTGCTGTTGAGGTTGCCGCGCCCGTGCACCGTCACGTTCGTCTTGTTTCCCCACACCACCACCTTCTCCCTGAAGATACCGGCGCCCACGGCCACGAGCGTCCTGCCGCCGCCAGCCGCGCCGTGGTCAGGCACCGCGTCCACCGCCTTCTGCAGGCTGCTGAAGTTGCCACAGCCGAGGTGGTCGACGGTCAGGAGGAGGGTGGCGTTGTGCTGGGCGGCGATGCCGGCTGCCCATTTGGCCTCCTCGTCGCACTGCCTCCGACGCCGCCGGCCGTCCACCACCGGAGGATTGGATGGGGAAGCAGGAAGGTATGTGGTGGAAGCGAGCAAGATGGCGAGGAGAGCAGAGGAGATGGCCGTTGCCCATAAGCTACTGCAGATTACCCCTCCGCACCCGCTTCTTCTGCTTGCACGCCTCCTCATCCTGAGCATGGCGACACGGCATGGAATGCATGCTCACAATTTAACTTAGATTTGCCGATCGAGCTCTTCCTCGTGACATTACGGTACGCGGCCACTATCTAGTATACTATCTACCCTAGTAGTAATTCACAAGGAACCAATGAATAAAATTAATCATCACAACATGTCTTGTCTATGCTATGCAGGCATTGCTATTGATTATTGTTGCTTAAGTAAGTTTGCTTAAGCAACATGTGTCCATCCCATCCAATTTCGTGCGAGTGCTCCATTGCCATCATGAATAATGATTTTCCCATGCTCTCATGCTCTCATGCTCTGTTTAGGTACCTTGAGTCCACTGCAGCTTTTCATATGCTCCATGGGTTTTCCAAGTTATTGGAAAGATTTGCCGCAGTTTCTTGTGGCAGCATTATTGTGATGCCAAAAGGTGACACTCTCTGGTGGCGTCCGTGGGACAAAGTTTGCAAACCTAGGATAGGATATACAGCGGTTTGGACTTCGTAACCTGAAGCTAATGAACACAGCTCTTGGCCCTCGTTGGTGTTGGCTGTGGCACGCACAGAAGATCTGCTGACTGAATGCTCATGCTCCAATATCTTGCATCCTCTGTGCTTGAATGGTTGGTCTATGGTCAAACACCGGCTCGGCAGTTTTTTCCTGATTTATTTCTTTTTCCTGTGTAATTTTTTTTACTATAACTACGGCGGGCCTAAGCCAGCCCGAACTTTATAAGTCAAAGAGACTGAAGTACAGAGTCGAATTACGAAAGAGAAGGAGAAATAAAACAGTACAAGCTAAAACATAGCACACAACTAAAAGAAAAGACTAAGAAGAGCATGAAAGGGTGTTCGGTCTAGTCGAGGCGACGAAGACAAATGGAACCCGCTTGCCAAGCGATCACTCAACACATAGCAGAACTAGGAGAGTCAAGCCGCTGTCGAAGGGCATCTCTCAGCCGAGGTTGCATCATGACTCCGAGAGCCGTGACACTACCGAAGGGCAGAGTTCCACCGAGAAGCCAGGCGTGACTTGCATCCGCCTTCAAAGGGCATCCCCCTGTCATGGTCACGTTGGGACTCCGATAGCCATCGACGCCACCGAAGGGCAGAGCTCCACCGAGAAGGCAAGCGTGACTTGCAACCGCCGTCGAAGGGCATCCCTCTGCCGAGGCCACGTCGCGACTCAGAAAGCCGCCTACGCCACTGAAGGCTACAGTTCCACCGAGAAGACTACTGCTCCTCCTCTGGGCCTTGAACACGAATCTAGGAGACACACAACCGTCGTCGAAGGGCATCCCGCTCCTGAGGTCACATCACGACTCCAAAAGCCGCCGATGCCACCAAAGGGCATAGTTCTACCGAGAAGACCACTGCACCTCCTCTTGGACTTGAAAAACATCACCAAATGAGCAATCCTAAGCACTACGCGAGGCAACAAGAGCTTCAAACACCATCGAACAATGTTCACCGAGACCTAACCACTGGCAAAAACAACCCACTGAACCATCTGGCCTAAGGCAACTCCTAAATACAAGGCCCTCAACAGGGAGCAGTGAATCGGCGCCACCATCGTCCGATATCCAAGGATCTAGGGTTTCCCCATGGAGCTACCATGGACAGAGGAGGAAGAGCACCATGCCGCTGTCGCCTTCAGGAAGCTAAACAATGCCCATGGGCGTTGCCGGCAATAGCTCCGGCCATCTACTAGAGGAGATTTTCACCTAGCTTGCATCCCCTACCTCATGCCCAATATGGCCAGAACATCATCATCCGTCCCCGCCAATAGCCGGGAACCGCTGGGCCTCGGCACACTTGCTGCCGCACCAACGCCACCGCTGCTCACACTGCCAGCTCCAACACCCCCTTATGACAGGAACAAGCGCGAAGAGGTTGCGGCCCTCGAGGCCCAGATTAGGTCCGCTTGACTGCTACCGCCGCCCCTATCATAGGCCACCACGCACCGGACCAACGCCTTGTTGCTCTGAAGACCATCAGACAAAGAAAAGCCAACGGTTCTTGCCGGTAACGCAGGCGGAAGCGCCACCGTGCCACGCAGATCCACGCCCGAGGGGCGCCGCATCCACCGCGAAAACTCCCGCGCCAACTTTGGAGGTGGGGGCTGCCGCCACCGTGGTGAGGACAGAGCCAGCGGTGACGAGGGGGGAAGCTGCAGAGGGAGGTCCCTGGTGGTGGCGGCCTCGGGTTCCCCCGGGTCGCCAACGAGGGGCGACGCGAGGGACGGGCCAAGTCAAAATTTACCTGCTTCCAACTCTGCCTAATTTTTTTCGTGTGTAATAAATACACTTTTCTAAATCTCAATAGAAACGACATACGAATCTTTTATGTGTAAAAAATAGTTGCATGGACAACTTGTTCTGACGAAACATACGTGAAAATAATTTTATGGGACCTGTCAACAAATTTACTATAGTGGACCAACTTCTGCACATGCATGACAGTTCAGATCTAAAAATATACAACAAAATATTAAATTTTCTCTTTTAAACACGTGTCAATTGTAGAAGTTGGTCCACAGAGATGAATCTATGGACCAGGTCCTATAAAATTATTTTCCCCACCTTAACACTATACCCTAAAACCTAGAAAACCTTAACATGTTTTGCATTATCGAGATAAAATAAAACATTACCAACCTAACTATATGCAAAATAAAATAAATTGGAAAAACTAAATAAGGTGACGCCAAGATAATAGCATGCACACACAACATCTACAACATTGTAATATCAAGATCAAGTCAAGACATCAAGGATGAACTCAACCAAAAATAAAATAAAAGCCCGTGCCCAAGGATCGAAGCCTCATAATAGCAAAACACGACAATGGCGACACCTAGATTCCGGAAAAGGTTCTCCAAAACAATGCCTCCGTCGTCGCCAGGTCAACCATGATGATCAGATTCTGGATTTTCACATCGAAGAAGGTCGAGTATCCAAACAATGTCTTCAACAAGGAAAACACCAGGGATCCACCATTTTCAAGTACAACCACTGAAGGTAAGACCTAGGATTTTCACCCCGTAAACTAAAACACGAAGCTCAAACAGCCCAGAATGAAGGTAGCATATGTCACCTACCCTCCTCTAACACTGCTGCAAGATGCCAATGTTATGACTCATAGACGTCACACGCACGGTTCTCATGATGTGGGAATCGCCACACAACTAAACCACATGGACACAAGGAACAATGCAATGTCTTCTCCCCCTCTGTTGCCAATGCTTACTGGAATAGTCACTGACTCTCAACTTGACATGAACATGCAAGATGGTACCTTAAGAGCCTAACCGATTTTCTTCAGGCATAACCTCCTTTATCCCGACAAGCCAACATGCAAAAATTAGCCAATCTAATTGTCGCGGGTGCGCCCACAAACACCAGGGGTGAGACTACCCTTGTTTAGGTTAGGTAAGGGGCGTAAACACTTTCCTGACCAACTGCACACACAAGAAATACATGACATTTTTTACCTAGTTTCAGGCCGCCACGAGGTGTAATACCCTACGAATTTCTTGTCCATTATTGGTGAACTTGCATGGACATACAAGTTGATTTCTGCTCCATAGGGATGCTTTCTTCCCCCTCCTCACTACTCTAGCTTATGGATGAACTTTTATCTTAATGTTCTATTTCTACTATGCGCCAACCCTATCTCCCGTAGCCTTGGTCCTCCTTTTATATAGTAAGGGGATGCCACAATGCTACAGAGAGAATTTCAGACACTGCCCAACCACACATCGCTCTAGTCCCTTGGATCGATGCGTGGCCAAGGATGTGTCACCGGACGGCCGTTCACCCGCCCGCATGGATGGGACGGCTATCAATGTCTTGTCCCGCATGCCCATCCATGGAGAAAGCGCTAGCGGGTCAAAGGGTGCATGCCAGGTGCCACCGAGACCACATCATCTCTCTCCGGGCATGGGTGCTTCTATAGAGTCCCAGGGGTCTTGTGGAGGTGTTGCATGTGAAGGTGCCTCGCGGGCTTCTGTGCCCCTATCGATGTCACTAGGGTGGCCCATGCTTTTCAGGTTCATGGGAACCCTAGGTACCATGTTTCCAACACTAATCGACATTTACGATGCAACTCCTTGACTTCACGCCGATATATCCTGATGCAAAGCCGAAGGGCTAGCTGCACAGAACCTTTGGTCACCACCATCGAGATGCGAGACCCCACAAATGAGCCGCGAGGCCAATATTCTATGGCCTTCCACCAATAAAGGAGAATACGGACGTAGTAGGCCCTTTAAAGGGAACCACCATGCCGTTGGCCAATGATTTGAAGATCACATGTGAAAGGACTGGTATGAGCAACTAGAGAGGGTGAATAGGAGCTAATAAAAATTTATTTCTTTTTAATTTAGGCTTGACACAAGGATAAATTATCAAAACTATATTCTTTTTGCTCTTCTTATATGTTATTATAATTTAAAGTTCTAGAACATATATTTCCTTGCTTACTTTCTACTACTTCAAGTGTCCACATATATACAAAAGATACATGATACTAAGAACAAAGTAGGATAATACACAATGCACTTTCATTTGCACTTTGCATGCTTAATGGTCCATAGTACTTTAAACATTTGTTTTTATACAAGATTGATATACTGTTATGCATAGACGGTAGATGAGAAATATCACTTTATAAGTTATTTCCTTGTTATCGTTCTTTAAAAGGATGAACTTTATAACTTGGTCCAACAATGATCATGACTTGATATGTTCAACTTAAATCACAAACTCTAAAGTTCATTTAGTTTTATCACCTTCTCTCGAGCATAGGTTAAACTTGGGGATGTTGATGCATGTAAAATGCATACATGAACTTTGTATTTTATTGTGACATATTCCATTATATTTTTTTTGCATCATATATGTTGTTATATCCATGTTTTACATTGATTTATGAGGATTTACCAATGGTCCTCTTTATTTGGGTTTTAACTCCACAAGCAGGAAAATCATGTTTTGTATAATTTTAAATTAAAGGACCTAAACAAAGTTAAAAAGACCTGTGATTTTTCTAGGATCATTTTTTCATCATGATAACCTTCTAGAGCATTGGAACCTCACGGAAAGAGGCCCGAGGGCCGAAAGAGCATAGGTGGTGCATTGTGGGGAGGGGCCCATGCCACCTACCCCTTTTTCCTCCTCGAGCATCCACAACCATCCATATTCATCCCTAGATTGATGTATTGACCTAAAATTACATATTAAAAGGTCCCCCATCATGATCTTAGAGGAGAGGCAGAGAAGAGATAGAAACCACAAAATAGAGCCAGAACCAATAAAGATTGGAGGGGGAAACTGTAACATCCTAAATAATTAGGACGTGGAGAAGGGTCGATATATAATTTGTACATTGCATCTCATGCATCTTAAAATGGGGAGGGGGATTTAAACTTTTGTTTTGTAGATTTTTTTGTGAGTGGAATTTGAATCTAGTGTCAAATTGATCTAAGTCAACACTAGGATTTGAAATTCAAATTTCCACTTATGTGATTTCATAGTGAATATAACTTGAATACTTAAAAACTTGAACATCCAAAAAACACAAGTCATAATTCATAAGACAATATTTAGGACAAATTTAAATATATGAATTCGAAATTTGTAACACCCTCAGAATCGACCCTATGCAAGTTTCAGCGATTCCCGCCAAACCCGCATAGAAACGATTCAAAGGTGCCCACCAGGCACTTTCGTGCGGGTGGAAAACGAAGTAATAACATTACACAACAGTCCTCGATGGGACCCATGCAGATATATATATAAAGTTGACTCAAAGAGTCAAGAATACAGATACAAAGACAAAGATCCAGATCACCTTGAAAACGATACGTCCGAGTCGGACAAGATGCAAATGGGGCTAAGAGCCACGAAGAGTAACCAATGGCGTCCATAACCCTGCCTGTGCCAAGCCGGAAGGGTAACCACGCTAACGACGTCGATCTCAAAACCTGCTTAAACAAAAGGTGCCAACAAAGGGCAAAGGAAAAAGAGAGAGCAAGATCGAGGCCAAGACACGGCGAGAATTAGCGGCGGTCCTCGCCTACATAGGTATAGTGGACTGAAGCGGCAGCGTGCACTAAACAACCTATAGAGACTCGATCCAACTGACGACTATCAGAGAGGGATAAGAAAGACCTATTCGGAACCAACCTGAGGCTACCATTAAACAAACCCATCCTGGTATTTCCCCCTCGAGACCAAACGAGGAAGTCAACCGAGGAACTCACACAGTTGGCAGTTTTATTTATTCAGTTATCGTTGCGGCAATTACTAGTCAAATATAGATAGCATGAGACATCCTGATATAATAAGCAGTGGGCAGTTTTAGTTAACCATTCCGTTATAGTGGCAACACTTACTAGTCAGATACAATTAGCATGAGATAACCCAAAACCCAGCAGTTGTTGGTACTTTTATTTAGCCATTCCGTTATAGTTGCAATACTTACTAGTCAGGTACAATGGTCGCAAGCGACAACCCAAACAAGCAATTGTTGGCAGTTTTATTTAGCCATTCCATTATAGTGAAGCTGATTACTAGTCATTATAAAGTCAAATTTATAGCACTACTTTAGTTATAGTTGTCTATGATCGAGATACTGTGCTCCAAGTCGTCCATAACCACGGACGACTTTCGAAAGTTTTACGGCCGGGTGCACAAATAGCAACACACACTCGATCAACCTCGAAAACCAAATCAAAACCCAACGAGGCCTTCACGACAAAGCAATCACAGGATTCGAATTATTTGGGGCCACCCCATTGAGTACACCATAGCGAAGCTAGTGACTCGAGACGGACTCAAGGTTTGCGTCTGGTCAGAACGATCGGGAACCCAAAACTGGGATTATCGATACCGCGAAAACACTCCGCTTACCTAAACAGTACAGGTGCTATCCATCGCACAATTTAAATAAAGCAGTAAAGCATGGCACTAGTACAGGATCGTAAATAAAACCTCAAACTAGTTTGTGGCCCCAAGAAATAAGACTGAATCAAGCTTTGGCTCAGGAGGGTCCCATAATCCTCCCGGATGTGGATAGCGCGATAAATCAAGGAACAGGTATCAAGAACTCGGGGTCCTACGGGACACAAGTGGACGGTTAACAACCAAATAACATCTATTGCCCACCTGTGCCTCTGCTTACCTACTTCAATTTTAGTTGTTAAACATGAATTAAAGTGAACGATAAGTAAAACCATGATCATCTCCAACATCAACATGCGGCAATACACCAACAACTGTGGCACTTGACGACACGCAACAACACTTGAGCAAGCGACTACGACACGCAAGTCCAACTATCTACCAAACAACAGGTAATAGGAGGTGTCCAAGGCAATATAAGGCTGCAAGGGATATCACGGGTACGAAAACTAGAGCAACGCAACACAGATAGCAAAAGATCAACCGGAGGGAATAAATACTATAAAAGTAAGATAGGTAGAAAGGGGGAGATGCTCGCCTGAAAACATTGCCGAAGGTTCATCCGAAGAACGGGACGAAGCTCACATCAACTCAACGGCCTTATCCGCGAAGAAGCAAAACACTAGAATAAACACCGGATGCACTATTTAATACTACGGCAAAAGATCGGGCATGATGCATGACATGGCAAAGGCGCGATGCAATTAGGTCATATTAAGTGGAACCGAGGGTCCCGACAATTAATTAGATGGTTCAAGTTATTTAACTACCCCGCGATTTAAATGTTGCATTATCAAGACAAAAGATAGCACCGGTTCGCTACACAAATTTAAATGAGGCCAATATAAGGCTAGATTTGCCCGCATATGGGCCCCATATTTAATTTAGGTGAAACGGCATAAGGCCCCCAAACCACACAAATATGCATGCGAGTATGACAATTTAATATGCGACAAGTTGTATTATATTATAAAATAGGGTTTCGGGAAGGGGTTCACACATTAGAGGGCCTCGACGAACTTGAGGTTCCGGGGTTCGGGGTTCGGTCTCAGGGTCCGGATTTGGGGTTCGGTCTCGGCGGGATCGTTCTCGGATAACGAAGGTAGGTCTTGTCGCATCCATGGTCTTCGGGTCATGTCGACGGTCATGGCGTTCGGGATGAAGTACTTGTCGCATCGGGGTCTCGGTGTCCTCGGATCCGATTGAAGATCTCGGCGTTCGCAAACTCAAGTAGACCTTGGAGTTCGCGATGATCTTGTCGATTACTGTCGAAGGCCTTGGCGCTCGGATCGGTCTTGATTCGGGCCTTAGGGTCTTGGGGTTCGTGTCCGTGGCGATTTTGTTCCCGTGTAGGCGTCCTCGGTCTGGGAAGATCTTGGGGTTCTAACTTGTTCCGTTGACGGACTTGGTTCGTCGTCGAGTCTCATCGGATCGATCTTGGGTCCGGCCGATCTTGGTACCGCGAGCTCTCAAGGGAAGATCTTGTCGACATGGCGGCGGCAGGCGATCTTACCTAGAGCCTCTTGTTGTTTGCACCGCTCGTTTGTGCCCGCTTGCTCGACGAGGAGCCAACAAGGAGAGGCCCGACAATGCGGCGAAGACGCGCAGGTCCGGCGACGGGAGCCACCGGCCGGTGAGGCGGAGCGGGCTCGGAGGCGCTGGGCGAGGCCACGCGACGGGTCGGCCTGGCGAGGCGGGGCCGCGGTGGTCGAGGACGGGCAGCGGCGGGCGGAGGACGGCGTGGGGCTCGACGGGAACGGCGGCGAGGAGATCGGAGGGGACGCGGCGGTCTGCGTCTGGTGTGGGCGCTTTGCGGAGAGGCAGAGGAGGAACGCGCTCGGGCGAGGAGGACGCCGGGAGGTACGGTGGCGGGAGGAAAGGGGCCGGGGTGGAGCTCGACGGCGCGGGGGCGGCCCGAGGCCGGCGAGGTGCTCTGCGAGGGGAGAAGCTGTCGAGGAAGGAGGAGCGCGGGGCCGCGGGCGACGGAGGGGGACGGAGGAGGGCGGCGGAGAGGCGCAGAGGGAGAGGAGCGTGGCGGTGGCGCCGGACGGGGTGGAGGACGCGGTGGCGCGGGCGCCGGGCCGGGCGAGGAGGAACGACGGCGAGGCGCTGCGGCTGGAGGCGAGCGAGGGGAGGGCAGCAAGCTGGCGGGCCGGAGCAGGCAATGGCGAGGAAGGGCGAGGCGAGCAGGCGCCAGAGAGGCGAGGCGGCATGAGGGCATGGAGGCGGGCCGGAGAAGAGGAGGCGGGCGGAAGGAGAGGAGAGAGAGAGGAGCGGGAGGTGGGGGACGGGGTCGCGGGGTGGGCAGTGGGGTCCAAAGCGAGGGGTGAGAGAGAGGGATGGGGCTGGCTCGGTTGGGGAGAGGGTTGACCAGGGGAGAGAGAGAGGGAGTGGCTTTGGAATGGGGCCAGGCGCGGGTGGGGCCCAGTTGTCGGGGAGAGAGAGAGAGGGGGGTTGGAGTGGGGAGTGTGAGAAGAGAGAGAGAGAGAGAGAGAGGGGATGGGGTGATGGATTGGTGAGGTGGCAGGATGTGGGATGAGGTGGAGGGGAAGGTGAGGTGGAGGGCACTGGTTGGTGGGTAGACTAGGATAGGGTAGATTAGGGATTTAGGTGGGACTGGTTAAGATATTTTAGTTTAGGGTTTTCTTTTATTTAAAAATAAGTTTTGTAAATAGTTTTAGACAAATAAAAGACCGGAACAGACCGATGTTTTAATTGGAAAAAGACGGGGGCTATTTAGAAAACAAAATTAGGCGTTTCGAAATAGTTTCAGACAAACAATGCATGATGATGACGATGCAATGCACAAAAACAACACGATTTTCTAGTAGTGGTTTTTGCGGGATGCCACAATTCGACACCACTAACAATGGATCTCTCCCTCGAGATCCGCCCCATGGTACCGGAAGGAAGGTCGGCGATCTGATCCTTCGCGCTTCGTGTAGTTCCTCGCGACACCACTAACAAGAGGTCGTTGTTCGTGATCGCCGAGAGAACACTCCGGAATCAAAAGGTCGAAGGTAGAGACATCAACAAATAAATCCACCCCTAACTTCCGCGGACGGAGTAAAATTGCTGGACCCACTGATTCGATGTACAAGAGCGAATGGTAAGAGTAGTGGTATGGTAGCTACTCCATCCCGCACTCAAACCATTACTCTGCACGCGAATAGGCGGATTATGCAACCAACTCTCGGAATCAGACTGAAGATCTCGACAATCGAGGTTCGGAACAAAGGAGTGATGCAAACTCTGCATCGGATCTGGCATAGATGATGTTGTCGCATCGGAAAACACCGGAAGGCACAAACAAGGAACAAAGAATGGTACCATACTAGACGGATTCCTCAGGCAGCATGAACACCGGATGTAGCAACACCGTTACCAGAGGAGGAAGCAAAACCCTGAAGGTACGACGGAATCCCAACCACGACAAATCCTGGACTCGAAGAAAAAGACGAGAGCGGATTCAAAACACGTAGAGGTAAGAGGAGAATAGCAGAGGGGTAAGGAATAAAAATCAGACCTAATCTGAACTATCCAACCGATTTTTCAAAATAGTTTTGACACTCTACTTTGGCCGTTAGCTAGGTTATCCTACAGGCTGGACTTGTGGGGTATCGCAACTGCTGAGCTCTGATACCACTCTGTAACACCCTCAGAATCGACCCTATGCAAGTTTCAGCGATTCCCGCCAAACCCGCATAGAAACGATTCAAAGGTGTCCACCAGGCACTTTCGTGCGGGTGGAAAACTAAGTAATAACATTACACAACAGTCCTCGATGGGACCCACAGAACAGATATATATATAACAGCGACTCAAAGAGTCAAGAATACAAATATACAGTACAAAGATCCAGATCACCTTGAAAACGATACAGCGTCCGAGTACGGACAAGATGCAAATGGGGCTAAGAGCCCTGAAGAGTAACCAATGGCGTCCATAACCCTGCCCAGGCCAAGCCGGAAGGGTAACCCTGCTAACGACGTCGATCTCAAAACCTGCTTAAACAAAAGGGGTGCCAACAAAGGGCAAAGGAAAAAAGAGAGAGCGGTCAGTACTGAGGCCAGTACACGGCGAGGCTAGAATTCGGCGGTCCTCGCCTACATAGGTATAGTGGACTGAAGCGGCAGCGGCAGCGTGCACTAAACAACCTATAGAGACTCGATCCAACTGACGACTATCAGAGAGGGATAAGAAAGACCTATTCGGAACCAACCTGAGGCTACCATTAAACAAACCCATCCTGGTATTTCCCCCTCGAGACCAAACGAGGAAGTCAACCGAGGAACTCACACAGTTGGCAGTTTTATTTATTCAGTTATCGTTGCGGCAATTACTAGTCAAATATAGATAGCATGAGACATCCTGATATAATAAGCAGTGGGCAGTTTTAGTTAACCATTCCGTTATAGTGGCAACACTTACTAGTCAGATACAATTAGCATGAGATAACCCAAAACCCAGCAGTTGTTGGTACTTTTATTTAGCCATTCCGTTATAGTTGCAATACTTACTAGTCAGGTACAATGGTCGCAAGCGACAACCCAAACAAGCAATTGTTGGCAGTTTTATTTAGCCATTCCATTATAGTGAAGCTGATTACTAGTCATTATAAAGTCAAATTTATAGCACTACTTTAGTTATAGTTGTCTATGATCGAGATACTGTGCTCCAAGTCGTCCATAACCACGGACACGGCTTTCAGAAAGTTTTACCCGGCCGGGGTGCACAAATAGCAACACACACTCGATCAACCTCGGAAAAACCAAATCAAAACCCAACGAGGCCTTCACGACAAAGCAATCACAGGATTAAGAATTATTTCAGGGGGCCAACCCATTGAGTACACCCGCAACGAAGCTAGCTGACTCCGAGACGGACTCAAGGTTTGCGTCAGTGGCTGTAAACGACTGGGAACCCAAAACTGGGATTATCGATACCGCGAAAACACTCCGCTTACCTAAACAGTACAGGTGCTATCCATCGCACAATTTAAATAAAGCAGTAAAGCATGGCATAAGTACAGGATCGTAAATAAAACCTCAAACTAGTTTGTGGCCCCAAGAAATAAGACTGAATCAAGCTTTGGCTCAGGAGGGTCCCATAATCCTCCCGGATGTGGATAGCGCGATAAATCAAGGAACAGGTATCAAGAACTCGGGGTCCTACGGGACACAAGTGGACGGTTAACAACCAAATAACATCTATTGCCCACCTGTGCCTCTGCTTACCTACTTCAATTTTAGTTGTTAAATAGGAATTAAAGTGAACGATAAGTAAAACCATGATCATCTCCAACATCAACATGCGGCAATACACCAACAACTGTGGCACTTGATGACACACAACAACACTTGAGCAAGCGACTACGACACGCAAGTCCAACTATCTACCAAACAACAGGTAATAGGAGGTGTCCAAGGCAATATAAGGCTGCAAGGGATATCACGGGTACGAAAACTAGAGCAACGCAACACAGATAGCAAAAGATCAACCGGAGGGAATATATACTATAAAAGTAAGATAGGTAGAAAGGGGGAGATGCTCGCCTGAAAACATTGCCGAAGGTTCATCCGAAGAACGGGACGAAGCTCACATCAACTCAACGGCCTTATCCGCGAAGAAGCAAAACACTAGAATAAACACCGGATGCACTATTTAATACTACGGCAAAAGATCGGGCATGATGCATGACATGGCAAAGGCGCGATGCAATTAGGTCATATTAAGTGGAACCGAGGGTCCCGACAATTAATTAGATGGTTCAAGTTATTTAACTACCCCGCGACTTAAATGTTGCATTATCAAGACAAAAGATAGCACCAGTTCGCTACACAAATTTAAATGAGGCCAATATAAGGCTAAATTTGCCCGCATATGGGCCCCATATTTAATTTAGGTGAAACGGCATAAGGCCCCCAAACCACACAAATATGCATGCGAGTATGACAATTTAATATGCGACAAGTTGTATTATATTATAAAATAGGGTTTCGGGAAGGGGTTCACACATTAGAGGGCCTCGACGAACTTGAGGTTCCGGGGTTCGGGGTTCGGTCTCAGGGTCCGGATTTGGGGTTCGATCTCGGCGGGATCGTTCTCGGATAACGGAGGTAGGTCTTGTCGCATCCGTGGTCTTCGGGTCATGTCGACGGTCATGGCGTTCGGGATGAAGTACTTGTCGCATCGGGGTCTCGGTGTCCTCGGAACCGATTGAAGATCTCGGCGTTCGGCAAACTTCGAAGTAGACCTTGGAGTTCCGCGATGATCTTGTCGATTGCCTGTCGAAGGCCTTGGCGCTTCGGATCGGTCTTCGGTTCGGGGCCTTAGGGTCTTGGGGTTCGTGTCCGTGTGGCGATTTTGTCGTTCCGTGTAGGCGTCCTCGGTGCTGGGGAAGATCTTGGGGTTCTAACTTGTTCGTCGTTGACGGACTTGGTTCGTCGTCGAGTCTCATCGGGATCAGTCTTCGGGGTCCGGTGCCGATCTTCGGGTACCGCAGGCTCTCGAAGGGGAAGATCTTGTCGACATGGCGGCTTCGGGGCGATCTTACCTAGAGCCTCTTGTTGTTTGCACCGTTCTCGTTTGTGCCCTGCTTGCGTTCGACGAGGAGCCAACAAGGAGAGGCCCGACAGTGAGGGCGAAGACGCGCAGGGTCCGGGCGATGGGAGCCACCGGCACCGGCGAGGTGAGGCCGGAGGCGGGCTCGGAGGCGCGAAGGAGGCCACGCGGACGAGTCGGCCTGGCGAGGCGGGGCCGCGGTGGTCGAGGACAGGCAGCGGCGGGCGGAGGACGGCGTGGGGCTCGACGGGAACGGGCAGGGAGGCCGGAGGGGGACGCGGCGGCGGTCTGGAGGGTGGGCGCGCGCACGGAGAGGCAGGGGGGGGGGAACGCGCCGGGGGGCGAACGGCGAGGAGGACGCCGGAGGTCCGGTGGCGGGGAGGAAAGGGGCCGGCGGGGTGGAGCTCGACGGCGCGGGGGCGGCCCGAGGCCGGCGAGGTGGTCTGCGAGGGGAGAAGCCGTCGGGGAAGGAGGAGCACGGGGCCGCGGGCGACGGAGGGGGACGAAGGAGGTCGACGGAGAGGCGCAGAGGGAGAGGAGCGTGGCGGTGGCGCGACGGAGGAGGACGGTGGCGGAAGGCCGGGCCGGCGGAGGGAGGGCGAGGCGCCATGGGTGGAGGCGGGGATGGAGGCGAGCAAGGCGGATCGGCCGCGGCTGGAGCAGGACGGAGCTGGCGAGGAAGGGGCGAGGCGAGAAGGCGCCGGCGGAGGAGTCGAGGCGGCTGGCGGAGGGCCGCGGTGGAGGCGGCTGCCGGAGAAGAGGAGGCGGGGCGGCGTCGGGTGGAGAGGAAAGGAGAGAGAGAGGAGCGGGAGGTGGGGGACGGGGTCGCGGGCCAGGGGTGGGCCAGGTGGGGTCCAGGCGGGGGGGGGGTGAGAGAGAGGGATGGGTCTGGCTCGGTTGGGGAGAGGGTTGACCTGGGGAGAGAGAGGGAGTGGCTGTGGAATGGGGCCAGGCGCGGGTGGGGCCCAGCTGTCGGGGAGAGAGAGAGAGAGGGGGGTAGGAGTGGGGAGTGTGAGAAGAGAGAGAGGGGATGGGGTGATGGATTGGTGAGGTGTCAGGATGTGGGATGAGGTGGAGGGGAAGGTGAGGTGGAGGGCACTGGTTGGTGGGTAGACTAGGATTGGGTAGATTAGGGATTTAGGTGGGACTGGTTAAGATATTTTAGTTTAGGGTTTTCTTTTATTTAAAAATAACTTTTGTAAATAGTTTTAGACAAATAAAAGACCGGAACAGACCGATGTTTTAATTGGAAAAAGACGGGGGCTATTTAGAAAACAAAATTAGGCGTTTCGAAATAGTTTCAGACAAACAATGCATGATGATGACGATGCAATGCACAAAAACAACGCGATTTTCTAGTAGTGGTTTTTGCGGGATGCCACAAAATTGTAGTTTGATTTATTCAAACTTGAGTTCATCATATCATACACAACAAAGAATTGGAATTCATAATAACCAAAGAATTGATCTTTATTCATATTGTAATGGATACATGGTTTTAAAGTTACAACACAGTAGTTAAAAAATTGACCTAAGTACACAAACAGAAAATAGAAAGAATCCTAGAACTAAACCTATCTACACTTTATCTTATTCACATTCTTCTTATATCCACTCTATTTGCTATCCTCATCGTGAGCTTTCTCAAACATGTAAACCAAAACAAAATAAAAACAAATGTAACTAACATTTGGTTAAAATGTTGGATTCACCTGAGGTGAATCCATTCATTTTGAAATCCATAATAGATGGACATCATGAACTAGTCTTGACATCCCAAACCTAGGAAGGTAGTCAAATGACAAACAAAACAAGTTGACATCAAACCAAGAACAAACTGCATGAACATAGTAGTAGCAAGGGCAACATTAGTAGTAGAATATAGAACAAGTTCATAGCCAATGTGACAATTGGTGCTTGATGCAAACCAACAAAATGATACCATATTAGGTTTAGAGTATCACAACACATAGAGTAGATAGTTCATAGGTAGATCATCTAGATTCGGTAAAACTTCAATAGTAACAGTAATGAACCAGAACATTTCCCAGCCATGTTAACTTCATCTAGATTCTTAGAAGGCAAGCAATATTGAGAAGGTAAAATTGATGCTTATCCAAGAACCTATCCAATCAAAGTGTAGAGCAACAACTGCTAGTAATATTCAACCAATATGAATTGTAAGAAATCAAAAATTAATTAACTTAACAAATAATAATAAGTGTAAAGCCACTTCTCATTGTCCAAGGCCAGGACATGACACAGAGTTAAACTGACATGCCCAATTAGGCATGTGTATATATATTGAATCTACACTAGGGGACAATAGGTTCCATATGCCAAATTTGGAAAACACACAAGATTTAAAACTAGTATAGGCTTAACCACCAAAAGTTATAAGACATATTCATATAAGTTGAGCTACATAGACGGCTTCACTCATACCAAAGCAGGTGAATAACCTAAATGCATGTCTTGGTGTCAATACCGCATTCATTTGGGAACATGTAACATCCCAAGATTTTAGAAACTGGGACTGAATTTTTTTTCTGCATTTTCATTGCATCATGCCATTATGAACAACCTTGGTTAAAAAATCCTTTATGGGTTACCCCTTTTTGTCAAAATAATACATTTGAAATTCCCAAAGATAATATTCTAAGGAATTATTTTAAAAGTATTTTTAATCAAATTTGGACAAGAATAATGTTCCATAGAGTCCTAAAAATTAAATGGAATTTTCCAATTAAATTAAAATCCTAATCCCCTATTTTTTGCCTTTCCCAATCCATCCCTGTAGTGCTTTATATGATAATGGCAAAATGGGTATTTTTTAATGAAAAATATTTTCTATAAAGTTTAAGAATGTATTTTGAATTTAGAAATTTTATGAAATTTTTTAGTCGGATTCATTTGGAGTTGTAAATAAAAAGTTATAAAAGAATTACTAAAACAGAAAAGAGAAAAGATTGAAAAAGTAAACTAACATACCTAAACTAACCTAAGCTACCCAACCCGCACGACCTACCTACCTACCTATCTATCTATCATGCGCAGCCAGCATGCAAGCACAACAGCGCATCCCACCAACGCCTGCTACTACCCGCACAGCGCACAACAACGGGCCGACCTAAATCCAACAAGCAACCAACACCCCAGCCCGCTGCCCCTCTGTTGCTGACGCGTGGGGCCTACACCCACCATCTCCAACCTCGAGCTAGAGACCGGCTCAAGCACGGCCTCGCACCATACGCCAACACCGAATCGACCCCGACCTTCCTCTTGCCCTCCGCCAAGCTAGACTCTGCCCCCATATAATCCCCGACCCAACCTCCTTTCTCCCCTCTTGAGTTTTTGCGAAACCCTAATTCCCGAGGGTAATCCGATCTCGATCACCTCCACCGCCATTAACCGATCTTGGAAGCGAAAGGTTGAGCTCGATACCGTCTCCCCCAAACCCTCTTTTCCTCTGATCTTGTCCCTCGTCCTTCACCGCATCCCCTCATGAATTTTCCCCATCCCCAGTTCACTACAACATGCCCTATTGCTCGCTAGATCCGCGAATCCTCAAGCTCCTCCAGCCACCCATAGCCATCGATCCAAGAGGAGAAGGACCACGATGTGACCACCATAAGAATCCCCGTGCCATGCAGATCCTCGTATGTGTCGTACCCATCGCCGGAGACCACCTGCCTCCCACCATCGACGTCCGTGTTGGAGATATGCCCTAGAGGCCAATAATAAAGATGTTTTATTATGATATATCATATGTTCATAATAGTTTTATAGCATGCTATAACTGTGTTAAGAGGAAACATTAATATACATGTGGTATGGAAACAACCAGGTCCCTAGTAATCTCTAGTGGACTAGCTCGTTGGTCAATAGATGATCGAGGTTTCCCGATCATGGACATTTATGTCAATTGACAACAGGGTCATGTCATTGGATGAATGATATGATTGACACACACCCAACCATAGTATTGCAATGAGATCCAGCCACAAGGTTCAAAACTATGATAACTAGTAAAGCGTAGTAACTCACTCCTTTGACCATGAGATCATATTTAATCACTATGACCTATGGCTGCTTTGATTGCATCAATCGTCACACCGTAACAGGGTGACCATAAAGGTGTATATTGTGTATTCCAAAGGGATAGGTTGAGGCGTATGCATCGAGATAGGTATTTTCCCATCTGGTGACAGATAGATACTCTGGGCCCACTCGGTGAGATTACATCTATGAAGCTTGCAAGCATGTGACTAGGTCACTAGGTTGTAATATCACGGAAATGAGTAAATGTGTTTCTTGGTAAAAAGATCGAACTATGAATAGTGATACCAAAGATTAGATATTGGAAAAACCAAGTATCAAGAGCAAAAGGGAATGATACTCGACATTTAAGATTCAAGCGATCTAGTAATTCGTGGAATGCATGGGGGCCATCATGGGTTTCCAGTTCCCGCTGTTGTTCATTGATCGGAGAGAGGTCTGGATCATGTCTGCGCATTCTCGAACCATAGGATGCAACATTAAGGGTAGAGGCGCTTAGGGTTGATCCAAGATCGTAAGAGAATTAGAAGAGAGAGAACCGGAATCATTCCAAGGAGAAACCAAAGTTGTTTAGAGGGGTTCAAAGTGAAAGGAATTAATTAATATGTATTTATTATTAATTATATGAACTAATAATTAAATATGAATTTTAATTAATAAAAAAGAGCAAGCCCACCTAATGGCCCTTCCGGGAGGAAAGGGCCTATGGGGTAAGGCGCGTGGGGGTGGGGGACCTACCATCGCCGGACGGCCAAGGGGACTTGGCGCGCATGGGGTGGGGCCCATCCCCACCTCCGCACTAGTAGGAAAAGGCTTATCCACAAGGCTCATACCTGTGGCGCACGTAGAAAGGGTTACCCCCAGGTATTTATCTATGACGCACGACCATATCATGCGCCACTAACATTGACATATCCGTGGCGCACACCCGAGTCGGTGCGCCATGCATATGTGGGCCCTAGGGCTGTTGGTCGCCCCATCCATTGGAGGCATATCTGTGGCGCATGGGATAGGTGTGCGCCACTAATGCCTACTACATCAGTGGCGCACGTGTTTCCCGTTTGCCACACATATAGGTGGGCCCAGTTTGCGGAAAAAGGTGGCAGGCTTATCTGTGTGCCACTGAACATCGCATTAGTGGCGCATGCCATTCCCGTGCGCCACATGTATGTCGTAGCAGCCACGTAAAAGGTGGCACTTCCCCTCCCCTTCCCTTCCCCTTCCTTCCACCACTTTCCCCCTACCATTTCTACCATAGATCTAGCTCGGGTTGCTCCTCCTCTCCACCCTATTTTCTCTAATAATTCCTCCATTTTAGGTTGCCAAACCTCTTTGGGTTGGATGGATCTATAAATGGACTCCCCTCCACCGATTAGATCCACTAAAGTAAAGCACACACACTACCTTTTCTCTCATCTACCACATCTCTTGTCTTCATCAAGTTTGGCTAACCACACCACACACTCTCTTGTGCGGCCTCGCTCGTCTCGGTGTAACTTGTCTACTATGTGAGTATATATATAGTTGGATGGATACATGGATGCATGTGATTTGTTTTGTGTGTGGACGATGTTGGCGGTATGTATGTGAGGGCTTTTTGTCGTTGTCCGGAAGATGTTTGCATGGATATATGATTGTGTTCTTGTGTATTCTTTGTGTTGTGCAGGTGTCGGTGTGGTGCTGCATGAATGTTTGCCGAAATGTTGATTCGTTTCTATTTTGGAAAATATTTGCACTACGCATATGTCCTATTTATAGGGAAGGTCATGCAAAATTTTTACATGGTGTGGTTCTAAAAATTCTCTTTTGCTCCATACCGCGCAGGCAACCATGGTGCGCCACATGAGAGAAGCTATGGTGGCTAGATACAAGGCACGCACAACAACCGTCATGATTCAGAACAACATGACCAAGATAAGGTGTCCTTGTAATATATGCAAACTTGGGACCGTAATCAAACCTGATTCCGGGACATTGGCGAAGAACTTGCTCATGGGTGGTTTCATACCCGACTATGTTGACGAGGACGTCAACAACGGGGCACCGGCAGGAAATGGTGCTCATCACAAAGACGCCAAACATGATTATGATGAAGGAGATGCCGAGCATGATTATCATGAAGGAGATGCTGGTGGACATGATCATCATGAAGGAGATGCCGGATCCGATGGTGGTGGAGAAGACACGGACACACAGACACCACTAACTTCAGCCTTACGGGACCCTCATGTTGAAGAACTGATCCTAAAGGAGACGGACAACGCCAAAGATGCTGCCAGAGAGAAAGCCAAGCTGCCGCAAATGGATAAAGATGGGATTAGTCCGTTGTATCCTTAGTGTCGGCCTAAACATACACACCTGAATGTAACCCTCAAGGTTCTGGAGATGAAGGTGCAGCACAAATGGACAAACGTGAGCTTCAACCATATCATGGAATTCGGGCATGATATACTTCCTAAGGGGAACACATTGCCAAGAGGCATCAACGAGGCCAAGAAAGTCGTGTGCCCTCTCGATCTACCATAGTCAAATACCATGCCTGCATCAATGACTACACACTTTATCGGGGCGAGTACAAGGCTAGAACCACATGTCCGGTGTGTGGCCATGCACGATACAAGAGAGGGAACAAGAAATTTCCTCGAAAACTGGTATGGTACTTTCCTATCACTCCCCAACTGCATCGGTATTTCATAGACCCTAAGGAAGCGAAGCTCATACAATGAAGCCCGAAGATGATCCGGAGAAGGGCAAGATCCTGACACACCCTGCAGACGCTAGCCAGTGGCACACATTGGACATGGAGTTCAAAGTGGAGTTCGGGGACGATGCCAAGAATGTTAGGCTAGGTATGAGGACCAATGGACTCAATCCCTGTGGCAACCAGAATAGCACGCATAGCACCTAGTTCGTGTTTGTATGGCCATACAACCTCCCCCTGGCTATGCACGAAGCAAAGGTATGTACACATAAGTATTCTTATTTAGGGGCCGAAACAACCGGGCATCGACATGCATTTGTATCCCAGGTTGTTGAAAGTGGAGTTAGCCACGCTGTGGGAGATGCCATCCCGTACGTGGGACGCCTACATAGGATAATATTTCCCTCTGAGAGCAGCATTGCTCATGACGGTGCAGGACTATTCTGGTCTGACATATGTATCATTCCAGGTGAACCACGGACATGGTGCATGTGTCAGGTGCAGGTAGAAAACCCCGCATATGCAACTACCGAGGGATCCGTGGTCTTCGAAAACCGTGTTCCCAGGGATTCTAAAGTGGCTTGCCGCGGATCACCCGTGGATAAAACACGGAGATCTGTTCAATGGTGAGGATGAGCTCGAAACATCCCCACATAGGAGGAGCGGCGAGGATATCAACGACTTGCTAGAAAATTGGAAAGAGTGCCCTGCGCCGGGAAAGAAGCGTCCGACGAAAAAGCCGTTGTTAGGTGTATGGAAAGCGAGCTCTGTTTTCTAGGACCTGCCATACAGGAAATACCTCCACACGCCACATAGCCTTGACCTCATGCACATCGCGAAGAACGTGTGCGAGAGTCTAATTGGCACTATTGTCAACATGCCGGAGAGGACCAAAGATGGGATGAAGGAAAGAAATGATCTGATCAAGCTTGGCATCAAGGAAGAACTTCATGAAGGACGCCCTGATGATGATGACGGTGAGATGATTCTCAAACGCAATACAGTCAAGGTCGTCGGTGAAAAAGGGCTACGAGGAATGACTACTACTGTCCCCTTCTTGCTTCACTATGAGTGGGGAGGAGCTCCAGCAGTTTTTAACGTCCTTGTCGGAACCAAACTTCCTATCGGTTATGGATGGAAGATATACCGATATCTAGAAGAAATGAAGAATAGGTTCTCCGAGATGAAATCTCACGACTGCCACGTGCTGATGACGCAGATACTTCCAATTGTGACCCGAGGGATAATTGGCAAGCACGTACGTGGGACGTTGTTTGGCCTCTGCAACTTTTTCAACGTCATCTCTAGGAAGTCAATCGGTGCGAAGCAGCTCGATAGGATGCAACAAGAGATTTTCGTGATACTATACGAGCTTGAGATTTACTTTCCCCCGTGTTCTATGACATGATGGTGCATCTGCTGGTCCACCTCATGGATGATATAATCCACCTTGGGTCCGCTATTCCTACACAACAAGATGCCATTTGAAAGACTGAACAATGTTCTCAAAGGATTCGTTCGCAACAGGAACCGTCCGGATGGAAGCATATCCAAGGGCTTCCTGACGTATGAGTCCATATCCTTGTGCCAGAATTATCTACGTAATGAGGACGACGACGACCCGATTGGTCTGCCAAACAGGAGGCACCTCGGGAGGCTCAATGGATGTGGTCACCGCAAGGGACACACCCCAATGCATGTCATATTCACTGGTCGATAGATAGACTTTGGCAGGGCACATCGAGTCATGCTATAACACATTGAATTGGTCGAATCATGGGTTCTAGACAAAATCTTAATTGAGAAGAGGTTCAGGGACACGGGCCGACGACGAACAAAGGGAGACGTGACTAGAGAGTATAACTCCATCTTCACGTGTTGGTTCAAGAAAGATCTACTCCAGCTTCATCATGGTCAGATGCCTTCTACAGATGAGTAAAAACTCATGTTCGTCTTGTCACAGGGCCCCGCGATGAACGTGTGGACCTATCAGGCGTATGATATCAATGGTTACACATTCTATACCAAGGAAAAGGACAAGAACAACGAATATCAGAACTCGGGAGTCATGATGCTATCCTATGCGGACGAGGAATCCACTGTCAAGGAGAGATTCTTTGGTAGGATCGAGGAGATCTAGGAACTCGACTACTGTGGAGATAAGATGCCTATGTTCGAGGTGAGATGGGCCAAGAGCGTTGAAAAATAAGGCCGGTATTTCACCATGATAGTTATACCCGAAGCCAAATCATCGAAGGCGTCCTACGCAAACATCCAGGGAAAAAATGAGCCACAGGTACTGGCTTGCTAGGTGGATCAATGCTTCTACATTACCGACCATGTAAAGCCTAGCCGCGTTGTTGTCACGAGGGAAAAAAAGAGCATCAACAGAATGGAGGGAGCGGCCACCGAGCAGGACTTCGACAAGTATGGTGATCCGAAGATAGAAGAGGAATTCAACAAGTACTTCGACAGGCCTAGTGCTGCTGTTGGAAGAAGGAAGACCACCCTACCTGCTAAAGGATGTCCATACATGAGAATAAATCCCCATGTTTACGAGATAAATTATTCAACCACGACGAAGAAGGTCAAGATCGTCGTGATGAGACATCACAAGAAGTGAATTTTGTGTGTGTGATGTGTGTGCGCGTGCATCAAGTTGACGAAACTATACATGATACATATGGTTTTCAGAACAATAATCATATACATGATTCATGGTTTTTTTGGAGCAATAATCATATACTCCCTCCGTCCCAAAATAGTTGTCTTAGATTTTTCAAAATTTTAATGAATCTATATACTAAATAGTGTCTAGATTCATCCAAATTTTGACAAATCTAAGACATCTATTTTGGGATGGAGGGAGTACATGATTCGAGGTTTTTTGGAATAAATTTTTTGTCTACTTGCAATTGTATACATGTTTTTTTTATATTTTTAAATGTTGAATTGTTCATATTTTAAAAATACTAGAAAATTATTTTCTAAATGAGTAAATATTACTAGGCCAAACAGTAATTCCAAACTTTATTAAATATATTTTTAAATTAAAGGAAAAAAATTAGGGGTGCGAGGATTCGAACTTGGCACCTAAGGTGTTTGAACTAACCCAAACTTGCTAGTAACCAGTAGGACATTCTAGTGTTATTGTCAACACTGCACCGCATGCCATTTTGAGTTAGGTATAGAAACTCAGTGGCACATCCTGAATATGTGCGCACAGATACTATCCATGGCGCACCGATTTAGGTAGTGTCGTGGTATTGCCGACGAGTACATCGTGGAGGGGTCCTCACAGTGCGTGTTTAGAGACGTGGGGTAAGGCGGACAGTTACAAGGTAACACAGCTTACCCAGATTCATATCCCACGACGGTGGCGGAATCCTACTCCTGCTATAAATCACTATAATGACAATACGCCGAGTTACAGGGATCAGTTCGCTGTGTGAGGCATGAGTTGACTGGTGCCCTAAAGGCTCCCATAGGTCCGGCTTATATAGTCGCCAGGTCCTAGGGTTACAGGAAAAGTCCTAGCCGAACAGGTTACAGAGTCCTACACTGCATACAACTAGTCTAGCGTGTCTTGCACTCCAAGGCTCCAGGTACGTCGGTGACTCCTCCGTAGCCTTCCTTTATCCGACATGGGCCTCCCTTCTGGATCCATCTAACTGGGCCACCCAGCAGGCCATAGGCCATGCTACCAACTGTGGGCCACCCGGGTTATCTGGATAAGAGACATGCTATGAGGATACCCCATATAGCATATCCCCAATAGTAGCCTTCGGAGAAATTCGAGATCTTGCGCCGTCTTGCCTCTTCAGGCTGAATGCTCCGTCTAGATGGATGTCAGCAAATCGTCAAGCAATATCTTGTAGTCCTCCCAAGAACCCTGCTATATTCTCCGTCTTCAACTTGTAAGTCGGAGAAACGCTGAATCTTCCATCATACTCTTCTCTTAGCCGGACTGGATCTGTCAATGCCGAAATATTCCGATGGGATGGTTCACCTACCCATGTCAGCTAGGGCAACATAGACATAGGTCATCAACGCCTCGTAACTCACACGTGCAGAGAATGCAATCATGTCCGTTTTTCCCGCGTGAAGGATACGAACCGTTGGCGGTGGCGGTTGGGAACGTGGAGAAATTTCCGCACACGCGCCCACACACATCGTCCACGCGTCGACCATTCGATCACTTTGCACGAATCTTGACGCTGAGGGTTATAAATTACAACTGCGGTGGATTTTTACTTTTCACCTCATTCTCCCCATGCGCCATTGTCTTCCTCCTGCGAGCACCTCCTCGAGCCCTCCGCACGCACGCGAAAAACCCTAATCTCTCCCCAATCTTACAGTCACCTCTCTCCCCTCCCAATGGCGAGCAGTAGCTCCAACCCATCCATGGCGGCAACGGCCGATGTTGCGCTGAAGCCGGCGAGCTCCGTCCAGGTTCCCCTAGAGGGTCTGGTGCTGCCACGGTCCGCGGTGGTGGAGTTCACCGGCAATGACCATATTCCAGCGGCGTTAGAGCCGCTGGAGGAGGAGGGTGACTCCCATAAGGGGGAGTGGCGCGGCTCTGACATCACCAACAGCGACATCAAAGAGCTGCTCGTCGAAGGTTACCTCCCCGTGACGGAGGGGCTTGTCTGGCAGGCAGCGCCGGCCGGCGAGGTCATCCCTTCTCCCCAAGCCGGAGAGAAGGTGTACCTCAAAGCGCAATTGGTACACGACGTCTCCCTCCCCATCTCCGACTTCTTCCTTGCTGTCCTCAAACATTACCAGGTTCAACCTCAGAACCTATCCCCCAACAGCATCCTAGCGCTTAGAAACTACGCGGTGCTTTGCGAGGGTTACCTAGGGATTAGGCCTAGGTTAGACTTGTTCATCTACTTATTTACCGTCAAGAGGGAAGCCGAAGCGAGCAAGGACAAGATCAGGAATTGCCGAACGATTAGCTTTAAGATCCGGCCTGGCCGGCGGTTCCCCGACGTCGTCGGCCATGAGTCCTGCAAGAACTGGCAACAAACGTACTTCTATGGCCCAGATATCCCTCTGGCCGGCCAAGAAGTAACGTATACGGACTTCGTCGACGGGACCGCCGCCGAAGCCCCGACATGGAGATCCCAGGCCTCCCTTCCCTCCGACAATGATGCTTCCCATGCCATAAGGCAGATAGAGTGGTTCATAGAGACGGGTCTGACCGGGTTGGACCTAGCGATGTGCTGGTTTGTCAGGCGGATCCAGCCTCTGCAGCACCGCTCGAAGCTGATGCATCAGTACACCAAGGAGAGAAAGGATAGCCTCCGCATCTCCGAGTACAACTTCTCGAGTGACTCCATCAAGCTCCGCCTCAAGGACATCGTCAAGGTGAAGGACAAGAAGCATGGATTCACCATCACCTACGACATGTTCGAGGAGGGCAAGTGCCCGGAGGTACCTGTTTATTTTCGGTGTATGGCATATACTCCAGATCTTCCGTCTAGCCATTATCATCTCATCTAACACTTTGGGATTTCACTTAACAACTTAAAAGTCTAGAGGAGGACGACATGGCTATCCAAATCTATGACCCCAATATGAAGGAAGTCACCATCGTGTCCGACGACGATGTTCCGTTGGTGCGTAAGCGGAATAGCTCCACCCCTGACGCTACCGACGGAGGCAAGAAGAAGAAGACGAAGGTTGGAGCCTCCAAGAAGACTACCGCCGCCCTAGAGGCGGAGAAGACAAAGATTACTGGGATCCATTTTACCAAATCACCCACTGTTGTGTAAGCCTCTCATCCTCCGACATTGTCCCTTGCTCAACTTATTCCTGTACTTATACTTTTGCATGTTTCAGGAAGAAGACCAGTATAAGTTTGAAGAAGACCTCCAAAACATCGGGGGATTCTAAAAACATTAGAGATATGTTGCACCGAGATGTGTCACACCAAGCATCTCCCACCATCGCCCCTACCACTTCCAGCGTTCAGCCTGCCGCTGCTCCGACAAGCTCTCTAGCCAAGGATGCATATGGCCCTTCCGCCATGGAAGTGGACCCAGCTGTATCCACTGAGCTCGTCATTGCCAGTGAACAGGCGATGCAAGAAAGCACCGCAACCAAAATGGCTGAAGCTCCAGCTAAGGATGCCATCGATAGCGGTAAGGTGATGGTGGTAGACATAACGACTGTCGAAGGCGGCGCCTCTGCACCCAGGACATCCACAGAGCTTCCGAAGATAGTCTACCTGGTGCTTATGCCGAGTAGCTCAACTCTGGCTCCTGGTGCGGCTCCAACATCTCCGACTTGCGGTCTTGAGGAGCTCCTCAGGCAAGCTGATATCCTGTGAGGAAATAGCCTTTCCTTCAGCAAGATATTTGCCGAGAGCGCCACCAATCTCAAGATCATCGCACTTGTAAGTTTTATTTGCCTTTTGCATTTCATAAGTAGTATCCCACTGTAGCCCTTGAGGATTTAGACGGAATACCATAGGTCTTTTCGTCTGAATGCTCTAAGAGTGACTAAGCTAGAAAACTTCACATTGTAGCCCCCAAGCATTTAGTTTGAATGAATTATTCCGACTAGTTACTTTTAGAGTAGCGTACGCAGTGTTTGTAAAATTCAATACTATAGCCCCCAAGCCTATAGTTGAAGCTGAACTAGTTCCGACTAGATGCTTAAAGAAAGACTAAGCATATTGCTGAGCTAAAAACTCGTACTGTAGCCCCCCAAGCCTCTAGGTGGATATTTATCCAACTGGATGCTCTAAGAAACTAAGTGATTATGATCTTATTTCCATAGAATGATAATGCTCCGAGAGGCTTCACCAATGAGAAGTTCCACAAGATGCGCGCGGAGTTGGAAGATGAAAAGGGTAGAACTGCCTTCTTGAAGGAACAAATCACCAAGAGCAAGAGTCTGTTTTTGGCAATCATCTTGGTCATGTGCCATTACTCTCCGACTACTCATTGTGTGTTGTTCTTTCTCTAACTTGCAGAAACCATCGCCAAGGCCAAGGACATTGTTGAGCAATCCAAGCACATTGAGTTGCTGGATAGCGAAAACAAGATCCTTAAGCAGGAGAAGACCGATACCTTGACGATGCATGAAGAGTCCATGGCGGCCTTGCAGGAGTCTGCCAACACGGAGATAAACCTCTTGAAGGAGGAGATTGCGATGCTCAAGGAGCAGAAGATAGCTGCCGATGATCAGAATCAGCACAACCTTGAAGCATACAAGGTTCTCCGACAAGAGCGGGACTCCATGGCGGAGACGCTCCAGCAAGCCGAGGCGAGCATCTTTGGTAAGCGATTCTCTGTCTTGTACTTCTAGAAGCCAGATACTCTGAACTTTTGTGTTACTGAACTCATGTGCTCCTTTGTCGGAAAATGCAACTCCTATAGGTTTGACCAAGTCGCCTCCTCCGCCAAATGAATGCATGGTCCTTGCCGGCTACTTCATCAGCACCGCCATCAAGAAAGCCAAGGAGATTGCCAAGACCCTCAATATCAATATCAAGGCGGTGGACTCCGTGATGAAGTACTCGGAGATCTTGCGCCGAGCCCCCGGGCGTATCGTAAGTTGGAAAGCTTCATGAACCCGGGCTGGTGCAAGGATGTCGTTGGCAATGGTTAAGGCACACTCTGAGAATGCCGACATCGACACGGTAACCTCAGGTCTCCCCGACATAGACGATGAAGGCCAGAAGATTGACCATAAGGCTATCTGGGCATCGTTCACGGGTTATGACACAAGGGTTGCCGAGTTGGTCGACCACAACAACTTCGTGCCTCTGGAGATCATTGACGGCGACAACCAAAGCTCCTCCGAATCCCTCAAGACGACCAACTTCGAGGAAGATGGCTCTCCTGCTGCCGACGATGATGCATCCAAGTCTCCTGCGCCAGAGGAATAAAAAACACTTTGTAATATTTGTTTCCTCTGGATTGTTGTATGCGGAAAAACTACTCTGTTAACTTAAGGCGAAAAAACAATAGTTGTAATTTCCTGCTACTCAAGTACTGGTTCCAGCATGTAAATATTTTTTAAGCAAGTGCTGGCTTATCCATTACTTTGGCTCTTATGCTTGACCTTTCATGAGTCGGAAGACTCGTAGTCGAAACTATGCTCTAAGGTGATGATGCCCAATGGCATCGTCAAAAACCTAAGTACAAAATTGCCGACTTCAAGTGCCGAAAGTCATTACTCCAGAATCCACATAAAAACAACAAAGAACGTGTAGACCAGAAAACTTAAGCTAACGCCCGTAGGCGGAATTTTCACAAGTGCAAACGCAAAGCTTGTGCATAAAGGTTTTATACGATCCAAAAATGAACACTAAAGGAGGTAAAATACTCAGAAATATGAGTGAACCAGAGAGCTTTATTTCATTGATCATATAAGAAGTACACAATAGATAAAAAATATGCTAAGTGTAAAAAGGACGTAGCTGTGCTATGTTCCATGGCCGATCAAGCTTCGGGTAGTCATCATCCGGGTCACGTGCTTACGCTTATGATCATCGCTGGGTCTATCCTCAAGTTCACGATTGTCAACGAGGTAGTAAGACCCATTGAGCAGCGCCTTGCTTATGATGAACGGTCCTTCCCATGGTGGGGATAATTTGTGTGACTTATTATGCTTAAGTCGGAGCACCAGATCCCCCTCTTTAAACGAGCGATGCCGAACGCAGCGACTATGGTAGCTGCATAGCTTCTGCTGGTAGATGGCAGATATTTGGCATGCCAAAATGCGCTCTTCCTCGAGAAGGTCCACATCTAGGTGTTTGGATTCTTCAACGTCATCTTCGTCATAGGCGGCAACTCTTGGTGAATCGTGAAGGATGTTGGTAGGCAGGATGGCTTTTGCTCCATATACCATGAAGTAAGGGGTGTAGCCGGTGGATCTGTTGGGTGTAGTTCGTAAAATCCACAACACAAATGGTAGTTCCTCCTCCCAGGATCCAGCTGCTCTATGTAGCGGCGCCTCAAGACGTGGATTGATTCCCCACAGAATTAATCCATTGGGTCGCTCAACTTGGACATTGGACCATGGGTGTGCCACAGATGCTAGGTCAATTCGGATACCCTTCTCCCAACAATAAGCTTCCACTTCTCTGAGTGACAAGTTGCTGCCGTTGTCGGTGATAATGCTATGTGGGAGACCAAATCTCACCACTAGATCCCGGACAAACCTAAGGGCAGTTGCCCCATCAAGCTTTCTAATGG
Organism: Avena longiglumis; assembly: GCA_030063025.1. NCBI lineage: Eukaryota > Viridiplantae > Streptophyta > Magnoliopsida > Poales > Poaceae > Avena > Avena longiglumis. Next base: position 428,095,420 of record CP125979.1, read on the forward strand.
GTTTAGCTTCTATCCATTTGGTGAATTTATCAACTGCTACTAGAAGATGCGTAAACCCACATGGTGCCGTCTGTAATGGACCAACCATGTCTAGCCCCCAGACTGCAAACGGCCAAGTTATTGGTATTGTTCGCAATTCTTCAACTAGAACATGTGGTTGTCGGGCATAGTACTGGCATCCCATGCATGTCTCAACCAGCTTGTCGGCATCCGCCTTCGCGGTCAGCCAGTAGAATCCTTGCTGGAAGGCTTTGGAGACCAACGACCGAGGAGCGGCGTGATGCCCACAATCTCCGAGATGGATCTCACTAAGGATTTCAATACCTTCTTGCTGGGGAACACACTTTAGGTTTACACCAGTGGTGCTTCTTTTGTAGAGCTGTCCATTGATTATGGTATATCCCTTTGATCAACGTACTATCTATCGACTTTTGACCTCGTCGATGGGCAAAGTTCCATGTATGAGATATTCCATGAACGGTTTTTTCCAAGCCGGAGGGACCTTTGCCACTGTGTGAACGAAAGAGTCAACTCTATCCGGGTTCTTGGTGTCCGCTCCCTTCACGGATGGTGTCCGTAGTTGTTCCAGAAAAACGCCAGGCAGAATTTGTTTGTGCCCTGATCCAAGCTTTGACAGCAGATCAGCCGCCTCATTTTGCTCCCTAGGGACATACTTAACTTTGTATCCCAATAAGCTCTTGGCTATCTCATACACTTCGTCTCGATATGCCGCCATCATAGGGTTCTGCGCGTTCCAGGTGCCAGCCACCTGTTGGGCAACCAAGTCGGAATCTTCACAGAAAACTATGCGCTTGATGCCAATATCCTTGGCTATGCGTAGTCCGTGAATGAGTGCTTCATACTCCGCCATGTTATTCGTAGCCTCGAAGTGGATCTGCAGAACGTAGTGTAGCTTTTCCCCGGTTGGTGACTGTAATAGTATACCAGCCCCCGAGCCATTGAGTAGCTTTGATCCATCAAAGTGAATCACCCAGTATTCTGGCTCCGACATAGGGGTAACATCTGGCATCTCCGTCCAATCTGCGATGAAATCCGCCAAGGCCTGTGACTTGATAGCGTCGCGTCTCTTGTAGGTGATCTCGAAGGCGACAAGTTCAATTCCCCACTTCACGACCCTTCCTGTAGCGTCGCTGTTGTTGATGATGTCGGACAGTGGAGCTTTGCTGACAACTATGATACGGTGCTCCTGGAAGTAGTGCCTTAGCTTCCAAGAAGCAAGGAACACTCCATAAGCTATCTTATGGTAGTGCAGGTAACGCTGCTTGGAATCCATCAAGACCTTGCTTAATAAGTGAACTGGTCATTGAACTCCGTACTCATGCCCTGGTTCTTTCCGCTCTACCACGACGACGATTGATTACCCGGTTGGTGGACGCCATGTAAATTAACATAGGCTCCATAGGCTCGGGTGCTGCAAGGATAGGCGCCGAGGATAGTATCTCCTTTAGCTACTTCAATGCTGCATCTGATTCGTCCGTCCATGTAAATTTGTCCACCTTCTTCAGCAACTTTTACAACGGTAGAGCCTTCTCTCCAAGTCGGTTGATGAACCGACTAACTGCTGCAATGCAACCTGTTAGTCGTTGTATGTCCTTCAGGCATGTAGGACGATTTATGTTTAAGATGGCCTTGATCTTCTCTGGGTTGACCTCGATTCCACAGTGGGAAATGATGAAGCCAACAATTTGCCGGCTGGAACCCCGAAGACGCACTTCTTAGGGTGAAGCATCATGTTGTATTTCTTGAGATTATCAAAGGTTTCCTTTAAGTCGGAGATTAAGTCGTTTGACTTTTTAGACATCACCGCTATATCGTCCACATAGGCGTGAACGTTCCAACCAATTTGATTGTGTAGGCAATGCTGCATTGTCTGATGGTACGTAGCACCTGTGTTTTTCATCCCAAAGGGCATCGTGACATAGAAAAACGTGCCATAAGGTGTGGTGAACGAAGTGGCCAATTGGTCCGACTTCCACATCTTAATTTGGTGGTATCCTAAGTATGCATCGAGAAAACACAAAAGCTCTGATCCAGCCATCGAGTCAATGACTTGGCCAATGTGAGGCAAAGCAAACGGATCTTTGGGACACGCTTTGTTCAAGCCGGTGTAATCAACGCACATTCTTAATTCTTTGGTTCCCTTTTTGGGGACAAGTACAGGATTGGCCACCCATCGGGTGTGAAGGACTTCTCGGCTAAAACTAGCCTTAAGTAACCTGTCTATCTCCTTGCCTATGGCGCGTCTCTTCTCATCTCCGAAGTGTCATAGAGGTTGTTTCACTGGTTTGCATTTTGGATCAATATTCAAGCTATGCTCGGCAAGTTCCCTAGGTAAACCTTTCATGTCGGCAGGTTACCAGGCAAAAATGTCCCTATTCTCACGGAGGAACTCGACGAGCATGCTTTCCTATTTGGGATCCAGGTTCGTCCCAATGGCGGTGGTCTTGGAGGCATCACCTACCACAAGTTCCACCGACTTGGTTTCGATGGCGACCTTGAATGCTAGGGCAGAGTCAGAACTCTGCTTCTTCGACGCTGGCATATCTGAGGCATCGACCTTGCTTTGGATCTCCTTGAATTATTTGCTGTAGAGGACAGCTTTTGAAAAGGCTGATTCTCCAATCTCGCAGTACCTTGCCTTGGTAAAGCTTCCGGATACGGTGATGACACTGTCTGGTCCGGGTATCTTGAGCTTGTTGTAGACGAATCATGGTTTAGCCATGAAGGCATGGAAGATGTCGCGTCTGAGTATGAAGTGGTACATGCTCTTGAAGGGGACCACCTTGAAGGTCATGCGTTCTTGCGGTAATTATTAACATCGCCAAAAGTGACCTGAAGTGTGATGCACCCAAGGGACCGAGCCTCCCGACCAGGAACTACGCCATGGAAGATGGTGCTGGTCCGCCTTAGGTTGGCCTCCATCAAGTTCATCTTGTGCAGTGTATATAGGTAAATGATGTTGATGCTGCTTCCACTATCCACCATACATTTGGTGAACTTGTTGCCGTCAATCAGGGGGTTGGTGACCATGGCGTACTAGTTCTTCGTAGGGATGAGGTCTAGGTGATCCTTCCTGTACCAAGTAATTGGAATCTCCGACCAGCGTAGGTACTGCGGAACTGGGGGTAGAGTGGCCATCAGTATCCTCATAGAGGTTTTCTGTTGTCGGAAGGTGGGGGTGCCAAGAAACGTGTGGAAAACGGGTGCCTTCTTCTCGAAGGTGTTCTTACCCTTGCCATCGCTCTTGGCGGCGTGCTTGGGGTCAACATCCTCATCCATGTTACTTGAATCCTTGAACTCCTCTTCCTTCTTCTTCCCCTTACCCTTACCTCGCGGTCTGTTCTTCCGACTTTGCTTGTAGCCGGACTCCGGGTCCTCCTTGAGATTGTTGACGAACTTGCAATGGCGATTGGTGTCAGTGGCTTTTCCGTTGGCGTCGAGGTGTACAAGGCACGGCATGTCACGGTACTCTTCGTACGTTTGGGGAACGCGGAGCGCTGCCGAGGTAGTTTCACTACCTCGCTGCTGCTCACGACCAGCTCCCGTCCTCGGCCACGCTATCCGCCATAACCTCGTCCTGCAAATGTCATGGCGACCATGTCGGAGGTTTGCTTTTATTCTAGCGGGCTTTTCTGCTTGGTGCTGCTGTTCCTCCTCGCTTGATTTGGAATGGCCGTTGCCGGCAGGGATCCACGAGCATCGTCGTCAGCAGCTGCGAACTCACTAGCCAGCTAGATCATATGGTTGAGATATAGCCGGTGATTGTCCTGCAAAGCGCTTCAACTTATGTCGGAGCAATGTACCTTTCTCCAAACCATCGATGAAGGCGGCCATGGCGGTCTGGGCGTGCACTCCTCCGCAGGAATTCTTCATGTCCAGCCAGCGAGAGAGGTAGGCGTGAGATGAATCGTCTTTCTCCTGCACGCACCGCTGTGGATCGCCAAAAGTGCATGGACGCTTATACGTACCCTCAAAGTTCTTGGTGAATGCTTCTTGCTTGTCCAACTAGTTGCAGATAGACTTCTCCGGCAAGTCATCAATCCATTGTCGGGTCGTGCCCGCCAGCATCAGCGGGAGGTACTTGATGGCGACGTTGGGTTTACCCCCAGCGACCTCCACCGCGTTGCCGTAATCCTGCAACCACGTAGCTGGTTTGGCAGTGCCGTCATAGGGCTTGATGGTCTTGTGAATCCGGAAACCCTTGGGGTAAGTTGCGGTCCGTATTACAGGTCCAAAGCAACATGGTCCCAAGTATTGTCCTTCCCGGGCCTCGTGAATCTTGTCCAGGCGTGAACGTGCGTCGTATGGCTACAGGCTTGCTCTTTTCTTATTTCCGCCAGGGGAAGGGCTACGTGAACGACGTGGGCCTCCTCCTCCATGGTGGCTGCTAGGGGGCGACGGAGGCGGAGGTGGCGGTGGGTTAGCCTTCTTGCTGTTACCCTCCTGCGATGCCTCACGCTTGTCGTTGTTGCTTGTCGGACGCGGAGGGTCATGGCGTGACCTGCTCTTGTGTCCTTGGTTGCGCTCTCCATCATGATCGGTCTGCTCCGTGTTGTCGCGGATGACGATGCCACTCTGTCTTGGCGGAGACATGTCCATACGACGGTGAGCCTTGGGGTCTTCGCGATGTCGGGGAGAGCGGGGCGATGGAGATGGGCGACGAGGATGAGCCTTACCTCCATGGTCGGAGGATATGGGGATAGCGTCCTTCCTGTTGCACGCATCCCTTTGTCTTTGTTCTGATGAACTTGTCTAGGACCCGACATCATGAGGAGATTGGTCCCTTGGAGGCTTAGGTTGGCTAGACTGGCAAAACGCTGGGTCAGACTCGAGCCTTCGAGAGGTGGCCTTTTCCTGCTGTTTCACCGCTTTGGCCACAAGGTCATAGAGCTGGTCCATAGCTATGGGTGATCTATCCTACTCCAGAAGGGTCTTGGAGACAGTGAGGTTGAGAAGGGGGTGTGGGCATCACCTGCCTGCCTTCGCTGTCAATGTATGGCTTTGCTTGTGGCGGCTTCGAGGGTGCCCATCCTATGTTTTGCCGTACACCAGGATCGTTGATGACATGAGCCGGAGCTTTCTTAGCCTTGTGCTGCTGGAGCAGAGTCTTGTACTCGGCCTCCATGGCTCTAGCTTTCTCTATTGATTTCTACGTGTTGGCCATATCTCGATCCAGCTTAGCGCCTTGCTTCGCGATGGCCTACGCTTCCTCCAGCGGTTGCTGGCGCTTCTCGTCAGGACTACGTTCCGAATATGAGCCATGGTCATGGGCTCGACAAGTAGGTTGCCGTACATCACTCTATCACCTGGAGTGACTTGGGCAGCAACAGACGTAGATGCCGAAGGTGGCGGGTTTGCAGTGCTGTATTTACTCAGACTGGTGCCAAGTTCCTGCAGCTGCTGCACTGGGTTAGGAGGAGGGGGAATGGCCTTTGCGCGATCATTGTCGGCAGCAACAGGTGGTCCCTTCCCCTTGTCTAGCGCTGTGGGCAGAGCTCGTCCGAGTTGATCTTCATCCATCGCGGTCCCAATGGCGACAAACACCTCTCGGGACGTGACGACGTTGTTGGCCTACTCGTCACACTTGTAATCCTCCTCCATCTCCTGCATAGCAAAGTCTAGATCCTCCGGGCTGAAATCTATCTCCTCCGAGTCAGCGCTGATGTCGGCATAGAGCGCATCGAGCACGGAGTTGGAGGGTGCCGGGGCTTCCTCGATGATGGGCGGTGGTGGTGTGATAGCAACGACGATGACTGGAGGTGGTGGTGCAGCTACAACGACGACGACCAGAGGCGGTGGCTGAGGCGGAGGGGCGCCGTCAAGGAGCGCGAGCACTGTCTAAGCTGCCTCCTGGCCTCCGCGTAGTTGTTGACGATGTTCACCATGCTTTCAAAAGTGAGGCGTCCTGAAGCCTGCTGTCGCCTTAGCGTATGTCAGAGAAGCGTACCTTGGTCCAGTCCTTCCACAAAGTGATACATGGCATCATCATTGGGGTAATGCGCCAGATCGGCCCGTATACGGAGCCACCTGGCAAGGTAATCGCAGGGGTTTTCACCCTCTCTCTGCATGCAATGCGCCAGATCGAAGATGGTCACCACTCCGACGAACTTAGATCTCTGTTGTCCAGACGCACGGGCGAAGCCGACGGACTTGCAGCGATTTTCCACCATTATATCCTACACAGGGGCAGTTTGGGTGGGCCTTGAATTTTTTCGATCTTTGTCGGAAAACTCCAAAGAGAGATCCGACATCGATCCTTCCGCGGACGTGTCCTGCCCGTAGGCGGTCCATGCGGGTCTTGATGCTCCTCCGACTTCTAGGGAACTAGTGCCCAAAACGGTTTCACTGATGAAGAGGTGTCTGTCTCTAATGGGGACGATCGAGCATCTGGTAGGGTTCGTCTTTGCCAGGATCCAGAACTCGTCGGGAGGGACAATCAGAATGTTGCTGGAGCAGAGAACACGACCAATGGCTACGGTTTCGCTAATTCCGGCGAAGATCTTGGACCTCGCCCGCTGTATATCCTGAAGCGCCTCTTGCCCCACGGTGGGCGCCAAATGTCGTGGTATTGCCGACGAGTACGCCGTGGAGGGGTCCTCACAGTGCGTGTTTAGAGACGTGGGTTAAGGCGGACAGTTGACGGGTACGAGGTAACACAACTTACCCAGGTTCAGATCCCACGACGCTGGCGGAATCCTACTCCTGCTATAAATCACTATAATGACAATACGCCGAGTTACAGGTATCGGTTCGCTGTGCGATGTATGAGTTGATTGGTGCCCTAAAGGCTCCCATAGGTCCGGCTTATATAGTAGCCAGGTCCTAGGGTTACAGGCAAAGTCCTAGCCGGACAGGTTACAAAGTCCCATAGTGCATACAACTAGTCTAGCGTGTCTTGCACTCCAAGGCTCCGGGTATGTCAGTGACTCCTCCGTAGCCTTCCTTTATTCGGCATGGGCCTCCCTTCTGGATCCATATAACTGGGCCGCCCAGAAGGACATAGGCCATGCTACCAACTGTGGGACACCCGGTTTATCCAGACAAGAGACATGCTATGAGGATACCCATATAGCATATCCCCAACAGGTAGCTCCACTGAGTTTCAACGCCTAACTCAAAACAGCATGCTTCCTCTTGCTCTAGACACTTAGTCGATTTTGTTCCCCGCCTTCCTCCACCTCTGCTCCCCACCACCACCGCCACTAGACGCCTCCCTCTGCTCCCCACTGCCACCACGCCCCCTCTGCTCGCCACCTCCACCGTGCCCCCTCTGCTTCCCACCTCCACCGCAACCCCCTATGCTCCCCACCGCCACCATGCCCCCCTCTAATCCCTACCTCCCCCGCGCCCCTCTTCTCCCCACCATGCCCTCAGAGAGAAGACGACACCCCTATCATGGGAGAAGGAGGAAGCTAGGCCACGTGAGAAGCCTTTGTCCCCATCGCTCATCCGCCACCTGTCGCCGTCCACCTTAGGGAGAAAGAAGAAGCTCGACCATGGGAGAAAACACTATATCCGCCGCCCGTCAACCACCTGCCTCCATCCACCACCTATATTGCGCTATCGTAGACCTCAGGTTTGATCCTCTCCCTCCCTTCCCCTCTCCCCTCTATTGCTAGGGTTCCTAGGGCTTGCTTGCTTCTTCTTGTTGTTGTATGGTTCCTAGGGTTCCCAAGGTTAGGGTTCCTAGGGAGGCTTTTAATATGCGGCCCAAAATTTCAGACGCCAAGGCATCGCCGGGTCCGAGTTGCGTGTAATTTCACGGAGGGGCTGTAGTTGCTTCGCCAATTGTCGAGAGGGGCCAAATGGGGTTAAATGCAAATCTAATGGACAAATGATTGTCTGAACTAGTCAAAAAACGGTTGAACTCAAATCCCACCATTAGGTCAACTCTTCTTGCCCTGCCCTGTCAGTATTCTCCATTTTGCTTTCTGGTCATGGACTGGTTTACCCTTGCGAGGACTTGGTATTATTCTCTGCTCTGCTCTTCTCCCCTATTATTCCCCTCGCCATTACCTTTAATAGCTTCGGCTACTGGTCTCTAAATCGGAGTCCGCCGTTGCTCTCTTGCGTCCCTGCCATGGCCGGTCAACCTCCCACGCCCTTGATCGAATCTCGGTGCCGTCACCCTTTCCTCATTTTTCCTAGTCAGCATGTCGGAGCTTCGCGTCCCTAGCCTAGCCTCTCACCGCTGCCTAGACCTTCTCGCACAGTAGAGCACATCCGGTCGGGAAATACAGACATCAACTAGCCTCTGGCGGTTGCATGCTGTCGCACACCCTAGGCATGGTACCCCTGGCCGATGAGTTCGATTACAACGCTCTCATGGCCATCGTGCTGGGCACGCGTCCTGCCGTGTCGCCGACAGACTTGCTGTTGGCTTTCAGGTCTCGTTTTGGGATCAGACAAAAAGTGGTCAATATTGAGGAATGCGTGCCGCCATTCAATTTCTTCATCCGGTTCTCCCACATCTCAAACAGTGAGCATGTTTGGCATTCTTACTGTTCTTTCGAGTGTTGTGGGGAGAAAATGAGCTTCATGCATTGGCATCGCTCCTATGGGTGGGACGATTGCTTTGACGGCCTCCCTTTGGATGCTTGGGAACCGGAGGCCCTCAAGAACGTCGTTAGTAGCCTTGGCGGCAAGCTGGGCGAGATTGTTCCCCCGAGCAACAGATGGATCATCAAGGTAAAGGCGTGGCTAAAATATCTAGACAACGTTCCTAAGATGTACGAGGTGGATATTACAAGCAGGACAAAACGACAACTTTGAGGGAAGCACCCGGTGATCATCCACCTGCAGGAGGTTCTAGGATCGGTACAAGGCATTCAGGACCCCGATGAGGCAGCTAGAAAGCATCCTCGTCGCCTTCAATGTTGGCCTAGAAGGATCGATGGCACAGGACCACCACCGTTACGCGACGGAGCACACAGTTTCGGTGGGGGGACCGGGCGTGGAAAAGCTGGTGGTTCTGATTTCCCTCGAGTGAAGACAGAGGTTTAGTGAACCTGAAATATTGCTGACTTGAGATTCGATCATGTAGTATGCCTAATGTAATAGTTTGAACTGCCGTAGTATGTGTGGCTACTGAATTTGTAACGTGTGGATATTGAATTTGTAGTATGTGTGGCTAATGATTTTTAGTTTGTGTGGCTAATGAATTTGTAGTATGTGTGGCTAATGAATTTGTGTGAATAACCAAGGTTATCCTCCTGAAAATAGGGTGGGCTAGCAATGATCAATGTCAGCATTGCCGGGAAAATGCTGCTGGTGAGCGATGCAAAAGACAAGAAATGTTGCTGGTTTGTAAGCCTCGAACAAATTTTACCTAGTTTTGTTCGAGCTGGTGCATGATTCTATATGGAACTTGCATGAATAAAACACCCAAGATCAGTTCATAAAATGTTGTCTGAATCTTGTCTGCATCGGATAAGTATGACGAAAACCGAATTCAAACGCCAGTATTAATTGAATAAATAGATACATCTTGATAGTATTTGGTTACTTCCAAACTAATTCCATACTATAGTATGAGATAGCAGCACAAAAGGGGGCTATTGCCTCTACAAAAGGCATTCTATAGAGTTAGTCTGAACTTAAATGTTCTACATTGAAGAAACTGCAGTTCTCCACCATAAAAGTTGGCTAGCCAATTGCCTAGAGAGGACATAAGTTTAGGGATCGTTCAACCGCAACTGATTTTTTTCCTTCCTGCCAAACTTCAAGAGATCTGCAATGTGCATGCACTAGTTGATACGCTTGAACCAGTCCTAGTTCATTACGAACAGCCACGCCGCTGCAACGATTTCTTCGAACCTAAACTCTGGCTTATCGTGGTATGGATCATAGGTCCCTGTGGCTGAGCTGTTGCCCGTCTTCGTCTCTAGCTGTCGAACACTCCAACAAGCCGAGTGTAGATGGATGCATGTCGCCATGGTGTGGCCGCTAACGGTGTGGCTGCTGATGGTGCGTAGGATGGATCGTCTTTTCCACTGACGGCATGCGCCCAGATTGGCCCACTACGGTAAGGTTGCCCACGCCGAGGCATGGAGGCGAGATTTTGTTGACCTTGGCGCTGCCCTGTTTGGGGGTTTGTTTCCTCGGCGACAAGCTTGCATGAACACTTTGGAATATACCTTCTTTCTCGTGCGCAAAGCACATGAAAATGCCGCCACATGCTTTCTCCATGATTATCGCTTGGCCCTGGTCGACGCTGCCGCGGCTTTCACCGTCGCTGTTTCCGCCGCACTGGTGATGCAACACATTCTGTGAAATCAACCATCTCAGATGGCGATGGGAGACCAGCCTTGTAGTACAGCCGCATGGCCTGCCTCAGAGGGGCCAAATAGCCAAGCTTCGGCAGCGGCCGTGACCGCTGGGGCGGCGGCTTCTTCTTAGGCGGGGCCATAACTAAGCTTCCTAAGAGTGTATCTTATTTATTCAAAACTAGTTCGAATAGTTGTTGAATATTTATTCCCCTTCGCAGCATAAGAGTGCGAAGATATACAGGTCGTGTCTAGCAACCGAATCGGGCAATGTACTAGGTTAGGGATCCATTTTAAGTATATTTACGATTGTGTCCTTAGTTGTGTCCACAAATTATGCCTCTGCCACTACGATCGTAGAATTATAGCAACACCATCAGAAACAGGGGAAGAGGACATGGCGTTTTACTGACTGGCGAGCCCTACCACCTCGATCATTGACGACACTCATCCTAGGTTCAAGGATTGGTGCTCCCCATTATTGTGTGATTTTCCATATTCTGTCGCTCATAGCTCCGCTCTCCTCCACTGCTCTGGTCTTACACGCTGCCACTCTATCCTGTCGTGCAACACTCTCATCCTCCCCCTAGACCATCATCCTCCCGTCATCCCCTACCCGCCATACCCACCCTGCCTTGCCCCCTTGCCCTGTCTCCTTGCCCCCTTGCTCGTGAGGTGGGCGCTAGGTTCTCCCGCAATGATGGTGGATTTGATCTGTATCCCGCATGGAAATGGATCCTGTGTGGCAAGAGAACACGGAGATGGGTCCTGCCCAGTCGGAGAGCGAGGAGATGGATCCTTCAAGGCTGGAGAACATGGAGTAGCACGAGACAGAGGAAGAGGACGCATGTTGCAAAGATTTGGTTCTCTAGAGCCCATTGAACGTGCCTTACATCCTCCCTGAAGGGTAAGACCGCAATTCCATCTCTGCATCTCCTAATTAGCATTTCTAGTCCCGTGGTGATGGAGAGGATCTGTGTTGGTGACCGTAGGACGTCTGCTGCATCCAAATTTCTTTTGAAGATTCGGCATGGGTGTCGGACCGAGACCTTTTCCAACGGTAGAATCATAGTTACCAGTGGATTTGATTATCGGCTGACAGTAGCCGTGGAGAACATAACTCTAAGTGACTTGCACATGCAATTTGGCAAGTTTCCGATTGGCCAGCATGATAAATTCATAAGGTACCACGACACAAATTCGCAGACTTTCTGCAATGTTATAAATGAGGAGGCTCTGGCCATGATGTGGGGTAAACACCTTGGCACGAGGACTATGCTAATGTTTGTGCACATCGTTAACAAAGATAATGGGGAAGAGACTGTCCTAAATGATACCGGCCCGTGTGGAATGCGAACAAAGCAGTCTCTATTTTTGATACTGAGCGCGACCGCCTAGCCTGTCATTGAGCATGATGCCTTCCCAAGTGAGGATGAAGACATCGAAATGTGTGGCAGTCAGGATGATTTTGTGCTCGAAGATAATGATGATGATGATGATGATGAGAAAGCATATCCAGATGTGGCTTCTGACCCTGATAGGATGGAGAGTAGGGAATATTTGCTTGATTCGAACTATGAGCCTGACTATGGTACTGATGAGGAAGTGGAATGTGAGGATGGGGAAATGGGATGCAGATATGATGACAAATACGAGGATAGGCCAGTGATGCACTTTGAGAGGGACAACCCTACAATTGATGAGGGGACTGTCTTTGATACTATGGAGGAATGCAAATATGCCATTGCTACTTATGCAATAAGGGCTGGGTTCGAATTTATCATTGAAAAGAGTGACCAAAAGAGATTTATGGTGCATTGTAGGGAAAGTAAGGTGTGTAAATGGAGATTGAATGCATCACCAATGCAGGGTGAACACCCATTTCAGGTTGCAATAGCTACATTTAGTTTCAGATCTTGACTCCAGCTAGCACCGCTACTGGCCCCATGGTGGGTGCCAACTGTCGTGGTGGTAGCACAACAAATACAATGTGTAGGCTTAAGTTGGGGGCCAATGTGTGCTAGTGGGATCCAGGGAGGTAAGATGTAGTGATTTCTACACACAGAACTCAAGAACACATTTTTATTCAACACCAGTGAAGCTACACTTGCTCCTCGAGCTGTTTGAGCGAGAGGAAGAAGAAAGAGCTACTGCTAGTTCAAAGTAAGAAGTGAATTGATCCCCCTCTCACAAGGACCTGACCCTCCTTATAAAGGAGTGGCCTGGTTCCATCTAGGGATGACGTGGACAAGCATATTCATGGAATATGCTTGTCCCAAAATAGTAACTCAGCGAGCTCCTTTCTGTGTCCCCCTTCTATCAGTGGCAATGACCTAGAGCCCACGACATGTGAGCCTCGGGCTTGGGGACTGTCACCTCCGTGACCTTCTTCTGCTCCTCTGCCCCTGGCTCTTATCTATAATGCTTGTCACTATACAGATTCATGAGGAGAGACAACATGTAGTGTTTACTTCGGGGTTGGCCTTCTCCTTCTCGAGCAAGCTTTCCCATGACTCGGCCAAGCCCTAACCTGCAGATACAAAGAGTGGTGCTTGTATGTTGACATAACCCATATGTCGGTCGAGTCGGGTTTTAGTCACCTGACTCAGGTGAAGCCGGGCCTTATTCGGCCGACCTCCTTTTAACTCCGTCCGGTCATTCTTTAACCCGGTCCAGATCCTTGAGGGTTTTACCCTTTTACCTTATCTTGACTCTACCTGGGATCATCCCCCCGACACCGAATCGATTAGGGTGGGCGGAGTAGGATCAAAGGTATTACCAAGCACTACTAGAAATTGCTGCGTCCGTTCATCGAGCTATGGTGGTGGAAAAAAATCCCAGTCGTCATGGGCGGCGGACCTGCCTGCGGTCAATACTGCCCCAACGCACAATGCATGTGGACAAACCAGGTGCTGGAGCCGTTGTTGAGGTGCAACACGATAGTCCGTCCAATGCCGTCGTAGGACGTAGCTGGCGATGCGCCGACACGCCGATGATGGTTGCTCTGTCTGTCGGTGGGATAGGAGCTGCTTGGGGTTGGGGTTGGGAGCGGATGAGATAGATATGACCTCATGTGTCATACAGGACCCCACTTGTCAATGTTTGGGGGAGTATCTGCTCCGGGATTTTTGCATATTCGCCAATTTTACATATCTTCCAAACTTTTTCTTTAAAATTTTCATATTTTCCGCATGACCACCACATGTTAGTGACACATAAAATGGCAAATATGCAAATACCCTCTCCAGCCCCACATGACAGTCCCATCGTTCATTGTCTTAGACGGCCCACAGAATATCCCCACGTCATGGCCCCATCGTTCATTGGCTTCGATGGACCCACATAACGACCCATTTGTCATTGGCTGCACCGGCCACAAAATCAGGAAAAAAGCGGCCCACAATTAAGCGAGAGATGGATGGCTGGTCTGACGTGTATCCTGGCCCTACCCGTCAGCACATAATGGACATGGTAGGACCCGCCCCGGCCATGGCATGTAATGGTCAAGCCTTTGACCTGACGGCATCCCTCCGTCCAAGCGCCTGCGAGGGTTTCAAAATAGAGGGAGGGGAAAAGTGAGGAAAGTTAAGCGGGTGGGGAAACTGAGTACTACTAACGAACCTGGGGCACGAAAATAGAAATACCTAGCTTCATTCCATTTAGTGAATTTATCAACTGCAACAAGCAGATGCATAAACCATCAAGGTACCTTCTTAAAGGGTCCAACCATGTCAAGCCCCTAGACTATGAACGGCCAAGTAATTGGTATGGTTCGTAATTTCTTCAGCTGGAACATGTGGCTGCCTTGCATAGAACTTAAACCCAGTGCATGTCTCAACCATCTTTTCGGGGTCCGCCTTAGCGGCAAGCCAGTAGAACCTTTGCTTGAAGGCCTTGGAGACTAAATATCGAGGAGCGGTGTGATGTCTGCAATCTCTGAGATGAATCTCTCTAAGTATTTCAATACCTTGGTGTTGAGATACACACCGTAGGAATACTCCAGTGGTGCTTCTTTTATATAGATGTCCATTGATTATGGTATAGCCTTTTTCTCTACGTACTATCTGTCGGCTTTCGACTTTGTCGGTGGGTAGTGTTCCATCTTTAAGGTAGTCCCTGAACGGTTTCTGGCGTGGTATTGCCGACGAGTATGCCATGAAGGGGTCCTCACAGAGCGTGTTTAGAGACATGGGGGAAGGCGGCGAGTTGGTGGGTACGAGGTAACATAGCTTACCCAGGTTCAGATCCCACGACAGTGGCAGAATCCTATTCCTGTGTCGGGGAGATAACCCCCGGTAGGGTCATAAGGGGTAAAACATTGCCCAGCTTGGCTTATGCCGAGTCAAAGATACCTCAGGACGGGTAACAACGACCGGGTATGAAGGTCGTGTGCGGCCGACATAAGAATTATGTTGGCCCGTATAAGACAAGTTAGTTTACCTTGCAGGAAGCAACGAGCCGAATCTTACGAGGGAAGGACGAGTCAGAAAGGATGTGTGGCAGCTTTCCGAGTAAGGTTCAGGAGGGACCATGGTAAAGCATGGTCAATAGAGAAGGGTGACGCCCAAAGCAAGGGCTGACGTACAAAGTTACCGTATGACGCCAAAAGAGCTAGAGGCTACGTATGAGAAGACCGTTAGCTGGATGGCTTTGTGGACTGGGTCAAGGGCTCAGGGCTAGCTCATGACCCGGCCCGCACAGTAAGGACCATGATCCAAACAGTAACCCTAGGACCCAAAGGGGTGTAACCTAGCTGGCCACTGCCTATATAAGGAGGAGCATAGCTAGGGTTTTAGGAAGTTGGACCAAGTAGGAAACTAGTTCCCTGAGGCTATGCACAAACAGCTCTAGGAGCACTTGTAAACCTCTTTGCATCAATAAAAATCCTAAGTGTGGAGAGTTCATATTGTTCCTCATGCGCGGCTAGACCATGCACTCCCTCCCTGGCTACCACAAGCGTCCATTCGGCCCCCAACTTAAGCCTACCCATGGCATCTGCCGTGACACCACCACGACAGTTGGCGCCACCGTGGGGAAGAAGCAAACGCTTGCTAGAGTCTTCATCCGGACGGGCAACATCATCGCCAAGACAGGCGAGCGCGTCTACTACGACCTCATCCATAGGTTCGGGGCACTCAACTTCGTCAGTGACAATGCAGGTTGCTTCGAGACCAAGACATTCCCAAGGGGCGGTCGCTTCATAAAGTTCGGCAAGCATCAGGTCTACGTCGCGGTGCGCGTGGAGAGCGCGTACCCAGAGCGCGTCATACTGGAGCCGGATCCACCTGCGGTTCATACTGCATGAAAGCTTCATCAACTCTTCTCTGTTGAGGTAATGATGACAGCTCCAAACCCGTCGCATCCCCCAGCACCCCAGTATCCCTCATGGTGAATGAGGATGCTTAGGGAGGAAATCCAGAAGAATCGCCAAGGGCAGCGAGAACAGCAAAAGCGCCGCTAGAGAAGCCAGAGAATATAGCTAGGAGTAAGAGAGCCAAAGAGTTGCAAGAAGCAATAGAAAAACTAGCAGAGCCATTAGAGCCAGCAGCTGATCCGGCGCGTGTGTAGGCCGAGTTAGAGGAGGCCAGGATAAAAGTCTTGGAGAAGGCAAAGGAATTGGCACAGTTCCAGCAAGATGTGGATATCACAATTAGAGAGCTCAACTCGGCAAATCAAGTCAAGGGCGCTAAGACCGGGCTTGATGCAAAAAGGTCGAGAGGGAGAAACCTCAATGAAGAATTGGAGGATGCAACGTCAAAGGTAACACCAGAAAACAGCAACAAAACAGCCATGCGACAGACATACAACACGGCAACAACAAATTTGAGAGCCGCAAAGGCAGCAATGGCTGAGCTACCCCATATGACGGGTGAAGCAAAGAGAAAACAACAGGAACAAGTCAATGAATTGGTGAGAGTAGCATGGATGTTGAATGAAGTGTACTACAGGGCAAATCCAGGTGTAGCTGGGAGGTCACAACTGGTTCATTCGACAACTCCAATCCCGACAAGGTCAGCAGGCCATACAGCTTCCTCACCAGGAGTGGTGCCAAGACAGAGAAAAGAAAAGAGTGTGGATTTAGGAAGAAACAAGAAGATGGTTGCTTATGACCCGGTAGTGGTTCAAGGAAACCCATCCCATGCGCAAGGAACGAGAAGAAATTTTGCATAGGGAAATGAGAACCAAGAAAATGCTGGCCGAGAAAGGAAAGTAGGACAAAGAAATGACAACGGGGGGGGGGGGGGCAGAACTTTGCACCTTAACCTAGGCGTGGAGCTCACTCGGCAGCAGGGGAAACCCAGCTCCGAATCCTCCACTAGCCCAACCAGCAAAGAGACAACAAAGCGCGGGAAAAGCAGTGCAACAACCTGCAGACCCGAATGATATACAATGATGGTTACTCAGCAATGGTAAATGATGGATATGAATTGCCGGATCACGTGTATCAAGCAATCGGAGCAAGACTCGGAGGCAGAAATCTCTAGTAGGATGATGCAAGGCTAAAGCTCGACCGGATAAAGATGGCCGAGCTGATCGAATCGCAAGGTCCATAGGGTCCACCATGTTTTGGCCCAAGGATCATGAAAGAGCCGCCAGTACCGAACTTTCAGCTGGCCAGAGGAACAAATACTTATGATGGAAGCACAACGCCAGAAGACTGGCTCATAAATTATGGAACTGCAGTAAAAATCTCGCAGGAAAAACTGAGATGGGCAGTGCGCTATGTACCACAAATTCTAGAAGGAAGAGTGATACGTCGGAAACGTATCTATAATTCTTGTTTTGTATCAAATTTGCTATTTTTTATCTACACTTTGAGGTATTTTTATACACTTTATGGTACTAACCTATTAACAAGATGCCACAGTGCCAGTTGTCTGTTTTCTTCTGTTTTTGGTTCCAGAAAGGCAGAAAATCAATATTCTCGGAATTGGATGGGACAAAAGCTAAAGTCATTATTTCTCCGGACCAACACAAAACCATGAAGCAGAGACGGAGTAGGGCACTAGGGTGGCCGCACCCCTAGGCGCCGTCAAGCCCTGGTGGCGCCTACAGGGGTGTGGGCCCCTGGCCCTCCACCGACCTTGCATCCGTCGCCTATAAGAAGCCTCCGAGGATAAAACCCTAAATCATCCATCATACTTCCAGAAAAACCTCCGTAGCGCCGCTGCCAACGAAAGGGAGATTCGGGGGACAGAAAGTCTCCGTTCCGGCACCCTGCCGGGATGAGGAAGTTCCCCCGGAGCCATCTCCATCGATCTCCATCACCATCTTCATCACGGTTGCTGATTCCCATGATGAGGAGGGAGTGGTTCTTCCTCGAGGCTAAGGGCTCTACCGGTAGCTATGTGTTCATCTCTCTCTCTATGCATGGTCATATTGTGATCGTGAGCTTTGTAATCAAGTAGATCTACCTTGCTACTCAAGTGCTTTAACAGATCTCTGCTCTCCCCATGTGTGTGAAAGTGACAACGTGCACGCCATGGTGGCACTTAGGTTTGAGTCTACATAAATACTCTTTGTGCTTTAATAGATCTATGCTTTTCCCCACGTGTGTGAAAGTGACAGCATGCATACCGTGTGTGGCACTTTGGCTAGATTGAATATTTGTTATGAGTTATTTTTGGAGTTGTATGTATCTATGAAATTGTGGTGTTTGTTGGAACCATCTAGCGCTCAATCTGACAGTGTGGGGTTATCTAGATTGGGGAAGGCGGACTTTGAGGAGTGCTGTTATAGCCCTACAGATGATTAGAATGTCCAACCGGAGAGTAGTATCATGAAGAGAGGATATTTATATGAGAGAGTGTTCATTAGTGAAAGTATGAATCCCTAGGCCTTGTTTCTAAACATTTAGACACAGTTTGCATCTAGATCTGTTGCATGTTTGCTTGCTTTAGTCTTTACCTCACCGTCAAGCTATTTTATGGCACCATTACCACTTGTATTTCACTATCTCTTCGTCGAACTAGTGCACCTATACACCTGACTAGTGTATTGGGTGTGTTGGGGACACAAGAGACTTCTTGTATCTTGATTGCAGGATTGCTTGAGAGGTAATACCTTTGACCGCTTCCTCCCCGAGTTTGATAAACCTTGGGTAATCCACTTAAGGGAAACTTGCTGCTGTTCTAACCTCTGCACTTGGAGGCCCAACAACTATCTACAAGAATAGAAGTGCGTAGACATCAAGCTATTTTCTGGCGCCGTTGCCGGGGTGGTTTTGGGCTTTTACCTTTCCTCCATGTCAAGCTCCATCATAGTATTTTATGGAGCCGTTGCCAGGGAGGTAAGGTAAAAGGTACTCACATCCTCCGATGTGAGTGCTCGAAGTTATTTCCTTTAGATTCTGCAATATTTTCTTTTTGTTTCTTGTTTTCACTAGTTAAGCTTAATGGAAAACAACAAAAAAATTAGAGAGCTTTATAGTGTTTATCTTGAGTTAGGACATGAAGTGTTTGAAGACAAAAATTAAAAAACCTATGGATCTTTATTTGCATGCTAATAGCAACGTTATTAGTATGAACTCTTTGGACACCATTATTGCTAATGCTTTGGAAACGTTTAAGCTTGGGGAAGCTAGTTTTTATGAAAATGATCTTTTTAGTCCCCTAGCTTTGGAAGATAGCTATTCTATTGATTATGATGATACCAAACCTCCAATATATGATGATTACAATGATGGATATGATAATTTCAGTTGACTTACTATTGAGGAGAAAATTGATTGTGATTACAACATGCCTCCTATATTTGATGATTATGGTGATGAGTATAGTAATGATAACTATTTTTTTGAATTTGCTCCCACTACAAATAATAAGAATGAATATGCTTATGTGGAGAGTAATAATTACTATATGCATGTGGCTCATGATAAGAATGTTTTATGTGATATTTATATTGTTAATTTTATTGATGATGCTACTGAAAGTTATTATGAGAGAGGGAGACATGGTTTTATGCATCTCTATAATATTAAGTTTCCCCTCTTTATGTTGAAAGTCTTGAAGTTGCACTTGTTTTTCTTTCCTATGCTTGTTACTTTGTTCTTTCATGACTTGTTTCTTTACAAGATTCCTATGCATAGGAAGTGGGTTATACTTAAATGTGTTTTGAATTTGCATCTTGATGCTCTCTTTTACTTCAATTCATATTTTTTATGTGAGCATCTTCTCAAACTATCAAGCCTAACTTAAAGGCATTAAAGAAAAGTACTTGTTGGGAGATAACCCAAGAGTTTTATTAAGTCTTGGAAGTTATTACTTCAGTAATAACCTCTCCTTATCCTTTTTGTTTGCTTTTTGTGCCAAGAATGACCTCTAATGAGAGGGAAGTAAGATTTGGGGAGTTGCTGTCCCGAAACAGATTTTTGTGCTATACCATAAATATTTGTGAGGAATCTCTGTAAGTCGGATTGAGCTGAACATTTACTCATAAAGCTTGCAGTATGTTAGCTAACTTTCGTTAGTTCAACACTTTTTGATTTGAGCAACATAAGGTCTTCGAAAAAATTGGTTTCTACCTGATGGTCTGTTTTGACAGATTTCTGCCATTATTTGCAGTTGCTTCTTATTGATTCCTTTTTGTTTTTTTAGGGAAATTGACTTTTTGGAGGAGTTTCTATAGTATCTTGTGTCTTTAGTGAAATTTTTTCTGTTTTGAAACTAAACCCATAGGTCTATTATCTTTTGAATACACTAATGTTGCTAATGAAGATTGTGTGAAGTTTTGTATAAAGGCAAATTTGTAGGTGTAGAGAAAGAATGATGTAATGAGATGAAGAATGGACAAAAGCTCAAGATTGGAGATGACACCCCGTGTCACCCTTAGAAATATTCAAGAGGTACAAGCGTCAAAGCTTGGGTATGCCCAAGGCATCCCCTTCTTCATCAATAAAAATCCCAGGTCTTTCTAGACACTTCGTTTTTACTGTTTCATGCATTGTTGTGTTGTTCTTGGAGCGTCTTAGTTTTCGTTTTTGGTTTCGTTTGCAAACTTTGCTTGAGTAAGTTGGTTGGTTACACCACACTTCTTTTGGAGAGAGACACACTCTGTTTCCATTGCCTAGAACACTCTAGTTTTCATTCTTATTGTTTTGTGAGTGTTCACTTTTGCTAGCACTTCGTTCAGCCTTAGTTTTCTTGTGCTTTCAGCTTAGAAATTTTTAGTTCTTATTTGTGGATTTGTGATACAAGCTCACTGATCTTTGTGAGTTGTTTCAAATAAGTTGTTTGGTGTTGGAAAAGAGTAGAAAGTTTCATGCTTATAGTGGTACAAAAGGGAGCTTGTTTTGACTATGGCTTAGACTTTATCATGTCATGCTAGATCTTGTTTTAACCTTATGATTAGTGATTATTGCTATAGCATGACTTGTTACAAACAATTAGGATTGCTTAATGTGCCTTGAAGGAATCATGCGTTGTTTTAGAATACAAAAGCATAATATCGAGGTATTCTCCTTTGATGCTTTGTTTGGGTTGACTTGGCACATGCTCACACCATGTTATGACTATGAACAAGTCACCATAGACTCTATGATCATTTAGTTCTTGACTTGTAGTACCACTCTATGCTTTGATTAGTAAATTTTTGTTGCTCTGCATGATTATGGCCATTATTGCTCTCTTAGTTGGTTGCTCCCAGTCTTTTGCTAGCCTCCACTTGTATGAGTAAGTGATACGTCAAAAACGTATCTATAATTTTTGATGCTCCATTCTTGTTTAGTATCTATTTTTCTTTACTTGTCTACACTTTGAGGTTATTTTTACATGTTTTCTGGTGCTAACCTACTAACAATTTGCAACAGTGCCAGATGCCTGTTTTCTACTGTTTTTGGATTCAGAAAAGTTACTAAAGAAATATTCTCGGAATTGGACGGGACAAACGCCAAAGTCAATTACTTTCCGTGGGGAACAAGAAGTCCATAGGGGAGCCTGGGAGGCCGGCCAGAGGGGACAGACACCCCAGGAGCGGCCACAGGTGGGCCCGCGCCTGGCTAGGTTTTGGGCACCCTGGCTGCCTCCTCGGCCTCCCCATTCCTATAAGAAGCCCCGATGCAGAAACTCTGAGTACCCGATGAGAAATCCACGAAACCGTCTGTAGCCGCCGCCACCATCTTACCTAGATCGGGGGGGGGGGATCTGAAGCTCTTCCCGGCACCCTGCCAGAGGAGAGATCATCCCGGAGGCCTTCTCTCCGGTATGATTCATGAGTAGTTCCACCTTGGACTATGGGTCCATGTAGTATCTAGATGGTTGTATCTCCTCCTTGTGCTTTCATGTATAGATCTTGTGAGCTCCGTTCATGATCAAGATCTAATCTATTTGTAATCATGCATGTTGTGTTTGCGGGGATCCGATGGATATTGAGATTATTATGTTGGTTTGATTAATGGTTTTGTCTTTATTATTCTATCATGTCTGTGTTGTTTGTGATCTTTCATGCTCTCCGTTGCTAGTGGTTATCTTGCCCAAGTAGTTGCTAGTGACTCCAAGAGGGAGTATTTATGCTCGATAGTGGGTTCATGCCTCTAGTTTCCAAGGGAAGTGACATAAATCTCTTTGGTTGTAGATGTGTTGTTGCTACTAGGGAGAAAACAACGGTCTCTTTTTCATGGAACATGTGGACTATTTACCTTACACACTTTGCTTAAAGCAGTTGTTTGTTGCTTGCAAATTAATACTAGAGGGGGTTCAGATGATAACCTGAAGGTGGACTTCTAGTCATAGATGCAGTTGGATGGCGGTCTATGTATCTTGTTGTATTGCCCAATCAACCTCATAGGATCTTTCTGACTAGTAATTGCATTGTTATGCCTTGCTCAGTTCCTGTCAATTGCCCTGCTGTAATTTTTTTACCCTTCATGCCATGTTGTTTATCTAAGGAGAGCACCTATAGTGAACTATGGACCCCGGTCCAATCTTTACCATTTATACATCTTCCACTGTTACTTGTCTACTTGCTGCAAACCATTGCCTTCCACACCATACGTTTAATCCTTTGTTATAGCAAACCGGTGAGCTTGACAACCTCACTAATTCGTTCGGGAAAAGTCTTGAGTTTGTGTTGTGCAGATCTCCACGTTGTTTGCAACACCTGTGTGATGTTTCCTTCCTCCTTCTGGTTCGATAACCTCAGTCTCAACTAAGGGAAAACTTCTTGCTTGCTCTTCACACACCTTGCGCTTGGGGTTACCAGCGAAGTGCCATGTCGAGCACCATCAGTAAGCTCTACTCATGCTTCCAACTCCCAAGAAACCAAGTTATTCCAAAGTGTCCACTATAAATTCCTTTGCATGGTGTGTTACACCATTCCAAGTATATTCTTGTTTTCAGATATCTTCCAATTAAAAAGTATTTTGTTGTGTGAAAACTTAGTGATTAAAGCCCTCACAAACTTGATGGCACACTTTATATTCTTTGCCCCTAATAAACTTGAACCATTGTGTCATATATGTTGTATATTCTTGCACTTATATATTGGAATTAGCAGAATCGTGCTGTCACGGGGAACGTTTTCAACATTGCACTTGTACTTTGTACTCAGTTGATATCATGCTATTTTGTCTATGGATGTCACCGGTGTGAAATAAAGAGGGAACTTGTAAGTCCATGGAGTATGTATTTTGTGTTAGATAAACGCCTGGGCCGCTGGCCTAAGCCATGCCTAATCACGGTGGAAACTTGCAGCATCACCATAGTGAGCTATCTATGAAGCATCCTCAATATTAAGCTATGCATATAGTAAATAAAAAGATCGATGAGATGCTCATTGTCTGCTTGCCTTGTCATTTTGGTTATGGGATAGCTCCTGTACCATGTGCAAGGGGTACCCCGTTGGCAGTTCTCTATGATATGCATGTACTTACAATGACAAGAACTTATAGGTGAATCAAGTTGAGTAGCATGAGGTGTGGCCCTCGTATTCAAGGTACTTGAGATTGCCAACTTATACTTTGTAAAGCATATACTCCATAGTTTGTTCACTTTAACCTTAACCACTTCAAGATGCTTATGATAGGGGCAATGAGGGCTGAAAGCTAACAAGTACCATGATTTTTGGAAGCTCTTTTTGAAACTTGAAATCCCAGCTTCCCTTTGTGAAGGGCTTGTCTTCCACTATTATTTGAGTCTCTACCTTCTACTTTTATGCACCATTAAGAGAGCATAGTTTCCATTCCGTGTGCAGTGTCCCAAAACTCATTGATTGATGCATATTGTGATATTACTTGTTCATGTGCTAGCTGTTTCTAGTCACCCTTGTGAACTTTGAAGGTGTCCTATGCATCTATTTGCTACTCTATGAGGGACAAGTTGATTGCCACTATGTCATGTTTTCTGTATGTGAAACAACCAAACATTTTTCAATGCATGTTATTCATGATCTTTGTTTGTAGCCTTTCATGTTGCATGCATAGTTACTATGTCCTATTGTTAAAACTCCATCTTTCATGCTCATGTTTAGAGTTCTTTGATCCCAAATTTCAATTCTTGCAAATGGTTGTTCTTGGTTTTGATGGTGCATGTCACCTCAATAATTATTCTTTTATCACTTACCTACTCGAGGACGAGCAGGAGTTAAGCTTGGGGATGCTTGATACGTCAGAAACGTATCTATAATTCTTGATGCTCCATGCTTGTTTTGTATCAACTTTGCTATGTTTTTTCTACACTTTGAGGTATTTTTATACACTTTATGGTACTAACCTATTAACAAGATGCCATAGTGCCAGTTGCCTGTTTTCTTCTGTTTTTGGTTCCAGAAAGGCAGAAAATCAATATTCTTGGAATTGTACGGGACAAAAGACAAAGTCATTATTTTTCCCGGACTAACATGGAACCATGAAGCAGAGACGGAGTAGGGCACTAGGGTGGCCGCACCCCCAGGCGCAGGCAAGCCCTGGTGGCGCCTACAGGGGGTGTGGGCCCCCTGGCCCTCCATCGACCTTGCCTCCTTCGCCTATAAGAAGCCCTCGGGGAGAAAACCCTAAATCATCCATCATACTTCCAGAAAAACCTCCGTAGTGCCGCCTCCATCGAAAGGGAGATTCTAGGGACATAAAGTCTCTGTTCCAGCACCCTGCCAGGACGGGGAAGTTCCCCTGGAGCCATATCCATCAATCTCCATCAACATCTTCATCACCGTTGCTGATTCCCATGATGAGGAGGGATTAGTTCTTCCTTCAGGCTAAGGGTTCTACCGATAGCTATGTGTTCATCTCTCTCTCTATGCATGGTCATATTGTGATCATGAGCTTTGTAATTAAGTAGATCTACCTTGCTACTAAAGTGCTTTAATAGATCTCTGCGGTTCCCATGTGTGTGAAAGTGACAGCGTGCACTCCATGGTGGCACTTAGGTTTGAGTCTACATAAATACTCTTTGTGCTTTAATAGATCTATGCTTTTCCCCACGTGTGTGAAAGTGACAACGTGCATATCGTGTGTGGCACTTTGGCTAGATTGAATATTTTTTATGAGTTATATTTGGAGTTGGATGTCTCTATGAAATTGTGGTGTTTGTTGGAACCCTCTACCCCCTCAAGGTGAAAGTGTGGGGTTATCTAGATTTGGGAAGGCGGAGTTTGAGGAGTGCTGTTATAGCCCTACCGATGATTAGAGTGTCCAACCGGAGAGTAGTTAAGAGTAGTATCATGAAGAGAGGATATTTATATGAGAGAGTGTTCACTAGTGAAAGTATGATCCCTAGGCCTTGTTTCTAAACATTGAAACACCATTTGCATCTAGATCTGTTGCATGTTTGCTTGCTTTAGTCTTTACCTCACTGTCAAGCTATTTTCTGGCACCGTTACCACTTGTATTTCACTATCTCTTCGTCGAACTAGTGCACCTATACACCTGACAAATGTATTGGGTTTGTTGGGGACACAAGAGACTTCTTGTATCTTGATTGCAGGATTGCTTGAGAGATAATACCTTTGACCACTTCCTCCCTGAGTTCGATAAACCTTGGGTAATCCACTTAAGGGAAACTTGCTGCTGTTCTACAAACCTCTGCACTTGGAGGCCCAACAACTATCTACAAGAATAGAAGTGCGTAGACATCAACCAACAACAGTGTGGCTGAATAATTTGCCACCCAGAAGCATCAACAGCTGGATTGATTTTCAGGAAGCTTTCGTGAGTAATTTCACAAGAACGTACAAGAGGCCGAATCGCCCACAATATCTAGCTATGTGCAAGTAAAGGCCG
The DNA here is from genome assembly GCA_030063025.1 of Avena longiglumis. Classification (NCBI taxonomy): domain Eukaryota; kingdom Viridiplantae; phylum Streptophyta; class Magnoliopsida; order Poales; family Poaceae; genus Avena; species Avena longiglumis. Next base: position 428,120,920 of record CP125979.1, read on the forward strand.
AATGAAACATACATAGAATTCCTCACAAGGTGGTGCACAATGCGCAACTCTTGTGAAGGAGTAATTGAATCTCAGGCCATTGCATGGTTTGCACAAGGATGCAGGCATGGAAGTGTATTGTGGCAAAGGCTACATAGAGATATGCCGGCAAGCTTGGCAGAAATGATAAGGATTGTCGACTCATACGCTCTAGGAGATCCGACTCAGCCTCTTCTTATGTCGGCAGACGTCATGACTGAGACTCAGATCTATGACGCAGCCGAATCGCAAAGGCTCCAATAAAGGGCCGAGTATAGAAGCAAGAGAAGAGATGAAAAACCAGATTACAGGTATGGTTCGACTCAATTCGTAGTCGTAAGCCATGATCATCTAGATTCTGGAAGTAGCCAATGTCAAAGGACAAATGGGCAACATCAATGGATACCAAAGAATGACGACAAAAAGCCGTATGAGCAGAGAAAAACATATCAAGACAGGCATAAATATACTTATGAAATGATGTTGGATCAACCATGTAAGTTTCACACGGCAAGTCCGAGTAAGCCAGCAAATCACAAAAGACAATGCACTTGGTTTTAGAAGGGAGACAAAGTGGACTCACCGACTCAGCAGTTACCACCACCTCCCCCACCACCGCTCATAGGAGGAAATGCTCAAGCTGTTGGAGAAGAGCATAGATATGAGAACAGGCAGCCGAGATATCATAACCAAGAAAGAAGAGAGGCTGTGCATCAGGTGCACAACCCATGTCGTGGGAATGGTCACGGCAGATGCTGCAATCGGCAGCGAGTAGTAGAACGAGGGGCAAGGGCGGCCAGCCATCTGCGGTGCGAGATGAGGGCAAAGACATAGGGTTTTACCCAGGTTCGCCCCCCGGAGGGTAAAGACCTACTCCTGCTAGATCGTATTATGGAGGTGGTACAATGGGCGAGCTCGGCGGCTAGGCGGCGAGTCGCTTGGGTGTATGATGGAACGTATCTCTACTCGCCCTATAGGAAGGTTTATATAGGCTCACCTCCCCTAGGGTTTACATATCCCAACCGATTCAGTTAAAGCTTCGGTACTCGTTTAACCTAATCCGACTGGGCCTATCTACTCGCCTGGGCCTTCAGCTTCTAGTCGCTTGGTTCCTTGCTGGGCTTCAATCCAGTCGCCGTCTTGCAGGCCCACTCGCCAGTTCTTGGGCCAGTCGGAAACGTCCTGCTGGGTATACCCCGGTAGGCATATCCCCATCAGTAGTCCCCGAGGCCGCCGTCGATTAGGCGTAGGTGGCTGCTGGCAGTCGGAGTATACGGCTTCAGAGTGGACATCCAGTCGAATCGTCGGCGGGCTCCCGTAAAGAGGAGAAACCAATCATCCAGGTCGCAGCTTTTGGCGTGTCGAGTCGGCAAAACACTGTCATAGTGAGAGGGTCGGCGAGTCGAGTGGCCGAAGTTGGACCGTTAACCGTGGTCAAACTAGCCGTTGGGGTAATCCAACGGTAACTTTTGGCGTAATCACCGCGTAGTAACGGCTCCCTGATTTGGCGGGTAACAACCGCTATATAAGAGGAATGGCAGGCGATCAGAGAACCACCTTCTCACCATTTCCTCCGACTGCGCGCACCTTTCGCCTCCCTTCGCATCGCGATCCAGCCGACCTGAAATCCCCCGACCCCCAGCAAATCTCTCTGCCATGGCCCTTTCCACCGAGCCGTGGGGTAGATCTAAGTGCACGAGGGCGCAACTGGCTTCCTTCGAGGAGGCCGGGATCTTGCGAGCCGGCTGTTGGCGCATTCCCGCAGCCGGAGAGACGACCCCGAATCCGCGAGAGAGGGAGTTCATCTGCTTCACCAGCCATCTTGAACGGGGGCTAGGGTTCCCCACGTCCCTGTTCTTCCGGCGCTTCTGCGCCTACTACGGGATCCAGCCTTCGGATCTGGGTCCCCACAGCATCGAGCAGCTCGCCATCTTTGTGGCGTTCTGCGAATGCTACTTGGGCTGCCGGCCCTACTTCCCCTTGTGGCAAGATCTGTTCCACGGACGGATCAGCCGCGAGGAAGCGGGCGGCCCAATGCTAGCCGCGGGCGGCCTAACCTTCCAGCTCAAGTCGAAGGCTTCATTCTTCGACCTGATGCTGCCCGCCAAGGCAGCGAGCGACTGGAAGAAATCGTGGTTTTACGTAGCCGAGGCGACCCCGGAGGGCGAGGCGGCGATCCCGCGGTACTCCGTCAATCGGTCCGAGCCGCGCCGTCTCCAAGTTGGCAAGCTCCCCAACGACCAGCGGATGGTCGTCGATGAGATGCTCCAGACCATCCGCGGTCTAAAGAAGAAGGGCCTCCAGACGATAAACCTGTACAACTGTTGGCTCAGGCGGCGGCTCGTCCCGCTCGCTCGGCGCGAGCACTACATGTACCAGTACACGGGCCGGGAAGACTCGACGAAGGCCTGCCTCGACGAGTGGAAGCTGGAGGACTACATCCAAAGATCAAGAAAATCACCAGCGGTGTACCGACGCTGTGCTAGGGTCGCCCCCTATACCGCAAAGCGTCCAGCCCCAACGGTAATCGCTTCACTTCGCTCGCAGTCGTAGTTTATGCAGTCGCGGTAATTCTAATTTCATCTTGTATTCATTGCAGTTATTCCAAGTGGTGGAAGGATGGCTCCCACCTTCGGACGACGAGAACTCGAGCTCGTCCGTTCAAGACGTGGGCGAGTCGCCTCCCGCCAAGGGCGATGCCAGGAGTGACGAGGGCGACAGCGACGACGAGTCCGAAGAGGAAGTCGCCCCACTGCTCCGCAAGACCCGTGGGCAGCGTCAACGCGAGCTTGAGGCAAGTAAAAGCCTCGATCGTCACGAAGATGACGACGAGCTTCCAGAAACCACCTCGCGCCGCCAGGCGACTCCATCGAAAAAGAAGAAGAAGGAAAAGGAGGTGAAGGCGCCTCCGAGGAAGACGAAGACCAAACCGACGAGGCCGGCCTCGCCGCCACATTCAGAGAGCAGTTCTGATGCCCCCAGCCCGGCCAAGGACGAGGCGCCGACAACGACAGCCGCGTTGGACACGACCACCATCGAGGTGCCCCTGGCGTCGATGCCTCCGCCATTCGCCCCAGTCTCTGGGCTGGGGGACGCCTCGGTCGCAGCGGCTTCGCCTCACAAGGAAGCTCCTGTTGAAGACGTTCCGGAGGCTCCGGTTGCAGCCTCAACAACGAAGAAACCGTCCGTGTCTTGGGCACGCGACGTTCTGGAAATGGGGCTCAGCCGCCGACTGGGCCCTGAACTAGAGAAGCCAGCCGGCCTCCGTACGGGACTGCACTTCATTCCAGTCTCCAAGTGAGTACACTCTCCCTCCTTTGTCTTCCATAGCAGCTCGAATTATATTGCTTACATGATTGTTGAACAGGACCGGGGTAAAGAAGATGGGCCACCCAACCGTGGCTAAGGTGCCACCCGTCGTTAGCGAGGAGGATCCTTCCCGCAAGAGGAAGGCGGACGAGGGTGTTGTCTCTACAGATGGCAGCATGAAGGCCAAGGGTGACGACGTCGTCACGATTTCTGACGACACGGCGGTCGCGCCAGCTGGACCCGTAATGGAGGCAGCCGCGTCTACAAAGGAGGGCGCTCCCTTGCCTGGAATGGCCGAGCCGACCTCCTTTGGGGCGGGTGCCTCTATCGCCACCTTCCCGCGCTTCATGAACAAGGCGGCCGCGGCGAGTGGAACTTCGCCCTCGAGCCACGCTCCTGGGACCGCCGATGCTGAAGTCGACCAATGTCGCGGGCACACGCCGGCTCTCCTCGTGTCCGTGGACGCGATACAACTCCACAGTATGCTTGGCGCAGCCATCCAGGTACCTCCAGTCCCCGAGGATCAGGTCGGTGCTTTGCAGCGGCCTGATTCTTTTAATGTCTTATCTTTATTTTTCGCATCCAGTCCCCGAGTGCGCACGCGCTGAATTTCAGCGGGTGGGCACTTAGGAATGTATTTGAGTACCAGTCCCCAAGTGCACACTCGTTGAATTTCAGTGGGTGGGCACTTAGGAATTTTTTGATTGCCAGTCCCCGAGTGCGCACTCGCTGAATTTCAGCGGGTGGGCACTTAGGAATTTTTTGATTGCCAGTCCCTGAGTGCGCATTCGCTGAATTTCAGCGGGTGGGCACTTAGGAATTTTGCTTTGATTAACTTTTTTGGTGATGTGCAGGGTCTGCAGCTTGAGTCGGCTGACCGATTGGCCGCGAAGCAGCGCGCGGAAAAGGAGCTGGCCATCGTCCAGGAGGCAAACAAAGGGCTTCGGGCTGTTGCCGCGAAGGCAGAGGAAGCTCGCCAGGGGCTTGTCCCCGCTGGTGAATTGGCGGCGGCGCAATCGGCTTTGAGTGCGGCTGAACAGCGGATCGCCAACCTCGAGCGCGAGCTGCGGGAGGCAAAGGAAGAAGCGAGCTCGGCTGATGGGCAAGCCAAGGCCGCCATTGGAGCCGCCGAAGAGGATCGCAAAGTGTCGGATGCCCTTGTTGCTGGGCTTCAGGACGACCATACGTCGCTTCAAAGCTTCATCACGGAACTCGCCCGCCCGTTGATTGGTAAGTGCGTCTGCCCCTTCGAGTGGTTGTGCCTTTTGTGGTGTCCGTCGTATTCATTATTGTCTTCTACTCGCAGGTCGCATCATTGATAGCGCGGAAGAGGCGGGCTCGTTCGACGCGCGACAGTGTGTAAGCATGCTTGTCGACTCGGCAACGTTGTCGGCGACGTGCATCCGTGCCTATCTCCAAGAGATATCGCCCACGGAAGTGATTCCCAGCGACCTCGTTGAGGTGTGGAGGTATTTGGAGAAGGCGCCCGCGGTCGTTGAGTTCATGACGCGGTCGGCGTTTCGGCGCGGAGCGGCGACGGCACTTAGTCTTGGACTTGCCCACTTCCCCGAGGACTTCGACATCGACGATGTGACGAGTGGCTACCCATCATCGACTGGCGCGGTGGAGCTTTCCGAGGTCCTCAAGTTGCAAGATCGCGCCGCCGCGTACTCGGAGCGTGTTTGGGCAATGGGCGTCCTCCTTCCGTACCAGGAGACGGTCGTCGTGCCGAATGACCCCGAGCCGCCGCATCGTGATTTCAAGGTCGAGCAACCCTTTCGCGCGGCGATGGCGGGTGAACTGACGACGTATCCGTCGAGCCCGTACACGCCGTTCATCCGCAATCGCCGGGGTGTTGGCGAGTCGTCATCAAAGCCTGCAGAGTAGGATAGGTTGACTTGTGGCGTTAGCAGTAGGTCTGCCATGCGGGCATATTTTGTAACATGAGACAATGCGACATGCAATCGAATGAGACATCGTGTATATTTTGGTATTTGTCATGTGTTTGTGATTGATGTTTGAACGAGTCCCCGAGCGCGTCCGCCCTTTTGTGGGGTTTACCTCGTATGTGATATGTTTGTTGTTTTTATGTGTTTTGTCATTGTGGTCGAATCGCCCGGGCTCGGAGAGCCAGTCGCTAGGCGACTCCCTTGAGTGCCCTGTACTTTGCCGTTTTCCCTTGCGCGAACGAGGTCGGGTGGCCGAGTCCCCGAGCGTGGTACTTGGTTGTTCTAGGCGCGACTCGAGGGTGGTTAAGGACTTAGCGCGTTAGTTTGAGCGCGTCACTCCTGGCCCGTGGGGTCGTCGCGTGGCAGTCTGGGCATGCTCTCTTGGCGTTTTCCGGACCGCTCGATGAACTGGTCTTCATCCCGGTACTTTAGCCGTTCGAGTCGCTATGCGATGCGGAGGACCATGGTCGCTGTAAGCGAAGGCAGTTGTCTTGGTTCGTAGAACCAGTCGAGCTAGGCGACTCCAATGGGGCTCCGGGTAGGCGTTTTTCATGGACGATGCAAGACCTGAGGTGACTCAGTGCTCTTGCACCGCACTACTTAGCCGTGCCGATCGCTGTACCAAAGGTTGACTTCTGCGGTTAGCGTAACGCTGTTATTACGAGTGCGAGTGGCACAAGACATGGAGAGTAGGCGCAATTTTGCGGTAACCGTTTCTTTTTATTTCATAGCGACTGGAGAGTACATGTGTGGGGTTCTAGGAGTAGAACTTCCGTAGGAGGTTTACATTCCAAGGTCGCTTGACGTCGAGTTCGCCGTCCCTGCGGACATCGATGAGGTAGTAGGCGCCATTGCCGAGTACGCGCCTGATGGCGAATGGCCCTTCCCACGGAGGGGAGAGCTTGTGCATGCCCTTCTTGTCCTGGATGAGGCGTAACACCAGGTCGCCTTCTTGGAAGGTGCGAGTTTTCACCCGCCGGCTGTGGTAGCAACGGAGTCCCTGCTGGTAGATGGCGGTGCGTGACCGAGCGAGGTCACGTGCTTCGTCGAGTTGGTCGACCCCGTCTTGGCGGGCGAGCTCGTTTGCAGCCTCCGTGTAGTGGAAGACCCGGCGAGTGCGTTTCGAGGTCGGTGGGCATGACTGCCTCGGCGCCATAGACCATGAAGAAGGGGTGAACCCGCCGACTGTTGACGAGGTGCGGATCCCCGGATGACGAGGGCAACTCCTCGACCCAGCACCGGCGCTCGAGTGGTACCAGGTCGCGGCTTCAGGCCGTGGAGGATGCTTTGGTTGGCCCGTTCTGCCTGGCCGTTGGATTCCGGGTGGGCGACCGACGCGAGGTCGAGCCGGATGTGGTGCTCTTCGCAGAATTCAGCCATGGCTCCTTTGGCGAAGTTGGTGCCATTGTCCGTGATGATGCTGTTTGGGAACCCGTAGTGATATATGAGGTCGCGTGGGAATTTGGAGGCGGTCTTCCCGTCGCATTTCCGAACTGGCTTGGCCTTCACCCACTTTGTGAATTTGTCGACTGCGACTAGCAGGTGGGTGTAGCCGGAGGGGGACTTCTTGAAGGGGCCTACCATATCCATGCCCCACACAGCGAATGGCCAGGTGATGGGGATTGTTTTTAGCGCTGAGCTCGGCACGTGCGTCTGGTTGGCGTACTTCTGGCACCCGGCACACCGCTGGACATTGTCGACAGCATCGGCGTGTGCGGTGGGCCAGTAGAAGCCATGTCGCATAGCCTTGGCGACCAGAGAGCGGGCGCCGGCGTGGTGGCTGCAGTCGCTGGAGTGGATATCGTGGAGGATCTTGCGTCCTTCGGCGGGTTGGACGCAGCGTTGGAACACGCTGGTGACACTGCGCTTGTGGAGCTCGCCGTCGATGATGGTGTAGGACTTGCATCGGCGAGCGATCATCCGGGCGTCCGTCTTGTTTGCTGGCAAGGTGCCGGCTTCCAGGTAGGCGATGTAGGGCTTGGTCCAGTCGTCTGGCTCGTTGACGAGTGCGACCAGGGCTGCCTCTGGTTGGAGCGGAACTTCGATGTCGATCTCCCTTGGGGGAGAGACTGATGACTTGGTGATCGTGTCGAGGAAGACGCCGGCGGGTGGTGCGAGTCGAGCCGACCCGATGCGAGAGAGTGCGTCGGCCTCCTCGTTCTTCCTCCTGTCGATCCACTCGACGGAATAGCCTGTGAAGTGTCCGCCCAACTTGTCCACTGCTTGGCGGTACGCCGCCATGGTGGGGGAGACGGTGTCGCAGGTGCCAGCGACTTGCCCTGCGACGAGGTCGGAATCGCCATAGCAGCGTAGGCGGTTGAGATTCATCTCCTTGGCCGCTCGCATGCCGTGGAGTAAGGCCTCGTACTCAGCCATGTTGTTGGTGCAGGGTGTGAAGTCGAGGCAGAGGATGTGGCATCCCGCAAAACCACTACTAGAAAATCGCGTTGAATTTGCGCATTGCATCGTCATCATCATGCATTGTTTGCCAAAACTATTTTCGCAACACCCGTTTTGTTTTCTAAAACGCCCCATCTTTATTCAAACACAAAAACCCGGGTCTCCGGAGTTAATTTGTTTGTTGCTATCGGGTTGCAAACGGCCCAATTAGAATCAATAAAAATTTAAATTATTTTATTAGGGGCAGTCGAACGGGCCGATTGACCCGATCGACCACCCCAGGAAATAATAAACGGTCCAAGTTGAACCAGCCCTCTCTAAATCCCTTTCCCACCAATTCTATCCTACCCACCCCCTGGCCACCTCACCCCGGCCTATCTCGCTGCGCCACCTCACCCTCCCCAAAGCCACCACCACTCCCTAGCTGCCACATGGCCTACCCAACCCACACCCCACCAAAACTTCCCCCCAACCGACCCCCTCTCCCCTCACAGCCTCTCCTTTTCCCCCCTGACGCGCGGGCCCAGCCCCACGTCCCCACTCCCTCACGCACCCTGCCGCCCTCTCCCGGGACCACCTTTTGCTGACCCGCCCCACAGGCCACACCCAGCCTGCACTGCACCCACCCACTTCGCGACACGCCCCAGCACGCCCTGTTCATCTTCTCCCCAGCCCCGCATCGCTCTCTCCCCGCTCGCCCCGCTCCATCCTCTTCCCCCCTGCAGCTCTTCCTCGCCCGCCCGCGGCACCCGACCCCGCCGCCCGAGCTCCGGCCGTCAAGCTCCCCGTCGACCCTCGCCTTCGACCGCCTCCACCCTCAGCCGACGCGCGGCAGCCGCCCATCGCCGTCCGCGGTCCGCTCGCCGCGCCCACCCGCTCAACCGCCTCGGCCCTCCCCCTAGCTCGCCAGCTCCCTCGGCCCCTTCGCCCGCTCCCGCCCGCTGCGCGCGGCCCAGCAACCGCCATGCCCCAAGCCTCGCCCGGTCGCCCGCGCCGGCCTGCGTCGTCGCACCCTCGCGCCGCCCTCGTCTCGCCGTCCCCGGCGCTCCCGTGAACCCCTCGGCGCCGTCCACGCTCCCCGCAGCCTCCGCGTCCACGGCCGCCTCACCTCTCCGCGCCTCGCCTCCTCCGCCGTCTCGACAACCGCCCGCGCCCGGCCGTCGTCGCCGCCCGCCCCGCCAGCGTCACCTCGCCGTCCGCCCTTCGCAAGCCTGCTGCGTCCTCCCGAGCACGCGCCTCGTCGGCATCGCCGCGCGCGTGCCCACATCTGTCTTGTGAGTGTGCTGCTTGTTTTGCTAAGTGCAGCGGTACGTGGTTGATCAGGCCAAACCTTCACGTGACGAGTACAATCGGTGGGAATATGACCACCGCCAAGATCTCCTATCTCGGGCCATCGACCAGATCTCCGTTCGCCGCGTGAAACACATGACATCAAGATCTTCTATCCTACAAGACCGAACAGCGTCTTGTCCGCAGATCTTCTTGGAAGTCAAGACCTCGGAATCACCAAGATCTCCCTCACGGATTTTGAAGACCGCTCGGCGCCGAACCCGAACCCCTCGACAAAATCTTCATCGAGATCCCCGACAAGAACTCCATCACGGAACAACTAGCACTCCGACAGGGACCCTGGAAACCCGGCGTCGAGCCCCAAGTTCGTCCCCGATAATCAAGGTGGAACCCCAAGACTCCGAAGCCCCGATCCGAGGGCCGATCCGAAGTGCCAAGGCCTCCGCCATGGAATCAACAAGATCATCACGAAACGCCAAGTACTTCTTTCAAGGCGCCATGATCGTCGACATGACCAAGACGCGACGCGACAAGAACGCCCGACGGAAGAACCCGGCGCCCGCTGACACAAGTTCTGCGGACTTGAGACCCGATGCGACAAGATCTGCCCCGTGACCGAGAACGTTTCCGCCGAACCCCCCCAAACCCCAGATCCGTCGAACCCTGAGACCGACCCCGAACCCCGGAACCCAAGGTCGTCGAGAACCCTAAATGTGTGAACCTCTTCCCGAAACCCTATTTTATAACATAATAACAACTGTTGCATATTAATCATTCATCTTACATGCATGTTGTGTGGTATGGGGGCCTTATGCCGATTCACCTAATAATTAAATATGGGGCCCATATGCGGGCAAATCTAGCCTTATATTGGCCTCATTTAAACTTGTGTAGCAAACCGGCTCCATCTGTTACATTGCTAAACAACATTTAATTTGAAGGGCTTCTAAATAACTCGAACCATCTGACTAATTGTCGGGACCCCGGTTCCGCTTAATCTTGACCTAATTGCATCGCACCTTGCCATGCCATCCATCATACATGCATCATGCCGATCTTCTGCGTTGTATTAAATAGTGCATCCGGTGTTTATTCTAGTGTTTCGCTTCTTCGCGGATAAGACCGTTGAGTTGATGTGAGCTTCGCCCCGATCTTCGGACAAACCTTCGACAATGTTTTCAGGCGAGCATCTCCCTCTTTCTACCTATCTTACTTTTATAGTATTTACTTCCCTCCTGTTGATCTATTGCTATCTGTGTTGCGATGCTTTAGTTTTCGTACCCGTGATATCCCCTGCAGCCTTATATGGCCTTGGACACATCCTATTACCTGTTGTTTGGTAGATAGTTGGACTTGCGCGTCGTAGTTGCTTGCTCAAGTGCTGATGTGTGTCATGTGCCACGATTCTTGATGTATTGCCGCATGTTTATGTTGGAGATGATTCTAGTTTTACTTATCGTCACTTTAATTTCTGTTTAACAACTAAAATTGAAATAAGCGAGAGGCATCGGTGGGTGATAGATAATATTTGGTTTCGAGCCCACTTGTGTCCCGTAAGACCCCGAGTACTTGATACTGTTCCTTGATTTATCGCTATCCACATCCGGGAGGTATATGGGACCCCCGAGCGAGCTTGATTCATTCTTATTTCTTGGGGCCACAAACTAGTTTGAGGTGTTTTTACTATCCTGTACTTATGCCATGCTACTTTCCTGTATTTAAATTGTGCGAGTCGCACCTTTGTCTGTTAGGTTCGGGACACGTTACGCGGTATCGACAAGCCCAGCCACACTTTCGGGTTCCCGATCGTTACCGTCCACCCAAACCTTGAGGCCGTCTCGGAGTCACTAGCCGTTCGGGATCTACTTAAGGGTGGCCCTGAAATATTTCTGAATCCTGTGATTGTTCAGTCGTGAAAGCCTCGTTGGGTTTTGATTTGGTTTTTCCGAGGTTGATCGAGCGTGTGTTGCTATTGGTGCACCCCGGCCGGGTAAAACTTTCTGAAAGCCGTGTCCGCGGATATGGACGACTTGGAGCACAGTATCTCGATCATAGACAAGCATAACTAAAGTTTACTGCTATAAATTTGACTATAATGACTAGTAATCAGCTCCACTACAACGGAATGGCTAATTAATACTGCCCACAATTGCTTGTTTGTTTGTCGCTTGCGACCATTGTATCTGACTAGTAAGTATTGCAACTACAACGAAATGGCTGAATAAAAGTACCAACAACTGCTGGGTTTTGGGTTTATATCATGCTATCTGTATCTGATTAGTAATTGTTGCAACTACCACGGAATGGTTAACTAAAAGTGCCCACTGCTTATTTTATCAAGACGATTATCTAAACCTGACTAGTAAAGTGCCGCAACTATAACTGAACAAGTAAAACTGCCAATTGTGTGAGTTCCTCGGTTGACTTCCTCGTTTGGTCTCGAGGGGGAAACGCCAGGATGGGTTTGTTTGATGCTAGTATCAGGTTGGATCCGAATAGGTCATTCTTACCCCCCCCCCCTCTGATATCCGCCAGTTGTATCGAGTCTCTATAGGTTGTTTATTACATGCTGCCGCTGCCGCTCAGTCCACCATACCTATGTAGGCGAGGACCGCCGAATTCTAGCCTCGCCGTCTTGGCCTCGATCGACGCTCCTTCTTTTTCCTTTGCCCTTTGTCGGCACCTTTTGTTTGAGCAGGTTTTGAGATCGGCGTCGTTAGCGAGGTTACCCTTCCGGCTTGGCACAGGCGTTATGGGCGCCATTGGTTATTCTTGAGGGCTCTTAGCCCCATTTGCATCTTGTCCGTAGTGGACGCTCTATCGTTTTCAAGGTGATTTGGATCTTTGTATATTATATTTGTATTCTTGACTCATGGAGTCGTTATATATATACGTTACATGGGTCCCATCGAGGACTGTTGTGTAATGTTATTACTTCGTTTTCCACCCGCACGAAAGTGCCTGGTGGGCACCTTTGAATCGTTTCTATGCGGGTTTGGCGAATTTTGCTCAAACTTGCATAGGTCCGATCTGAGGGTGTTCTGAGTGGTATCGAGCTCGATTGCGATACCCCACAAGTCCAGCCTGTAGGATAACCTAGCTAACGGCCGAAGTAGAGTGTCAAAACTATTTTGCAAAAATCGGTTGGATAGTTCTGACTAGGTCTGATTTTACTCCTTACCCCTCTGCTATTCTCCTCTTACCTCGACGTGTTTTGAATCTGCTCTCTTCTCTCTCTTCGAGTCCAGGAATTCTCGTGGTTGGGTTTCCGTCGTACCTTCAGGGCTTCGCTTTCTCCCTTTTGTAACGGAGGTGCTACGATCATCGATCTGCAACTTGTCTGTTGTACCCTTCATCCGAACTTTTGGTTCTTGAGCTCTTAATCCAGATGTGTTCCTTGCTGGATATCAGTGTCGTTGAAAACATATGAGAAGGACGAGCTTTGGTGAAGTTGGAGTCGACCTTGAGCACGTGTTGTTCATGCCAACGGAACCATCGTGAAACCTAATCATTGTGCCTTTCATACGATTTCTGTTGGCATCATCCTTTTGTTCCGGATACCGCCTATGAAGATCTTCAGTCTAAATCTCGAGAGTTGAGTTGCCTGATTCTCCTACCCATGTATAGAGTTGATAGTTGGGTCCGGGATGGACTGATCACCCTACCCGACTCTTACTGTTCGCTCTGTACATCGAACTGGTGGATCAATGTAACTTTTCCCTCTTCTAATGGAAGTTAGAGGTGGCCTTATCGTTTGATACCTCTATCTTCGTCCTTTGTTTCTCCGGAGTGTCCTCTCGACGATCAGGGACAACGACCCTTTGTTGGTGGTGTCGCCGATTTCAAGATGGAGGAGGAACCCTTGTTAGTGGTGTCGCGAGGATCTACGTGAAGCGAGAAGACGCAGATCGTCGACCTTTCTTCCGGTACCATGAGGCGGATCTCGAGGGCGAGATCCTTTGTTAGTGGTGTCGAATTGTGGCATCCCGCAAAACCACTACTAGAAAATCGCGTTGAATTTGCGCATTGCATCGTCATCATCATGCATTGTTTGCCAAAACTATTTTCGCAACACCCGTTTTGTTTTCTAAAACGCCCCATCTTTATTCAAACACAAAAACCCGGGTCTCCGGAGTTAATTTGTTTGTTGCTATCGGGTTGCAAACGGCCCAATTAGAATCAATAAAAATTTAAATTATTTTATTAGGGGCAGTCGAACGGGCCGATTGACCCGATCGACCACCCCAGGAAATAATAAACGGTCCAAGTTGAACCAGCCCTCTCTAAATCCCTTTCCCACCAATTCTATCCTACCCACCCCCTGGGCACCTCACCCCGGCCTATCTCGCTGCGCCACCTCACCCTCCCCAAAGCCACCACCACTCCCTAGCTGCCACATGGCCTACCCAACCCACACCCCACCAAAACTTCCCCCCCAACCGACCCCCTCTCCCCTCACAGCCTCTCCTTTCCCCCCCTGACGCGCGGGCCCAGCCCCACGTCCCCACTCCCTCACGCGCACCCGCCTGCACGCCCTCTCCCCAGGACCCGCGCACCTGCCGCCTGACCCGCCCCTGGGCCCCACCCGGCCACACCACGCACCCGCTGCACCCACCCCGCACGCGACACGCCCCAGCACGCCCTGTTCATCTTCTCCCCAGCCCCGCATCGCTCTCTCCCCGCTCGCCCCGCTCCATCCTCTTCCCCCCTGCAGCTCTTCCTCGCCAGCACCGATAACCCAGCCGAGCTCGCCGTCAAGCTCCCGTCGACCCTCTCAACCCGCCTCCTCGGCCCTCAGCGGCCGCCCATCGCTGTCCGCCGGTCCCTTCGCCCACCGCTCAACCGCCTCGGCCCTCCCTAGCCGCTCCGACCAACCACGCCCTGTGCGCTCCGCCCTTTGCCCGCCGCCTTGCCCCAAGCCTCCAGCCCGCCGCCCGCCGCCCGGCCTCGTCGTCGCACCCTCGCCGCCTCGCCTTGCGTCCGCCGCTCCCGGCCGAACCCCTCGGCGCGCGCGTCCACGCTCACTGGCAGCCTCGCGTCACGGCCGCCTCACCTCTCCGCGCCCAACCTCGCCTCCTCCCGCCGTCCTCGACAACCGCCTGCGCCGGCCCTTCGTCCGCCGCCCCGCCGGCAGCGTCACCTCGCCGTCCCGCCCCTCCTGCAAGCCCTGCTGGCCGTCCCTCCCGAGCACGCGCCTCGTCGGCATCGCCATCGCCGCGCGTGCCCACATCTGTCTTGTGAGTGTGCCGTGTGCTTGTTTTGCTAAGTGCAGCGGTACACGGTTGATCGGCCAAACCTTCACGTGGACGAGTACAATCGGTGGGAATATGACCACCGCCAAGATCTCCTATCTCGGCCATCGACAGATCTCCGTTCGCCGCGTGAAACACATGACATCAAGATCTTCTATCCTACAAGAACGAACAGCGTCTTGTCCGCAGATCTTCTTGGAAGTCAAGACCTCGAATCACCAAGATCTCCCTCACGGATTTTGAAGACCGCTCGGTGCGGGCCGAACCCCTCGACAAGATCTTCATCGAGAGCCGACAAGAACTCCATCACGGAACAACTAGCACTCCGGCGGGGACCACGGAGACCCGTCGAGCCCCAAGTTCGTCCCGATAATCAAGGTGGAACCCCAAGACTCAAGCCCGATCCGAGGCGATCCGGCGAGAAGGCCTCGCCATGGAATCAACAAGATCATCACGAACGCCAAGTACTTCTTCGAGCGCCATGATCGTCGACATGACCCGAAGACCGCGAACGCGACAAGAACGCCCCGACCAGAAGAACCCGACGCGCCCCGACGCTGACACAAGTTCTGCCCCGGACTTCGAGACCCCGATGCGACAAGATCTGCCCCGTGACCGAGAACGTTTCCGTCGAACCCCCCCAAACCCCAGATCCGTCGAACCCTGAGACCGACCCCGAACCCCGGAACCCAAGGTCGTCGAGAACCCTAAATGTGTGAACCTCTTCCCGAAACCCTATTTTATAACATAATAACAACTGTTGCATATTACTCATTCATCTTACATGCATGTTGTGTGGTTTGGGGGCCTTATGCCGATTCACCTAATAATTAAATATGGGGCCCATATGCGGGCAAATCTAGCCTTATATTGGCCTCATTTAAACTTGTGTAGCGAACCGGCTCCATCTGTTACATTGCTAAACAACATTTAATTTGAAGGGCTTCTAAATAACTCGAACCATCTGACTAATTGTCGGGACCCCGGTTCCGCTTAATCTTGACCTAATTGCATCGCACCGTGCCATGCCATCCATCATACATGCATCATGCCGATCTTCTGCGTTGTATTAAATAGTGCATCCGGTGTTTATTCTAGTGTTTCGCTTCTTCGCGGATAAGACCGTTGAGTTGATGTGAGCTTCGCCCCGATCTTCGGACAAACCTTCGACATTGTTTTCAGGCGAGCATCTCCCTCTTTCTACCTATCTTACTTTTATAGTATTTACTTCCCTCCTGTTGATCTATTGCTATCTGTGTTGCGATGCTTTAGTTTTCGTACCCGTGATATCCCCTGCAGCCTTATATGGCCTTGGACACATCCTATTACCTGTTGTTTGGTAGATAGTTGGACTTGCGCGTCGTAGTTGCTTGCTCAAGTGCTGATGTGTGTCGTCATGTGCCACAGTTGCTGATGTATTGCCGCATGTTTATGTTGGAGATGATTCTAGTTTTACTTATCGTCACTTTAATTTCTGTTTAACAACTAAAATTGAAATAAGCAGAGGCATCGGTGGGTGATAGATAATATTTGGTTTCCGAACGCCCACTTGTGTCCCGTAAGACCCCGAGTACTTGATACCTGTTCCTTGATTTATCGCGCTATCCACATCCGGGAGGTATATGGGACCCCCAGGCGAGCTTGATTCATTCTTATTTCTTGGGGCCACAAACTAGTTTGAGGTGTTTTTACTATCTGTACTTATGCCATGCTACTTTCCCTGTATTTAAATTGTGCGAGGTCGCACCTCGCATCTTTAGGTTCGGGACACGTTTACGGTATCGACAAGCCCAGCCACACTTCGGGTTCCCGATCGTTTACCGCCGTCACCCAAACCTTGAGGCCGTCTCGAGTCAGCTAGCTTCGTTGGGATCTACTTAAGGGTGGCCTCAAATATTTCGAATCCTGTGATTGTTCATCGTGAAAGCCTCGTTGGGTTTTGATTTGGTTTTCGAGGTTGATCGAGCGTGTGTTGCTATTGGTGCACCCGGCGGGTAAAACTTTACGGCCGTGTCCGTGGATATGGACGACTTGGAGCCTGATATCTCGATCATAGACAAGCATAACTAAAGTTCTTGCTATAAATTTGACTATAATGACTAGTAATCAGCTCCACTACAACGGAATGGCTAATTAATACTGCCCACAATTGCTTGTTTGTTTGTCGCTTGCGACCATTGTATCTGACTAGTAAGTATTGCAACTACAACGAAATGGCTGAATAAAAGTACCAACAACTGCTGGGTTTTGGGTTTATATCATGCTATCTGTATCTGATTAGTAATTGTTGCAACTACCACGGAATGGTTAACTAAAAGTGCCCACTGCTTATTTTATCAAGACGATTATCTAAACCTGACTAGTAAAGTGCCGGAACTATAACTGAACAAGTAAAACTGCCAATTGTGTCAGTTCCTCGGTTGACTTCCTCGTTTGGTCTCGAGGGGGAAATGCCAGGATGGGTTTGTTTGATGCTAGTATCAGGTTGGATCCGAATAGGTCATTCTTACCCCCCCTCTGATATCCGCCAGTTGTATCGAGTCTCTATAGGTTGTTTAGTACATCTTTGCCGCCAGATCCACCATACCTATGTAGGCGAGGACCGGCAATTCTAGCCTCGCTGTCTTGGCCTCGATCGACGCTCCTTCTTTTTCCTTTGCCCGTTGTCGGCACCCCTTTTGTTTGAGCAGGTTTTGAGATCGACGTCGTTAGCAGGGTTACCCTTCCGGCTTGGCCTGGGCAGGGTTATGGACGCCATTGGTTATTCTTCAGGGCTCTTAGCCCCATTTGCATCTTGTCCGTAGCTGGACGCTCTATCGTTTTCAAGGTGATTTGGATCTTTGTATATTATATTTGTATTCTTGACTCATGGAGTCGCCGTTATATATATCTGTTCTGTGGGTCCCATCGAGGACTGTTGTGTAATGTTATTACTTCGTTTTCCACCCGCACGAAAGTGCCTGGTGGGCACCTTTGAATCGTTTCTATGCGGGTTTGGCGAATTTTGCTCAAACTTGCATAGGTCCGATTCTGAGGGTGTTACAGAGGACGTAGCGGAGCTTGTCGCCCTTTGGCGAAGTTAGCACGATCCATGCGCCTGCGCCGTCCGCGTTCTTGGAACTGTCGAAGTGCAGGCTCCAGTAATGGAGGTATGGCAGCTTCTCTGGCTACTGGGCCTCTTCCCAGTCGGCGATGAAGTCCGCTAGGGCCTGCGACTTGATCGCTTTTCGCGGCTCGTATTTGATGTTGTGGACGCCGATCTCGACAGCCCACTTGGCGACCCGCCCGGTCGCCTCACGGTTGCGGATGATGTCCTGCAGTGGTGCCGAGGAAACGACCGTGATCGGGTGCTCCTGGAAGTAGTGCGGCAGGCGCCGCTGAGCTCTAAAGACCGCGTATACCAGCTTTTGCATCGGGGTACTGTCGCGACCGGTGAGGACCTCGCTGATGTAGTACACGGTCGCTGTGACTGGCGCTCCTTTCCTTCCTTGTCGCCGGCGACCATCACGGCGCTTAACGACGCGCCGGAAGCCGCGTAAAACCAGCATGGGTTCTTTGTCGGTGGCGGCGAGTAGCGGTCGGCGTAGCACCTTTTTGAGATCGCGAGCGCGTCGTCGCCTCCTTGTCCCCGGAAGGTGGGGTTCTTGTGCATCAGGCGGTATAGGGGCATCGCCTTTCGCCCGAAGGGGATGAAGCGGCCGAGAGCCGCCACTCGCCCGCGGTTCGGGCGCCACGCAGCACTCGGGTTTGCCGAGCTGGCGATCGTGTCGATCTTCGTGGAGTTCGCCTCGATCCCTCGTTTGGAGACGCGTACCCAGTGGTTGTCCCGGGTACACGAAGGTGCATTTGCCCGGTTGAGCTTTATCTTGTATTTTCGCAGGTTGGCGAATGTTTCCGCCAGTCGGCAGTAGGTCGCCCGGAGCGGACTACGACCACGTCGTCGATGTAGACGTGGATGTTGCGGCCAATTTGGCTCGCGAGGCATTCTTGCATGCACCGCTAGGTCGCCCGGCGTTTTTGAGGCGAAGGTCATGGCGGTGTAGCGAAGGCTCGAATGGCGTGATGAACACCGTCTTCTCCTCGTCTTCGACAGCCATTTTGATCTGGTTGTACCCGAGTAGGCGTCGAGAAACATAGCGACTCCGAGCCCGCGGTTGAATCGATTATCTGGTCGATCCGCGGGAGGACGAACTGCTCCTTTGGGCAGGCGCTGTTCAGGTTTGTGTAGTCGATACACATCCTCCAGGTCCCGTTCTTCTTCTCGACCAGGACTGGGTTTGCCAGCCACTTGGAGTATTTGATTGGCCGGATGAAGCCTGCAGCGAGTAGACGCTGCACCTCCTCGGCGATTGCTCGGCGGCGTTCTTCATTGAAGGGCCGTAGTGACTGCTTGACAGGTCGCACTTTGGGGTCGGCGTTTAGCTTGTGCTCAGCGAGCTCCCTAGGGACACCGGGCATGTCAGAGGGCTTCCATGCGAAGATGTCCCTGTTCTCACGGAGGAACTCGATGAGCGCGCCTTCCTATGCTGGGCTCATGCCCGTCCTGATCGTCACCGTCTGGATGGAGTCGCCTGGGACCAGCTCGACGGTGCGGTTGTGCGTCGTGGCCTCAAAGGTTGAGGTGTTTGCGCCCTCTGAGTTGAGATTCTTGAGTATGGTGGGGTCGTCGTTGTTGACCCTGCTCGCGTACTTGGCGAGCTCATCAGCGTGGTTGGTCTCCGCCGCGATGACGATGTCAGCGAGCTCGGCTCCTTTGGCCTCGCACTTGGCAGCCATGTCGGGGTCGCCGTTGATGGTGATGACGCCGCACGGCCCGGGGAGCTTCATCGCGTTGTACGCGTAGTGGGGCGCTGCCATGAACTTAGCGAACGCCTGGCGCCCCAGGACGCAGTGGTAGGGGCTGTCGAAGGGCACCAGCTCGAAGACGATCCGCTCGGTGCGGAAGTTTGCGGGTGTGCCGAAGGTGACTAGCAGCGTGACCTTGCCGATCGGGTACGCCTTCCGATAGGGGACGGCGCCGTGAACGCGTGGTGGGTCATTCGATCATCGATTGCGGAACCGCAGCCATCAAGGTGTCGAGGTACATGATGTTGATGGAGCTGCCGTCCATCAATGTCTTGGAGAGCCGTAGTCGCCGACCTTGGGCTTGACCACCGCGACTCGCCTGGTACTGGCGTGGAGAGTGGTCTTGGCGGCTCCGTGATGGGCTGCTCGACCAGTTGAGGAACCGGGAACATCCACCGGCCACCGCGTTGACGGCGACGGGCGATGACGTTCTTCTCGGCTGTGTTGAAGCTCGAAGGTATGGAGCGAGCCGCCACTTTGCCAAATTTTCCGCCGCTTACGGGTCGTTGTCGGGTCCTCCCGCGCCGCCATGCCTTCTCGATCTCCCGAGGGTGTGGCGGTCGGCGGTGGTGTGCGTGCGCTATGGCTTCCTTCCTGCTATGAAACGCATGGTTGGTTAAGGAGAGCCGCGGGTCGAACCTTGGCTTGGCCTTGTAGTTGCCGCCGTCGGCGTTGTCCTCCGTCGCGCGGAAGCTCTTGGGCTCTCGCTGCGCGTGCCCGGCGTTAGCGACGAAGTCGACTCTCCCGTCATTGCGGCGCTTGCCAGTGAGGCGAGTGTTGCTGTAGCGTAGGTCGGACCGTCGTCTTGCCGCTGCCGCCCGTGCGGCGTTGACCTCCTGACTCGCCGCCGCTTCCTGGTTTGGATCTTCCTCCGCTGCACTGCTTGGCGATCTCGACGAGGTCGGGGATGTTGTCGAGTGTGCGAGAGTGTCGCTTGAGCTTGGCGACCAGGGGCTCGTAGCGGCACGAGGTCTTGAAGCAATGGATCGCGGTGTCCGGGTGGATGCCGACCACGTTGTACCAGAGTTCTTGCCACCGTTGGATCCAGTTGCGGGTCGACTCGCGGGGTCCCTGGACGCATCACTCCAGGTCCTCGATAGTGGTGGCGCGGGTGTAGGAGCACTCGAAGTGCCTGACGAAAGCGTCGCGCATCTCCTCCCAGGAGTCTATACTGTCCTGAGGGAGGGTGTTGATCCACTGCGTGCATGTCCCCTCCATCATCAGGGGGAGGTAACGGGCGGCTAGCAGGTCGGTGTGGCCTGCGATCCCCATTGCCATGAGGTATATGTTGAGCCAGACAGCGGGGTCGTACTTTTCTATCTCCTTCGGCGCCTTAAAGTTTGGCGGGTACTTCTCGCCTCGGATCATTGGCCCGAAGCACTTGGGGCCGAGTCGACTGAGCGACCCCATGGGCTCGCCGTCGCGGCGATTGGTTAGGGTGTGTCGCAGTGTCGCCTGGCGGCGCCTTTTGGTTGTTGATGATATGGGTGCGGGTCGATGGGTTGACCGTTGGCGGCGATGTTGGTCGCCGCCCGGGTCACAGTGGAGAGTGCCGCTCGCGGTCGGTGTTGGAGCTGCAGTGGCTCCGTGGTGGCGTTGAGTGTGTTTGCCGCCATTGGGCAGCCGCCGAGGCCGCCTGCTCGAGGAACGCGAGTATACTCGACCTTGAGTCGGTGCCCGCTTTTGCTGCTCGACGGCCTCGCGATCAGGGCCCCGACGTATTGGATCCGTAGGGCGCCGCCGCCGCGGCCGTGATCGCCGGCTGCTCGCCTGCCACGAGGTTGTCCATCGGGGTGGAGAACATGGGAGGCCGTTTGCCTCGCTCCCGTGAGGAGACTACTATCCGCTGGTCCTCGGGGTGTGCGGTTGGGTGGAGGCGGGCGCCCATCGCCGACCTGGCGGGGTCGGGCGCTTCCTCGTGGCGCTGCTCGCAGATCGCGTTCGCCACGCGGGCCGGGTCGTCGCCGGGTTCAGGCGCGCTGAACGGTGGGGTTCAGGCGCGACCTGATCCGCTGTTGGTGGTAGCGCGATAGCTCCTGCGCCATCACCTGCTCGAGGCGGAATTTTTCGCGCTCGGCTTGTTCCTTGCGCACCGCCTCTGCCAGTTTCAGGCGGAGTTCCTTGACCTCCCTTGCCGTGGCGTTAGGAGGGATTGGGGTGGAGAACGGATCCTCCGGCAGATCGGTGCCGGTCGCCATGTAGGTCGCGGCGTGGCGACCGGTTCCGTCGCGGAGGTTGGCGGAATTCTCCGACCCGGAGTCGAATTCGAAGATCCCGAGGATGGATGGGTCCTCAAAGTCTCCCACTTTGGAGACCTGAGTGATGGAGCCCGCAGGTGAAGCCGCGGTGATGGACCCAGCGAGTGACGCCGGGGTCGCCGAGTCGGCGTCGTCGTCGAGGGCCGCGTCTCGCGCCATCGAAGTTTCGCCACGCTGTGGGCCGAGTTGTACTCGGAGGCGAGGCGATGGATCGTGCGGATCTGGCTCTCGGAGAGCCGATCGCGTGGCGGCGACTCGCGGATGCGAGCCGAATCCTCCGAGACGATGACGTCGGTGAGGCCGACGAAGAGGCTGATCGTGCCGATCAGCAGGATCACACTATGCGTGACGGGCCGCGCCGCCGGGACGTAGCTGCTCGGCAAGATTTGGAGCATCTCGCTGATCGCTATCATGCGGCCGGTGGCGATCGTCTCGTTGATGGGCAGATTGGATCTCGCCGCAGAACACCGGCCAGGCCCCACGGTGGGCGCCACTGTCGTGGGAATGGTCACGGCAGATGCTGCAATCGGCAGCGAGTAGTAGAACGAGGGGCAAGGGCTGCCAGCCATCTGCGGTGCGAGATGTGGGCAAAGACACAGGGTTTTACCCAGTTCGCTTCCGGAGGGTAAAGACCTACCTGCTAGATCGTATTATGGAGGTGGTACAATGGGCGAGCTCGGCGGCTAGGCGGCGAGTCGCTTGGGTGTATGAGGGAACGTATCTCTACTCGCCCTATAGGGAGGTTTATATAGGCTCACCTCCCCTAGGGTTTACATATCTCAACCGATTCAGTTAAAGCTTCGGTAGTCGTTTAACCTAATCCGACTGGGCCTATCTACTCGCCTGGGCCTTCAGCTTCCAGTCGCTTGGTTCCTCGCTGGGCTTCAATCCATTCGCCGTCCTGCAGGCCCACTCGCCAATTCTTGGGCCAGTCGGAAACGTCCTGCTGGGTATACCCCGGTAGGCATATCCCCATCAACCCAAGAGGTGACGACTCTCATGTCGACCATGGGACTAGAAATGAGTACAAAGAGCATTACTAGAGCTATGTCGTATTTGTCATAGAGCCGAATGAAAAGAAAAGTCAACAGAGACGGATGATGGAAGTGAACGCCACAATGCCGACAATACCAAAGTACATGCATAGGTCTGAACAGGAGATAACTTGGAGCATAAAGGATCACCCCAAGATCATGCCAACACCAGGAGGTTATGTTCTTGTCTTGGATCCGACGTTCATGGGCCCTGATATCAATGTGAAGTTCTCTAAGGTGACGATAGACGATGGCAGTAGCATCAATATCATGTACAAGGATACCATGCTTAAATTAGGCATCACTATGAACCAATTCGAGCCGACTAAGAAAAATTTCCATGGTATTCTGCCGGGTCTGTCCTGTGAGCCAATTGGTAAAATCTGGGTTGATGTCTTATTCGGCAACAGGGAAAACTGTCGCACTGAAGCCATAGAGTTCGAGGTGGTTGACCTGGTCAGCTCATACCATGCCTTACTTGGCAGGCCGACTATGGTAAAGTTTATGGCCACTACTCATATTGCTTACTTAAAGATGAAGCTCCCAGGTCAGTGCGGAGTTATCACAGTTGAGGGAGACTACAAGAGATCTATTGCATGCGCCTCAACCGGATCTTCGCTGGCCGAGTCACTGGTCATAGCGCAAGAAAAGCATCAAATGATGGAAGTTGCAGCACTGGCCAAGGCAGCACAAATGTCTATGTTGACACTCACTAACCCGCATGGCAGTGTATCTTTCCAAGCCACCAAGGAAACAAAGAAGATACAAGTTGATGAGGCCTTCCCAGAGTGCATAGTACCATTGGTGCTGGGCTATCTGACAAATAGGAAAGCAAGCTCACCAGCTTCCTCTATGACAATCGGGATATCTTTGCATGGTCCACACAAGACCTGCAAGGAGTTCCGAGGGAGATGGCTAAGCACTCTCTTCATGTCAGGAAGATGCCAAGCCGGTGAAGCAACCCCTCCGCCGCTTTGCCAAAGACAGGAGGAAAGTGATAGCCGCCGATATATCCTGGCTCTTGGCTACCGGTTTTATCATGGAAGTATTGCACCCAGACTAGTTATCAAATCCAGTCTTGGTCGAAAAGAAAAAGGATGACCCAAACGTGGAAGTTGTGTGGCGCATGTGTATTGATTACACGAACCTCAATAAGGCGTGTCCAAAAGATCCATTCCCCTGCCACGAATTGATCAAGTCATTAACTCTACTGCCAGGTGTGAGTTGTTGTCATTTGTAGATGCGTATTCTGGTTTCCACCACATACCACTGAATCCGGATGATCAAATAAAGACAGATTTTATCACCTCGTATGGGGCTTATTGCCATCGTACTATGCCATTCAGATTGAGAAATGCAGGTGCAACATACCAAATATGCATGCAAAAATGCTTGCAAGACCAACTAGAAAAAAAGTTCAAGTATACGTCGATGGCGTGGTAATAAAAACCAAACAAAGTCACACTCTAATTGAGGACTTGCGTCAAACATTCACAAATTTAAGAAGATTCCGGATGAAGCTTAACCCAGAAAAATGCACGTTTGTTGTCCTGGCTGGAAAGTTACTCGGATTTCTCGTGTCTAGACGAGGAATTGAGGCTAACCCGACAAAGATCAGGGCCATCAAAAGAATGGAATTGCCGAAAACCCTCAACGATGTCCAGAAGTTTACAGGATGCCTGGCCTCGTTGAGTAGGTTTGTGAGTCGGCTAGGCGAAAAAGCCTTACCATTGTATCAACTGATGAAGAAATTAGATAAATTCACATGGACACAACAAGCTGATAGCACTTTCCATGAACTCAAAAAGATGTTCGGAACAACACCAATATTAGCCTCACCATTATCCAAAGAGCCAATGCTGCTCTATGTCGCGGCAACCAATAGAGTTGTTAGTGTAGTGATAGTGGTAGAGCGCGAAGAAGAGGGCAAATCATTCCAAAGACCAGTTTATTACTTGAGATAAGTGCTCTCTACATCAAATAAAAACTACCCCATTACCAAAAAATGACATATGGGCTATATATGGCAGCAAAGAAGCTGAAGCAGTATTTACAAGAACACCCAATCCGGATCATATGCGAGGCACCTATCTCGGATATATTGGGAAACAAAGATGCCAGTGGCCGAGTGGCAAAATGGGCCATAGAGCTAGCACCATACACTCCACAATATGACAGGCGAGATGCAATCAAATCTCTAGCGGTAGCAGATTTATTCGTGGATTGGATGGAAATGCAATATGAACCACCACTGCCAGACCCGAATTACTGGAGGATGCACTTTGACGGATCCAAGACAAAGATGGGCCTGGGTGCCAGGATAGTACTTATGTGGCGCCCCGCAAACCACTACTAGAAAATCGCGTTGTTTTTGTGCATTGCATCGTCATCATCATGCATGGTTTTGTCTAAAACTATTTCGAAAAAGTCTTTTATTGTTTTCTAAATACCCCTTCTTTAATTCAAACCAAAACCCGGGTCTCCGGAATATTTTGCTTTGTATACCAACGGGTTTCGAAAGCCCCATTTTAAATATTAATATATTTAGTTTATTTTTAGGGGGCAGCCATACCGGGCCGATCCGACCCAGTCGGTCACCCCCAGTACAAAAACCAGCCTGTCTAATCCCTAATCTACCCAAACCCTTTTCCTACCCCAACCTAATCTACCCACCCTTCCTCCACCTCATCCCACCCAATCGGTGCTCGCCACCTCAGCTATCCTCTCTCACCCCACCCTATCACCACCTGCCACCTCACCAACCCCCTCCCTTTTCCCTCCACCTCATCCCTCACTCACCCCCTGACCAGATCCCCACCCCACTCGTGAACCAGGCCCCACCCCTGTCCCCACCTACCCCGCTCCCCTCGACCTCGATCGACCACGCCGCACTGCCTCTCGCTCCTCCCTCTGCAGCAAGCATCGCCGCCACGCGACCCCTTCGTCCCGCCCTTCCGCCGCCTCAAGCGCTGGCCGCCACTGCCACCTCTCGCCCGCCTCTCGACGGACCCCGCCGCCATGCCTCTGCAGTGCCCGTCCCCGACCCCGAGCTCGTCGCCACGCCTCTGGCCGCCCGCGACGCTGGCCCCACCGCCTTCTCCTCGACCTCCTGACCGCCGGCGCCCCCTCCTTCCTCCTCCCCGGCCGCCATGCCCGCCATCTGCTGCGAGCCCGACTGCACCCTCGCCTCGCACCTCCCTTCGTGCCTGCACCCCCTCCGCCAGGCTTCCTCGCCGCGGCCTCCTCCGCCCCTCTTCACCCGGCGGGCCCTCCTCGCGGCAAGGCCTCTTCGTCCCTATCCTCACCGTCGGCGCGCCGCCATCAGCTGCCGCTGCGTCCCCTCTGACCGGAGTCGTCCTTCCTCCCCGCGTGGTTCCTCCGTGTCGCCGTCGCCCGTGCGGACCACCTCCGTTGCCAGGGGCCTGCCGCCCGAGCCGGCCGCCGCCCTCCGCTTCACCTGGGCCTTGCGGTCACGCCAACAAGAGTTCCGGCCATGCCTTCCTCGAACCTCCGCCGCCGGCCCCAGGCACCCCCGACGCCTGTAGGCTTTGCCACCGCCCAAGGCCCCTCCTATGCGTCCACCATGGGCTCTCTCTTCTTCGTCGTGTTTCTCTTGGTAAGGTGGAGTTTCCTGCTGCAGGGTGCCCATTTTCTATACAAGTGTGAGCTGCTTCTCGGATACAACCTCAGGATAATGTCCTAACCGTGGGCTATTGTTGCTGATGTTTGGGACCTTTGGTTGGATCTTTTGGCTCTGGTGTCGACGAGACAAAAGAACATGACCTTTCTGAACAGTGAACATGGATCGCCCGAAGACCACCGACGCTAATTCAAGTGACGGAACCCGAACCTCTAGGAACACCAAGATCATCTTCCCAAACCCGGAAGCCCCGAGGCCCCGATCCCGGCGCCCGAAGACCGATCCTGTCGACCCCGAAACCCCGACCAACCCTCGCAGCCCAAGATCTTCGGAACCAAGACTTGTGACCCCTATCTCATCCGTCCCTATTTTGTAATATAACATCTATCTTGTGCATAATTAAATTGTCATGCTTGCATACATATTGTGGGTGTTCGGGGGTGTTTCGACGATTCACCTAAATTAAATATGGGGGCCATATGCGGGCTTTTCTAGCCTAATATTGGCCCCATTTAAATTTGTGTAGCGAACTGGTGATATATTTTGCCATGTTAAGACAACATTTAAATTGTGGGGTATTTAAACAACATGAACCTAGTAAATAATTATCGGGACCCTGGTTCTGCTTAATATGGCCTAATTGCATCGCATGCCTGCCATGTCATACATCATACATGCATCATGCCCGATTTTCTACCGTAGTATTAAATAGTCCAACCGGTGTTTCTTCTAGTGCTTTGCTTCTTCACGGATTAGGCCGACGAGTTGATGCGAGTGTCGACCCGATCTTCGGATGAACCTTCGGCAATGTTTTCAGGCGAGCACCTCCCCCTTTCTACCTTACTTTTATAGTATTTATTCCCTCCTGTTGATCTATTGCTATCTGTGTTGCGTTGCTCTAGTTTTCATACCCGTGATATCCCTTGCAGCCTTATATTGCCTTGGACAGATCCTATTACCTGTTGTTTGGTAGATAGTTGGACTTGCGCGTCGTAGTCGCTTGCTCAAGTGCTGTGGCGTGTCATCCAGTACCACAGTTGTTGGAGTATTGCCGCATGTTTAATGTTGGAGATGATCAAGACTTTAATTATTGTTTAATAACTAAAATTGAAGTAGGTAAATGCAGAGGCACATGTGGGCAATAGATGTTATTTGGTTGTTAACCGTCCACTTGTGTCCCATAGGACCCCGAGTTCTTGACACCTGTTTCGAGATCGAGCGCGGTAACCACAGGTGGGGTGTATGGGCACCCCCATCGATTAGTACCTGATTTCAAAGTATTGTACCGGGGGCCACAAGTAGTTTGGGGCTTTATTACTATTCTGTACTTATGCCATGCTTTACTGCTCAATTTAAATTGTGCGAGGTACTGCACTGCATGTTAGGATCGTGACACGTTTTATGTGATCGACAAGCCTACCATCTTTTCGGGTTCCCACGTTTACAACCGTTCACACAAACCCCGAGTCCGTCTCGAGACCGCCGACTTAGTTTGGTAGCTTAGTGGGTGGCCCCATGTACTTGCTTTGGGTCCGGAAACGTCATGACTTAGGCCCCCGACATACCGATGGGTGTATGTTAACCGATCCGCAAAATGGTCGAAGTGCGTGTGGATACTTTGGTGCACCTGCAGGTTAAATCTTTCAAAAAGCCGTGTCCGCGGTTATGGACGACTTGGAGCACAGTTCTCGATCATAGACAACTATAACTAAAGTTTACTGCTATAATTTGACTTGTATCCGATATGACTAGTAATCAGCTCCACTGCAACGGAATGGCTAAATAAAAGTACCAACAACTGCTGGGTTTGGGGATATCTCATGCTAATTGTATCTGACTAGTAAGTGTTGCAACTACAACGGAATGGTTAACTAAAAGTGCCCACTGCTTATTCTATCAGGATGACTATCTATACCTTACTAGTAATTGCTGCAACGATAACTGAATAAATAAAACTGCCAACGGTGTGAGTTCCTCGGTTGACTTCCTCGTTTGGTCTCGAGGGGGAAACACCAGGATGGGTATGTTTGGTGGTATTATCAGGTTGGTTCCGAATAGGTCTTTCTTACCCCTCTCTGATAGCCGCTAGTTATATCGAGTCTCTATAGGTTGTTTAGTGCATGCCGCACTGCCGCCCAGTCCACCATACCTATGTAGGCGAGGACCGCCGAATTCTAGTCTCGCTGTCTTGGCCTCAAGATCGACCGCTCTCTTTTTTGCCCTTTGTCGGCATCCCTTTTGTTTAAGCAGGCTTTGAGATCGACGTCGTTAGCAGGGTTACCCTTCTAGCTTGGCCTGGGCAGGGTTATGGACGCCATTGGTTATTCTTCAGGGCTCTTAGCTCAATTTGCATCTTGTCCGTACTCGGACGCTGTATTGTTTTCAAGGTGATCTGGATCTTTGTACTGTAAATCTGTATTCTTGACTCTTTGAGTCGCTGTTGTATATATATGTTTTTGTGGGTTCCATCGAGGACTATTGTGTAATGGTATTACTTCGTTTTCCACCCGCACGCAAGTGCCTGGTGGGCACCTTTGAATCGTTTCTATGCGGGTTTTGGCGGGAAGCGCTGAAACTTGCATAGGGCCGATTCTGAGGGTGTTACAACTTACCTCACCCAAGAAGGATCATCTCTAATACATGTTGCAAATCCACTTTGCGGCATACAATAATGTAGCCGAGTATGAAGCACTCGTCCATGGGATAAAATTGGCCAAGGAGATTGGCATCAAAAGGATCATGTGCTTTGGTGACTCGGATTTGGTTATCCAATAGGTATCTGGGCATTGGGACGCATTGGATGCAAACATGACACTGCATCGTTTTCATGTGCAGCAGATTTCGCGATACTTTGACGGGTGTGAATTTCATCACATACCCAGAGCAGAGAACGAAGCAGCTGATGTATTATCCAAGCTAGGCTCATCTCGGCAAGCAATCCCACTAGGAGTAGTGTTGGAACATCTCAGAAAACCATCGATCAAGCCATCACCAGAATCCGAGTCAATTAGGCTCATCCCGGCAAGCCAGGAGTCAGACGCTGTGCCAATGGACATAGATACAGGGGCATGTTCAAGTAACTCGAGGATTGTTCCACCCAACCCAGGGGCTGCTGAATCACATTTAGGGACTCCTTAGGTTATATCGGCAGAACATATGTCGGCTGAGCCAATGGAAATTGATGGAGAAACTGATCCAGCACCAGTGATACCAGCCTGGGGGCAACCAATATTCAACTACTTGAGAGATGGAATCTTTCCTAATGACGAGGTATTGGCAAGACAAACAGAAAGAAGAGCAAAGGCATACACAATAATCAACAAGGAGTTGTACAAAAGGAGTGTGACGAGTGTATGGCAACGTTGCATAAGTCCAGAGAAAGGCCAAGAAATACTATTGGATATTCACCGAGGAGAATGTGGCCACCATGCCTCGTCAAGAGCATTGGTAGCCAAGGCATTCCGACATGGATTCTACTGGCCAAGTGCACTGGCAGAAGTGCAAGACCTAGTGAGGAAGTGCAACAGATGCCAATGTTACACATCAAAATCACATTTACCAGCATCTGAGTTAAAAACTATACCAATCACCCGACCATTCGCAGTATGGTGCTTGTATATGGTAGGACCGTTCAAACTAGCAAGGGGCGGGATGACTCACATACTGGTAATGGTTGAAAAGTTCAACAATTGGATAGAAGTGAAGCCCATCAAAAAAATAGATGGAAAAACAACTGTCACATTCTTAAAAGACATAATCCTGAGATATGGTCACCCGCACAGTGTGATCATAGACAATGGCACAAACTTTGACGAAGGAGCTTTTGATCGCTTATGTGGGAAAAAACCGAATAAGACTTGACATAGCATCAGTCGCCCATCCAGAATCAAATGGACAACTTGAACGAGCTAACGACTTAGTTTTATCCGGGATAAAACCCTGCCTAATGGAACTGCTCTAGAGATCACCTGGTTGTTGGATCGAGGAATTACCCTTAGTACCATGGAGCTTAAGAACAACTCCGAATCGATCAATAGGCTATACGCCATTCTTCCTTGTGTATGGGGCAGAAGCAGTTTTGCCTGCCGACATAGAGCATGACTCGCCAAGAATAAGACAATACTCGGAAGCCGAGGTAAAAGAGGACCGAGAAGATGGAGTTGACTTACTCGAAGAAGCAAGAGAATTGGCATTATCCAGATCCGCCATATACCAACAAAGTCTCCGTTGCTATCAAAGACGGAAAGTTCAACCTCATGTTTTCGGAGAAGGGGATATGGTGCTCAGACTAGTGCAACGCATAGCTGGCATGCATAAACTATCACCCCCATGGGAAGGACAATTCATTGTAAGCAAAGCATTGCACAATGATTCATATTACCTGATAGATGCTCGCGAAGCACAAAAGAACAAGGCGGACAGATCGGGTGATGAGACCAAAAGACCGTGGAATGTGGCACTGCTGCGTCCTTTATACACCTAGGAGAAGAAGTGTATGTATCTCTTGAACTCTCATATGTCGGATACTTATGCCGGCAATGTGCTGATAAGAAAATGGTATGACTCGAAAAACTGACTCGGGGACTGCCCCTTCAGTTTATTCTTGAAAATTCTATGTCGGCTGGCGTTGACACTTAAACTTATGTCGGAATGAGTAATGTTTACTCGTATAGAATCAACTCTTTGACTATGATATTGTTCGAAAACATGGCTTCATGGCAAGCAAGAGGAAAAGATCAACGACGAGTAAACATGAACACTGGATAAGTAAAAGGGAAAACGTGAGTCGGCTCTATGTATGCCTTTAACTAACCCATTGTAGGATATATTGGTTTGTATGTCGAATGATCCTAGTTTTATTTGTCTAGTTTCATATCCGCTAATTGAATCCTTAGAACTTTGAGACTCTAATGTCGAACGCCAAAAAAGGTAGACAAGAGCCAAATTCAAGGAAAAAGGTAAACGACAAATAAAACTCAGGGACTTTTCCCTGGATAATTGGCATTAAGAGCAAAATAAAAGTTTAAGCATTAGCAAAAGGCACGCACACAAAATAAGTGCAGTATATATTACATCTGCACTCGGCATACCGGGGATCTCATCAGAATTAAGTGTTTTTTGACATAACTAGCTTAAGAGACAGCTGGACTCAGTGGAGTATCCTTGGGGCTGGAGCTGGGAGCGTCGTCTGGAGCGTTGGCCGGATCAGCTGCATCTGCCGAGTCTGCCACTTCCGACTCGGTGGCTTCACTGTCGGCATCATCATCATCGGCTATCTCGGCAAGTGGCTTGGCAAGGTCAAGGAAGTTGGGTCCATCGCACCAGGCGTGCACCAGAGCATACTCTACCATGGCATAGGCTCGGTCTTGGCACTTCTTGATGAGCTCAGGCTCAAGGATCCACTTGCCTTCGGCCCTCATATGCTGGAGCACATCAAGGTTGATATCCTCATACCATGAAAGCACAAAGGCAAGGGCCTTATCCGTTGTAGCACGACCGGCCGACTCGCGCCATTGATCCAGCCTATCCTCGGTGAGAAGAAACTTGGCAACCAAGGGGTTAATGAGCGTGGGCGCGTCTTCATCTGGCTAGAGCATCCTAAATGCATGGATTGCCGACTTAAGCAAGTCGACACCGCATGACTTCAGAGTGGTTGCACGCTCTGAAAGCGCTACCAGATGCTCATCGATGGTGATCTCGCCGTCAGCTGGAGCTCCAGATTCGGCTCGAACCTTCTTCATTGCCCTCAAGGCGAACATCTCCGCCTCAAGAAAGTTCTCTGTAAGCACGGAAGAACATTAACAAATAATGGAAGGGGGACAAATATCAAGGATAGGAGTACAGCGAAAAGAGTAAGAACTCACTACCAAGAAATGAGTTGATCGCGCCAAGCTTGTTATGCCATATCTTAGCCTTGGCTTGAAGAGCTTTCGGGTGTTGATGTACCGACTGAACTGCCAACTCGGCCTCCTTGAGCAGTTGGTTAGTCATTTCAGTACTGGCAGCGTGCTGGCCATCCTTCTCGGCAAGTTCCTCGCGCAGACCCTTCACCTCGGACTGATGCTTCTACTCCATATTTGCCACCTGCTGCTTCAGCCGAGTCACCTCGTCTCGCTCCTTTTGGAGCTCGATCTGTTGTTTTTCTGCTTGTTCAGAACATGTGGCTCGTCAGTAACAACAAGCTATCTTGGTTTAGCCGAGATAGAAATGGAAAATAGTAAACATCGATGCAGAGCGAGCACAAAATTTCTAAGAGCTTACTTTCAGCATCGCTGATCTGTGAGTGCAGTGCATCGATTGTGGATTAGGCAGAAGCTGTGGAAGGACAACGAGAAAAATTCAAGGAGATGAAGCAAAGATAGATCTATCAAGTGAAAGCAAGCCGAGTAAGAAAAAATATCTTGGCCCTGAGCCTCAACTTTCAGATCTTGGTGAGTGAGCTCGAGCTTGCGATAGTTCTAGAGGAGATCTTGATGCACCTTGGTACGCTCGTTGTGTGTGAGCTACACAAAGAAGATCTAGTCAAAAGATGTAAGCAAATGGTTGATCTTACAGCCGAGTAAGTGCATTACTCGCTAGTAAACTCGGGTCTAGGGATCGAAAATCCGACACACAAACTTGGAAGAAGAAAATAAAGTTTGGGTTCTAACTCAGAGCTTACAGCCAAGTAAGTTCCTTACTCGACAGTAACCTATGGGACTAGGGAACATGTACAATATAAAAATACTCAGTACGCAAAAGAGTAAAGAAATAACATACCTCATCCACCTGATCTGCTTTGTCCATCAAGGCGATGGCCTACTGAGTCATCTCTGAGACAGTCTTGGGGCTCAGCTTCAGCTTCTGGCCAGAACTAGAGCTCACTTCTTGTTCACCGACCGCATTCCAAGCAACTGCGTAACGCTCGGTAGAACCAAGGCCTTGCCCGCTGAGCGTCCGGGTTAGGACTTGCCCTTTATTTAGGCTAGTTCCCACCCTGGCATGGGTAGCAGCAGTACTGGTATGCAAGGCACCAGCTCTGGAAGCACTGCTAGACCCGGTAGCGGCAGACTCACCCAAATGACCCGTCGGACGGGTGCCGTTGTTGATGGTGTGGGCCAAATCTGTGGACCGGTGCCTAGAGCATGGACCAAGGCCAATTTCTTGGTCGCAGATGGCTTGCTAGGCGCAGAGCGAACTTGGACCTAAGAAGCAGTCCGGGTCTTGCCTTTAGCTAGAAAAGCAGAAGGAGCAGGTCTGGGACTGGTTGAGGATACATGAGCCGAATGAGCAGGCTCAACAGCAGACTAAGGGGCAACAACTGGGTCAACTGGCACACTGGTAATAGGAGATCTAACAACAGGGGTTTTATCGGCGCCAATGCTGTTGGCGCCAGGGTCAAGGTTCTGTTCGGGTAATGCAACTAGAGAGCTAGGCCGGGTTTCCTCTGTCGGACGCACCGCCGGCTCGGCCTCACTATGAGACTCGTGAGCCTCAGTAGTGGGGGCAGTAACCCGAACGGGGCTCTCCACAGAAGAATCAGTGCGACGAGGAGAGGTGGGCCTTAGCGGGGAAGAAACCATGCTAGGCGCAGCTTGGTTGGCGAACATGGCCGCGCTGAAAATAAAAACAGAAGCCTATAAGAGGATAAACACAGAACATGAAAAGAAATTGAAAGGTAATGGGCAACTAAAGTTACCCGGAGATGGTCGGGTCGCACAGGATGCGACGAGTGACCCGGCACGCTGTGGTCTTGTAATTCTAGGAGGATTTGGCTACAAGAGGTGCGACAGGATCGAGTCGGCGCGTCTTTGAAGGTTGAGAGCTAGAGGAGGCCCCGCGCCGCTTACTTGATTTGGCAGCAGGAAGCTTGCCATACCTGCCTACGGCAAGGGGAGGTTCCTCATGTACCTAGCCAGCTGCATGAGTAAATGACAAGCTCAATGGGATAAGTCAGAGAGTTAAGGTCAAAAGACAAGTACCTCCAGAACTTCACAGTCCACATCGTCATCGTTAGACCAATCTCGCAAGGGATTTCGAGTAGAGGTATTACCCGAAGCTGAAGCAGCGGAAGCATGCGGGATTGGCATGAAGCACTCCTGGTCAAACCCAACCTCGTCAATGTCAGAGCGATCATCAAAGTAGGCGCCATGAGGGATAGTACTGTCATCAACCTGGTGAAAGAGATTCTGCGAAAGATAAACATAATAAAATCAATAAAGAAACAAAACAGCGAGTAAACGGAAGGAAAGCTATGTCGGCAGCAAATCAACGACTCAGACGCTTACCCACAGGATAGGACTATCCCGGCTGAAAGGGGGAAGCTCCAGGCCTAGTTTTCCGCTATGTTTGGCTTGAAAATCGAGCTAACTCGGCGGGCGACAGATTCGTTGGTGAGCTCCAAAGTGGAATTCCGGGTAGGATCTCGCGGGCCGCTCATGAAGCACATCTTTTGGCTTCTGGCCTGGATGGGGCTAACTCGGCGTGCTATGAAAGTGCACATGAGGTCTTCCTCAGATAAGTGGAAGTTCTCATCCGGCAAGAGCAGCCTCTCGATGATCCCATGAGCCTCATTCACGGCTGGATTGTTGTCGCGCGGGTCAAGCTTCCATAACTCCTTGCTGGGAACCTCGTCCTTGAAGGGGGGATTTCGGATGTAGTCATTGGACCCACTGTTCTTGACACAGAAAAAGTTTCTATGCCACTTCTTACAAGAATCGATGACAGTGACCCGAGGAAAGATCGAGTCCCTCCTGGGAGTGATGCTAGCAGCACCACACCTAGTGGGCCTCATCTCGACGTGGGGAACGCCGGGATTAGCCAAAACTTGAATCCAAAAATTAAAATACTTGGCCCAAAGAAGAAAAGTGGGCCAGATACCAAGGTAGCCCTCGCAGGAAGAGATGAACCAAGAAAGAGAGCCAATGGCGTTGGCAGGAAGATGATGAGTTTGCAGATGGAAGGTGGAGAGGAAATACACAAAGAAATTGCTAACAAGAAGAGCGAAACCACACTCAAAGTGCGAGAGGAGAACCACCCTCTCGTCGGCCTCAGGCTTAGGGACGATCTCACCTAGGGGAAGGCGACAATCGACCTCGAGCGGGATGCGCCTGGTGGAGTGCAGCCACTCGAGTTCCTCCACCGTAACATCAGAACCCTCCCAACCGCCGCGCTCGCCGGCGGCGGCCTCGTGCTCCTCCACATCCACACTAGCATCGCGAGCATTAATGATATCGCGTGGCTCGGGCTCTTCCGCTGTTGGAAGAGGCCTGGAGACGCAAGGACCATCAGAAAATTGAAAGAGGAAGAAGAGAATCGCTGGAGAGGAGTAGCGGAAGAGAGGAACCACAAGGAGGTAGTTTAAGATTGGGAGGAGCGAGGAAGAAGAAGAAGGCAAGGGGAAACTAAACAGGTAAAGGCAGTTAAGTCCCCCGCACCCCTACTTAAGGAGAGTAAAAACCCCCAGCGTGGGATCCCTTTGCGCCCTGTGGCCACTATGTGGCCGTGTACACGGCCGAGTAAGCGTATCAGCGAGTTCCACATGCAGGCAATACACGGAAAATCCTGGGCCACGTCATGATGCACAGGACACGAGGCACTGAGCGATGGGACTGCCACAGTGATGGGGAGTTACTGTGCCACCGCCACCGTGCAGTCAGGATTTGAGACAAAATTTGAGGCAAGCAATCATGATTATTATCTGTCAGTGACTAAGGAAATCCCAAAATGACTCAGCATCATCGAAAGTGACTCGACACGAGGCAAAAATGACCCACAAAGTCAAAGTTGAGAGAAAGATAAGTTCCAAGTACATTAAAGGAACCCGGAGACGCCTAACAGCAAAAAACTGCTAGGCCTCACCAGCTTCGGGACTAATGTCGGGGGGATAACCCCAGTAGGGTCATAAGGAGTAAAACATTGCCCATCTTGGCTTATGCCGAGTCAGAGATACCTTAGGCCGGGTAACAATGGCCGGGTATGAAGGTCGTGTGCGGCCGACATAAGAATTATGCCGGCCCGTATAACACAAGTTAGCTTACCTTGCAGGAAGCAACGAGCCAAATCTTACGAGGGAAGGATAAGTCAGAAAGGACCCGTGGCAGCTTTCCGAGTAAGGTTCAGGAGGGACCATGGTAAAGCATGGTCAAAAGAGAAGGGCGACGCCGGGTGACACAAAAGGAGCCGGGTGACGCCCAAATCAAGGGCTGACGTACAAAGTTACCGTATGACGCCAAAAGAGCTGGAGACTAGGTATGAGAAGACCGTTAGCTGGATGACTTTGTGGACCGGGTCAAGGGCTCAGGGCTATCCCATGACCCGGCCTACATAGTAAGGACGAAGATCCAAACAGTAACCGTAGGACACAAAGGGATGTAACCTAGATGGCCACTACCTATATAAGGAGGGGCATAGCTAGGGTTTAAGGAAGTTGGACCAAGGAAGAAACTAGTGCCCTAAGGATATGCACAAACAGCTCTAGGAGCACTTGTAAACCTCTTTGCATCAATAAAAGTCCTAAGTGTGGAGAGTTCATCTTGTTCCTCGTGCGTGTCTAGACCGTGCACTCCCTCCACGGTTACCACAAGCGTCCATTCGTCTCCCAACTTAAGCCTACCCATGGCATCTGCCGTGACACCACCACGACATCCTGCTATAAATCGCTATATTGGCAATACGCGAGTTACAGGGACTGGTTCGCTATTGATAACTTAGATCCGGATTACGGATGTAGTATAGGTCTTTTTCCCTAGTAGACCTAGGTTATCGAATCCTCGGGAAGCAGAAAGCGTAGTAAGTGCGGTGACCCAGCATACAACCGCATGGTGTAGTACACTATAGTCGTTGACATAACACTAATGAAACACTGTTCACTAGTATTACATCCCTCAGAGTGGTACAACAGAAACACATCAGGTCCAATACATGGCTAAAGGTTACAACTCTCTCTATACACAAGATCCAGAGACTACTCTAGGTTAAAGAGAGAGAAAGAAACTTCTTACACAGAAGAATCAAAAATAAATAACTCAAAAACTAATATGCTACTAAGAATAGTATCTTAACTAAAGGGTTTACATTGCTACTATTGCAATGGACTACATAAATAGGTTCTTTGGTTAGAGAGTATATTCCTATCTAATCAGTAACTTCGTCTTCACTTGAGTTGAGGTATTTGTTGACTTTCTTGTCTTTGTTGAAGAGCTTTAGCTTTGGATGATGATTCCTGGAGCACAACTTGGTGTAGACATCGTCTTAATGGCTTTAGAATCTAGCAAGGGTTAAGAAGATATTTTGAGTACGAGCGTAGTCAGCAAGTTCACTAGAAAAGGAGTGTTTGATGCACTATAACTACAGCCACAGACCGTAGGTCGTAGGCAATGAAAGTTTTCGTAAACATTTCTTCAAAGATTGCTTTTATTCTGAAAAGCTATGTTCGTTAGACTTCAAGGTTTTACCAGAACTTTCATGGAGTTCCTTTCCCGCCGCGTTCGCAGCTCCTTCCCGGAATAGGGAGTAACAAGTTATAGTGCTTACACTCTGCAGAGGTGCGTTACATTACCCATGAGAGATCAACTCTTTGTTGCACAACCGGGCGGCTTATTCCCGTCCACAATTCCATGATGTGGGGCCTAGAGGATGATCCAAGCCAATCACTGCCCCCTTCGCGACCTCGCATGCCTCCTTGGTGTACACCATGCCCACATATCGAATTATGGCAATGGTTTGTACATACCGTTAGATGTAAGAACTATCGTGGGACGTTGAGGGTTCCCACCCATATGAAGCATATCCTCTACGAATTACTAATTAATATGCACGCTACAAGGATAACAGCGACGACCTGCACATCCGGCTACATGCGAGAGGAAGAAGATACAACTGACTTCTCGGTCCCATTCCAAATCTCATGGTTAACGCCTAATATACGGCGCGAGAATCATTGGCAACATTGGTTGTTAAGTCCTAGATAATATGTTCCTTTACCATCGGAACTTTTCATAGTAGGTTATTACCTCCTGGTAAATAACCAATAATCACATTAATATGAAAATAATGTTTTTGGATCTTTTTCAAATGCAGGTGTCGTCCACATTGGATTTGTAAAATACTTTATAGAAAATAACCAAAGGACATGAGCAAGTGTGAACTTGCCTTTTGTGATTGCAAGATTATGCACTCACGGTCTTCGAGACAATATAAGATCCAATATCTGAAATCAGCATCATTGGTCCGGTAAGGACTAATGTTTAAATAAGCAATATGCTCTTATGCATAAGTAATGTGATGCACTTTATACACGCGAATCCCGGGGATAACGTTGTTTTAGGGTTTAGATACCAGAAATGGTTATTTTAGAATGTGTTGTCCCTTTTAGATAAGTTTCATAATTGTGCTTCTTATTAAGGCTTGTGAGTGTGTGTGAAACAACATGTTATTACAATATCATAAAACAATGAGATACACCCAAATGTGAAATGCTACTCAAGATTGTTTATATAAGAGTTGTTGTTTTGAAGTGGCAAAAAGAATAACATTTGAAGAAAATATTTATTTTCTAAGGTTTAAACAATCTTTATTGTTAATAGGATGTGTTAAATGTCTTTTGGTGTGTGGTTGATTAGTTTGGACTTGAGATGCTTTATGTCTTAATTGGAATATACCAAAGTTAACTATAAAAAACATATGTAGTTTATTAGATATAATGTTTATAAGCCTTGAGACTAAAGTTAACTTTAAAAACATAGATGGGTAGAAAGTGTAATGCTTATTATATTTGTACCTTGTGTACTTGGTAATGTTTCCTTAAGGTTTCTTAAGAATGGTTATGCTTTTATTTGGTGTAGTGGTTTCTTGATTTTATAATGGAATAGTATCATTTACCCTTTTATAAAGGAATGGTTATAGTTTATAAACAGATAAGTAATATTACTTAACTACTTATGAACTTACTATAGTGTTGTGATAGTTTTGTAAACTAGTGGTTGAAGTATATGGAAAATATTGGATTTAGTCACAATTATTCTTGGGGATTTTACATTGGATAAGGACCTTTTGGAAAATAATCTACACTTATTGTTGAAGGACAATTCAATAAAATTGTATTTAAAATGTGTTGAACCATTTTGACTTCATATTATCATTATTGAAGACTAATACTATTTATTAGACTCAATTAGCTAATTTTAGAAATATTAGTAATTTTTATTTACCCTTATATGCATTATTAACTAAAGGAATAGATTTAAATTCAAGTTATTAAAGTGTTTAACTTTTTATTTAACTCAAAAGTGGAATATTATATATTTAACATGTAGACATTATTTTCGTGATCATTTTAATATATTACATTTATTTTTATGATTTATAAATAATAAGATAAGATTTTTATAAGATTTATTATTTTATAAATACTTAATAAATAATAAATATTTAATTATGTGAAATAATAATGCATTATTATAGTTTTGAATTATAGTTCTTATTTTTCTAGAATTTTTGGTATTTTATTTATATTTTTAACATTTACCAATATTAAAATATGAATTATCAAAGTTTTATTACTTATATTTTTTTATTAAATAGTAACAATTTAAATTATTGGAATAATAATATTTGATAATGGTTTAATGTTATAGATTTTATTTTTCTAAACATTTTCATATATTATACATATTTTTCTAAATTATAAAACAAATGTTATTGATTTAACAAGATTTAATCATTTATTGATGTTTGAATTTATATTGTTTTATTGATTTACTAAATAGAAAATACTAAATGTACCCAGGCTATCCTACCCAAGGTCACTAACTAGTGGGCCAGTGGCCACCTCATCTCTCAGGTTATTAAATGCCTTTGTTACCGGCCCTATTTCTACTCCCGGACAATGACAGATGGGCCCTAGGCCATGTCACTTGCCATGTGAGACACGTACCAGATCAAATAGTCTAGCTAAGCAGAGGGTGACGTTGGCATGACGTCTCTATGGCGTCAGCACAACCACCACAGTCAGTGGGTGGTCGCCGGAGACGATCCATGGAGCCCCAGCAAACAAAACTAACCTACTTCGAATCAGCGCAACACGCTGAACCCCAGTGGTGGCGCCGCTCGGAAATGGTCATCGGAGCCTCAGCTCTGACGAGCTCCGATGAGCTCCGACGAGCTCCGACGGTGGCATAAGGTGTGACGGCGTTTTACAATGAGATAAGGCGATTTATCGATATTGGAAGGTTCAGGAACGCACCCTGATTACAGTGGTGGTGTCGACGAGGACTGGTGCGGTCGGAGACAAGCTCTCCGACGAGGATTCCGACGAACTGCCACAAAGAGGAACGACAAAATTCTTCCTCTCCAGTGCTCCCTTTGATGCAAGATTCCACCCAGAGGATCTAAGGAGCACGGGGCTTCTCCATGGCTACTTGAAAGAGAGTGGGGAAGTGCGGCTCGACGGCGAAGCGTGGCTCTGGTGAGCTAGGGTTTCAGCCCCATTCGAATCAGAGATGATAAGGAGGGAATGTGGATAGGGATTGAGGCAGGGCATCGCAGTGGCCATCTTATCCCCTTCTGAGACGGCGGGGAGCATCTCAACGCATGGCTGACGACGACGGCATCGGGTGGCGGCGGACTCCTCCAGCGAGCTGCCTGTGTGCGTGAGGATGACAACGATGACTATTTTGCAGAAAACCCCCTGGCACTTATTTCCTCTCAACCCACAGTCCTACTTTGGTCCCACCCGTCAGCCAGAGAAAAGAACTAACTGGGCTGGCTGCTGGGCTTTTGTGGCCTGCACGTGGGCAACAGGTAATAAGGAGGGAAATGGGCCACGGCCAATTCCTGGACTGAGTCCATTTTTTTACTCTTTTCTGTTTTTTTCCTTTCTTGTTTTGTATTTATACCTTTGTTTTAAAATTTGTATTTTTCATTAGTTTGAATATTTCCCATAGAATTTTATCTGCTAGATATTTGTAGCAATATTGAAATGTATTTATGATCATTTTGTGAATCTTTAGTATATATTGTTATGTTCCTTTATTTTCTTTATAAGAATCCCCTTTTTATATTTTGTAGAAGACCTTGTTATTAATTTCCTTTCTATAATAAATCATGGCTTTATTATATGATATTTCCTTATTTGTTAA
This sequence comes from Avena longiglumis, assembly GCA_030063025.1. NCBI lineage: Eukaryota > Viridiplantae > Streptophyta > Magnoliopsida > Poales > Poaceae > Avena > Avena longiglumis. The sequence continues at coordinate 428,162,034 of CP125979.1, forward strand.
AAAAACTTAATTCTAGTTAGCTCATAGTTTGAATAGAAATTTTTATATAATGATCCTATCATTATTTGATGCATGATATACAAAGGAAGTTAATATGGTTAACATTACTCCAATTAATTTAGAAAATGGCAGTGTATATATTATATTGAGATTAATATAGAAGTTAGGGTTTGAATTGTAAGTGCTTACCCTAGAGTTTAGGTCCTTAATTTACTTCTATTCTTTTCTTGATGTGAGTAAAGATTTAATAACTAATCATATTGTATTCTGTTTGTGATTTTTAATGACATCACCTTTTAAAATAGAAAGTTAGATCTAACATGTTTTATGGAAAAGAATTGATAAATATACTCCTAAGCACATATAATTATGATAATTAGAATTGATAGAAATGTGCTTAAGTGATTTGCTATAGGAAAATATTCCTATAGAGTGATATGGAGATAAGATAATGGATCAATAACATGGAATGGATATGATGTTTGGTTTGAGATTTAGAGTTGGGTGTTTACCAAGAATTCCTATCTTCCATAATTCACAATCCTGGATTTCTAATTAAGGAATTCCTTTCCTAGATATACTATTTTTTTCCTATCCATCATCATGGTTAACATGATGAGCTTTACTTCACAAGAATATTCTTATCCACCTTTTTATTCTTCTAAACTCATTGATGAATCCAATGAGTTTGATCTTCACTAATCCAGACTTGGTTATAACAACTACTCTTCTGCTGATAACCTTCAATCCAACAAGTGGCTACTTCTCACTTCATTCCTATTCTTCCATAATCATCCACCACTAATAATACTCTAGTAGATGGGTTTATAATTAGATATACATCCAATCCTACTCCACCTCAAGTTTTTACTATTTTCCCAAAGGAAAATACTAACTCTATAATTCAATGCTGCTCTAACCTCATCTTAATCATACAATCTTATCTTTACTTGACTCTAATAACTCATACTCCAACCTCACATTAGTTTAATGTGACTTTTAATGACTACTCTAGGCTCACTTATCTATACTAGGGTTTCAATCATGTTCTACCCACCAATGTCACTTATGCAGGGTAGAAGTATTCAAACTTGGTGAGTAAGGCATGATCCTTATAATCCTTTAATCATTTATAGCTTAGATTTTCAGTTGGCTAATCAAGGCTTTATCAATACAACCTTACAATTGTATTGGAATTATCTTCTTAGTATCTCTTATTGGATTAAGGCTGTTATTCATGGACTATGCCCACTTGATCCAATAGAATTACTACTCGTAACTATCTTCAGGATTCCTCCTTGTAATTTTATTTATTACCACAAACTAAATAGTCTAAATAACTCTTCTATTCATTTAGGAGTGATTTAACTCCATCAATTATCATGTTGATTTGATTCTCTTCAGTCACTCCCATCCTATAGATGATATTTGAACCTAGCATTACCATATACCTTTTCTTAGTTGTTTCTTTGTAGGCACTTAAATGTATGCTATGATATGGTCAAGAGTTGATAGATTAAGAATTGGTGAATCAATAGTTGATTTCTCAACATTGATGAACAACAAATATTGAGATAGGATTCCATAAGGATTAATATGGAAAGAAAGATATATGGTGAATGATCTTGACTTGGTTTATTTCCTACTCAAACTCACTAAAGATTTAAGGTTAGGTATTACCAGGATACTCATAGTAAGAATAAGATAGGTCAGGATTAGTCATTACATTCTTATTACTTAAGTTGTAATCTTAACTTGGAATTTATGAGTTGTTGTGCTGAATATTATGACATGATCCCTTAAGGATCAGATATTAATCATTTAAGAAATGCATTATGAGTAACATTTTATTATATTTGATCTACCCTTAGATCAAATCATGTTTACCCAAATAAGGTTTTAGCAAAGGTAATATTGAAACTTATCACGGTCAACTTGATGATCTACTTCAATTCCATCAATTTGAGAGAAGCTTCAATCACTTTGACAAGTTCTTATTTAAAAGCGTGAAAATTATTCGGATTTTTTATGCATGAATGCAATGCACACATCTAGGTTCAGCTTATTTCTAAGCTCTAATGCTGGGATGTTACAGTAAGGTTACCTTAATGGACCTTTGTGAGTTTTAGAATTCCTTTTGTGTTTTACCGGACCAAGAGTTTGCGATCTTTTGTTGTTGTCAATGATGGAGAGAGAGGGCTTGGGGCTTTTGGTTTCACCAGTAGCTGTGCAAAACATCTGATGGGAATAAAAGATAATAATAAAGTATGCATGCAATTGTTAGGGCAAGATAATTATATGTGGGCAGTGCATCCATAATTTCTATTGCCTCCGCAAACGCTTATAGCAATAACCTACTAGTCTCATCCATAGAAGAAAGAGAACTAGTGATATGCATAGTGTAACATCTCAAAAATATTAATGAGGATATCAATTTCTAATCAACCAAATTTAGGGTTAACAAAAGCTTTTAAAATTTAAACATTATATAAATGCTTGTGTGTTATGAATGTGTATGAATGCTTGTGATGCCATGTTTGTTTGTTTTAAATTATGAGAAATGGTTCAAAGATCAAAACCATATCATCTAGGTCATTTCCAAACCATATCAAACCAAAAGAAAATTAAAATACGAAGCATATGACCTAATGGTCATTTTTGCAAAAGTTAACACTTAGCTCACTTTGAGCATCTCTAGCAACTAATTTCAAACAAAAACAATTACATTTCTTTTCTCACCTTGCTAGAACAAGTGACACTAAACACAATTGAGCTTTCTAACCTTGCAGAAACAAATCCAAATCCATTTGAGAGGCAATTCAAAATTAAATCTATCTTATGCATCAAGATAGTCATTTTTGGAAAACCATCAAAACCTTCACCACTTAGCAAACCCTTGAACCCAGAGACTACCAATCTTATGACCAGCACACCCACCAAAAATATTTGGAAAATTTGAAAGTTTAGTTCTTGCGGCCATTTGATCAAACACCTGGTGATCATAGTACAACCTCACCAGCTATCTACTGTTTTGATCAATCTTGTGATCATCCTTGTGACCTCACCAAGCTTCAACGACGTGCCCTTAACTCTCCCAGTACCAGCCTGTGCAATGGAGATCCTCTCACTCGCCATATTGTCCAGTGCACTTTGTACCCGAGCTCACCCATGTCACCCCGACATGGACACACTGCCACAGACAGCGCCACCCTCGCCCACGATGTCTAGGAGGTAGCTGTGACCTCACCGCCCCTGCTTGTGCACGCCTCGACCAATGACGTCCCGCGGAGACGCCAGCGCAACCATGCCCATTTAACACTCGACCATGCCGACCGTCATGCCAGAGCGCCGAGCAATCCCGCATGAACACGCCGCACCTTGCTCTCTCCTTGCGCCAATAAGTTCGTCGTGACTCCAGCGACCTCCCAGACATGCTCGTTTGACCCCATGAGCACCGTGACCACCGTACGCCGTGACGAATGCCGATGGTACCGCCATAGAGTATGAACATTCCCGACCGACTGAGATCGCGCCTTGCCGTGCCACTATGAGCATTACAATTTCCCTGAAGCACCGTGTCGACCTACACCCTTGGCCATGCCGATAGCTTCCTGTAACAACGTTGCCGACGATCCTGAGCCATGACACCGTGCTCCCTTTGCTGCAGTATAAATAGAGCCCTCCCCTGCCTCAAAACGCACACCATTCCACTCCCCTCTCACCCAGCAATCTCTATGACCCGTCCCTAGATCAAGGCGAGCACCACCTTGCCGGAATTTCATCGGAGCCCACCGCTGCAGTGGAGAAGAGGAACCAACGCTAGGATCCGCCCTAGGAGCCACCGTGACCACCAGTCGAACCACCGCCGTCGACTTGCTCGTTCGCCCACCTCGCTGTACCTAGCTGGAGCCCTGGTAAGCCCCCGACGACCCGGCCATAGCACTAGGTTTCAGTCTTGCGCGCCCCGTGCGACAGAGACGACGACCCAGAGTTGTCGATCATGCTTTAATCATGCAGCCCAGATTAGAGGATACCCTTCCGTTTTAACTCAGCCGTTGATGTGTGGGACCAACCCCGGTGCAGCCCGCTGTGTGCACATCACGTTGTTGGGCCGTCCTGTTAGTTTTCCCGCGCGTAGCCCACAAATTCAAATTTAAGTTTTTATTTTATTCAAAAATCCTATACTATAGGTAACTTTGAAAACTAATTCATAAAGTTTCACTAAACCAAATTGAATGAATCCAATTTTTTAGAAAGGATTTGAAAATCTCTAAACACCCCCATTGGTTTCAAACACTTTGAAGTTATAGATCATCCTTAGTAAGAATAATAAGACAGTAACTTTAACAACTTCAATTTTTTTTTCAAAAATCAACCATAAATTCTTTTGAGTTGATTCCAACTCTCTGAATATGTAAAAATATATAGTTTTACATGCAGTAGTCCTGGAACAAAAATTAAAGAATGGCTTTATAGTCATTTCTAGTCACATAAATATTATTAAATGGCATTGTTAAACCTTGTAATTTATGCCAAACTCTTTAAATCACATTCCCAAGTATTGGAATATGTGGTGATGACATGTGTCAATATGATCCTATATTTTAATTGGAGAATATTAAATCTTAAGTAACTTTTCAATGAGTAGAAATTACTTTTCTAAAATATGACAAATAAAATATTGTCACTCTTCTCTTGTAATGATAGAGATGATGCTAGCTCATCTAGTGTGACTCTTGGTGTGTTAAATAGAAGTAGTTAAGTATTGTTTGGTTATTTTGTACCTCGTATTTATTTATAGACGCAAGTAACAATCTGGGCTACGAGGAGGAAGAATACTACGATGAAGACGACGAGAACTATGACCACCTTACCAACCAAGGCAAGATAAATTATGCAAGCTATACCATGCAAGCCTCACTTTGCATATTATTATGATACCACCTTGAGTATATCAATCCCAAGTTTTACTTGCAAGCTTTATATCTTTCCTTGAACAAAGTTGCTCAAGTAGTTAATTAATTGGTGATTAGTGGAAAATTATGAAAGATATCATCAAGATCTTGGAACTTGATGAAGGTAGTTACACTTTATTAGCACCCCTAAATAGTGACAACCTCATTGATAGATGCTAGTACTAAACTAATCTTGATCACTATAGATGGGAACAAATGATTATGAAAACCATGGAATGATGAGTCAGTCTATTGAAATGTTTTGACATGTGTTATGGAACACAATAAGATGAAGATGATATTGAATGGAGTATGTGCCCTGACTTTGATAAAACTGATGGTTGGGTTTGGATGCGATACCATTCCAATTCTACCGTACAACCATAATACCCGAGTTTGGGTAGGGCTTAACTGGAAGTTTATGTGTCTTAGTATGGCTTCCCTCGAGGAAAAAGGTTGAGCTGAGGCTACCTTGTGAATGTCCACCTATGCAGTTCCCAGGATGACAGATGGTTATGGCTGGGAGGCCAAACTCATAGGGGAGGTGCCTATACTAGGGTGTGTAATTGAAATGTTAGGATTGATTATCCGCATACCAAGTATGATGATTCAGGGTTGTACCTGAAGGATGTATCGAATGTTGTGGTGAAAGTGTACCACCTCTGCAGAGTGTCAAACTATTCGAATAGCCGCGTCCGCTGTCATGGACAGTTGGATGGCCATACTGTTTCGTTGTCAGATGTTTTCAAAATCACTTGTGACTTGAAGTGTGACTTTGACTTGACTCCACAAAGATGTGGACATGAAACTAGGTTACCACTTAAGTAATCTAGACAACTAAAGTTAGGTCTTACTACCGAGTACTTGTGAAATAAAATTGGCTTGTTGAAAACAAACCTAGAGCTTAGGATTCCTATTAGAATGGTCTTACTATTTTGGTGATAGTTTGCAAGTACTTTAAAAGTACTCATGGCTTTATCCCTGGATATTCCCATGTCCAGAATACGAAGGAGAGTACGAGGAGGATGGACAGCAGGACGCCTTTGATAACTAGGATCATCTCCCATCATAAGCATTTCCCGTGACCCTGAAGATGGAGCCTCTACTACGCTACTATTATTTTGCTGCTTGATTTGTATCAAACTTGATCATGATATCAACTATTTGTAAGACTATTATGGTTTGTAATGGATGATTTACTGTGCTACCTATTTTGTTATGTCTTGCAAAAATGGTAATCCTTGGATTGCGATGTACGGCATAACAGGATTCTTGGATTAAAAATCTAGGTGTTGACACATAGTGATGTCATCGTTAATCCCAAGTAAATCCCTCACATACAGCCATACTACCCCTTATGTCACTGGGGTTCCCAACCTGCAGATCAGTCATTACTCACACTCCTTATACCTGGATCAATCCTTGGGGTCTTGGGTACCTAACAAGTCCTTATATTGAGGAAAGAGAGGGTACAATAATCATCATGTCATACAAACTAATACATGATCCCATCTATGATAAATAACATGAACAAAAGCTACATGGCTAGGCCGAAGCCCAAGGAGAATTACTCACTCATGGAGATGAAATCAACAACCAAAAACATTGTAATGGAAATCATGGTATTGATAGAAAATAGTCTTACAATGTCGCCAATTGGAGATGAGATATACTATTACAAGTGGTGGAATATGGCTATGGTGGTAGAAAAGGGTTTGGAGATTAGATCTAAATTTATCCCTCTAGCGTGGTGGCTTCTGGTGGCAGGGAGGCAGAAGAAAGAGTCGAGGAGCATTTTTTTGTCGCCCGAGGCTTCTTTAAATAGGGGTCCCTTCACAAAAGTTTTTTTGTTTGACCTGGCGATGTAGGCGCCAACTATACGGCTGGAATAAAATTCCCACTGTATAGTTGGTCGTTAAAGGCACTGCCTCCACTTCACGGCTCCAGGTTTCTTTAATTTGTTGGAAATCTCGTATCTTTGATGTTAATGTTGTGATTCCCATCATCAAACGTCATTATCTGCACAAGGAAAAATAGAAATACAGTATTGCATACCCCTTTGATCATTAGGAATTAGTGATAGGGTTTAGAGAGATATTTCATCAAATATATTAATAATATCCAATTTAAATGTGAGTGTGGATGGCTATATTTCATAGCCATCAGCTATGCGCAATGAGTTGATTGATTATGCCTAAAGGCTCCCAGAGGTACGGATTATAAAGGCGTCAGAACCTAGGGTTACAGGGAAGAGTCCTAGCCGGACAGGTTATAGAGTTCTACATAGATATTAACTAGTCTTCGTGTTTTACACTCCAAGGTTCCGGGTTGGTCGGTGACTACACCATAGCCTTTCTTTATCCGGCATGGGAATCCCTTATGGATCCGTCTAACTAGGCCGCCCAGCAGTCCATGGGCCTTGCTACCAACTGTGGGCCACCCTGGTTAGCCGAATTAGAGACATGCAATGGTGATACCCATTTACCATATCCCCAATAGTAGCCCCTATAGAACTCCGAGATCTTGCACCATCTTGCCTCTTTAGTTTGAATGCTCCGTCTAGGTGATGTCAGAAATTCGTCAAGCAATATCTTGTAGTCCTCCAAAGAACCCTGCAATATTCTCTGTCTTCAATACATAAGTCAGAGAATCACTGAATTTTCCATCTTACTCTTCTTGTAGCCGGGCATGATCTGTCCATTCCGGAATCTTTATAGGGACTGTTCGTCTACATTTGCCAGTGAGATGACATAGACCGTATCTAGGGTCGCCTCGAAACTCACACATGCAGTAAACATAATAATAGCGATTTTATCGTGCGAGAAATCCAAAACATCGAGTGGCAGCGGTGGGAACTGGCGAAATCTCCATGCACGCTCGCGCACACGCTGTCCACGCGTCGACTATTAGATCGTATTGCACGAGTCTTGATGTCGTGTCTATAAAGTATTCACGACACAAGTAAATTTCTTTTTACCCTCATTCTCTCCCGCAACGTCTTCTTCCTCTCGCCAAGATCCTCCTTGAGCTCTTCGCGCAGAGAAAACCCTAACCCCTACTCCAGTTTCCATCTCCTCCCCCATTAATGCCGAGCAGCAATGCACCCACGTTCATGGAAGCGTCTGGCGAGGCTTAGTCTAAGCCATCCAACTTGGTGCACATCCCGCCGGAGGGGGTGGAGGTGCCACTTTTCACGGTAGTGGAATCCACCAGTGGCGACCATATTCTAGCGTTGCTCGAGTCGTTGGAAGAAGAGGGATATTCCCATACGGGAGTATGGAGGGGATCTAACATCTCCGTCAGGGACATCAAAGAGATGATCTTCGAGGGTTATCTCCTAGCGACAAAGGATCTTGTATAGCGGGCAACACCGGTCGGTGAAGTGGTCCCTTCTCCCCAAGCCGGAGAGAAAGGTGTACCTCAAAGCTCAACTAGTGTGTGGCGTCGCCCTCCCGATCTCTGACTTCTGCCTCCAAGTCCTTTCAGCATTTCCGGGTTCAACCTCAAAACCTTTCTCCTAACAGCATCTTAGCACTTAGGAACTATGTAGCTTTGTGCAAGGGATACCTAGGTATTAGGCCTAGGTTAGATCTCTTTATCTATTTTTTCACCATCAAGAGGTAAGCCGGAGATAGCAAGGATGCGCTTAGAAATTGCAGAACTATTAGCTTCAATATCTGGCCTGGCCGGTGGTTCCCCGACATTTTGGGACATGAGTCCTGCAAGAACTGGCAACGTAAATACTTCTACGGCCCAGATATACCTCTGGCTGGCCAAGAAGGCATGTACCAGGATTTCATCGTTGGGGCCGCCGCCGAAGCCACCACATGAAGTTCCCAAGCCATCCTTCCCTCCGACGACGAAGCCTCATGCACCGTTAGGCGGATCAAGTGGCTCATCGACATGGGTCTGACTATCTTGGACCTAGCAATGTGTTGGTTTGTAAGTCGGATATAGCCTCTACATCACCATGAGAAGCTGATGTGTCAATACACGAAGGATATAAAAGATACCCTCCGGATTTTTGAGGATAACTTTTCCAATGACTCCATCATGCTCTGCCTCAAAGACATCATCGAGGTGAAGGACCAGAAGCGTGGCTTCACCATCACCTATGACATGTTCGAGGACGACAAGTGCCCAAAGGTAACTTTTGATGCTTTACATTGCTTTGACATATACTCCATTTCTTCCGCCCTTAACACATCTTCCCATCTAACACTTTGATCACTTAATAGCTGGGGATTTGGCAGAGACCGACATGTCTCCTCAAGTCTATGACCCCAAGATGAAGGACGTCACGATCATGTCCGACGATGATGTCCCGTTGGCGTGAAAACAGAAGAGCTCCACCTCTAACGCTGCTGCCAGAGGCAAGAAGAAGAAGAAGATGGAGAGTGGAGTCTCCAAGAAATCCACCGCCTCCCTGGAGGCAGTGAAAATAAAGTTAGTTGGCATTCCTTTAACCAAGGTGCCAACTATTGTGTAAGTCCCTTTTCCTCTGACTTTGTCACTAGCATTGCTTCTTCATGTACTTATACTTTTGTCACTTTGTACGTTTCAGGAAAATGTCTAGTTTGAGTTTGAAGAAGACCTCCAAGACTGTTGGGGCTTCTAAGAATATCCGTGATATGTTGATCCAAGCCTCTCCCGCCATCGCTCCTCCCACTCCTGCTATCCATCCCTCTGCCGTTCCCGTCGGATCTTCGACCATCGCGGCATCTAATCCCTCCATCATGGAGGTGGACATCACTCCTTATCAGGAGGTCCTAGATGTTGGCAGAGATGGTCCTTGTTCCCGGCGACCAGGCGACGCAGGAGAGCACCTCCTCCCAAGTGCCTGAAGATTCGGCTAAGGATGCCACCATGAGAGGAAAGGAGTTGGTGGTAGGAGGCGGATCCGCGGCGACCACAAGCCAAGCGGAGTCCTCCAAGCCTGTAAGACCGACAATTGTTCCAAGGGACACTACCTTGGATCCGGGTGCAGCGCCGACTTCTCCAACATATGTCCTTGAGGAGCTGCTCAAGTAGGTGGAGATCCTCCGGCTAAACACAGTTGCCTTTGGCAAACTGTACTCAAAGTCCGCTAATAACCTCAAGATCATTGCCTATGTAAGTTTTTTATATTTTTGCATTTTGCATATAATATACCACTGTAACCCCCGAGGAATTAGATGGAAAACCTTAGGTCTTTTGGTCTGAGTGCTCTAAGAGTGAATAAGTAAGAAACTCTGTACTATAGCCCCCAAGTATGTAGTCTGAATGAATAATTCCGACTAGATACTTTCAGAGTAGCATATGCAGTGTTTATAGATTTCAATACTATAGACCCCAAGCCTCTAGTTGAAACAAATATAGTTCCGACTAGATGCTTAAAGAAGGACTAAGCATAGCTTTGAGTTAAAACTCGTACTATAGCCCCCGAGCCTCTAGGCATAACAAAATAATTCCGACTAGATGCTCCAAGTAGACTAAGTACTTCTATTTTTACAGAATGAGAATGCTTATCAGGTCTCCTCCAATGAGAAGTTCGCCAAGATCTGCAAGGACCTGGAAGCTGAAATGTTTAAAACTTCCTTATTGAAGGAACAGATCACCAAAAACAAGATTATTTTTTCTTTTCAATTTCCTTCTCAACTTGGTCTTGTGCTTTCATCTTCTAACACCTCATTATGCTTTGTTATTTATCTGACTTGCAGAAGATGTTGCCAAAGCCAAGGACATTTGTCGAGCAATCCAAGAATATCCAGGGGCTCGATAGTGTAAACAAGATCTTGAAATAGGAGAGGACTAATACCCTGAAAATGCATGAAGAGGAGCTGGAGGCCGTGCAGGAATCTATCAACACGGAGATGAATCGCCTTAAGGAAGAGATCATGATCCTCAAGGATAATAAGAAGGCTGCCGATGAGCAAAATGCTCGTAACCTTGAGGCATACAAGACTCTCCGAAAGGAACAGGACTCCTTGGAAGCGGTCAACATCTTTGGTAAGCTTCCTCTGTCTTCAATTTCTGTAAGTCGAGTACTTTAAAATGATTTGTTGTACTCACACCCTCAATTTCTTTGTCGGAAATGCAACTCCCATTGGCCTAGCCAACCTAGGTGAAAGTGCTCTGCCGCCAAAAGAGTGCATGGTTCTTGCCGGCAACTTCACCAACACTGCTATCTCCTAGGACAAAGATATTGGCATGCCCTTATACATCAACACCAAGGCAGTGGACTCTATCATGAAGTACTCAAAAATCCTTCACCGAGCCCTGGAGTGTATCGTAAGCTGGAAAGCTTCTTGTACACGGGCTAGCGCTAGGATGGTCTTGTCCATGGTCAAAGCTCATTATGATGATGTCGACATCTACATGGTGACCACTGTCTCCCCGACATGGATGAGGTTGGACAGAAAATTGACAATGATGCAATTTGATCCTCCCTCGTCGACTACGATACCAGGGTCGCCCAGTTGGTCAAGGAGGATGTCTTTGTGCCTATTGAGGTGATCGACGCTGAGCAAGCAGCCTTCGAGTCCTTAAAAACCACCGACTTTGTTGATGAACAAGATGGCTCTCCTATTGCCGATGATGCAGCCTCGAAGTCCCCTACACCATAAGAGTAAAAAACACTTGTAATATTTGTCTCTTCTGGTATGTAATATGCGGAAAAATGATGTTTGTAAGGCGAAAAACTTGGCTTCAATCCTCCAGCTACTTATGATCTAGCTCTAGCATGTATGAATGTATATTTTTAAGCAAGTGCTAGCTTATCCATTACTCTAGCTTTTATGCTTGACTTTTCATGAGTCGGAAGACTCTCAGCCAAAACCATGCACTCAAGCGATGATGCCTAATGGAACCATCAAGAACATAAGCAAAAAATCGCCGACTTTGAGTGCCAAAAAATCACTATTCCAGAATCCACATAAAAACAATGGAGAACGTGTAAACCCGAAAACTTAAGCTAATGCCCGTAGGCGGAATTTTCACAAGTGAAATTGAAAAGCTTGTGCATAAAGGGTTTTACATGATCCAATAATAAACACTAAAGGAGGTAAAAGACTCAGGCATATGAGTGAACCAAAATCTTTATTTCATTGATCATATAATAGGTACACAGTAGATAATAAAATATGGTAAGTGTAAAAGGGACGTAGTTGTACTATGTTCCATGTCCGATCAAGCTCCGGGTATCATCCGGGTCACCTAGCTTACTCTTATGACCCTCACTTGGCCTATCTTTCAACTCACGAGGAGTACACAACCTTCTGGATGGCTCTCTCTCCTCTCCTTTCACCCACGGCGGTGGGTGGCTCCGATGATCTTTGATCCTTGATTGGTAGTTGGAGGGACATTTTCAGGGAAGTTCGAGGTGATGTGCTGAGTTCATGTCGTTGGAGTTCGATTGCACGCGATGGATCGGGGTAGTTGTCGTTGATCGATGAATCTGGGCGGGTTTTGGCATTTTGGAGATCTTTCGTCGATGTCACGGGTGGTACATGAGGGTCGGCACGTCCTCGTGGGGCCGACGGTTGCGGCGCGTGGACTGCGGCCGGTGCCGGGTGATACGGCTTGGTACTGCGAGAAGGCGAACAGGCGCTAACGGTGGGTCGGCGATGGAGGAGGGCCACCTGATAGTTGGGGGTGAGGCTGCTAGTTCGCCGTCGAGGGGTCGGGTCCAGTCAGTTCCCCCTCTCCCGTTCTCATCAAACCTAGATCGAGATTGGGATCCACAGCTTTTCCTCGAGAGAATTCCAGATCGTGTGAGGTGTGCAAGGTTGTTTTTGTTCGCTCTTCTCCAGTTCTTCGTCCTTCATCTCCAAGGGCAGTTTCTCTTGTGAGGCGGAGTGGTGTTCGTTCAGGGGATCGGAGATTGTTTTCTTAAGTGGTGGCGGTGGAGCGTGTCATGGATCGGTGTTTTCATGGTGGCCGTAGATCTCTGCCTCGTCCCCCGATCCGACCTGTTCCCTCTGCGAACAGATCGAGATATGGGTACGGGCAAGGAAGGCAGTCGGTTGAGCACAGGGTGATGGATGAGAATCACCACGAAGGGGATTGGATCCGAGAATAGGAGCGTCATCATGATGATGCGCGGCAGTGGGAGGCAAGGCATAGGGACGACGAAAGGAGGAAGGCAGAAAATGAAGCTAGGTTGGAGGATCAGCACCATGAAGCTTTGGTTTGTGACAGGGCCCTGACGGAGCCATGTCTTCGTGAAGCGGATAAAGCTCGTAATCATGGTCGATGGAGTCATCGCTCGGAGATGTAGCAGGGTTCAGGTTCAGATGCTACTGCTTCTTTGTTTCCAGGTAGATCTGGTAACTCTGCTTATAATCCTAGGAGGGAGAGACGGTTTTTGCTCGTACGGTGGAACAAGCTGTTGTTTCTAGTCCTACGAGGATTCCTTCTATTCATGTTAGTCGTCATGCTACTTTGATGAACACATCGGTGTCAAATTCTATCAATGTGCCTGATGGAGTTGGTCCTCCTGTGAGTGTGTCGCCCATTACTGTTGTCAGTCAATCAGATGCTATTTCTACTACTCTGGTGGGGTCCTCTGTACCTCCTCCAGTAGTGGGTGTGGCTGGAAATGTGAATGTTAATACTGAGATAGTTAGTCTGCAGTTGCCTGATGCTGTATAAGAAATACATGAGTGTGATAATTGTGGAAGGAACCATAATATTTTGGTCTGTCAAGAGAGGAAACCTTGGGAGTATGTCCCTTTGTTTTTTGGTAGTACTGATTTTGACCAAGGGTTTCATTCTATTCCCGTGGTGGAGTCTACTTTTCAATCCATGGAACAACTACACTATGCCCATATCAGTGTGGTTAGATATTGATAAAGAGTTCCAAATGTGGGCTGATGCTATTGGTTCTGGTTGGAGGTTTAATGCCAAATCCATAAATGATGTTGAGTTTTTTGATGAGATTTAATTCTACCAGATATATTAATGACTTTCACATCGGTAAAGTGTTCATGAAGACAAATCCTGATGCTGTGATTCAGTTGTCCAAGTGGAATGGTGATCTGGAACCTGTGGAGTGGCTAGAAGAGGCCTGGTTTAGAATTGTTGGGATTCCTATGAAGTACAGGGAGAAGTCAACTGTCTTTTATGTGGCATTTCTAGTTCGTAAACCTCTGGCTTTGGATAGAAACAACTTGAGGAATTTGGCTTATGTAAGGGTAAAGATTGCCTGTCTGGATGTGACCTTGGTGCCTAATACTAGGAGGGGGGAGATGTAGGGTGATATATATGAATTTAAATATACCAGCGAGATTTTTGCTCCTCATGCAGTACCAAATATACCTATATCTGTGGGAGTGGATGGGAAAGCTGGTGATAATGAGGCTGATAGGAGAAATGAAGAAGTTGTTACACAGAATAGGTCTGCTGTTGATGAGGGGAATCAGGCCGACACTTCTGGTGGATCAAGAGGGGGAAATGGCGGACATCATCATACTATTGGTGTTCCTGGTGGTTCTGTTTTGGATAAAGGTTAAAATGTGGTGGTAGATCAGGAAGACTCTGGTGGCATGTATTTTGGGACTAGGATGGCCAATATTTGGGCTGGCTCTAGTGGTGGTAACACTGGTGATATTGTTATCAGAGAAAATACTGATGGTGGTAATTCTGTTGTGGGAAATACACAGAGTAGGGAAGGTGCTATGGAGTCATAGGGGCTTGGTAGACAGCATCTCATTGTTTAGGGGGATATTGTGGATCCTGTTGCTGGCTTGGGAGATGTACACATGGAAGTTATTCAGAATCTAGTTCCTCCCGTGATTGGTGATACCATCAATCCTCCTGTTCCTTGTGGTCCTCAAAATTTTGAAGATTTTATCAGAGGTTTGTTGAAAGAAAAGGGTAGTGATAAGTACTATGAGATCAAGAAGCGGTATGGATACTTGCTAGGTTATGAGGGTGGGAAAGGTGATGTTGATATGCAAGGTAATGATGAAGATTCTGCTGGGGATTCCTTTGGGTCATCTACTGATAGTGGTGGAGGTGATGAGGAAAGATCTGTGAGGAAAGATACACAGGTTGTGGGTATGGACATTCAGGTTAATCCTGAGGAGCAGGAAGTGGTGGCTGTTGGGTATTCTCAGCCTAATGTTGTATCTACTCAGGATAGTGTGGGGTCTCAACCTGAAGGGATGTCTAGTGCTGGTGGTGGGGAAGAACAACTTGTGAGGATGAGCTCAAGGATTGCTGATCAAGGTGGCATTATGAGCATGGAGGAAAGGCATCTTTCTCAACAAACTAATAGAGATTTGTCAGGTACCAACTTAACTTTTTATAATTCCTTTGCTGTTCTAGATGATGATGATATCATTAGTAGAGATTTGGAGATGGGGATTGATGATGCATCTATTTCATTAGAACATGTTAATTCTTTGAAAGATTTAGAAATTGCTACACATAGCTTGAATGATAGAAAACATGGTGACGTTGAATAAGGTGTGGATCAGAGTGAGAAAGTTTTGTTTCTTGACTGGAAAAAGGATGATAGTGATGAAGGGGAATTTACTCATGTTGTTTCTAGAAAGAACAGGAAAAAGTTGAAAACTAATTTTGGAGGAAAAAATAAAAAGTTAAATGCTGTTGCTGTGAAGGTACACAACTATCACCCTATGAGTGGTGTTGTGACTGTAACAAGGGAAAGAAGAACTGTTTTATGATATGTGCTATTTTGAATATTAGAGGTGTAGGGAAGAAGGGGGTGAGTGCTTATTTGGGTGATCTGTTAAGACAGGAAAAGTTAGATTTTATTGGTCTGCAAGAGACTATCAAGAAAGACCATTCTCGTAACTTTTTTTAGGAAAATTGATCCTATGAATCAATTTTCCTGGAGTTGGTTGCCTTCTGTGGGAAGATCTGGGGGTATTCTAGGGGGGCTACGTTCCTCTTGATTGGTCAAACATGATGTTTCTGTGGGCAGGTTTCATGTTAAGATGAAAGTTTTTTATGTCAAAAAGCAGATCCAGTGGCATTTGGTGGTGGTCTATGGGGCTGCTCAGGAAGAAAATAAGGAGGATTTTTTGGTAGAATTAGCTGATGTTTGTCAGGACCAGTCAATTCGTTTACTGGTGGGAGGTGATTTTAATGTGATTTGTTTTGTGTCTAAGAAAAATAAGGGCCATTACTTGAGAAAATGGAGTCACATGTTTAATTCTATTATTAATGCTTATGGTCTGAGAGAAATTCAGATGTCTGGGGGGAGTTTACCTGGTGTAATAATCAGGCAATTCCTACTCTTGAGAAACTTGATAGGATCCTTGTCTGTAAAGAATGGGAGAAGATGTTTCCTCTCAATACAATGCATAAGTTGACTAGAGAGGTTTCTGATCATAGTCCTCTGATTCTAGACACTATGGAAGGACAGGAAGGTGGCAGTAAGGAGTTCAGGTTTGAGAAAAATTGGCTGCAGAATGTTGAGTTTTTGCCTAGAGTTGAGAAAGCTTGGAAAAAACCTGTTGATACGTCCAAAACATATCTACTTTTCCGAACACTTTTGCTATTGTTTCTCCTCTAAACTTGTGTGATTTGGATACAACTAACACGGACTGACGTTGTTTTCAGAAGAATTACCTTGGTGTATAGTTTTTGTGCAGAAAATCAACTATCAGGAAAAATCCCGGAAAATATGCCAAAATCCTATTTAACCAGAAGATCCACGAAGCTAGAGTACGAGACAGAGGGGAGCCCTGGGTGGCCCACACCCCCTGCTGCGTGGGTGGGCCCACCCCGCGCCTGGGAGTGGTGTGGCCAGCCCAGGCACCCCCTCGGCCTCCCTCTTCGCCTATAAGATGCCTCTTGACCTAAAAACTGAGAGGGGTTCGTCGTTTTTCCAGAAAGAGTTCCGCTGCTCTGCCACCACTAGAAGCCGCGATTCGGATCTAGAAACTCCGTTCTGGCACCCTGCCAGGACGGGGAATTTGGAGAGGATCGTCACCAATGCCTATCCATCAAATATCAATGTTTCCCTCATCCATGAGTGAGTAATCCCCCGCTGTAGGCTATGGGGATGGTAGGGATTGGATGAGTTCTATCATGTAACTAAATAAGATTGTTAGGGCATGGTGCCTAGTATCCCTATTAGTGCTATTTGACTTTGTTGCAACTTGTTGTGCTTAATGCTTGTCACTAGGGCCCGAGTGCCATGATCTCATATTTGAACTTATTATTGAATCATTATGATAGTATTGTTTGTGATCTTATCTGCAAGTTGTGTACACATATCATTGTCCGGATCCAAAGGCCCCGAAGTGACAGAAATTGGGACAACCGGAGGGGATGGGTGTGATGTAAGGATCACATGTGTTCACGGAGTGTTAATGCTTTGCTCCGGTGCTCTATTAAAAGGAGCACCTTAATTGCCAGTAGTTCCCTTGAGGCCTCGCTGCAATGGGCTGGAAGGACAAAATATGTTGTGCAAGTTCTCATTGCGAGCACACATGACTATATATGGAGCACATGCCAATGATTGTTTAGTACTTGGATGCTTATTCTTATTTATCTGCAATTGCCCTAGATATTGAAGTTACATGTTTAGACTCTTCCATACTATGCCCGTCCATCCATCCCTATGCCTACCGCACTCATATCCTACTATTTGCTGCTACTGTTACTATTGCTCCCATTGCTTTGCTGTTGCTACTACAAACTGTTTCTACTGATAAACTTCTGTGAGCAAGAACTATTTCCAGGTGCAGCTGAATTGACAACTCAGTTGTTAAGGCTTGCAAGTATTCTTTGGCTCCCCTTGTGTCGAATAAATAAATTGGGTAATACTATCCTCGAAGACTGTTACGATCCCTATACTTGTGGGTCATCAAGACTATTTTCTGGCGCCGTTGCCGGGGAGCATAGCTTTATTTGTATGTTCACTTGGATCTATTATTGTTCATTACTAGTCCTTTCATCATGGGGAAGTCTCGTGATGGAAAGTTTCCTATTTTACCATCCACTACAAGAAGAGGTACAGTCCTAAACACCTTTGCTGCTCTTGATTCACCGTCGGTTATAAGTAAGCTTGTTACAACACCACCACATACACATGCTACACACACTTCTACTACTGGTGAGTCTGAAACTGCTTCTGATACTCGTGATATTACTTCTACTGTGCTTGATGCGAGTGGTTCATTAGGTCCTTTCCTAGATGCTACTATGGATGGTCTAGGAAATACTGAAACTCCTAGTGAAGATACTATTACACCTGTTATCTCACCTGAGTCTAGAGAGAGATACGATATTAATGATGGCTACATTGAGTTTACTGATGAATTTATTGAAGAGTGCCAAAACACACATGGTGCTAGTGCTATTAATAGTCTCCTTGTGAGACGTACCATTATTCCTAAACTGTCCTCTGATCCTAAGTTTGCCACCTCCCCCATAGATACTAAAGATAAAGATTATGATTTCTCTCTTTATTTATCCTATTTAGACATTGTTGAGAAAGAACCTTTTTGTGGGACTGAGAGTGAGAGTGCTGTGGCACATATGAATGAGCTTTCCACTATGAGTGCTTTATTCTCTGATGATTTTAAGATGCGCAAGTACTTTTTTACGAAGATCTTCCCTTTTCACTAAAAGGAGAAGCTAAGGCTTGGTTTAATAGATTACCTCCTGGTTCCATTGATAGCCCTGATTGCTTGATTGCTTCTTTCTTCCAGAAATATTTTCCTCCAAGTGCTAGACATGCTGCTTTGCAGAGACTTTTTGATTTTAAACAGGGAGAAGAAGATAAATTGCTTGAGTCATGTACAAGGTTATGTTCCTTGATTCATGCACATCCTGGATGTCCATTACCTAAAAATGAGCTTCTTGATATTTATTATAATGGACTAACTAATGATTCTAGGACATACCTAGATAGTTTTGCTGATTGTGTTTTCAGGAAAAGAACTTGTACAGATGCTAAAGAATTAATGGCTAAAATAAGCAAGAATTATGATGATTGGACTTAAACTGAGCTAAATACACCTGAGCCTATTACTCCTAAACCAGTTGTGCCTGAACCAGTTCCAACACCAACACCAAAGAAGAGGGGAGTTATTGCATTAAATGATAAAGTGATGAAAGAAGCTAAGAAATGTCTTAAGGAGAAAGGTATTAGAGCCGAAGATGTGAAGAATCTACCTCCTATAGAAGAATTATGTAAGCCAATTCCCCACTCATCTACTATTGAGGTAAACTCTCTCCACTTTGATGAAGGTGATATTCCCTATGGTAAGCCTCCTGATCAATGTTTAGAGTTCAGAATCATTTATTGGAAAAATATAGAGCTATTAATGAGTTGAAAGATATTGTGTAAAGAACTTCTAATGATATTAAAATGCTTTGTAAACACTTTAAAATGGTTCAAACCCAAATTGATCAACTTGCTAAGGTACAAAAGGATATGTTAGTTAATGCCTCAGGAGATAAACATGCTTATGGAATTAGAACTAGGAGTGGTATAGCTAATCAAGTCCTTTATATCCTGAAGGACACCCTAAAAGAATTGAGCAGGATTCTCAACAAGGTGAGAGTAGTGGTAGTCCTTGTAAGAGAAAGAAAAAGAAACATAAAATAGTTGAGGAACCACTTGAACCTGTTGTAGATCCTAATAGCATATCTGTCTCTGATGCTGAAACTGAAAGTGGTGATAAAAATGATACTCCTGATAAGGAGGAAGCTAAGGATGAACTCGAGGATCACACTAAGAACACTAGGTACACCAAGGAAGATTTTATTGCTAAAAAACATGGTAGTGAGAGAGAACTTTGGGTGCATAAACCTATGCCTTTTCCAGGTAAGAAACACAAGTCAAAGGAAGAACAACACTACAACAAGTTTTGTGAGTGGATGAAACCTTTATTTTTGCAAATTCCTTTGACTGATGCTATTAAGTTGCCTCCTTATTCAAAGTATATGAAGTATATTGTCTCTAATAAAAGGAAGATTCCTAATGAGGAAATTTCTACTTTTCTTGCTAATTATTCCTTCAATGGTAAGGTTCCAAAGAAACTTGGCAATCAAGGTGTACCAACTATTCCTTGCTCTAGTAAGAACAATTATTTTAGAACTACTTTATGTGATTTTGGAGATGGAGTTAGTGTTATGCCTTTTTCTCTCTACAAGACACACTAGCTAGAAAAGTTGATACCAACTGATATATCTTTGCAAATGGCTGATAAGTCAACTACTATTCATGTTGGTATATGTGAGGATGTTCCTGTTCAAGTAGCTCATAATTGCTTGGTTTTGACTGATTTTGTTGTGCTTGAAATGCCTGAAGATGATAATATGTCTATTATTCTTGGCAGACCTTTTCTTAATACTACAGGTGCTGTCATCAATTGTAATGTAACATCCCTAAAATCATGTTTTCAAAGATTGCATACCATCCATGCATGCATATCATTTAGGGATCAAATATCAAACTCATTTCAAGAAAACAGAAGCACTAAGTGCTATTATTTTATGTGAGCATGCATTGATCTAAATGCCACTCTCAAGTGAGGGAATATTTGTTTTAAACCAAGATTAGTTTGATCTTAATATGATTTTGTTGTGTGTCAAGGCTTGGACAAAAAATTACCAAAACAAATATGGTTTTAAAACATTTGCAAAACCTATTCAAATCTTGAACTATGGCACTGTTTATTTGTTTACTCAAAGAGACCAAGCAAGTACAGAGAGACAACATGATTTTATGCACAAAAGTATGAAGGTTACACTTTAAAAAATCCAGAAAAGATTTGAATTCAATTGCTTTTGAATTTATTTGAAAATGATTCCTGAAAATCAACTCAGAAAAAGAAAAAAGAAATAGAAAACCTAACTGGGCCTGGCGCCAGCATTCCAGCCCAGCAAGCAAAACAGCCCACCTGGGTTCCCCCTTTCTTCTCTATTTCTCACCGCGCCTGCGTGCACCCACCCGCTGACAGACAGACCCCACCATGCCCCGTCAGCATCGTCCTCAATCAACACGCGGTCGAGGCGCTCCGCCGTTACCTCGCCGCAGTCACTGCCCGCGTTATTTCCATTGATGCAGCGCGTAATCGCCGCCCCCTCCTGGCTATTTAACCCCCTCTGCACCGCGAGCATTTCCCCTCACCTAGAGCCACCACTCCGCTACTAGGCTGCGAGCATTCGAGCTCAGAACCCCGTAGCACCGACGACCTCCGGTGACCGATTCCGGTGATCTTCGACCGCCCCCTCTCTCTCTGCTTCAAACAATCTTGACCAGCACATTATGGCACATACCCTGATGCTTTTATTTTTCCTTCTCGTGACCCAGGTCATCGAATCCGTTAGCACCCGCAACCACCAGAACCGCCGCTCAACTCCGACGAGCAATAGTGGTAAGAATCGAGCGCCCCTTGTCTCCTCCTCGAAACCATCTTGCTCACCGTGACCTTGCGCACCCCTAATGCCACAGACTCGTTCTAGGGCGACGCAGAACCTCGGCAACATCGTCGTCTGCAAGCACCCGACGTCGCGCACGACTCCGACGAGCTCCAGCGACATCCATGGTGCGCCCCTTTGCCAACGAGGCCTACCTTGAGCATCAACAGCACACGACGAACTCATTAAGCCACCTCACCCTCTCCCGTGCGACCTAAATTGTCCGCAACGTCTCTAACAGAGCCGCCGCTAGCGCCGCCAGTCTTTGGTCGCAAGCTTCGCAGCCGTTAGATCTGGAATCGAGGCTCAGGATTAGATCACTTACTCGAACCGTCTCACCGTGCGCTGCCACTTAAATCTAACGGCCCTGGTTGATCGATCCACACGAAGCGGTATCGACGAATCAGAACACGCCGTGTGTCTGTAGGTTTGATTTAAAATCAGAATTTAGATCTATTAGATGTTTAAACTTGAAAAATTCATAACTTTTGATTCCCACGTCCAAATTTGACAAAATTTTATATCATTGGAATCAGGAGAGAAAATCCTTTCCATTTATGCAATGTGTTTAATGTTTTTCCTCTGTAAAAATGGTTGTTTTTGCAGACACAAATGTAGGCATAAATTGTGTATAGTAATTATTTGAAAATTGTTATGTTGTTCAAGTAAGATTTATTTGGCAAGTTTTGAACTTGTTTAAGATTCAGTACTGTGCACTTGTCTTGTTTGGTGTAGAAAATCATCACATGGAATTTTGCATACATTCATATATTTTTGTTTGTATATATTTTGTATGTGATTTGGTGCCATTATTTTATGTGTAGATTTTGGTGCAAATAGTGATTGTGATTGTGAAGATTGTTGCTACTCCCCAAACTACCAAGGCAAGTGGTGCTTCATGATTTTATTCCTAAGTTTTTCAACTATGCACTAGAAATATTTTGCTAGACTTGCATGAATATTTTGATCTATATGCTATGCTTGGGAAAACATAGTAGTTGTAGAATTGCTAGAAATTTTCTAAGTTAAGATGCTTATCAATGCCATGCTTGGCCTAGATAGTAGCAACCAAGGGTGATATTATATTCATGCTATGAGAAAATATTTCTAAGTCTTTGGACTTATGTTTTTGCTTAATAAAACAACTAAGTGAATGAAACACCTGGGTGGAATGGAAAGATTGGTTTATGTTGAGTGGTTACACAAGGCCCATTTCTATAGTTTACCTTGTGTATCTCACTTGTGGAAAGCCACCCAGGAATAAAGGGATTTGAGAGGCCAAATGTTAAGAAGCTTCTAGTGTAGCCACATGGCAATATGGGCTCTGCCTGGATCACATAGGTTGCAATAACTTAGCCATTTGGACAGTTGGTGGTAGCGGGATGATAGGTTGGAATGCGTCCATTTGGTCTAAGGGAAGACTTCTGAAAGGTCCTGTCTTGGTGAAAATCAAGTCTTGTGGGGAAAGTGCACAACCTCTGTAGATGGAAGAATCTAAGTACTTAGCCATGTCCCATGTATTCGACAACTTGAGCATCAAGACATGGAAGCTATCAAGAATCTCCTCATCCCAATTTATAAGTTAAAACTTGTGGTTAAACAAGGGTGAAGGTTCACCAATTTCTATTGGTGGTTCCTTGGGAAAGTTTTGACAAAGTAAAACTTAGTGTTTTCAACTAATAGGAAAAAACCTATTTTGAGCAAAGCAAGCCTAAGATACACTTAGCCAAAATGCATATAGTATCTAGACTACTAATATTCTACTAAGGTATCACTTGCCATTACTATTCCAATGTATTGACCCACTGTGGCTGTAACTTGTGATGTTGTAGGTTATTCTGATAATGATTAGGGGTTATGAGTCTACACTCAACATGCTTGCCTGTGACACATGAAGATGAAGACTTATTTATCTTATTATATATTTGAATTCTTGTATTAGGCCTGTGGCCATGGAGTTTGTAAAAGACTATGTTTGTCTCTGGAATGATATGTAATAATGACCTTTGTTTGTATGTACTTCATCTTAAACTGTGCATGCTAGCAATGATCCAGGGACTAGCATTGCAATCACAGGGATCTGTAACTTTATAAAGGGAGGGATCTTACAGATGGTATCAGAGCACTGTGTTCCCTGTAGGATTATGACCCTAGGATTGGAAGCCACTAAGGAAAAAATTTCAACAACTTCCACACTTTTGTTTTTCTTCTCGTAAAATTTTCTAATATTCTTTCTCATCTCTACTTGTAGATGAACTCCATCAACGAAGCCGTGAGGAAGGGACCACTCATGACTATGACTTTGGAATGTGAGACAGAATTCCCCAAGGCTCTCAAGGACCTCATGGTTGCTATGTACAAAGGTTTTCCTGTGATGGATGAATGAGTTGAGTACTAGTGGGTGCAACTTCACTTGTATAAAAACAAGGAAGACAACCACAAAGAATCAGGTTTCTGCATGGTCACCAACTCAGTGATGCACACCACATTCTTTGATTCAGCAAGGGATGCAGCTTGGAAGTCCATCAAAGAGCTTGGTGATAGAATCAAGTGCAGAATGCTCAACACTCAGAATGACCTTAGGGAAGAAAAGAAGCATACGCAGGAGTTAAAGGCTACCAACCAACATTTAAGAGAGGACATCATAGACTTAGCAATGGAGTCATGTGATCAGGATCGACAGATTGCCTCTAGGGATGCCCTGTTAGCCAACTTGGCAAGTGAGATGGGATTGTAACGTACTTCGTTAGTTGGATCACCACACTTATCATTTTATTTTCCAACTGTTGTCTAAAATAAGTTGAACCTTGGATGCTTATAGTGGTTTTATGTATGCCATGATTTGTGTTTTGATTGTCAAAGATATGCATGTGATGCCTTGTCTTGTGATTTGTCTTTAATTGTGTTGATTCTAACTTTTTCTATCTTATAAAATAGATGCCTAACGTTACTATCAGCACGGCTGAAGAATTCAAGGGAACTCGTTTTGGCACTCGACTTATTGAGCTCACTAGTCTGCTCAATCTTCCGCTTCCTAGCATCATGGTGCTTCCCCTCACCAAGTTTGAGAGGAAAGACCTTTGGGGATTCAAGGTTAATCAGCCAGGACGCCAGACTGAGCCTACCACGGAGGCAATCATCTTCAAGTTCATGCATGATGACAGGGAGAGAGGCCTAGAGGTAGTCATGCAGGATTTACTTGCGCGTCTGTTAGGGAGACACTCTCGGGAGGTTAGAGGTACTCACTTCCACGCCTTCGGTAGACGTGATGAGGATGGTGTGACCATTCACTTCGAGGACACTGCTAGAGAGACGGCAGAGCCGATTCGTCTATACCTCCAGGACTTAGAGGTTCTTCTTAGGAACTTAGATACTGATAGGACCAACGTCATGCTTAGCCATGAAGAGCTCCAGGTGCAGCTTCGCGAGAAGGACAAGCTCTTCGCGGAGCAAGATGAGATAGTCAAGGAAATGGAGTCCAAGTTTGAGAGTCAAGATAGAAAGTTCAAGAGTCAAGAGAAAAGAGTCCAAGATAGGAACAAGAGGATTCGAGAGATGACTGCAGAACTAGAGACGAAGGACTTCGAGCTCGAGCATCAGCAGACTGTGATTGAGAGACTTCGTTCACAGAAGAGGGCTCTCAAAACCAAGGTAGAGGCTTTGACTACCAATGTCGAGGAAAACAAGACCGCTATGAAGAATGCAGGTCCTACACTTGTTGATGAGGAGGTAGATGCAGAGGAGTAGTGATGACTATCCATTTACCTTTTATTTACCATGATTTTGATTATTGAGTCTCAATGACCATCCAACATGTGGATGGCTTGCTATTGGTGTGTTTACCTTTCAAAACTTGTTGTTTATGTTGTTGAACTTTTGTTATTTTGATGCATGCTTGGTGATTGTCTATGTGATGTATTGTGCATGTTAAGCATATATGGGTATCTCATTCTTATCCTTATTGAAAACCACAGATGCCTCCCCGACGTGCCAATCCCAACCCTAACAACAACAATATCACCCCTGAGATGAAGCAGATGATGACAGCTCAGACGCAACTGATGCAGATGATGACCACGTTCATACAGAATCAGAACAACAACAACAACAACAATAATAATAATAATAATAATAACAACAACAACAACAACAACAACAATCAGAATAACCCAGCGGGTTTTGACATGCTTACCAGGTGCTTAAGACTGAGGCCAGCAAAGTTCTCAGGAACTACTGATCCTATGGTGGACAATGATTGGCTACGCTCTGTGAACAAGGACTTGGTAACTGCTATTGTATCTTGATGAAGAGAAGGTCATTTGAAAGACACTTGTTGGAAGGACCAGCAGCCACTTGGTGGATAACTTCCATCACCACTCCCATTGCGGATGTGACATGGGCTATCTTTGAAGAT
Source organism: Avena longiglumis (assembly GCA_030063025.1). Taxonomy (NCBI): domain Eukaryota; kingdom Viridiplantae; phylum Streptophyta; class Magnoliopsida; order Poales; family Poaceae; genus Avena; species Avena longiglumis. The sequence goes on from CP125979.1 coordinate 428,187,792, forward strand.
GGTTTCCGCACTGCTCACATCTCATCCGGAGTGATGAGTTTGAAGAAGAAGGAATTTCACAACTTGAAGCAGCGCCACCGCAGCGTGGCTGAATATATTGAGGAGTTCAACAATCTGGTGCGTTATGCACCGGATGAAGTTGACACTGATGCCAAGAGGAAGGAGAAGTTCCTTGAAGGATTGAACGATGAACTGAACTCAGCTATTGTGGCCTATGTCCCCACTTATCAATCTCTATGTGACAAGGCTGCCATCTTGGAGAGCAAGATGAAACATGTTGAAAGCAGGAAGAGAAAGCACTCTGACAAGCACAACTCGGGATCGTCTCACAAGCGTTCCCATTATGATGATAGTGGGAATTCTGGATCCCACAAGCATGGAAAGTACAACAAACACCACAACCACAACCGTCATCATGACAACAAGCATTACCGTGGTCATGACAATGACAAGTACAAGAGTCACAAGAGTGGGTACAAGAACCACCACAATGGAAGTGGAAGTGGTAGTGGAAGCCAGCCTGTCAAGAAGGATCTTAGTCAGGTTGAATGTTTTAAGTGCAAGAAGATGGGGCATTATGCAAATGAGTGCCCAGAAAATAAAGTTGAAGGACCCAACAAGCCCAACCCTTTCCATAAGGGGCAAGTGAACCACATCAATGTGGAAGAAATCTATGAGGAACCTGATGTTGTTGCTGGTAAGTTCAAACTCAATCCTGTTCCAGCATTTGTTATCTTTGATACTGGTGCATCTCATTCATTCATATCAAGAGAATTTGTTGAAATATGAACTACCGGGTAGAAACTATTGGGTGTCCTATAAAAGTAAGTTCTCCTGGCGGAGAAATGATAGTGAACTCAGGATGTCATGATCTAGTCATAGAGTTTGGGAAGTATAAGTTTCCCGTTAATCTGATAATCCTAAACTCCCAAGGATTGGATGTCATTTTGGGAATGGACTGGATGACTAAGCACAAGGGAGTGCTGGATTGTGCCAACCATACTGTCTCACTCACAACTCCAGAAAACAAAAGGATCAGATTTAAGACCAACTTTGAATCAAAAGGGAGTAAGCTAAATTCTCTTAAGGGGGTTAGCATAGACAGTGTGCCAATTGTGAGTGAATATCCAGATGTGTTTCTGTAAGAATTACCAGGAATGCCACCAGATAGAGATGTGGAATTTCTTATTGACTTGCTACCAGGATCTAGACCAATAGCAAAGAGACCGTACAAGATGGCAGTTGATGAGTTGAAAGAACTCAAAAAACAACTTGGAGAACAGTTACAAAAAGGATTTATTCAACCAAGTTCTTCATCTTGGGGAGGACCAGTTTTGTTTGTGGAAAAGAAGGATAGAATTCAAAGGTTATGCATAGATTACCGTTCACTCAATGAGGTGACTATTAAGAACAAATACCCTTTGCCTAGAATCAATGACTTGTTTGATCAGCTAGAAGGAGCATGTGTGTTCTCAAAGATTGATCTTCGATCAGGTTATTTCCAGCTCAAAATAAGGGAACAAGACATACCTAAGACAACTTTCACCACTAGGTATGGATTGTATGAGTACACCGTGATGCCATTTGGTTTGACCAATGCACCAGCATACTTTATGAATATGATGAACAAGGTGTTCATGGAGTTCCTTGACAAGTTTTTTGTCGTTTTCATCGATGAAATTTTGATCTACTCCAAGAGCAAAGAAGAGCATGAAGGACATTTGCGTTTGATACTTGAGAAGCTTAGGGAGCATAAGCTGTATGCCAAATTCAGCAAGTGTGAGTTTTGGTTGAATGAAGTTGGATTTCTTGAACACGTTGTGTCAGGAGATGGTGTAGCAGTTGATCCTGCTAAAGTTTCAGCTGTAACTGAATGGAATCTCCTAAGTCAGTGAAAGAGGTTCGTAGTTTCCTTGGCTTGGAAGGATACTACAGAAGGTTCATTGAGAATTTCTCCAAGATAGCTAAGCCAATGATAGAGTTACTAAAGAAAGACAAGAAATTTGCTTGGTCTGAAGGATGTGAACTCAGTTTCCAAGAGTTGAAGAAGAGGCTAGTGACAACAACAGTCTTATGTCTGCCAGATTTGGAGAAGGATTTCCAAGTGTATTGTGATGCATCTCATCATGGATTAGGTGCAGTACTTATGCAAGAAGGGAAGGTTGTGGCTTATGCCTCGAGGCAACTCAAAACTCATGAGCTAAATTACCCTACTCATGATTTAGAGTTAGCCTCTGTTGTCCATGCACTCAAAACATGGAGACACTATCTTTTGGGAAAGCGATGTGAAGTGTTCACAGATCACAAAAGTTTGAAGTATATCTTCACCCAGAAAGAAATTAACATGAGACAAAGAATATGGCTAGAACTCATCAAGGACTATGACTTGAGTTTGCAATACCACCCCGGTAAAGCAAATGTTGTAGCGGATGCTCTAAGCCGTAAAGTTTTTGTGAATGGCCTTACTAAGGGAGAATTGCCAGATGATCTGTGTGCCCAATTTAGAAATCTCAGATTGGAGATTGTGCCTGAAGGACATCTCATGTCATTGGATGTTCAACCCACTTTGTTGGACAAAATCAAAGAAGCCCAAAAGACCGATAAGGAAATTGAAGATATTAAGGAAAAGATTGGCAAGGGAAAAGCCAAAGGATTCCATGAAGATGAACATGGTACTTTATGGTATGGAAAACGTATCTGTGTTCCACAAGATCCGGAGCTTCAGAAACTGATTTTACAAGAAGCACACAACTCACCGTATTCCATTCATCCGGGTAACACAAAAATGTACATGGATATGAAAGAAAGATTTTGGTGGAATAATCTCAAGAAGGACATCGCCGAACATATTGCTTTGTGTGATGTATGTAGTAGGGTGAAAGTGGAACATCAGAAACCAGCAGGATTGTTACAACCACTACCTATTCCTGATTGGAAGTGGGACAATATTGGCATGGATTTCATTACTGGATTGCCAAGGACCCGGCCAGGATATGATTCTATATGGGTGGTAGTGGATCGCTTAACTAAAGTGGCTCATTTTATACCCGTGAAGACAACCTACACAAGTGCTAAGTTAGCCAAGATCTATATGAGTAGAATTGTATGTCTACATGGAGTACCCAAGAGTATTGTGTCTGATAGGGGAACTCAATTTACTTCTCATTTTTGGAGGAAACTACATGAGTCATTGGGTACGAGGTTGGAATTTAGCACTGCTTTTCATCCTCAGACTGATGGACAAACAGAAAGGACCAACCAGATTCTTGAAGATATGTTGAGGGCATGTGCCCTAGACTATGGAGCCAGTTGGGATGAAAGTCTGCCTTACGCAGAATTTTCTTACAATAACAGCTATCAAGCCAGTATTGAGATGGAACCCTTTGAGTTTCTCTATGGGAGAAAGTGTACCACCCCATTGTTATGGAATGGTGTGGGAGAAATAAGTTTGTTCGGACCAGAACTAATCAAAGAGGCCGAAGAGAAAGTCAAGCTAGTTAAGGACAGATTGAAGATAGCACGGTCCCGACAAAAGAGCTACGCAGATCCTAAGAGTAGGGAAGTCACCTATGAAGTGGGTGATAGAGCTTATCTTAGAGTGTCACCACTTCGTGGCGTGAAGAGATTTGGTGTCAAGGGTAAATTGGCTCCAAGATATGTTGGACCATTCAAGATTCTGAGTCGTAAAGGAGAAGTAGCTTATGAGATTGAATTGCCAGAATCATTGTCTGCCCTTCACAATGTGTTTCATGTGAGTCAGCTTAAGAAATGCCATCCAGAAATGGAAGAGACTTATTTGAAGGATACTATACCATTGGAGGAAGTTCAATTGGAAAGTGATCTCACTTATGAGGAAAAACCTATCAACATTCTTGAGACTGCAGAAAGAGTTACTCGGACTAAGACTATCAAATTCTGCAAAGTTCAATGGGACCATCATTCTGAAGAAGAAGCCACATGGGAAAGAGAAGATGATCTTCGGAAAGACCACCCTCACCTATTTGCTAGAAAACCCGAATATTGAGGGCGAGATTCACCTTAAGGGGGTTAGATTTGTAACATCCCTAAAATAATGTTTTGAAAGATTGCATACCATCCATGCATGCATATCATTTAGGGATCAAATATCAAACTCATTTCAAGAAAACAGAAGCACTAAGTGCTATTATTTTATGTGAGCATGCATTGATCTAAATGCCACTCTCAAGTGAGGGAATATTTGTTTTAAACCAAGATTAGTTTGATCTTAAGATGATTTGGTTGTGTGTCAAGGCTTGGACAAAAATTTACCAAAACAAATATGGTTTTAAACCATTTGCAAAACCTATTCAAATCTTGAACTATGGCACTGTTTATTTGTTTACTCAAAGAGACCAAGCAAGTACAGAGAAACAACATGATTTTATGCACAAAGTATGAAGGTTACACTTCACAAAAATCCAAAAAATATTTGAATTCAATTGCTTTTGAATTTATTTGAAAATGATTCCTGAAAATCAACTCAGAAAAAGAAAAAAGAAATAGAAAACCTAACTGGGCCTGGCGCCAGCATTCCAGCCCAGCAAGCAAAACAGCCCACCCGAGTTCCCCCTATCTTCTCTATTTCTTACCGCGCCTGCGTGCACCCACCCGCTGACAGCCAGACCCCACCATGCCCCGTCAGCATCGTCCTCAATCAACACGCGGCCGAGGCGCTCCGCCGTTACCTCGCCGTAGTCACTGCCCGCGTTATTGCCATTGATGCAGCGCGTAATCGTCGCCCCCTCCTGGTTATTTAACCCCCTCTGCAGCGTGAGCATTTCCCCTCACCTAGCGCCACCACTCTGCCACCCGGCTGCGCGCATTCGAGTTCAGAACCCCGTAGCACCGACGACCTCCGGTGACCGATTCCGGTGAGCTTCGACCGCCCCCCTCTCTCTACTTCAAACAAGCTTGACCAGCACATTCTGGCGCATCCCCTGATGCTTTTCTTTTTCCTTCTCGTGACCCAGGTTGTCGACTCCGTTAGCACCTGCAACCACCCGCAACCACCAGAACCGCCGCTCAACTCCGACGAGCAATAGCGGTAAGAATGGAGCGCCCCTTGTCTCCTCCTCGAAACCATCTTGCTCACCGTGACCTTGCGCACCCCCTAATGCCACTAACTCGTGCTAGGGCGACGTAGAACCTCGGCAACATTGTCGTCTGCAAGCACCCGGCGTCGCGCACGACTCCGACGAGCTCTAGCGACATCCATGGTGCGCCCCTTCGCCAATGAGGCCTACCTTGAGCATCAGAAGCACACGGCGAACTCGGTAAGCCACCTCACCCTCTCCCGCATGACCTAAATCGTCGGCAACGTCTCTGACAGAGCTGCCGCCACTCGCCGCCGCTAGCGCCGCCAGTCTTTGGTCGTAAGCTTCGCAGCCATTAGATCTGGAATCGAGGCTCAGGATTAGATCACTTACTCGAACCGTTACGCGCAGATCTGACCGTGCGCTGCCAATTAAATATAACGGCCCTCGTTGATCCATCCACACGAAGCGTTATCGACGAATCAGAACACGCCGCGTGTCTGTAGGTTTGATTTAAAATCAGAATTTAGATCTATTAGATGTTTAAACTTGAAAAATTCATAACTTTTGATTCCCATGTCCAAATTTGACAAATTTTATATCATTGGAATCAGGAGAGAAAATCCTTTCCATTTATGCAATGTGTTTAATGTTTTGCCTCTGTAAAAATGGTTGTTTTTGCAGAAACAAATGTAGGCATAAATTGTGTATAGTAATTATCTGAAAATTGTTATGTTGTTCAAGTAAGATTTATTTGACAAGTTTTGAACTTGTTTAAGATTCAGTACTGTGCACTTGGCTTGTTTGGTGTAGAAAACCATCACATGGCATTTTGCATACATTCATATATTTTTGTTTGTATATATTTTGTATGTGATTTGGTGCCATTATTTTATGTGTAGATTTTGGTGCAAATAGTGATTGTGATTGTGACGATTGTTGCTACTCCCCAAACTAACAAGGCAAGTGGTGCTTCATGATTTTATTCCTAAGTTTTTCAACTATGCACTAGAAATATTTTGCTAGACTTGCATGAATATTTTGATCTATATGCTATGCTTGGGAAAACCTAGTAGTTGTAGAATTGCTAGAAATTTTCTAAGTTAAGATTCTTATCAATGCCATGCTTAGCCTAGCTAGTAGAAACCAAGGGTGATATTATATTCATGCTATGAGAAAATATTTCTAAGTCTTTGGACTTATGTTTATGCTTAATAAAACAACTAAGTGAATGAAACACCTGGGTGGAATGGAAAGATTGGTTTATGTTGAGTGGTTACACAAGGACCATTTCTATGGCTTACATTGTGTATCTCACTTGTGGAAAGCGACCCAGGAACAAAGGGATTTGAGAGGCCAAATGTTAAGAAGCTTCTAGTGCAGCCACATGGCAATATGGGCTCTGCCTGGATCACATAGGTTGCAATAACTTAGCCATTTGGACAGTTGGTGGTAGCGGGATGATAGGTTGGAACGCGTCCATTTGGTCTAAGGGAAGGCTTCTGAAAGGTCCTGTCTTGGTGAAATTCAAGTCTTGTGGGGAAAGTGCACAACCTCTGTAGATGGAAGAATCTAAGTACTTAGCCATGTCCCTAGTATTGGACAACTTGAGCATCAAGACATGGAAGCTATCAAGAATCTCCTCATCCCAATTTCTAAGTTAAAACTTGTGGTTGAACAAGGGTGAAGGTTCACCAATTTCTATTGGTGGTTCCTTGGGAAATTTTTGACAAAGTAAAACTTAGTGTTTTCAACTAATAGGCAAAAACCTATTTTGAGCAAAGCAAGCCTAAGCTACACTTAGCCAAAATGCATATAGTATCTAGACTACTAATATTCTACTAATGTATCACTTTCCAATACTATTCCAATGTATTGACCCACTGTGGCTGTAACTTGTGATGTTGCAGGTTATTCTGATGATGATTAGGGGTTATGAGTCTACACTTAACATGCTTGCCTGTGGCACATGAATATGAAGACTTATTTATCTTATTATATATTTGAACTCTTGTATTAGGCCTGTGGCCATGGAGTTTGTAAAAGACTATGTTTGTCTCTGGAATGATATGTAATAATGACCTTTGTTTCTGTGTACTTCATCTTAAATTGTGGATGCTAGCAATGATCCAGGGACTAGCATTGCAATCACAGGGATCCTTACCTTTATAAAGGGAGGGATCTTACATGTAATCATGGAAAAGTAGCTTCTAATATTAATGACAAAGATCATATTGTATATTTACCCAAGAAGGTTGCTAAGAGATATTATCTAAATTCCATTGAAAATATTGAGAGCATCAGGGTTGGAGAAATATATTGTCCCATTCCACAAGAAAGTTTTGAAACTATTATGATTGGGACCATTGCCATCAACTTTGAGGTAACATAATCATTTTGTGGAATGCAAAGTTTTGTTTCATATAAGATTGTTTTGGTAACATGACCTGATCAACCTTGTTAACAAAAGGATTTTAATGAACAAAACAATGTTTTCACTTTGGTTATACTTGCTCACTTTTACTTTTCTCCTTCCTAGTCTTTGCTTTTTCTCTTGCTAGCTTTGGTTTTACTAGTTGTTTGCTTGTTAGAATGTCTTAGAACTTTTGTAGTTTTGGGTTTTTTTTTATTTTGCTTCTTTTAAAAAAATATTTTCAGCGAGAAAATCAATTTTCATACCCTGAAAATTGGCCAAAAATAAAGTTTTCCGAAAAATCCCAGAAAATTCAAAATAAAATTTTCCTCGAAAGAAGGGGCAGAGGGACACCTGGAGTGACCTAGGGGCCACCCCAGGCCAGCACACCCCTGGGTGGCTCGGCCAGCCCCAGGTGGCGCCTAGCTTGGGTGTGGCCCACCTGGGTCCCTCCAAGATGCCTCCTCCCAGCCATCTTCTTTCTCTCTCATGAAAAACACCAGAAAACTTGCCCAAGATTGAGTTCCTTCTGTTCTTGCTCGCAATTTTCGATCTCCTTGCTCATCCCACATTTGTTGTTGATTTTTGGAGGGATTGTGTTGGGGATATGCTATATGGGTATCCTCATAGCATGTCTCCTATCCGGATAACCCGGGTGGCCCACAGTTGGTAGCATGGCCCATGGCCTGCTGGGCGGCCCAGTTAGATGGATAGAAGAGAGGCCCATGCCGTAAAGGAAGGCTACGATGGAGTCACCAGCGTACCCGAAGCCTTGGAGTACAAGACACGCTAGACTAGTAATAGACGTTGTAGGACTCTGTAACCTGTCCGGCTAGGACTTTTCCCTGTAACCCTAGGACCTGGCGACTATATAAGTCGGGCCTATGGGATCCTTTAGGGCACGTTCATAGATAACTTCACACAACCTCACAGAGCGAACCTAACTCTATAACTCGGCGTGCTGCCCTTATAGTGATTTATAGCAGGAGTAGGATTCCGCCAGTGTCGTGGGATCTGAACCTGGGTAAGCTGTGTTACCTCGTACCCTTGAACCGTCCGCCTTTCCCCATGCCTCTAAACACGCACTGTGAGGACCCCTCCATGGCATACTCGTCAGCAATACCATGACAGTTGGCGCCCACCGTGGGGCAAGAGGCGCTTCAGGCTCTTCAGCGGGCGAGGACCAAGATCTTCGCCGGAATCGGCGAAACCGTAGCCATCGGTCGCGTTCTCTTCTCCGGCAATGTTTTGATCGTCCCTCACGACAAGTTCTGGATCCCGGCGAAGACGAACCCTACGCGGTGTTCGATCGTTCCTATCGAGACATCCACCTCTTCATTGGTGAAACCGACTCAGGCACTAGTTCCATGGGAGTCGGAGGAGCATCAAGACCCGCACGGATCGCCTATGGGCAGGATATGTTCGTGGAAGGATCGATGTCGGATCTCTCTTTGGAGTTTGCCGGCAATGATCAGAAAAATTCAAGGCCCACCCAAACCTCCCGTTTGCAGGATATAACGGTGGAAGATCACTGCAAGTCCGCCGACTTCGCCCGTGCATTTGGACAGCAGATTAACAAGTTCGTCGGTGTGGTTACCATGTTCGATCTGGCGCGTTGCGTTCAGAGAGAGGGCGAAAACCCCCACGATTACCTTGCTAGGTGGCTCCGTATACGAGCCGATCTGGCCCACTACCCCAATGATGATGCCATGTATCACTTTGTGGAAGGACTGGACCACGGCACGCTTCTCCGGCATTCTTTAAGGAGACAGCAGTCTTCGGGACGCCTTACCTTCGAAGGCATGGTGAACACCGTCAACAACTAGGCAGAGGCCTAAGGGGCAGCTCAGACAGCGCTTGCGCTCATTGACGGAGCCCCTCCGATTTAGCTACCGCCACCACCGCCTTCGGCTGCCATCGCCGCAGTTGGGACACCACCTCTAGGCATCGTCGCCGTCGTTTCACCTCCACCCCCCCCCGTCATCGAGGAAGTCCTGGCACCCTCCGACTCTGTGATTAATGTGCTATACGCCGACTTCAGTGCAGATTCAGAGGATATAGATTTCAATCCAGAGGAACTAGACTCCGCCATGCAGGAAATGGAGGAGTACACGCGCGACGAGAAAGCTAACAATGTCATCACGTCTCGAGAGGTGTTCATCACCATTGGGACGGCGATGGATGAAGATCAACCCGGACGAGCTCCACCTACAGCTCTGGACAAAGGGAAGGGACCACCTGTTGCTGCCGACATTGATTGCGTAAAGGTCATGCCCCTTCCGCCTAACCTAGTGCAACAGCTGTAGGAACTCGGCACCGGCCCGAGCAACAACAACACCGCAAACTTGCCCCCTCCGGCATCTACGTTTGATGCTTCCCAAGTTACTCTAGCTGATAGAGTGATGTACGGCAATCTCCTCGTCGAGCCACTGAACATAGCTCATATCCGGAACGTGACCCAGCTTGACGAGAAGCGCCATCAGCTGCTGGAGGAAGCGCATGCCATCGCGGAGCAAGGCGCTAAGCTAGATCGAGATCTGGTCAACATGCAGAAATCCATAGAGAAATCTAGAGAAATGGAGGCTGAGTACAAGACTCTTCTGCAGCAGCAGAAGGCCAAGAAAGCTCCGGCTCGCGTCATCAATGATCCTGGTGTACGGCAAAACCTAGGATGGGCTCCCCCGAAGCCGGCACAGGCCAAGCCATACATTGACAATAAAGGCAGGCAGGCAGGTGATGCCCACTCCTCTCCTCAACCTCGCCGTCGCCAAGACCCTTCTGGAGTAGGATAGATCGCCCGAGGCGGTGGACCAGGTCTATGACCTAGTGGCCAAGGCGGTGAAGCAGCAGGAAAATGCCACCTCTCATAGGCTTGAGTCTGACCCAGCATTTTGCCAGTCTAGCCAGCATAAGCTGCCTAGGGACAGATCTCCTCTTGATGTCGGGTCAAAGACGGGTTCATCAGAACAAAGACGGAGGGATGCGCGCAACAGGAAGAATGCAATCCCCATATCCTCCGACAACAGAGAAAAGGCCCAACCTCATCGCCCATCGCCACCGCCCCGCTCCCCCCGACATCACGAAGACCCCAAGGCTCACCATCGTATGGATATGCACCCGCCAAGGCAGGGCGGCATCGTCATCCGCGACAATGCAGAGCAGACCTGTCATGATGGAGAGCACAACCAGGGACACAAGAGCAGGTCGCGCCATGACCCTCCGCGTCCAGCAAGCAATCGCGACAGGCGTGAGGCGTCGCATGAGGGTAATAGCAAGAAGGCTAACCCACCGGCTCCTCCGCCTCCGTCGCCACCTAGAAGTCACCATGGCGGAGGAGGCCCGCGTTGTTCACGCAGCCCATCCCCTATTGGCAAGAAAAAAAGAAACCCGGAGCCATACGATGCACGTTCACGGATCGATAAGATCCACGAGGCTTGGGAAGGACCATACCTGGGACCACGTTGCTTTGTACCTACCATACGGTCCGCAACTTACCCCAAAGGTTTCCGGATTGACAAGACCATCAAGCCCTATGACGGCACCGCTAAGCCAGCTACATGGTTGCAGGATTACGGCAACGCGGTAGAGATCGCCGGGGGTAACACCAACATTATCATCAAGTACCTCCCATTGATGTTGGCGGGCACAGCCCGTCAATGGATTGATGACTTGCTGGAGAAATCCATCTGCAATTGGTTGGACATGCAAGAAGCATTCACCAAGAACTTCGAGGGTACGTACAAACGTCCCTGCACTGCTGGCGATCTACAGCGGTGCGTGCAATAGAAAGACGAGACATCTCGCGCCTACCTCTCCCACTGGCTGGATATGAAGAATTCCTGCTCAGGAGTGCACGCTTAGACCGCCATGGCCGCCTTCATCGATGGGTTGGAAAGGGGCACGTTGCTCCGACATAAGCTGAAGAGCTTGCAGGACAATCACCATCTTGACTTGAACCACATGATTCAGTTGGCTAGTGAGTTCGCAGCTGCCGATGACAATGCTCGCGGCTCTCTGCCGGCAATGACCGTTCCAACTCAAGCTCGGAGGAACAGCAGTACAAAGCGGAAAACTGCTCTAGAAGAAAAGCAAATTCCTGACATGGTCGCCATGACCTTTGTAGGACGAGGTGATGGCGGACAACGTGGCCGAGGACGGGGAGCTAGTCGTGGGCAGCAGCGAGGAAGTGAAACTACCTCGGTAGCGCTCCACGTTCCCCAAACCTACGAAGAGTACCGCGATATGCCGTGCCTCGTACACCTCGATGTCAACAGCAAAGCCACCCATACCAATCGACACTACAAGTTCGTCAACGACCTCAAGGAGGACCTAGAGTCCGGCTACAAGCAAAGTCAGAAGAACAGACCACGAGGCAAGGGAAAGGGGAAGAAGAAGGAGGAGGAGTCCAAGGATTCAAGTGACATGGACGAGGATGTTGACCCCAAGAACGCCGCCAAGAGCGACGACAAGGGTAAGAACCCCTTCGAGAAGAAGGCGGTAGTTTACCACACTTTCCTTGGCACCCCCACCGCCCGACAACAGAAGACCTCTATGAGGATACTGATGGCTACTCTTCCCCCATTTCCCTAGTACCTGCGCTGGTCGGAGGTTGCAATTACTTGGGACAGGAAGGATCACCCAGACCTTATCCCTACGGATAACCAATATGCCATGGTCATCAACCCCTTGATTGACGGCATTGAGTTCACCAAATGTATGGTGGATAGTGGAAGCAGCATCAACATCATGTACCTGGATACACTGCAGAAGATGAACTTGACGGAGGCAAACCTAAGGCAGGCCAACACCATCTTCCACGGCGTAGTTCCTAGTCGGGAGGCTTGGTCCCTTGGGTGCATCACACTTCAGGTTGCCTTTGTCGATGTTAATAATTACCGCCAAGAGCGCATGACCTTTGAGGTGGTCCCCTTCAAGAGCGTGTACCACGTCATATTCGGCCGCAACATATTCCACACCTTCATGGCCAAGCCATGCTTCGTCTACAACAAACTCAAGATACCTGGGCCAAATGGTGTCATCACCGTATCCGGAAGCTTTACTAAGGCAAGGGACTGCGAGATTAATGAAGCAGCCTACGCGGAAGCTGTCCTCTACAGCGAAGAATTCAAAGAGATCCAGAGAAAGGTCGATGACTCAGTGATGCCCGCATCAAAGAAACAGATCTCCGAATCCGCTCCAGCATTCAAGGCCGCCATCAAGACCAAGCCGGTGGAACTTGTGATAGGCGATGCCTCCAAGAACACCGCCATTGGGACGAACCTGGATCCCAAATAGGAAAGCGCGCTCGTCGAGTTCCTCCGTGAGAACATGGACATCTTTGCCTGGCAACCTACCGACATGAAAGGTGTATCTAGGGAACTTACCGAGCACAGCTTAAACATTGATCCAAAATGCAAACCAATGAAGCAACCCCTACGACGCTTTGGAGATGAGAAGAGACGCGCCATAGGCAAAGAGATAGCTAGGTTACTTAAGGATATTTTTATCCGAGAAGTCCTTCACACTCAATGGGTGGCCAATCCTGTACTTGTCCCCAAAAAGGGAACCAAATAATTAAGAATGTGCGTTGATTACACCGGCTTGAACAAAGCATGCCCCAAAGATCCGTTTGCTTTGCCTCGCATTGACCAAGTCATTGACTCGATGGCTGGCTCGGAACTTTTGTGTTTTCTCAATGCATACTCAGGATACCACCAGATCAAGATGAGGAAGTCGGACCAATTGGCCACTTCGTTCACTACTCCATACGACATGTTTTGCTATGTTACGATGCCCTTTGGGCTAAAAAATGCAGGTGGTACGTACCAGCAGACAATGCAACATTGCCTGCACGACCAAATTGGTCGGAACGTTCACGCCTATGTGGACAATATAGCGGTTATGTCTAAAAAGTCAAATGACTTAATAACCGACTTAAAAGAAACCTTTGATAACCTCTAGAAATACAACATGATGCTTAAACCTAAGAAGTGCCTCTTCGGGGTTCCAGCCGGCAAATTGTTGGGCGTTATCATTTCCCAGCATGGAATCGAGGTCAACCCGGAGAAAATCAAGGCCATCTTAAACATAAACCGTCCAACATGCCTAAAGGACATTCAACGACTAACATGTTGTGTTCCAGCAGTTAGTCGGTTCGTCAGCCGACTTGGAGAGAAGGCTCTGCCGCTATGCAAGTTGCTGAAGAAGGCAGACAAATTCACGTGGACGGACGAAGCAGATGCATCATTGAAGCAGCTCAAGGAGATTCTTTCCTCAGTGCCCATCCTTGCAGCACCCGAGCCTGGAGAGCCCATGTTAATTTACATGGCGGCAACCAATCGGGTAATCAACATCGTCGTCATGGCAGAGCGGAAGGAACCAGGCTATAAGGACGGAGTGCAACGACCAGTTTACTATGTAAGAGAGGTCTTGATGGAGTCCAAGCAGCGTTACCCGCACTACCAGAAGATAGCTTATGGAGTATTCCTTGCTTCTCGGAAGCTGAGGCATTACTTTCAGGAGCACCCAATCACAGTGGTGAGCAAGACTCCACTGTCCGTCATTATGAACAACAGCGACGCTACGGGAAGGGTCGTGAAGTGGGGCATTGAACTTGCCGCCTTCGAGATCACCTACAAGAGACGCGACGCTATCAAGTCACAAGACTTGGCGGATTTCATTGCAGATTGGACGGAGATGTCAGATGCTACTCTGTTGCCGAAACCAGAGTACTGGGTGATGCACTTTGATGGATCAAAGCTGCTCAACGGCTCGGGGCCTGGTGTATTGCTACAGTCACCAACTGGTGACAAGCTACACTACGTTCTGCAGATCCACTTCGAGGCTACGGACAACATGGCGGAGTATGAGGCACTCATTCACAGATTACGCGTAGCCAAGGATATTGGCATCAAGCGCATAGTTTGCTATGGAGATTCCAACTTGGTTGCCCAGCAGGTGGCTGGCACCTGGAATGCGCGGAACCCTATGATTGCGGCATATCGAGACGAAGTGGACAAGATATCCAAGAGCTTCTTGGGCTACGAGGTCAAGTATGTACCTAGGGAGCAAAATGAGGCGGCTGATCTGCTGTCCAAGCTTGGATCAGGGCGCAAGAGAATTCTGCCAGAAGTTTTCCTAGAGCATCTACGAAAACCATCCGTGAAGGGAGCAGACATCGACAACTCGGATAGAGTTGACTCTTTCGTCCACATGGTGGCAAAGGTCCCTCCGGCTTGGACAAAACCGTTCATGGAATATCTCGAACAAGGAACTTTGCCCGACGACGAAGTCGAAAGACGAAAAATAGTACGTCGAGCGAAGGGCTATACCATAATCAATGGACAACTCTACAAAAGGAGCACTACTGGTGTATACCTTAAGTGTGTTTCCTAGCTAGAAGGTATTGAAATCCTACGCGAAATCCATCTCGGAGATTGCGGGCATCACGCCACTCCTCGATCGTTGGTCGCGAAAGCCTTCTGGCAAGGATTCTACTGGCTGACCGCAAAGGCGGATGCCAACAAGCTGGTTGAGACATGCATGGGATGCCAGTATTATGCCCGACAGCCACATGTTCCTGCTGAAGAATTGCAAACAATTCTTCACGATGCACCAAGGGTTGCCGCCTATGACGAAGATGACGCTGAAGAATCCAGATGCCTAGATGTGGACCTTCTTGAGGAGGAGCGCATTTTTGCATGCCAAAGATCCGCCATCTACCAGCAGAATCTACGCAACTACCATAGCCGCCGCGTTCGGCATCGCACATTTAAAGAGGGGGATTTGGTGCTCCGACTTAAGCAGAAGAGGTCACACAAATTATCCCCGCCATGGGAAGGACCGTTCATCATAAGCAAGGAGATACTCAATGTGTCTTACTACCTCGTTGACAATCGTGAACTGAAGGATAGACCCAGCAAGGATCATAAGCCTAAGCGACGTGACCCGGATGATGACTACCCGGAGCTTGATCGGCCATGGAACATAGCACAGCTACGTCCTTTCTAAACTTAGCATTTTTTATCTAATTGGGTACCTCTTATATGATCAATGAAATAATGCTCTTTGGTTCACTCATATTTCTGAGTATTTTATCTCCTTTAGTGTTCATTTTTGGATCATATAAAACCTTTATGCAAAAGCTTTGCAATTGCACTTGTGAAAATTCCTCCTACGGGCGTTAGCTTAAGTTTTCTAGTCTACACGTTCTTTGTCATTTTTATGTGGATTCTGGAGTAGTGACTTTTGGCACTTATTGTCGGCGATTTTGTGCTTAGGTTATTGACGGTGCCATTGGGCATCACCGCCTGAGCGCATGGTTCCGACAACGAGTCTTCGGACTCATGAAAATTCGAGCATAAAAACCAAAGTAATGGATAAGCCAGCACTTGCTTAAAAATATATACATGCTGGAAATAGTTCTTAAGTAACAGGACATACATAATTGTTTTCCGCCTTAAGTTAACACATATTTTTTTACGCATGACAAATTACGGATGAAACAAATATTACAATTTGTTTTCATTCCTCTGGCACAGGCGACTTGGAAGCAACATCATTGGCAGCAGGAGAGTCACCCTCAAAGTCGGCAGTGTTGAGGGACTCGGAGGAGCTTTGGTGGCCGCCATCGATGGTATTCATTGGCACGAAGACGTTGACGTCGACCAACTCGTCAAACCCACGAGTGACGACAAGATAGATTCGTGATTTATCTTTTGGCCTTCGTCATCTACGTCGGGGATGCCAGAGGTTACCATGTCGATGTCGGCATTCTCGTAGTGTGCCTTGACCATGGACAGAGGCATCCTTGCCCTGGACCGTGCACATGAAGCTTTCCAGCTTGTAATACACTCGGGGGGGGGGGGGGGCTAGGCGCAGGATCTCCGAGAACTTCACCACATAATCCGATGCCTTGATATTGATCTGGAGGGGCTTGGCAATCTCTTTGGCCTGCGCAATGGCGGTGTTGATAAGGTTTCCGGCAAGGACCATGCATTCCTTTGCCGGAGGAGGTGACCGGGTTAAACCCATAGGAGCTATGAATTCCGACAAAGAAGCGCATGAGTTCAAAAATTCAGAGTATTCAGACTACAGAAATCGAAGACGTAGAATCACTTACTGAATATGCTAGACTTAGCTTGCTAGAGAGTATCCGCCAAGGAGTCCCGTTCTTGTTGGAGGAGCTCGTACGCTTTATGATGGCGTTGATTCTACTCATCGGCAGCTTTCATCTTATCTTTTAAGATCACGATCTCCTCCTTCAAGAGGTTCATCTCCTCGGTGGTGGAGTCCTACTGGGCTTTCATTGATTCTTCATGCATCTTCAGCATGTCCTTCCTCTCCTGCTTGAGGATCTTGTTCTTGCTATCCAGCTCCTGAATATGCTTGGATTACTCGACAATGTCCTTAGCCTTGGCAATGGTTTCTGCAAGTCGGATAAAGCAAAGTACACAATGAGTACTCAGAGAATACACAAGATCAAGTCGGAATACGAAAAAGAAAGGAAAAACAGACGCTTGCTCTTGATGATCTGTTCCTTTAAGAAGGCAGTTTTACCCTTTTCGGCTTACAAGTCCGCGCGCATCTTCTGGTACTTGTCGTTGGCCATGCCCCTCCGAGCATTCTCATTCTATGGAAAAAATAAAAGTTAAACATTGTTTGGTATACTTGGAGCATCTAGCCGGAAAATTTCCACCTAGATGCTTAGGGGCTACAACGAGAGTTTTTAACTTAGCAATATGCTTTGTCTTTCTTTAGGAATCTAGTCGGAACTAGTTCAGTTTTTGATTAGAAGCTTGGGGGCTACAGTATAAAGTTTTTAACTCGGATGTATGCTTAGCTTCTCTTTAAGCATCTAGTCGGAACTAATTCAGTTACAACTAGAAGCTTGGGGGATACAGTATCAAAATTTATAAACATTGTGTATGCTACTCTTAAAGCATCCAGTCGGAATAATTCATTCCACCTATATGCTTGGGGGCTACAGTGAGAAGTTTTCTATCTTAGTCACTCTTAGAGCATTTTAGACGCAAAGACCTATGGTTTCCCGTCTAAATCCTCGGGGGCTACAGTGGGATACTCATATCAAATGTAAAAGGCAAATAAAACTTACAAGTGCAATGATATTGAGGTTGGTAGCACTCTCAGCTAGCACCTTGCCAGAGGATGCATTGTTTCCTTGTAAGATTTATTCTTGCCGGAGAAGATCCTCCAGAACACACGTAGGAGATGTCGGCGCCACACTAGGAACCAGAGAAGTGCTACCCGGCGTAAGTACCGAATAGACTATCTTCGGAAACTCGATGGTCTTCTTGGGTGCAGGGGCGCCGCCTTCGGTAGAAGTACCACCTTCCACCACCATCTTACCGCTACTGATGGCATCCTTAGCCGGAGCTTTAGCCATTTGGTGTGCGGCACTCTCCTGCGTCGCCTGTTCACCGACAACAACGAGCTCTGTGGAAGCGCATGAGTCCACTTCCATGGCGGAAGGGACAGATGTTTGTCTAGCTTGTGAGCTTGTCGGGGCGGACGAAGGCTGGACGGTGGGAGTGATAGGGGCGATGGCGGGAGATGCATCGTGATGCAGCATATCCCTGATGGTTCTAGAAGCCGCTGAAGTTTTGGAGGTCTTCTTCAAGATGGTCGTGGCTTTCTTCCTGAAACGTGAAAAATGAATAAGTACGGGAATAAGACAGATAAATGGAAAATATTGGAGAGAAAGAAGCTTACACAAGAGGGGGTGCTTTGGCAAAGGGGATCCCAGTAACCTTTCTTTTCTCCTCCTCCAGGGCGGCGGTAGTCTTTTTGGAGGCTCCACCCACCGTCTTATTCTTCTTGCATCCGTCGGTAGCGTCAGAGGTGGAGATCTTCCGCTTTTGCCCCAACAGAGCATCGTCGTCAGACACGACGGTGACTTCCTTCATCTTTGGATCATAGATTTGATGAGCCATGCTGTCCTCATCTATGTCGCTAAGCTGTTAAGGTGAAGAACCACCGTGTTAGATGAGATGGTAATGGCTAGATGGAGAACTAGAGTATATGTCATACACGGAAAATAAGCAGTTACCTTTGGGCACTTGCTCTCTACGAACATGTCGTAGGTGATGGTGAAGCTATGCTTCTTGTCCTTCACATTGACGATGTCCTTGAGGCGTATCTTGACGGAGTCGCTCAAGAAGTTGTCCACGGAGATGCGAAGGCTATCCCTTCTATCGTTGGTATACTCGTGCATCAGCTTCGAGCGGTGCTGCAGAGGCTGGATTCGCCTGATGAACTAGCACATGGCTAGGTCCAATCCGGTAAAACCCATCTCTACGAACCACTCTATCCGCCTTATAGCGCGGGAAGCGCCGATGTCGGAGGGAATGGAGGCCTGGGATCTCCATGTCGAAGTTTCGGCGGCTGCTCCATCGACAAAGTCCGGGTACGTTACTTATTGGCCGGCCGAAGGTATATCTGCCCCGTAGAAGTAAGTACGCTGCCAGTTCTTGAAGGAATCGTGGCCGACGATGTCGGGGAAGCGCCGGCTAGGCTGGATCTTGAAGCTAATAGTGCCACAATTTCTAAGTTCGTTCTTGCTGGCTCCGGCTCCGCGCTTGATGGTGAAGAAATATATGAAGATGTCTAGCCTAGGCTTAATCCCTAAGTAACCCTCACAAAGCGCCACGTAATTGCTAAGAACTAGGATACTATTGGGAGAGAGGTTCTGTGGCTGTACTCGGTAATGATTCAAGACAACAAGGAAGAAATTAGAGATGGGCAGGGAGACGCCGCGTACCAACTGTGCTTTGAGGTACACATTTTCTCTGGCTTGGGGAGAAGGTGTGACTTCATCGGTCGGCGCCGCCCGCCAGACGAGCCCCTCCATCGCGGGGAGGTAACCCTCGATGATCAGCTCTTTGATGTCGCGGTCCATGATGTCCGAACCGCGCCAGTCGCCTTTGTGGGAGTCGTACTCCTCCTCCAGCAGCTCCAGCTCCGCTTGATTATGGTCGCCGCCGGTGGTCTCGAGCACCGCGGACCTGGGGATGACCAGGCCCTCTGGGGGCACGACGACGGAGCTCGCCGGCTTCTCCGTGGCTTCGACCGACGCCGCCATCGAAGGGGAGGAGCTGCTGTTGGCCATTGGGTGTGTTTGGAGGTGACTGGTGAGATTGGGAGTTAGGGTTTTTCGTGCGAGGCGAGGAGAGCTCGAGGAGACGCTTGCCTG
The DNA here is from genome assembly GCA_030063025.1 of Avena longiglumis. Taxonomy (NCBI): domain Eukaryota; kingdom Viridiplantae; phylum Streptophyta; class Magnoliopsida; order Poales; family Poaceae; genus Avena; species Avena longiglumis. Next base: position 428,207,470 of record CP125979.1, read on the forward strand.
AGGAAGAAGAAGATACAGGGGATAATGAGGTTAAAAAGTAAATTTTCCACCAAAGTTACTATTTATGATCTCCAGCATCAAGATTTGTGCAGCTTGATCGAATGGTTGTCGTGTAGGCAACGTGTGCGGAGACGTGCGCGGAAATTTCACCACGTACCAACCGTCGCTGCCAACGGTTCGTATCGCTCGTGCGGGAAAAGTGGACATGATTGCGTTCTCTGCATGTGTGAGTTACGAGGCATTGCAGACCTATGTCTACGTTTCCCTAGCTAACATAGGCAGATGAAACATCACATATGAAGATTTTGGCATGGACGGATCCAGTCCGGCTACGGAAGAGTACAATGGAAGATTCAGCAATTCTCCGACTTACAAATTGAAGACGGAGAAAACCTTGTAGGGTTCTTTGGGAGGACAACAAGAAATTGCTTGACGATTTGCCGACATCCATATAGACGGAGCATTCAACGTGAAGAGGAAAGACGGCACAAGATCTCGGAGTTCTCCGGGGGCTACTATTGGGGATATTCTATATGGGTATCCTCATAGCATGTCTCCTATCCGGATAACCCGGTTGGCCCACAGTTGGTAGCATAGCCCATGGCCTGCTGGGCGGCCCAGTTAGATGGATCCAGAAGGGAGGCCCATGCCGGATAAAGGAAGGCTACGGTGGAGTCACCAGTGTACCCGGAGCCTTGGAGTAGAAGACATGCTAGAATAGTAATAGACGGTGTAGGACTCTATAGCCTGTCCGGCTAGGACTTTTCCCTGTACCCTAGGACCTGGCGACTATATAAGTCGGGCCTATGGGAGCCTTTAGGGCACGATCATAGATAACTTCACACAACCTCGCACAACGAACCTATCCCTGTAACTCGGCGTATTGCCCTTATAGTGATTTATAGCAGGAGTAGGATTCCGCCACCGTCATGGGATCTAAACCTAGGTAAGCTGTGTTACCTCGTACCCGTCAACCGTCCGCCTTCCCCCACGTCTCTAAACACACACTGTGAGGACCCCTCCATGGCATACTCATCGGCAATACCATGACATATTGCTCCTTGGTATGTGCCTCCTCCGCTTGTCCAATTAGATTTGTCATTGGTAGATTGTATCTTGAGTATTTTGCTACTATAGGTTTCATGTTGTGTGAGCTTGCATGTTTGTTATTTGCTTGGAGATTTCATTTTGATGCATGTGTAGCACTCTAGCAAGTTCCTATAGTAGTTTCTCATCATTTATCAACTTGGGAATCACTTGGTTTGATGTTTGTCTAAAAAATTTAGAAAGGAAGATGAGTGCATAACCACTGAATCAATATGATTTGATGGTACCTGAGCCAATGAAAGTTCATCGTGAAGGAGTCTTCCCTTCCATATATCCATGCCATGAATTTATGAGAGCCACGGGAATCCTACAGGATTTCCAAACTATGATTACCAATGTAGGGTTGGAACACTTTGGAAGGTGAACCTTTTCCGTATGTCAAGCTAACCATGGATGTGGTGCAGGATTTCCGGTTTACTTGGTCTTCATATAATCCCATGGTCCATTATAAAACATACAATCTAGCTGTCGACCTACCTTTTGCTGATTTCTGTGCAGCAATTAGAGTACCTGATTGGGGATCTTGTGAATAGATCAAGGAGAGGCCTAAGTCACTTATGGATTTATATGCTGAAATTTGCCAAGGTTTCGACTTCTCAAAGGAAAGTGGTAAAATTCGGATCATTCAGTTCCCATCCATTAGATATTTTTCCTATTTCATTACCAAGTATGTTCTTGCTAGGAAGTTATCTTCTTTTGATCTAGCTTTTATCTCAGCTGCTTTGAATAGGGATAGATCTTTTAACATGGGTGCTTTGATAGCTTACCGTATTACCACTAACCACGAGAAGGGTGGAATTTTTGGAGGTCTTATTGCCTCTAGGTTGCTACCTTTCCATGGTTTAGAGCCTTACCATTCAGATTATCGGTTCCACATAGAGAGGCTTGATCTAGATTCCATGGTTCATCATAACTTTGTTTCTCTAGGGGCTACTATGAGAAGTCTATAGTATGAATTATCCTTTGTCAAGCGTGGCTATAGAGGGGGTAGGACTGAGAAAGTAGTTTATCTGCCTGCACCTGCTTTGTTTAATTTTGATAACAGGCAAGCATGGTCACTCACGGAGGAGGAGTTTAACACACACGTGGCGGAGCTCTCCCAGCAAGATAATGTTGGAGAGGATGCCGAAGGTGATTTGGTTCATCCCTCCAACTTGGGAGAGTCTTCATACCAGCAGCCCTCATTTGATTGGGGCACGTCTTATTCTTCATCGCAAGCGCCTGACTATGATCATTCCTATGATGACCCACCAGCTTAGGGTTACTACCCGCGCTATTGAGCCCCGCTTAGGCCAAAAGCCTAAGCTTGGGGGGAGGTATACCAACATCACACTCATGTATATATCATGTTCGTCGGTTCTTTGTATATCCATTGTTTCGCTTTCTTTTTGGTTTTTTGTTTCTGCTTTCTTAAAACACAAAAATACCAAAAATATTTTCATTGTTTCTCTTGGTTTGTTTATTTTCTTTTTATTTGTGGTTTGCCTTAAAGAAAATTCCAAAAAGATTTTGCTTTGTTTGTTTTTCTTGCTTTGTTTGCTTGTTTTAAAGAAATCTAAAACACCAAAAATATTTGTTGTTCTTCTTTGGTTTTGTGAGTTCTTTGCATGGTTCACCCGTCCTCAGTGGAGTTTGGTTTAATGTTATTATTCAATTCACAGAAGTGAAGGGCAATAATGAAGATTAAGACAACTTGAGGTGTGGTAAGAGGCTGGTAACGAACTCTATTTATTTTTATTTTTGTACATATACTCATCATTGTGAGCATGCTTAGTCTGTTCATGTAAGGTGTATGTTATTTATGGATGCTTAGTAGTTCTTGATTTCTTATTATTAGCTCTAGCGTGCTAATAGTTTGTAGCACGTCATATGAATGTTTGCTTGCATTGTTCTATTCATATTTTGTATGATATTGTGGTATCCTCCTCTGAATGTTTCATGTGAATCGACTTGGAACATGCTCACGCATGCATATGCCTAAACAATAGTCAGTACGCCTTGACGATTTATTTTTCCCCAGAGTCCTTGTATCACTTTCATGCCATAATTAGTCTTGTTTTGTTGCAAGCATGATTATGATCGTTATTTATCTCTCCTTAGGCGCTCCTCTCTACTGCTAGCCTTCACTTGCACTGAGTATGATCTCTACTTGTGCATCCAACTCCCCAAAACCAATATTGCAAACAGTGTCAACCATACCTACCTATTAGCATCATTTGCAATTCAGTGCATATTCATTATGCCTTGTTTTCTTCCAAATAAAATGTTTGACTATTTTGAGAAAGTTAGTTAGTAAAACTCTCAAGAACTTGATGGCACACTTTATTCCTTGCACTTAATAAACTTGAACCATTGTGACTATCCATGAAAGTTATGTGCTTGCAAATTATAGGCTGGGAGTTAGCAGAACTGTGCTGTCACGGAGAGCGCTTTCAACACTTATGGATATATATCCAGTTGATACCATGCACTTTTGTTTGTGGATGTCGTCGGTGTGAAATAAAAGGGGAGCTTGTGAGTTCATGGAGTTATATACATGTGTTTGAGAAAAGCCTGGGCCGCTAGCCTAAGCCATGCCTAATCATGTTGGAAACTTGCAGCATTACCATAATGAGCATCTGTGAGGCATCCTCAATACAAACCTATGCAAATAGAAAATAAAAAGATCGCCGAGATGCTCATTGTCTGCTTGCCTTGTCATTTTGATTATGGGATAGCTCCTGTATCATGTGCAAGGGGTACCCTATTGGCGGTTCTCTATGATATGCATGTATTTACGATGACAAGAACTTACAAATAACTAAAGTTGAGTAGCATGAGGAGCGGCCCTCGTACTCAAGGGACATGGGATTTCCAGTTGATGGTCTGTCAAGCATATAACTCATATTGGACCTCACTTTCTCTATTAACCACATGAAGATGCCTATGATAGGGGCAATGAGAGCTCAAAGCTAATGAGTACCTTACTTTCAGGATTTGGAAGCCTTTCAAACTTTTCAAAATATTTTTCACCTCCTTGTTGAGTCACCACTTATTCTATGAGCACCTTCCTGAGAGCATAATTTCCATTCTTGTGTTTGTCTCAAAACTTGGTTAATTATGTCATGACTTTGATGCTTGCACCTTTGATATCTTCATTTCTAGTCTTCACTTGAACTTCAAAGGTGCCTTGGCATTTACATTATGATCTACAAACAAAGGCAAGCGAGATACCACTCTATCATACCTTAGTATGATCATTGCAATGTTGCTTATGTTTATGTTTCATGCTACTTCTTATTATTGAGTTGGTTTCTCTTCATAGCTTGCAATAACTATTGAGTAGACTTAGTTGCATATTTCTTATTATGAATTGTTTAAGTATCAACTCCTGTGTTGAGAATATATACATCATATGAAGCAAATGTGTTCGTGAAAGTTCTTTTATCGCACTTAGTTTTCAACTAAATTGCTTGAGGACAAGCAATATGCTAAGTTGGGGGAGTTGATATGTCGAAAACATATTTACTTTCCCGAACACTTTTGCTATTGTTTCTCCTCTAAACTTGTGTGATTTGGATACAACTAACACGGACTGGTGTTGTTCTCAGCAAAATTACCTTGGTGTCTAGTTTTTGTGCAGAAAATCAACTATCAGGAAAATCCACGGAAAATATGCCAAAAATCCTATTTCACCAGAAGATCCACGAAGCCAGAGTACGAGATGGAGGGGAGCCCTGGTGGTAGATCGGGAAGACTCTGGTGGCATGTCTTTTGGGACTAGGATGGCCAATATTTGGGCTGGCTCTGGTGGTGGTGGTAACACTGGTGATATTGTTATCGGAGAAAATACTGATGGTGGTAATTCTATTGTGGGAAATACACAGAGTAGGGAAGGTGCTATGGAGTCACGGGGGCCTGGTAGATAGCATGGCAGTGTTTACGGGGGATGTACACATGGAAGTTATTCAGAATCTAGTTCCTCCCGTGATTGGTGATATCATCAATCCTCCTGTTGCTTGTGGTCCTCAAAATTTTGAAGATTTTATCAGAGGTTTGTTGAAAGAAAAGGGTAGTGATAAGTACTATGAGATCAAGAAGCGGTATGGATACTGTCTAGGTTATGAGGGTGGGAAAGGTGATGTTGATATGCAAGGTAATGATGAAGATTCTGCTGGGGATTCCTTTGGGTCATCTACTGATAGTGGTGGAGGTGATGAGGAAAGATCTGTGAGGAAAGATACACAGGTTGTGGGTATGGAGATTCTGGTTAATCCTCAGGAGCAGGAAGTGGTGGTTGTTTGGTCTTATCAGCCTGATGTTGTATCTACTCAGGATAGTGTGGGGTCTCAACCTAAAGGGATGTCTAGTGCTGGTGGTGGGGAAGAACAACTTGTGAGGATGAGCTCAAGGATTGTTGATCAAGGTAGCATTATGAGCATGGAGGAAATGCATCTTTCTCAACAAACTAATAGAGATTTGTCAGGTACCAACTTAACTTTTTATAATTACTTTGTTGTTCTAGATGATGATGATATCATTAGTAGAGCTTTAGATATGGGGATTGATGCTGCATCTATTTCATTAGAACATGTTAATTCTTTGAAAGATTTAGAAATTGCTAGACATAGCTTGAATGATACAAAACAGGGTGAGGTTGAAGAAGGTGTGGATCAGAGTGAGAAAGTTTTGTTTCTTGACTAGAAGAAGGATGATAGTGATGAAGGGGAATTTACTCCTGTTGTTTCTAGAAAGAACAGGAAAAGGTTGAAAACATATTTTGGAGGGAAGAATAAAAAGTTAAATGTTGCTGTTGTGAAGGTACACAACTATCAGCCTATGAGTGGTGTTGTGACTGGAGCAAGGGAAAGAAGAACTGTTTTATGATAGGTGCTATTTGAATATTAGAGGTGTGGGGAAGAAGGGGGTGAGTTCTTATTAGGGTGATATATTAAGACATGAAAAGTTCGATTTTATTGGTCTGCAGGAGACTATCAAGAAAGACCATTCTCCTAAAATTTTTTTGGGAAAATTGATCGTATGAATCAATTTTGATGGAGTTGGTTGCCTTCTGTGGGAAGATCTAGGGGAATTCTGGGGGGGGGGGGGGCTACGTTCCTCCAGATTGGTCAAACATGATGTTTCTGTGGGCAGGTTTCATGTTAAGATGAATGTTTTTTATGTCAAAAAGCAGATCCAGTGGCATTTGGTGGTGGTCTATGGGGATGCTCAGGAGGAAAATAAGGAGGTTTTTTTGGTAGAATTAGCTGATGTTTGTCAGGACGAGTCAATTCCTTTACTGGTGGGAGGTGATTTTAATGTGATTCGTTTTGTGTCTGAGAAAAATAAGGGCCATTATTTGAGCAAATGGAGTCGCATTTTGATTCTATTATTAATCCTTATGGTCTGAGAGAAATTCAAATGTCTGGGGGGAGTTCACCTGGTCTAATAATCAGGCAATTCCTACTCTTGAGAAACTTGATAGGATCGTTGTCTGCAAAGAATGGGAGAAGTTGTTTCCTCTCACCACAGTGCATAAGTTGACTAGAGAGGTTTCTGATCATAGTCATCTGATTCTGGACACTATGGAAGGACAGGAAGGTGGCAGTAAGGAGTTCAGGTTTGAGAAAAAATGGCTGCAGAATGTTCAGTTTTTGCCTAGAGTTGAGAAAGCTTGGAAAAAACCTATTGATACGTCCAAAACATATCTACTTTCCCAAACACTTTTGCTATTGTTTCTCCTCTAAACTTGTGTGATTTGTATACAACTAACACGGACTGACACTGTTTTCAGCAGAATTACCTTGGTGTCTAGTTTTTGTGCAGAAAATCAACTATCAGGAAAAATCCCGGAAAATATGCCAAAAATCCCATTTCACCAGAAGATCCACGGAGCCAGAGTACGAGACGGAGGGGAGCCCTAGGTGTCCCAAACCCCCCTGCCGTGCGCGTGGGCCCAGCCCGTGCCTGGGAGGGGTGTGGCCAGCCCAGGCACCCCCTCGGACTCCCTCTTCGCCTATAAGACGCCTCTTGACCTAAAAACCGAGGAGGGTGTGTCGGTTTGTCCAAAAAGAGTTCCGCTGCACCGCCACCACCAGTAGCCGCGATTCGGATCCAGAAACTCCATTCTGGCACCCTGCCGAGACGGGGAATTTGGAGAGGATCATCGCCATCGTCATCACCAATGCCTCTCCATCAACCATCAATGTTTCCCTCATCCATGAGTGAGTAATACCCTGCTGTAGGCTATGGGGATGGTAGGGATTGGATGAGTTCTGTCATGTAATCGAATAAGATTGTTAGGGCATGGTGCCTAGTATCTCTATTATTGTTGTTTGACTTTGTTGCAACTTGTTGTGCTTAATTCTTGTCACTAGGGCCTGAGTGCCATGATCTCAGATCTGAACTTATTATTGAATCATTATGATAGTATTGTTTGTGATCTTATCTACAAGTTGTGTACACATATCATTGTCCGGATCCAAAGGCCCCGAAGTGACAGAAATTGGGACAACTGGAGGGGATGGCTGTGATGTGAGGATCACATGTGTTCCCAGAGTGTTAATTCATTGCTCCGGTGCTCTATGAAAAGGAGCACCTTAATTGCCAGTAGTTTCCTTGAGGCCCCGCTGCAACGGGCTGGCAGGACAAAAGATGTTGTGCAAGTTCTCATTGCGAGCATGCATGACTATATATGGAGCACATGCCTATGATTGTTTAGTACTTGGATGCTTATTCTTATTTATCTGCAATTGCCCTAGATCTTGAAGTTACATGTTTAGACTCGTCCATGCAATGCCCGTCCATCCATACCTATGCCTACCGCACTCATAACCTACTGTTTGCTGCTACTGTTACTGTTGCTCCTATTTTACTGCTGCTGTTGGTTTGCTGTTGCTACTACAAACTGTTGCTACTGATAAACTTCTGTGAGGAAGAATTATTTCTAGGTGCAGCTGAATTGACAACTCAGTTGTTAAGGCTTGCAAGTATTCTTTGGCTCCCCTTTTGTCGAATCAATAAATTGGGTAATACTACCCTCGAAGACTGTTGCGATCCCCTATACTTGTGGGTCATCACCTGTAAGGGGAAAGAGCAGTCTTGATAGTTTGCAGAAAAAATTGAAAAATGTTAGGAATGATCTGAAAGGTTGGGGTGCTCATGTTAGGGGGGTTGAGAAGAAAAGGAAAAAGTATCTAGTGGAAGAATTACAGGAGTTGGAAGCTGTAGAAGAATTAAACTTACTCATTGCAGAACAATTGAAAAGGAAAGCTTCAATTCAGAAAGAGTTAATGGAGGTTCATGAGAATGAAGAGAAATTTTGGCAGAAGAGGTCAAGAGACAGTTGGTTGTTGAGAGGTGACAATAACACTGAATACTTTCACCAGATTGCTAATGGGGTGAGGAGGAAGAAAATGAATTTTCTATGAAAGATGGGGGTTGAGAGGTGTAACATCCCAGGATTAACATCTAGAATTAGAGAGGACACATGTGTGTGCATTGCATTCATGCATCAGAAAATCCGGGGGATTTTCGCGCAAAGCTAAAGAGGCTATAGAGGGATCGGGATCTCTCTTGTTCTGATATAAACATCAGGACAAGTGCAATGGATTTCGACATAACCTTTGGAGAATTCTTGTTTTTAAGGGGAAAGTTATTCAAACATGTATTTGAATTTTAAATTTTTATTCAAATGAATTTTATAATAAATACATAATAAATTATAGAATATTTAATGCTTATAAGAAATGGAAGATAAATTTTATAATAAAGTAATATTACACTCTGGAAATAATAAAATACAATAAAAGTACAAATCAATAATTTATTACATTAATATAAAGGGTACAAAGTACTTTCATTTATACAAATAGGAAAGAATGGTAATACAGAATAATAATAGAAAAGGAAATAACACTGTTATATAAAGGAAAAGAAATAATAGTTAATACATCAATAATATTACCAGGATTCTTTATTCTGTACATGAACATATTACATTGTTCTTACAGGATAATAATAAGATAAACCAAAACTATATTTCCTATCTAATTCTTGATCTTCTCATTATCTCTTTGATCCTGATTTCGGCAAAATAAAAACAACAGACTAACAAAAGTAAAAGAATAAGGGGGTTAGTTTATTAATTGTACTCTCAGATTTGGCCTAGAGATGCTAGATCCTGAATTCATCATTGAGTATGTATTAAAAAGCGGCCAAATCATAGTATATGTTCTTAATCAGATAGTGGCCTCACTATAACATCATTGGCTTAGGGGCAAGTTCCACCAAAGCCAGATAAGAAGGTAAAGAGGTAAAACATCAGGAAATATCAAGGTTGTACTTGATCTGATCCCCAAACCACAACAGGCAAGCAGGCTTCTCACTCACCAGCATGCACTAGTGTGCTGTCAACACCACAGCAGCAGCCAATGCACATAAAAGGGGTAACACAGCCGCAGCACAACATCTAGCCACTGCCTCAGTTTCCAATCTATCTCAAACCACTACTAAGCTCTCAAGAACCCCATAACCAGTATCTGATTATCACTGATCTGTCCACGTTCATCAACAAGAACAATAAATCCTTCCACCAAACCATCACACCTTAGCTCTGCTTTCTCCCATGAGCCATCCTGGAGCTAGGACAAGGGGAAATCAAGGCCAGGCTGCAGCTCCAGTAAAATAAGACCAGACTACAGGAGTAGGAGCTGGACAATGGAAAGAGGAGGAAGGGGAGCCAAGTTGTACCAAGGCAAGAATAATATCCAGCAGATTGGACATGAACCAATCAAGATCCATCACAAGGGCAAGACAACAACACAAGATCAAGTAGTAAGGTACATCAAAGTATCACCAGATCTTGTAGCATCTATTCTTAATAGCCTACATCACTAGGATCATGGTTAGATAAGGGGAACAACATCCAAAATAAATAATTACAGCTACCCTTCAACTAGATCTAGTCTAGGAGGAGGAGGAGCATTTTTTCTCTCAGTCTTGCATAGAGTTGCTATGCAAGGCTCATCATAGAGACAGAAAGCTACAAAATAGTATTTGTTCTTAATTGTATTCTAGCCTTAGCCTTTGCATCATTGGCAGGGGCATAGGCATCAAATCATATAAGCCATGGTCATACTACTGTGAACACTCCAAAGGGAGGCACCACAGTAGTAAGATCACAGCAATAAGAGCCACCAAAATTAATTGCACAATTCAAAGCTTATTAAGCAAGCCACTAGGGAAATGAACCACGGCATTTGACCCACAGGTCAATAGAGTATTTGCAAGCAAAGTAAAGCCATTCTACAAATCATCCTTCATCAGCTAGCCTCAAGTTATTCAAGCAAATGATTTTATCATTTTCCTAGACAAGTAGTCTAGGAATCATCTATAAGGAAATCTTATCTGTCCTTATCAAATTTAAGCCTCATACCATGCATCATTGGCATTTAAATTGTAAATCTCAGCCAGTCAATCCAAATAGCAGATCAAGATTATCTAAATGTGTCACTGAAACAAAAGTTCAGTATACCAAGGGATGGAATGCCAACTATTTAAGTCGCATCCTTAAATTTATTGTTGACAAAGTGGGTAACCACTTAGAATCATTTTTCTAGCTATGTAGCTAGAAATCATACTATATCCAGCAATTGAACTCCTATCACATACCTTAAATCACCATTGTGTTCACTCCCAGTGGGAGGCATCACAGTAGCAACCCTAAAGGTAGTAAAAGGTATTGTACTACTGACAACTGTAAGGGGATTTCTAAGCAAGGTCACAATAGGATACATGAGCAACAATATAGGCAATCATTACAGTTTTCCTGATCATCTGCTAGTAAGCAGTAAATATGTTCATATCATTTTCCTAGTGGAAACTCGGGAATCAAAAATCATAAATTAGATTCACTGTACATATTCATAAGAATGTTACATCTATTCAAGCCATTAAGTTAACATTGCAGCTGAGCACTAGGTTGAATCAACAAAATAGTGAACTGTCCAAATAGACAGTTACAGAATTTAGTATACTGAATTTATTCCACAGTAGCCAATGTCTTATAGGAATATTCTATTAACAGATTGATTCAATAACTCTAATGAGAGATGCATCAATAGCTGTAAGACCCCACCTTTATAAAGGTAAAGGTCCCTGTGATTGCAATGCTAGTCTACACTACTCCTCTGCATCAATCTCCACATCAACAAGGGTAAGACCTGCATTCTCCAAAGCGGTCTTGTACTCATCAACACTAGCAGTCAAGGCCTCAATCTTGGACCTAAGAGCCCTCTTCTGTGAGCGAAGCCTCTCGATCACTCCCTGCTGATGCTCAAGCTCGAAGTCCTTGGCCTCTAGCTCTTCCTTCATCTCCCGGATCTTCTTGTTCATGTTTTCGACTCGTTTCTCCTGGATCTTGAACTTCTTGTCCTGGCTCTCAAACTTGGCCTCCATTTCCTTGACTATCTCGTCTTGCTCCGCGAAGAGCTTGTCCTTCTCTTGGAGCTGAACCTGGAGCTCGTCATTACTAAGCATGACGTTGGTCCTCTCAGTATCTAGGTGTCTAATAAGACCCTCTAGGTCCTAAAGGTACAGACGAATCGGCTCCATTGTATCTCTAGTAGCATCCTCCTACTCTATATCCTCACCCTCCTCGTTGCGTCTCCCGAAGGGGTGCAAGTAAAGACCTCTAAGCTCGGTGGAGTGTCTCCCTACCAGGCGGCCAAGTAACTCCTGCATGACTACATCTAAGCCTTTGTCCTTGTCGTCATACATCAGCTTGAAAGTGATGGTCTGCGTGGTTGGCTCTGTCTAGCGTCCCGGCTGAGTGACTCTGAAGCCCCATAGGTCCTTCCTCTCAAACTTGGTGAGTGGACGTGTCATGATGCTAGGAAGTGGAAGGTTGAGCACACTAGTGAGCTCAATGAGACGAGTACCAAAACGAGTTCCCTTGAACTCCTCTTTTAAGATAGAGAAAAGTTAGAATCAACATCAATGGAGAAAAATCACAAGAGAAAATATCACAAGCACATCTTTTTGCAACAAACACACAAGTCATGGCATACACAAATCCATTACAAACATCAAAGGTTCAACATAACTTAGACAAATTTTTGGAAGTAGAAATGATAAGTGTGGTGGTCCAACTAACGAAGTACGTTACCACTCTCACTCACTAGACAAAATAGCTATCAGGGCATCCTTAGTAGCCATCTGTCTATCTTGTTCACAAGACTCCCATATTAAGTCTATGATGTCTCCCCTTAGTTATTGGTTGGTAGTCTCCAACTCTTGGGTATGCTTCTTTTCTTCTCTAAGATCATTTTGGGTGTTGAGCATTATACACTCGAGTCTATCACCAAGCTCCTTGATGGCATTCCAAGCTGCATTTCTTGTAGAGTCAAAGAATGTCGTGTGCATTTCAGAGTTGGTGACCATGCAGAATCCTGACTCCTTGTGGTTGTCTTCCTTGTTTTTGTACAAGTGAAGTTGCACCCACCAATACTATTCTCCTTCATCCATCACAGGGAATCCCTTGTACATAGCTGCACCATGTATCCCCATGGTAACCATAAGGTTCTTGAGTGCCTTGGGAAATTCAGTCTCACACTCCAAGGTCATGGTCATGAGTGGTCCCTTCCTCACGGATTCGTTTATGGAGTTCATCTACAAATAGAGACGAGAAAGAAGATTAGAAAAGTTTACGATAAGAAAAATACAAGTGTGGAAATTTTTCAAAGTGTTGAAATTTTTTCCTTAGTGGTTTCTAATCCAATCCTAGGGTCATAATCCTACAGGCAACACAATGCTCTGATACCATCTGTAAGACCCCACCTTTATAAAGGTAAAGGTCCCTATGATTGCAATGTTAGTACCTAGATCAATTTCTATCATCCACAGTTTAAGATGAAGTACACAGAAACAAAGGTCATTATTACATCGTCATTTGAAAGATAACATAGTCTTTTACAACTCCATAGCCATAGGCTAGTACAAGAGTTTAACTTAACAATAAAAATAAAAGTATTCATCTTCATGTGCCACAGGCAAGCATGTTGAGTGTAGACTCATAACCCTAATCCTCATCAAAGTAACCTGCAACATCACAAGTTACAGCCATAGTGGGTCCATACATTGGAATAGTATTGGCAAGTGCTACCTTAGTAGAATAATAGTATCTAGCTTCTACATGAATTTGGCTAAGTGTAGCTTAGGCTTGCTTTGCTCAAAATAGGTTTTACCTATTAGTTGAAAACACTAAGTTTTTGTTTGGCAAAAACTCCCAAGGAACTACCAATAGACATTGGTGAACCTTCACCCTTGTTCAACCACAAGTTTTTAACTTCGAAATTGGGATGAGGAGATTCTTGATAACTTCCATGTCTTGATGCTCAAACTGTCCATTGCCGGGGAAACGTCTAAGTACTTAGATTCTTCATTCTATAGAGGTTGTGCACTTTCCCCACAAGACTTGATTTTCATCAAGACAGGACCTTTCAGAAGCCTTCCCTTAGACTAAAATGGACGCGCTCCAAAACTATTATCCCCTACCACCAATATCCATTTGACTAAGTTATTGCAACCTATATGATCCAGACAGAGCCCATAATGCCATGTGGCTGCACTAGAAGCTTCTTAACATATGGCATCTCAAATCCCTTTGTTCCTGGCTGTCATTCCACAAGTGAGATACACAGGGTAAACCATTGGAAAATGGGCCCTGGTAACCACTCAACAAAAATCCACCAAGCAATTACCATTCCACCCAGGTGTTTCATTCACTTAGTTGTTTTATTAAGCAAAAACATAAGTCAAAGACTTAGAAATATTTTTCCATAGCATGTATATAATCCACCCTTGGTTACTACTCGCTAGGCTAAGGATGGCAATAACAAGTATCTTAACTTAGATAAAATTCTAACAATTCTATAACTACTAGGATTTCCCAAGCATAGCATATAGATACTTAGCAAAAATTATCATGCAAGCCCTATACAAAATATTTCTAATGCATAGTCAAAATATTGGGACAAAAGTATTAAGAACTACTTGCCTTGGTAGTTGGGGGAGTAACAACAATCCGCACAGTGACAATCACCACTAGCACCAAAATCTACACATAAAATGATAGCACCAAATTCACATTTCAAATCATCAAACAAAAATATATGAATCCATGCAAATGTCATGTGGTGATTTTTCTAAACCAAGACAGAAAAAACAGTACTGATCAATAAACTAAACATTTATTCACCAAATAAACTTTATTTGTCCTTTAAAAATTTTCCAACTAATTTTTATACACAAAATAAGCCTACAAATGTCTCTGCATAAAATTCTATTTTAACAGAAACAAAATACAAAACTAAGACCATAGATGTGTAGGATTTATTTATGTGATTCCAATGGTATCTTACTTGCATTTTTTGTATAAGCAGAACAAAAGTTATGAATTTTACAAGTTTAAACATTCAAAAATCATTTCTGGAATTTTAAACAGACAGGCTAGGCCACGTGGACTGTTTATATTAGATGATACCGTTTCGCACAGATTCGATCGACGAGGGCCGTTGGATTTAAGTGACTACGCACGGCCCAGATCTAATCGTACCGCTTCACCCTAAGATCTAATTGAGGCCTTTGGATCTAGATCCAATGGATCAGATCTAATTGACCAAGATCCAGCGGCGCGAATGGCGCTGGCGGCGGCGACGCCTCTGGCGGGACACGCCGGCGAGTTCAGAGGTGCAGGGGAGGTGTATGGGTGCTTACCGAGGTCACGAAGAAGTGGAGATGCTCAACGTGGTCACGGTTGGTGCGGGGCCGCACGGACACGAACATAATCGCTCGCCGGAGTTCGTCTCGTCGTCGGGTGCTCTTGGTTGAAGACGAAGGCGACGACCTAGGCCACAAGGGAACAAGCGGCAAGCATTAACATGTGCGCAAGAACCTGGCAAACACAGTCGCGTGAACTAGAGATAGGGGGTGCTCGGAGCTCACCACAATAGCTCGCCGGAGCTCATCGGAACAGTGGTGGTGTGAAGCTAAATACGGGTAGCCTGGCGACGCTCTAGTGGTGCTGGGTGGGGGAAAATGACGCGGAGAGGGAGAGGTTTAAATATCCAGAGCGGGGGAGGGAATTACTCAGCGAATCAATGGCAATCAAGCGCGATTTCATCGGGTTTGAATGGGGAAGAAACTACAGCGGCGAGCTGGTCATCGCGGGATTTGGGGACGAAGGGTGACGTGGCTGCGAGACCCAGTTATCAGCGAGGGGGTGTGCGCGGGCAAGGTGAGAAACAGAGAGGAGAGGGGGGTCCAGGGTGGGCTGGCTAATGGGCTGGTTCTGCTGCTGGGCCTGATTGGTGGCTTCGGCCTTTTCTTTATTCCTTTCTCTTTTTCTTTTTCTAATTGATTTTCCAGGAATCCTTTTCAAATGATTTCAAATGAGTTTGAATTCAAACTCTCTCTGGATTTTTGTAAAGTGAAACATGCACATATTCGAGTATAAAACATTGTTGTTCACTCAAAATTACTTTGGCCCTTTGAAATTAAAATAAAACCATGCCTTAATTATTTATTTCTAAATAGGCATATGAATGGTTTTTGAATTTAGGTTTTTGTTTTGAAATTTTTAACAAGCTTTGGAATCATCATTCAAACCTATAATCAAACCTTATCTGTTTGAAACAAGGCATTCACATTTTGGAGAGTAGAAATAAATCCATTGCCTTATCTACATAAAATATTAGGCAACAATTTACTTCTGTTTTGAATTCTTATTTGAAAAAATGATCCAAATGCTTATGAATGCATGAATGATATGCAAACTTTATAAATCATGATTTTTGGGATGTTACAAATCTAACCCCCTTAAGGTGAATCTCGCCCTCGAGATTCAGATTGGCTAGCAAATAGGTGAGGGTGGTCTTTCCGAAGATCATCTTCTGTTTCCCAAGTTGCTTCTTCGGAATGGTGGTTCCACTGAACTTTGCAGAATTTGATGGTATTTGTCCGAGTAACTCTTTCTGCAGTCTCGGGAATCTTGATAGGTTTTTCCTCATAATTGAGATCACTTTCTAATTGGACCTCTTCCAAAGGTATATTATCCTTCAAAGAAGTCTCTTCCATCTTCGGATGGCATTTATTTAGCTGACTCACATGAAACACATTGTGAACGACAGACAATGATTCAGGCAATTCAATCTCATATGCTACTTCTCCTTTACGGCTCAGAATCTTGAATGGTCCAACATATCTTGGTGCCAATTTTCCTTTGACTCCAAACCTCTTCACTCCACGAAGTGGTGATACTCTAAGATAAGATCTATCACCCACTTCATAGGTGACTTCCCTACGCTTGGGATATGTGTAGCTCTTTTGTCGGGACTGTGCTATCTTCAATCTGTCCTTTACCAACTTGATGTTCTCTTCAACTTCCTTGATTATTTCTGGCCCGAAAAAGTTTCTTTCACCAACACCATTCCATAGCAATGGTTTAGTACACTTTCTCCCATAAAGAAATTCAAATGGTGCCATCTCAATACTGGCTTGATAGCTCTTGTTGTAAGAGAATTCTGCGTAAGGCAGACTTTCATCCCAACTAGCACCATAATCTAGGGCACATGCCCTCAACATATCCTCTGGAATCTGGTTGGTCCTTTCTGTTTGTCCATCAGTCTGGGGATGAAAAGCAGTTCTGAATTCCAATCTCGTTCCCAATGACTCATGTAGTTGCCTCCAAAAATGGGAAGTGAATTGAGTTCCCCTATCAGACACAATACTTTTAGGTACTCCATGTAGACACACAATCCTATTCATATAGATCTTGGCTAACTTAGCGCTTGTATTGGTTGTCTTCACGGGTATGAAATGAGCCACTTTAGTTAGGCGATCTACTACGACCCAAACTTGTCAAGAAATTACATGAACACCTTGTTCATCATGTTCATCAAATAGGCTGGTGCATTTGTCAAACCAAATGGCATCACGGTGTATTCATACAATCCATACCTAGTGGTGAAAGCAGTCTTAGGTATGTCTTGTTTCCTTATCTTAAGCTGAAAATAGCCTGACCGGAGATCAATCTTTGAGAACACACGGGCTCCTTCTAACTGATCAAACAAGTCATTGAATCTGGGCAAATGATACTTGTTCTTGATAGTCACCTCATTGAGTGAATGATAATCTATGCATAACCTTTGACTTCGATCTTTATTTTCCACAAACAAAACTGGTGCTCCCCAAGATGAAGAACTTGGTTGAATAAATCCTTTCTGCAACTGTTCTCCAAGTTGTTTCTTGAGTCCTTTCAACTCATCAACTGACATCTTGTAAGGTCTCTTTGCTATTGGTCCGGATCCTGGCAGCAAGTCAATCAGAAACTCCACATCTCTATCTGGTGGCATTCCCAGCAATTCCTCCGGAAACACATCCGGATATTCTCTCACAATTAGCACACTGTCTATGCTAACCCCATTAAGAGAATTTAGCTTACTCCCTTTTGATTCACAGTTAGACCTGAATCTAATCCGTTTCTTATCCGGGGTTGTGAGTGCGACAGTACGGTTGGCACGATCTAGTACTCCTTCATACTTGGTCATCCAATCCATTCCCAAAATTACATCCAATCCTTGGGAATCTAGGATTATCAGACTAACTGGAAACTTATGCTTTCCAAATTCTATCACTAGATCACGACATCCAAGACTTACTATCATATCTCCACCGGGAGAACTTACTTTTATAGGACACCCAATATTTTCAGTTAGAAATCCATTTCTATCAACAAATGCTCTTGATATGAATGAATGCGATGCACCAGTATCAAAAAGAACAAGTGCTGGAATAGAATTGAGTTTGAACTTACCAGCCACAGCATCAGATTCCTCATATATCTCTTCCACATTGATGTGGTTCACTTGTCCCTTCTGGAAAGGGTTGGGCTTGGTGGTTCCTTCAACCTTATTCTCTGGGCACTCATTTGCATAGTGTCCCATCTTCTTACACTTGAAACACTCAACCTAACTGATATCTCTCTTTGCAGGTTGACTTCCACTGCCATTTCCACCTTCATTGTGGTGGCTCTTGTTTCCACTTTTTTGGTTCTTATACTTGTCATTATCATGACTGCGGTGATGCTTGTTGTCATGATGGCAGTTGTGGTTGTGGTGTTTGTTGTACTTTCCATGTTTGTGTGATCCAGAACTCCCACTATCATCATGATGGGAACGTTTGTGAGACGATCCCGAGATGTGCTTATCAAAGCTGTGCTTCCTTTTCCTGCTCTCAACCTGTTTCATCTTCTTCTCCAAGATGGTAGCCTTGTCACAAAGTGATTGGTAGGTTGGGACATAGGCAACAGATAACTGCAGATTCAATTCATCATTCAGTCCTTCGAGGAATTTCTCCTTCCTTTTGGCATCTGTATCAACTTCATCCGGTGCATAACGCGCCAGATTGTTGAATTCCTCAATGTATTCAGCCACGCTGCGGTGATGCTGCTTCAGATTGTGGAACTCCTTCCTCTTCAAATTCATCACTCCAGATGATATGTGAGTTGTACGAAATCCATCCTCAAAGATAGCCCAAGTCACATCCTCAATGGGAGTGGTGATCTGAAAGTTGTCCCACCAGGTTGCTGCTGGCCCTTCTAGCAGATGTGCTGCAAACCTGACCTTCTCTTTGTCGGTGCAGCCGATAGTCACTAAGTCCTTGTTAACTGAATGTAACCACTCATTGGATACCATTGGATCAGTGGTTCACGAGAACTTTGTAGGCCTCAGTCTTAGAAATCTGGTGAGCATGTCAAATCCAGGTGGATTATTCTGGTTGTTGTTGTTATTCTGATTCTGGTTCTGCATGAAGGTGGTCATCATCTTCATCAGTTGTGCATGTGTTGTCATCAACTGCTGCATCTCGGGAGTGACATTGTTGTTGTTGTTTTGGTTGGGGTTGGCACATCGAGTAGGCATTTGTGGTTTTAATAAGGATAAGAATGAGATACTCATAGATGCTTAACATGCACAATACATCACATAGACAATCACAATAACCAAGCATCAAAATAACATAGAGTTTGAACGACATAAATAACAAGTTCTGGAAAAAGCAAACACACCATAGCAAGCCATCCACATGTTGGATGGTCATTTCGAATCAATAATCAAAGTACAGTAGATGAAAGATAAACGAGTAGTCTACACTACTCCTTTGCATCAATCTCCACATCAACAAGGGTAATACCTAGATTCTCCAAAGCGGTCTTGTACTCATCAACACTAGCAGTCAAGGCCTCAATCTTGTCCCTAAGAGCCCTCTTCTGTGAGTGAAGCCTCTCGATCACTCCCTGCTGATGCTCAAGCTCAAAGTCCTTGGCCTCTAGCTCTTCCTTCATCTCCCAGATCTTCTTGTTCCTGTCTTGGACTCTTTTCTCCTAGCCCTTGAGCTTCTTGTCCTGGCTGTCAAACTTGGCCTCCATTTCCTTGACTATCTCGTCTTGCTCCGCGAAGAGCTTGTCCTTCTCTTGGAGCTGAACCTGGAGCTCGTCATTGCTAAGCATGACGTTGGTACTATCAGTATCTAGGTGTCTAATAAGACCCTCTAGGTCCTAAAGGTACAAATGAATCAGCTCCATTGTCTCTCTAGCAGCATCCTCGTACTCTATATCCTCACCCTCCTCGTTGCGTCTCCCGAAGGGGTGAAAGTAAAGACCTCTAAGCTCGGTGGAGTGTCTCCCTACCAGGCGCCCAAGTAACTCCTGCATGAATACATCTAATCCTTTCTCCTTGCCATCATGCATCATCTTGAAAGTGATGGTCTTCGTTGTTGGCTCCGTCTGGCGTCCCGGCTGGGTGACTCTGAAGCCCCATAGGTCCTTCCTCTCAAAATTAGTGAGTGGAAGTGTCATGATCCTAGGAAGTGGAAGGTTGAGCACACTAGTGAGATCAATGAGACTAGTACCAAAACGAGTTCCCTTGAACTCCTCGGCCGTGTTGATAACAACATTAGGCATCTATTTTTATAAGATAGAGAAAAGTTAGAATCAACATCAATGGAGAAAAATCACAAGAGAAAATATCACAAGCACATCTTTTTGGAACAAACACACAAGTCATGGCATACACAAATAAATTACAAACATCAAAGGTTCAACATAACTTAGAAAAAAATTTGGAAGTAGAAATGATAAGTGTGGTGGTCCAACTAACGAAGTACGTTACAACTCTCACTCACTAGACAAAATAGCTATCAGGGCATCCTTAGTAGCCATATGTCTATCTTGTTCACAAGACTCCCATATTAAGTCTATGATGTCTCCCCTTAGTTGTTGGTTGGTAATCTCTAACTCTTGGGTATGCTTCTTTTCTTCTCTAAGGTCATTTTGGGTGTTGAGCATTCTGCACTTGAGTCTATCACCAAGCTCCTTGATGTCATTCCAAGCTGCATTTCTTGCAGAGTCAAAGAATGTTGCGGGCATTTCAGAGTTGGTGACCATGCAGAATCCTGACTACTTGTGGTTGTCTTCCTTGTTTTTGTACAAGTGAAGTTGCACCCACCAATACTCTTCTCCTTCATCCATCACAGGGAATCCCTTGTACACAGCTGCACCATGTATCCCCATGGTAAACATAAGGTTCTTGAGTGCCTTGGGAAATTCAGTCTCACACTCCAAGGTCATGGTCATGAGTGGTCCCTTCCTCACGGCTTCGTTGATGGACTTCATCTACAAATAGAGATGAGAAAGAAGATTAGAAAAGTTTACGAGAAGAAAAAGACAAGTGTGAAATTTTTTCAAAGTGTTGAAATTTTTTCCTTTGTGGTTTCTAATCCAATCCTAGGGTCATAATCCTACAGGCAACACAGTGCTCTGATACCATCTGTAAGACCCCACCTTTATAAAGGTAAAGGTCCCTATGATTGCAATGCTAGTCCCTGGATCAATTGGTAGCATCCACAATTTAAGATGAAGTACACAGAAACAAAGTTCATTATTACATTGTCATTCCAGAGATAACATAGTCTTTTACAACTCCATAGACATAGGCTAGTACAAGAGTTTAACTTAACAATAAAAATAAAAGTCTTCATCTTCATGTGCCACAGGCAAGCATGTTGAGTGTAGACTCATAACCCTAATCCTCATCAGAGTAACCTGAAACATCACAAGTTACAGCCACAGTGGGTCAATACATTGGAATAGTATTGGCAAGTGATACCTTAGTAGAATAATAGTATCTAGCTTCTACATGAATTTGGCTAAGTGTAGATTAGGCTTGCTTTGCTCAAAATTGGTTCTACCTATCAGTTGAAAAAACTAAGTTTTTGTTTGGCAAAAACTCCCAAGGAACTACCAGTAGACATTGGTGAACCTTCACCCTTGTTCAACCACAAGTTTTTAACTTAGAAATTGGGATGAGGAGATTCTTGATAGATTCCGTGTCTTGATGCTTAAATTGTCCATTGTCGGGGACACGACTAAGTACTTAGATTATTCCTTCTGCAGAGGTGGTGCACTTTCCCCACAAGACTTGATTTTCATCAAGACAGGACCTTTCAGAAGCCTTCCCTTAGACCAAAATGGACGCGCTCCAAACCTATTATCCCCTACCACCAACTATCCATTTGGCTAAGTTATTGCAACCTATATGATCCAGGCAGAGCCCATAATGTCATGTGGCTGCACTAGAAGCTTATTAACATATGGCATCTCAAATCCCTTTGTTCTTGGGTGGCATTCCACAGGTGAGATACACAGGGTAAACCATTGGAAAATTGGCCCTGGTAACCACTCAACAAAAATCCACCAAGCACTTACCATTCCACCAAGGTGTTTCATTCACTTAGTTGTTTTATTAAGCAAAAACATAATCCAAAGACTTAGAATTTTTTTTCCATAGCATGTATATAATCCACCCTTGGTTACTAATAGCTAGGCTAAGCATGGCAATAGCAAGTATCTTAACTTAGATAAAATTCTAACAATTCTACAACTACTAGGATTTCCCAAGCATAACATATAGATACTTAGCAAAAATTATCATGCAAGCCCTATACAAAATATTTCTAATGCATAGTCAAAATATTGGGACAAAATTATGAAGCACCACTTGCCTTGGTAGTTAGGGGAGTAACAACAATCCTCACAGTCACAATCACCACTAGGACCAAAATCTACACATAAAATGATAGCACCAAATTCACATTTCAAATCATCAAACAAAAATATATGAATGCATGCAAATGTCATGTGATGATTTTTCTAAACCAACCAAGACAAGAAAACCAGTAATGATCAATAAACTAAACATTTATTCACAAAATAAACTTTATTTGGCCTTTAAACATTTTCCAACTAATTTTTATACACAAAATAAGCCTACAAATGTCTCTGCATAAAATTCTATTTTAACAGAAACAAAATACTAAACTAAGCCCATAGATGTGTAGGATTTATTTTTGTGATTCCAATGGTATCTTATTTGCATTTTTTGTATAAGCAGAACAAAATTTATGTATTTTACAAGTTAAAACATTCAAAAATCATTTCTGGATTTTTAAACAGACAGCCTAGGCCACGTGGACTGTTTCTATTGGCTGACACCGTTTCACGCGGATCGATCAACGAGGGTCGTTGGATTTAAGTGACTGTGCACGGCCCAGATCTAATCGTACCGTTTCACCCTAAGATCTAATCGAGGCCTTTGGATCTAGATCCAATGGATCAGATTTAATTGACCAAGATCCATCGGCGCGAATGGCACTGGCGGCAGCGACGCCTTTGGCGGTGACACGCCGGCAAGGTCAGAGGTGCAGGGGAGGTGCGCTAGTGCTTACCGAGGTCGCGAAGATGTGGAGATGCTCAATGTGGTCGCGGTTGGGGCGGGGCCGCACAGACACGAACATAATCGCTTGCCGGAGTTCGTCTCGTCATCGGGTGCTCTCGGTTGAAGACGAAGGCGACGACCTAGGCCACAAGGGAACAAGCGGCAAGCATTAACATGTGCGCAAGAACCTGGAGAACAGAGTTGCGTGAACAGAGCTCACCACAATAGCTCGCCGGAGCTCGTCGGAACAACGCCGGTGTGAAGCTAAATACGGGTAGCCTGGCGGCGCTCTGCTGGTGCAGGGTGGGGGGAAATGACACGGAGAGGGAGAGGTTTAAATAGCCAGAGAGGGGGAGGGAATTACTCGCCGAATCAATGGCAATCAAGCGCGATTTAATCGGGTTTGAATGGGGAAGAAACTACAGCGGCGAGATGGTCGTCGCGGGATTTGGGGACGAAGGGTGACATGGCTGCGGGACCTAGTTATCAGCGAGGGGGTGTGCGCGGGCGGGGTGAGAAACAGAGAGGAGAGGGCGGTCCCGGGTGGTCTGGCTAATGGGCTGGTTCTGTTGCTGGGCCTGATTGGTGGCGCCGGCCTTTTCTTTATTCGTTTCTCTTTTTCTTTTTCTAATTGATTTTCCAGGAATCCTTTTCAAATGATTTCAAATGAGTTTGAATTCAAACTCTCTCTGGATTTTTGTAAAGTGAAACATGCACATATTTGAGTCATTGCTGTTCACTCAAAATTACTTTGGCCCTTTGAAATTAAAATAAAACCATGCCTTAATTATTTATTTCTAAATAGGCATATGAATGGTTTTTTGAATTTAGGATTTTGTTTCGAAATTTCAAGGCATTCACATTTTGGAGAGTAGAAATAAATCCATTGCCTTATCTACATAAAATATTAGGCAACAATTTACTTCTGTTTTGAATTCTTATTTGAAAAAAATGATCCAACTGCTTATGAATGCATGAATGATATGCAAACTTTATAAATCATGATTTTTGGGATGTTACAATAGCAATCCGGGTCAACATCACCTTACTGTCATATTTGACAGTCACAAACATTCAGTGAACAACATTTTAAAGAAAACTCCAGGGTAGTAGCCTGTATTGACTCCTAGGCCAAACAAGAGATTAGACAGGAGAGGAAGTAATAGAGGAGGAGAGGTTACTTACCCGGATGTCCTCGCCTAGCAAGACGAGGAAGTAGAGAGGTCGACGACGGCTGATATGGCACGGCGGCACAGGGAGAGCGGTGGCACTCGACCTGCACCGAGCCGCAAGCAGTAGTCCACCAGGGTCGAGGAGCGCGCTGTGAAGCTCCAGGAAGCCATGAGTTTGGCGGTATAGCACCACCACAAGCACACAACAGAAACCTAGCACCGGAAATAAGAGGGGGCGAGCCCGATGGCCTTAGAGGTAAATCGGACTGGAGGGTTAGGTTGTATAGAAGGAGGTAGAGCTCCGGCGACCGGTGGTAATAACCGGGACGGTCTACCCCGCCGGAATCTGGCAGGCGGCGCTGACATTGTCGCTGCCAAGTGGGGAGTGAGAGGGATGAGCTGTGTATGCGGTGTGCGTCGAGAGAAAGGGAGAAGGGTCTGGGTGGGGGCTGGATCCAACTCGAATTGGGTCGGCCTATTGGGACAGACCTATAAGGTCCGGTTGGACTAGATCCATTTCACCCAATTGGGCCACACCCCAACTACTTGTCCATCACCAAACAATCTTGCCATCAAATATCTTTATAAAAATATTACCAAATGAGAATAATGCTTATAAAATTCATATAAAATCCTAAAATAGATCAAATGGTTAATAAAAATGTCACATCCCAAAATTTTCCAAATTTTGTAATGTGGAAAATAAATAAACAAAATAAATAATTGTTGAAATTTAGGGTGAAAAGAAAATTTTGATTCCAAATGGAAACTTAAAAATCCCATCTTGAGCAAACTTCGATTAATATTTGAATCAAACTAAAATTCAAATCAAGTGAAATGCATTCTTCATAAATGCATCTGGAAAATTTAAACACTTGGAAAATAAATCAAAACCCTAAAACCCTAATGGGAGTTTTCCAAGATATCTCTAAGACCATGGTTTTGATCCATATAAAAATTTTCAACAAACATTTGCAAATGATCAATAATGACAAATAAAAATATTATAAAACCATAGAAATTGATTTCATTCAATTTGGAACCATAGATAAAATCTTAAGAGTTTAATAAGATAAGGAAATTGAATTTCCAAAGCTAATAAAGCACCTATCTAGAAATCCATACCAAATAGTGAGAAAATAATCCTAAATACATTTAAAAGGATAAATAAATATTAAATAAGATTTTACAAATTGGAATTACCAACTTTGGATCTATAAATAAAAAGATATGGATTTTATGAGATAAAGAAATAAATATTAAATGAGGAATATTTAAAGGCCAAATTAAAACTTGGCCAAGACCATAAACAAATGGAATATACATAATCCAAGTTCAAATGAAATAAATGGATAAATAATATTGAAATAAAATAATATGGCCCCAACCAAATTCTATTCCATTTGATTAAGACAAATCCCTAATAGAAATGATTAATTAAATCAGGGGAAAATAATTGGAATTTACCCAAGTGGAATAAAAGTTATTTAATTAACTCAAATGAAATAAAAGAATCATTTAAATAAAGTTATATGGAATTAAAACCATATTTGAATTTCATTGGAATAAAAACAATTGCCCAAATTAAAATGATTAATAATCACATTAAAATACTATAAATAATTCAGGGTGAATTATTTGACACCCTAATAAATAAATAAATAAAACCTACTGAATAGGTTTAGTAAAAATATGGATTTCAAATAAAGTTTTAAAACACATTAAAACCTATTTGAAATAAAGACAAATGTCCATTTATAAAATAAATAAAAGACCCTAAAAAGAATAAAAGAATTATTCTAAATTTGACCTTAGAATGAACTAAGAATCAGTATTTGAATATACACAAAGTTTGGTTGAAATTTGAATTCAAATTGTTGTTTGAAATGATTAAACAAAATCAAAACAGAATAATAGAAATGGAAAAAGAAAAAGTTTCTGTATAAAAAAATGAAACAAGGCCAGCCCAGCTAGTCCGGCCCATCTAGCCCAACTAACCCCCTCTCCCCGAAACGTTTTTCTCACCGCAGAATAGACCCACTCAGTTGCTGACTGCTAGGTCCCACTCTTCCTCTCTCTCTCTCGCTGTCAACCAGACCCCACCGGTCAGGTCTTCCCTCCTACACCGCTACGACCTCGCCCCTCACCTCACCGGCCGTGTTCTGTCGTTTAAAACTCGAATCAATTCGAGTTATTGCCGCGACAATTACTCCCTCGACCACGCTCATATAACCGCCTCCCTCTCCCCTCCCTTTTCCCTCAGACGCCGCTGCAAGAGAGCCCCCAGGCCATCCCCATTCCCACTTGCACTGCCGCTGCCTCCGACGAGATCATCATCGAATTCCGGTGAGCCCCGCATCCCCCTCTGCCAATGGTTCAGACTATCTTATTCTCCATCCCCATACGCACCTACTGACACCCTCCGCTTGCTCGCGCATGCTCTAGAAGCTCGACTCCGACCTCTCCTACTCGTTGTAGTCGTCTGCCCCATCTCCGGCAAGCAATAGCCGTCGTCCCCGTGCGTCCCTTGCTCCCTGGTGAGTTTTCCCACACTCCCCGAACACGCGCGCACCTCACTGACGTGCTGTCTTGCTCACTTGCGTCCCAGGTACTCGTCTCCGACAAGAACTGTGCGTGACCCGACGACAACAACCTCTCCGGCAAGGAATCCACGAAGACTTCGTGCGTCCCCTGTCCTACATCGACCACCTTGAGAACCAGCTCTTCACGGCGAACCCAGTGAGCAAATTTCCCCTCTCCCTTGCTTCCTATTTTCACCAGAACACTCCTGCCCGAGCGCGCTTCCGCCAGTGCCGCTCGTTCTAGGTCAAACGCGCAGCAACCGTTGGATCTGGATCGCGTGGATAGGAATAGATGACTTAAACGAAAGGGTATGAGAGCATCTGTGCTGTGTGATTCACATTAGATCCAACGATCCTCAGTGCGTGATCCGAACGAACTGGTACCAGCCTATAGAAATGCGCCATGTGGCCAGACTCTGATTTTTAAAACAGAATTTGATCTATTGGATATGTAAACTTGCAAAATTCATAACTTTCAATCCACACTTCCAAATTTTACAAATTTTATATCAATGGAATCAGCAAAACAAGTACTTTTCAACCATGCACTTTTTTTAATAAATTGCTTCAGGTAAAATGGTTTTTTTGCAGAAACTTCTGTAAGCATAATTTGAATATAAAATTCATTCTAAATTTTGTTTTATAAGACCTTTGGCAAATGGATTGTTTTGAATCTACTAA
The DNA here is from genome assembly GCA_030063025.1 of Avena longiglumis. Lineage (NCBI taxonomy): Eukaryota > Viridiplantae > Streptophyta > Magnoliopsida > Poales > Poaceae > Avena > Avena longiglumis. Next base: position 428,234,821 of record CP125979.1, read on the forward strand.
CCATATAAACTAACTTGTGCATTCAAAAACATATTTGGTGAAGCAAGAGAATAAATCTTTGAATTAAAGCATTTCTAGTCAAATAAAAATGTTGTTTATATGTTAAAAATACTTTTTGGAGAAAAATCTTTGGGAAATGATTTGGATTAAACTCTCTGACCCCAAACACCAAGTTTTAGAATTAAAAATGTATTTGGTGAACCCTGTAAAGATTATTGCATTGCTAAAGGCATTCTCAACTACATAAAATATTGATTTGGTTTAAAAATGATTTATAAGTAAAATCTTTTGAAAATGATTTTTCCACTTATATAAATGACCAATAGATGTTTTAGAATGTTTATAACCTATTAGAAACCACTTTTGTAAATAAAACAATCTTTGGCATGCTTGCATGCATTACTTTATTTTTGTTACTTTATGTGATGTTTTCTTGAATGGTAGAATGAATATTGCTTGCTTGGTTGAATTGTAGTGGAATTTGAAGAGTGTGAATATTGCAAGATCAAGGAGTGAACTTATATTCTCTACCAAAAAGGCAAGTTATGCTCCATACTTTTGTCCCATTATTTTCACTATGCATTAGTGATATTTTAAGTAGGACTTGCATGGAAATTTTGCTAAGTATAAACTATGCCATGGGAAATCCTAGTAGATGAAACCTTAGTAGAAATTTCCTAAGTTAAGATTCCTACTACTTTCATGCTTAGCTTAGCTAGTAGAAAACAAGGGTGCAATATATTCATACTATGGAACATTTCTAAGTCAAGGACTTGTGTTTTGTTTAATAAAACAACTAAGTGAATGAATCACCTGGGTGGAATGGAAGGAATGGTTTGTGTTGAGTGGTTACACACGGCCCATTTCTATGGTTTACCTTATGTATCTCACTTGTGGATGGCCACCCAGGAACAAAGAGATTTGAGATGTCAAATGTTGAGAAGCTTCAAGTGCAGCCACTTGGCATTATGGGATCTGCCTGGATCATATAGGTTGAAATAACTTAGCCAAATGGACAGTTGGTGGTAGGGGATTGATAGGTCGGAATGCGTCCATTCTGGTCTAAGGGAAGGCTTCTGAAAGATCTTGTCTTGGTGAAACCAAGTCTTGTGGGGAAAGTGCACCACCTTTGCAGAGTGTAAAATCCAAGTACTTAGCCATGTCCCTAGCAAAGGAAAATTTGAGCATCAAGACATGGAAGCTATCAAGAATCTCCTCATCCCAATTTCTAAGTTAAAATTTTGTGGTTGAACAAGGGTTGAAGGATCACCAATTTCTATTGGGAGATGCCTTGTATGATTTTGACAAACAAAAACTTAGTGTTTTCAAATGATAAGGAAAATCTATTTTGAGAAAAGCAAGCCTAAGCTCCACTTAGCCAAATGCATATAGATGATAGACTCCACTATACTACGAAAGTATCACTTGCCAATACAATTCAAATGTATTGACCCTTGTGGCTGTAATTTATTATGTTGCAGGTTTGTTTGATGTTAGTGAAGTGTGTTGATTAGGATTACAAGTCTACAACCAACATGTTTGCCTGTGGCACTTTGAAGATGAAGGACTCCATGCTAAAGTTATTTATGCTGCATTGTAATGAGATAGCCAAATGAGATATGTAAGATGTAATAAATTATTTTATTCCTGGTTATAAAGTTGTATATGACTTTTGTTTCTTGATATTACATCTTAACTGTGGATGCTAGCTATTGATCCAGGGACTAGCATTGTAAACACAGGGATCTCTACCTTATTAACGGTTGGGATCTCTACAGGTGGTATCAGAGCACTGTGTTGCCTGTAGGATTGTAACCCTAGGATTGGACAAAACCCCTTAGAAAACTTGGAGTTGTATTTGTTCCAAAACTTATTTACAAACAATCTTGTAAACTCTTTCCTCAACCTTTTGGTTTTAACTCTACATCTCTTCTATTTCAAACTTGATGGATAAAGCCTCCACCATGAGCAAAGACTTCAACATGAGCAAAGGACTTCACCAACTCAAATGACTTCAACATCATCAAGGACTTCAACTTTATTTTCACCAAGGACTTCAACTTGGATATCACTAAGGACTACAAGTGAGACAAGAAATATTACTCAAGACTTGAAGACTAAGGAAACACAACTTAGAAGGAACCATCATCACCTTTGAAGGTTTGTGACCAAGATTCAAGAAATTCTCCAAGCATACAAAGATCTTGTTCATGAAGAATCAACTAAGAATGAATAAATGATCTCAAGTGAACCATATAGTTGGACCACCATATTTAGTTTAAAGCAAACCCACCAACCTATGTGGTGTAGCAAAAATGTTTTGTTGCCTGAAAATGTGCTTGAAACTTGTTGTTTGAGTGAAATGTTTGTTTGTGATTGCTTGCACATTGCTTGTGTGAATTGTGATGTGTGTGATTAGAATTATTCCCTTATAAATCTTTTGCCTATTCTAATCCCAATCCAACCCAAACAGATGACTACTCCAAGAAACTCCAACATCAAGAATGGTGACAACAACAACCAAGAGATGCACATGAGAGAACTCATAGTAACACAAACCCAGTTGAATCAAGTGACAACTCAGTTTTTAGCCAGCAACAATGAGTTAGACCCAACCATGCAAAGGTTTTTGGAAACCCAATCTCAATTGATGCAAAAGGTGGCAAATCAAATGATAAACATGGGAGATAACCCTTCCCAAGGAGTTTATGACAACAAGGATGTCAAGGATGATATTCTAGAAGGAACTCAAGCTTGCAATATTTGTGGAGACAAGGATCACACTTCCAAAGAGCATAAAGATCAATGCCCAAATTTTGAAGAGAAACATCCAACTAATCAATGCCCCACATCTCAAGCTACTTGTTTCCGATGTGAAGGAAATAATCATGCCCCTATCCAATGCCCCATCTATTCCATAGTTCAACAAAGGAAACAAGGTGGAGTGCATCAAAAGTTTGTAAACCCTCAGGAGGGAATAACTTTTATCAAGAAGGATGAAGGCAAAGTCGGAACCATGCCTCATAAGGCCAAATCCAAAGTGACCACAAAGTGTTGCTACTGTTGTGAAGAAGAAGGTCATATCTCTAGTAACTGCCCCAAGAAGAGAGAAAGATTTCCCACCTTTGTGGTGAAGTATTAAGAGCATGAACTAGAAGAACTCCTAGCTTTGGAGAGACCCAAAAAGAAGAAGAAGGACATAAGCCAGTTGCAATGTTGCAATTGCAAAGAGATGGGACACTATGCCAATGAATGTCTAGAGAAGAAGAAGAAGTATAAGGAAATCAGCCAAGTGTGGTGCAACAACTGCAAACAGCTAGGCCATTATGTGTCAACTTGTCCACAGAAGATACGTGAAGAACTCAATCTTGTCACATGTTACAATTGTGGTGATCAAGGACATTATGCAAGCAATTGTCCAGAAAAGATGAAGCACAAGATAAACAAGCCTATGAAGGATCTCAGCCTTGTCACATGTTTCAAGTGTGGAAACAAAGGACACTATGCAGATGTTTGCCCAGAGAAGATTCATCAAGATCCCAAGCAAGCCAAGATGTAATCTAGTTGGAAATCTTTTAAGGGTGGTAGTACCCTAGTTTCTTTGAGCCAACTTGTAACCCCTATCTTTCCCAAATCTCGGGACGAGATTTCTTTTAAGGGTGGTAGACTGTCACTGAAGGGTTTCGCGACATAGTAAATCAAAATTTTCTACGGAGCGAACAGAGGGAAAGCCAAGATCTAATCTAGGAGATGCAAACAACGAGAGAGATTGGATTAGATCTTCATACCCTTGTAGATTCAGCACAATGGAACGCTCATCGAACATGGGTGATGTAGTCGACTCGCTTCTCCTCCTCGCGATCCGATCCGATCTAGCACCACAAGTGGCGGTGCCTCCGTGAGATGCACACGCAGCACTCGATGCCTCCTCCTTCCTCGGACCAGCGAGTATGGTGGAGAGATAGATTGGATCTACAACACGACGGCGTGGTGTATATGGTGGAGAATTCCTGCAGCAGGGCTTCGCCTACAAACAGTCGGGAGGGAGAGAGGAAGGTAGCAAGGCTAGGGCTTGGAGGAAGGTGTGTGTGGGGAGGCGCACCACCCTCTATATATAGAGGGGGCGGCCAGCCCTGCCCTACTCCAAGCCTATCTCTAGTTTAAACAATTTAAACTCTCCTTATCTAGAAATCCTATCTCTAGTTTAAACGATTTAAACTCTCCCTTATCTAGAAATTCTATCCCGAGATTTAAACGAGTCAAATCTCTAGAATCGGCTGGGCCCTATGGGGTTTGTGCCCTGGCCCAATGCGCCAGGACACTCCCTCATAACCCATGCCCCTCCCGGAAGGTGGGGCCACGTTGGTCCCTTCCGGAAGGTTCTAGAAGCTTCGGTACAATACCGATTAACCCGAACAATTCGAACTCCAAAACTGCCTTTATATGAATCTTATTCTCCGGACCATTCCGGAACCTCTCGTGATGTCCCGGATCCCATCCGAGACTCCGAACAAAAATTCATAAACCAATTATCCAATCTATCCTAGCGTCGAGATACGTTAAGTGTGTGACCCTGCGGGTTCGAGAATATGCATATGATCTTCTATCAATAATCAACAGCGGGTGCAGGCACCCATACTGACTCCCACACATGCATCGATGATCATATCGGATGAACCACAATGCCAGGATTCAATCAATCCCATATATATATTCCCTTCGTCTCGCGATATTTTACTTGCCGAGATTCGATCGCGTCGGCCATACCTAGTTCAATCTCGCTCACAAAGAAGTACTTTACTCTTCCGTAATCCGATATCACTTTGTGATTAACTCCTTAACCACATGCTTGCAAGCGGTGTTGATATCGACACCGAGTGGGCCCAAGTATATCTCTCCGACTTGGGAGGGACAAATCCCATCTCGATACATACAACCCAATGATACTTTCCGATCACCGAGAGACACCTTTATGATCACCCTCTCATAGGATGACGTTTGATGACCTCAAAGCTTTCTTCCGATACCAGGGAGTTGCATTTTCTCATGGTCTAAGGAATACAATATTTGACATAGGAAAAGCTTCGCAAAGATGAACACGATGAAACGATCTAATTGCTTCGCTTAGTTTGTACATCCATCATATCATTCTCCCAATGATATGATCTCATTATCAATTGACAACTCATGTCTATGGTTAGGAAACCTTAACCATCATTGATCAATGAGCTAGTCCTTAGAGGCATACCAGGGACACGGTGTTGTTCACAAACCACACAAGTATTAATGTTTCCGCTTAATAGAATTCTAGCATGGAATATAAACTTTATCATGAACAAGAATTATAATAATAACATCTTTATTATTGCCTCTAGGGCATAATTCCAACAGTCCCCCACTTGCACTAAAGTCAATAATCTAGTTTACATTTGGCAACAATCTCACACCCATGGCACTGAGGTGTTGATCATGTTTTACACGTGGAAGAGGTTTAGTCAATGGATCTGCGACATTCAGATCCGTATGTACTTTGCTAATCTTCAGATATCCATCTGCTATATAATCTCGGATTATATGAAACTTGCGGTTGATATGCTTGGTCTTTGGATGATATCTTGGTTCCTTAGCGAGTGCTATGGCGCCAGTGTTGTCACACAATATCTCCAGTGGGTCCAATGCACTTGGAACCATGCCAAGCTCAGTGATGAAGTTTCTGATCCAAACTCCTTCACTTGACGCTTCTGCAGCAGCCATGTATTCCGCTTCTACTGTAGATCCCGCGATCACGCTTTGCTTGCAGCTTCTCCAGCTCATAGCTCCTCCATTCAAAATATAAACGTATCCTGTCTGAGATTTAGAATCATCCTTGTCGGTGTCGAAACTAGCATCGACGTAACCTTTTACGACAAGTTGTTCATCACCCCCATAGACTAAGAACATTTCTTTAGTTCTATTTAGGTACTTTAGGATGTTCTTCACGGCTGTCCAGTGTTCCACTCCTGGATCACTTTGATATCTCGTCAAACTAAGAGCATTGGACACATCCGTCTAGTACACAAGATGGCATACATGATGGAACCTATGGCGAGGCATAAGGCACTTTGCTCATAGCTTCCCTATCATTTACCGTAGTGGACATCGAGCCTTGCTCAATATCTTACGACAACATAGGCCTGAACCTTTCTTTGCCTTATCCATTCTGAACCTTTTCAGAATTTTGTCTAGGTATGTACTCTGGCTTAAAGCTATCAGGCGTCTTTGTCTATCTCTATAGATTTTGATGCCCAATATATAAGCAGCTTCACCTAGGTCTTTCATTGAAAAACACTTGTTCAAATAACTCTTCACATCGTTAAGCATGTTGATGTCATTTCCAATAATCAATATGTCATCCACATATAGTACCAGAAACGTCACCGAGCTCCCACTCACTTTCTTGTAGATACAAGCTTCATAGCAATTTGGAACAAATCCAAAGCTCTTGATCACTTGATCAAAACGAAGGTTCCAACTCCGAGATGCTTGCTTCAGTCCATAAATGGAACGCTGAAGTTTGCATACTTTACTAGCATCCTTAGGATCGACAAAACCTTCGGGTTGCATCATATACAACTCTTCATCAATGTTGCCATTGAGGAAAGCAGTCTTGACATCCATCTGCCATATTTCATAATCATGAAACGCAGCAATTGCTAATAAAATCCGAATGGACTTAAACATCTCTACGGGAGAGAAAGTCTCATCGTAGTCAACACCTTGAACTTGTCTAAAACCTTTTGCGACAAGCCGTGCTTTATAGACGGTAACATTACCATCCGCGTCCGTTTTCTTCTTGAAGATCCATTTGCAATCAACGGCGTTTCGGTCGCTAGGAGGGTCCACCAAAGTCCATACTTGGTTTTCGCTCATGGATCCCAATTCGGATTTCATGGCTTCTAGCCATTTCTCAGAGTCTGGGCTCATCATCGCTTCCTCATAGTTCGTAGGTTCACTGTCTTCTACTAACAAGACAGTCAAGACAGGGTTGTCGTACCACTCAGGAGGGGCATGCGACCTTGTCGACCTGCGACGTTCAGTAGCAGCATCGTCTGAAGCTTCATGATCCTTGTCATTAGCTTCCTCTATTGTTGGTGCAGGCGGCACTGGAACAATTTCAGGTGCTGCGCTACTCTCCAATTCAAGAGAAGGTTCAATAACCTCGTCTAGCTCTACTTTCCTCCCACTCACTTCTTTCAAGAGAAACTCCTTCTCAAGAAAGGAACCGTTCTTTGCGACAAACACTTTGCCTTCGGTTCTGTGATAGAAGGTATACCCAATAGTTTCCTTAGGGTATCCTATGAAGACGCATTTCTCCGCTTTGGGTTCGAGCTTGTCCGGCATCAACTTCTTGACGTAAGCTTCGCATCCCCAAACTTTAAGAAACAACAACTTAGGTTTAGCACCAAACCACAGTTCATACGGCGTCGTCTCAACGGATTTAGATGGAGCCCTATTTAAAGTGAATGCAGCGGTTTGTAATGCATAACCCCAAAATGATAACGGCAAATCAGTAAGAGACATCATCGATCGGACCATATCTAATAGGGTTCGATTCCGGCGTTCAGACACACCATTGCGCTGTGGTGTTCCGGGTGGCGTGAGTTGCGAAACAATTCCGCTTGCTTTAAGATGCGTGAGAAAATCATAACTCAAATATTCACCTCGACAATCGGATCGTAGAAATTTAATTTTCCTGTTATGATGGTTTTCCACTTCGTTCTGAAATTCTTTGAACTTTTCAAACGTTTCAGATTTATGTTTCATTAAAGTGATATACCCATATCTACTTAAGTCATCAGTAAAAGTGAGAAAATAGTGATATCCACCGTGCGTCGAAACACTCATCGGTCCGCATACATCGGTATGTATGATTTCCAACAAGTCCGTTGCTCGCTCCATCATACCGGAGAACGGGGTTTTGATCATCTTGCCCATGAGGCATGGTTCGCATGTGTCAAATGATTCAAAATCAAGAGACTCCAAAAGTCCATCAGAATGGAGTTTCTTCATGCGCTTTACACCAATATGACCTAGACGACAATGCCACAAATAAGTAGTATTATCACTATCTACTTTGCATCTCTTAGCCTCAATGTTATGGATGTGTGTTTCATCCCTTTCGAGATTTAGAAGAAATAAACCATTCACAAGAGGTGCATGACCATAAAAGATGTTACTCATATAAATAGAACAACCATTATTCTCCGATTTAAATGAATAACCGTCTTGCAATAAACACGATCCGGAAATGATGTTCATGCTCAACGCAGGCACATAATAACATTTATTGAGGTTTAAAACTAATCCCGAAGGTAAAACTAAGGAGAGCGTGCCAACGGCCATCACATCAACTCTTGATCCGTTGCCAACGCGCATCGTCACCTCATCCCTCGCAAGCCGCCGTCTATTCCGTAGCTCCTGTTTCGAGTTACAAATATTAGCAACTGAACCAGTATCAAATACCCAGGCACTACAACGAGGGCTAGTAAGGAAAACATCAATAACATGTATATCAAATATACCTTTGATGGTGCCAGCCTTCTTGTCCGCTAAGTACTTCGGACAGTTGTGCTTCCAGTGACCCTTGTCCTTGCAATAGAAGCACTCAGTGTCCGGCTTGGGACCAGACCTGAGCTTCTTCTCAGCAGGGGCATTGCGCTTGCCGCCGCCCTTCTTGAAGGGATTCTTTGCTCCCTTACCTTTCTTAAAGGAGGGCTTGTTGACCATCAACACATGATTATCCTTCTTGATGTCCACTTCCGCAGCCTTCAGCTTTGCGAAGAGCTCGGTGATCGTATCAGTGGAACCAATCTGATTATGAGTCACTACAAAACTTTTGTAGCTGGGAGGGAGTGATTGCAGAACCCTGTCAATCTTGAGCTCCTCTGGAATCGTGCATTCCAGTTGCTCAAGGCGTTGAGTGTAGCCCGACATCTTTATGGCGTGCTCACTAACGGAACTCCCTTCCTCCATCTTGCAGTTAAAGAACTTCTCAGAGATCTCATATCTCTCGAGCGGGCTTGAGTGCGAAACATGGTTTTCAGCTCCTCGAGAATCTCAAAGGGCCCGGATAGGTTTCAAAACGATTTTGAAGCTCGGTTCCATAGCAAACAACATGGTGCTCTTAATCACACCATAATCATCTTCTTGTGACGATAGACAGCTTTCTCATCGATCGGTAGCGATTAGGGGGTCACCTAACGCTTTACCTAGGACATAGTCCTTTTGTTCGCCAGACAGAATGATTCTTAGATTGCGGAACCAATTGGTGAAGTTAGACCCATTATTCCTAAGCTTTTCTTTCTCAGCAAAAACGTTGAAGTTGAAGTTGGACTTGGCCATTGGATCTACAGTATTTGCAAGTACAATTTAGACTATGTTCATGATAAATAGTTCAACTTAATCAAATTACTAGATGAACTCCCACTAAATTCAACATCCCTCAAGTTGTTTAGTGAACACGATCCAAATTCACCACACCTAATCCGATCATCACGAGAAGAGATGTGGTTTCAATGGAGGACAACAATGTGTCGATCCTATCACTCATATGACTCATGCTTAAACTTTCGGTTCTTGTGTTCCGAGGCCATGTCTGTACACGCTAGGCTCGTCAAGCTAGACCCAAGTATTTCTGCGTGTGCAAAACTGGCTTGCACCCGTTGTATGTGAGCGTAGAGTCTATAGCACCCGATCATCACGTGATGCTTGGACACGACGAACTTTCGCAACGGTGCATACTTGGGGAGAAAACAGTTTTTATCTTGATCTTTAAGTGAGGAATCATCTTATAATGCTACCGTCGCGATCTAAGCATAATAAGATACATAAAGGGATAAACATCACATGCATATAACTTTATGTGACATGGTATAGCCAATCCTCGCGCAATGATCTCCATCTTGTGCGTTCCGGCATGATCTCCATCACTCCACCATGATTGCCTCCACCACGAATAGCAACTACAACTATTGCTAACTACTTAGCGATAAAGTAAAGCTATTACATGGCGTATAAGAAGTTGACTCGCAGGTCATACACAATTATAAAGACAACCATATGGCTCCTGCCGGTTGTGTACTCATCGACATGCAAGTCGTGAAACATTACAAAACATGATCATCACATACATTATACACATCGCATCTTGGGCCATACCATATCACAGAAAACACTCCCTGCAAAAACAAGTTAGACGCCTCTACTTTGTTGTTGCATGTTTTACGTGGCTTATGGGAGTAGATGCTAAGAACGATTCTTACCTACGGAAAGCCACAACGGTGATATTATGGTTGCCAAACTCCGGTGTTAATCCCATGACAACTATAGTGAGAGAACGACATCCACCAGCCGCATGTGTGGTACAAGCCACACGTCAAGTGCGAGCCGGTCTCGCGACACGTCGCGTAAGGTTGGCACGGACCGCTTCAATCGCACTATCGCGTCATAAGAAGAACACAAACAAGAGGCTTGCAACAGAAAACATCAACGCCCGCAACAACCATGTTGCGTTCTACTCGTGCAACACATCTACGCATAGATCTAGCTCGATACCCTTTGAAGGGTTTCGCGGCATAGTAAATCAAAATTTTCTACGGAGCGAACAGAGGGAAAGCCAAGATCTAATCTAGGAGATGCAAACAACGAGAGAGATTGGATTAGATCTTCAAACCATTGAAGATTCGCACATCGGAACGTTCGTCGGAACGTGGGTGATGTAGTCGTACTCGCTTCTCCTCCTCGCGATCCGATCCGATCTAGCACCACAAGTGGCGGTACCTCCGTGAGATGCACACGCAGCACCTCGGCGCCTCCTTCCTCGGACCAGCGAGTATGGTGGAGAGATAGATTGGATCTACAACACGGCGTGGTGTATATGCTGGAGAATTTCTCTGCAGGCTTCGCCTACAAACAGGCGGGAGGGAGAGAGGAAGGTAGCAAGGCTGCTAGGGCTTGGAGGAAGGTGTGTGTGTGGGGGAGGGGGCGCACCACCCCTCTATATATAGAGGGGCGGCCAGCCCTGCCCTCCTCCAAGCCTATCTCTAGTTCAAACAATTTAAAATCTCCCTTATCTAGAAATCCTATCTCTAGTTTAAACGATTTAAACTCTCCTTATCTAGAAATTCTATCCGAGATTTAAACGCAGTCAAATCTCTCTAGAATCGGCTGGGCCCTATGGGGCCTTGTGCCCCTGGCCCAATGCGGCCAGGACACTCCCTCATAGGCCCATGCCCCCTCCCGGAAGGTGGGGCCACGTTGGTCCCCTTCCGGAAGGTTCTAGAAGATTCTGGTACAATACCGATTAAACCGGAACAATTCCGAACTCCAAAAACTGCACTGCCTTATATGAATATTATTCTGGACCATTCCGAACCTCTCGTGATATCTCGGATCCCATCCGAGACTCAACAAAAATTCATAAACCAATTATCCAATCTATCCTAGCGTCGAGATACATTAAGTGTGTGACCTGCGGGTTCGAGAATATGCGACATGATCTTCTATCAATAATCAACGGGGTCTAGGCACCCATATTGACTCCACACATTCATCGATGATCTTATCGGATGAACCACGATGCCGATTCAATCAATCCCATATATATATTCCCTTTCTCGCGATATTTTACTTGCGAGATTCGATCGTCGATTGCCGTCATACCTAGTTCAATCTCGTTCAGCAAGTACTTTACTGCTCGTAATCCGATATCACTTTGTGATTAACTCCTTAACCACATGCTTGCAAGCGGTGTTTATATCGATTACGAGTGGGCCCAAGTATATCTCTCCGACTTGGGAGGGACAAATCCCATCTCGATACATAAAACCCCAGATACTTTCCGATCACCGAGAGACACCTTTATGATCACCCTCTCATAGGATGACGTTTGATGACCTCAAAGCTTTCTTCCGATACCGGGGAGTTGCATTATCTCATGGTCTAAGGAATACAATATTTGACATAGGAAAAGCTTCGCAAAGATGAACACGATGAAACGATCTAATTGCTTCGCTTAGTTTGGGTCTGTCCATCATATCATTCTCCCAATGATATGATCTCATTATCAATTGACAACTCATGTCTATGGTTAGGAAACCTTAACCATCATTGATCAATGAGCTAGTCCTTAGAGGCGTATCAGGGACACGGTGTTGTTCACAAACCACACAAGTATTAATGTTTCCGCTTAATACAATTCTAGCATGGAATATAAACTTTATCATGAACAAGAATTATAATAATAACATCTTTATTATTTCCTCTAGGGCATAATTCCAACAGTCACATCCCAAAATTTTCCAAATTTTGTAATGTGAAAAATAAATAAACAAAATAAGTAATTGTTGAAATTTAGGGTGAAAAGAAACTTTTTGATTCCAAATGGAAACTTAAAAATCACATCTTGAACAAACTTTGATTAATATTTAAGTCCAACTAAAATTCAAATCAAGGGAAATGCATTCTTCATAAATGCATCTGGAAAATTTAAACACTTGAAAAATAAATCAAAACCCTAAAACCCTAATGGGAGTTTTCCAAGATATCTCTAAGACCATGGTTTTGATCCATAAAAAAATTTGTCAACAAACATTTGCAAATGATCAAGAATGAAAAATAAAAATATTATAAAACCATAGAATGTGATTTCATTCAATTTGGAACCATAGATAAAATCTTAAGAATTTAATAAGATAAGGAAATTGAATTTCCAAAGCTAATAAAGCACCTATCTAGAAATCCATACCAAATGGTGAGCAAATAATCCTCAAGACATTTAAAAGGATAAATAAATATTAAATAAGATTTTACAAATTGGAATTACCAACTTTGGATCTATAAATAAAAAGATATGGATTTTATGAGATAAAGAAAGAAATATTAAATGAGGAATATTTAAAGGCCAAATTAAAACTTGGCCAAGAACATAAACAAATGGAATAGACATAATCCAAGTTCAAATGAAATAAATGGATAAATAATATTGAAATAAAATAATATGGCCCCAACCAAATTCTATTCCATTTGATTAAGACAAATCCCTAATAGAAATGATTAATTAAATCAGGGGAAAATAATTGGAATTTACCCAAGTGGAATAAAAGTTATTTAATTAACTAAAATGAAATAAAAGAATCACTTAAATAAAATTATATGGAATTAAAAACATATTTGAATTTCATTGGAATAAAAACAATTGACCAAATAAAACTGATTAATAATCATATTAAAATACTATAAATAATTCAAGGTGAATTATTTGACACCCTAATAAATAAATAAATAAAACCTACTGAATAGGTTTAGTAAAAATATGGATTTCAAATAAAGTTTTAAAACACATTAAAATCTATTTGAAATAAAGACAAATGTCCATTTATAAAATAAATAAAAGACCCTAAAAAGAATAAAAGAATTATTCTAAATTTGACCTTAGAATGAACTAATAATCAGTATTTGAATATACACAAAGTTTGGTTGAAATTTGAATTCAAATTGTTGTTTGAAATTATTAAAAAAATCAAAACAGAATAATAAAAATGGAAAAGAAAAGTTTACGTATAAAAATGAAAAAGGCCATTGACTAGTCCGCCCATCTATCCTAACCCCCCTCCCAAACGCTTTTTATCACCTGAGCAGACCCACTCGATCATTGCTAGGTCCCACTCTTCCTCTCTCTCTCTCTCTCTCTCTCTCTCTCTCTCTCTCTCTCGCTGTCAACCAGACCCCACCGGTCAGGTCTTCTCTCCTACCCCGCGACGACCTCTCCCCTCACCTCGCTGGCCGTTTTATGTCGTTTAAAACTTGAATCAATCCGAGTTATTCCCGCGACAATTACTCCCTCGACCACGCTCATATAACCACCTCCCTCTCCCCTCCCTTTTCCCTCAGATGCCGCTGCAAGACAGCCCCCAGGCCGTCCCCATTCCCACTTGCACTGCCGCTGCCTCCGATGAGCTCATCATCGAATTCCGGTGAGCCCCGCATCCCCCTATGCCTATGGTTCAGACTAGCTTATTCTCCATCCCCATACGCACCTACTGACACCCTCCTCTTGCTCGCGCATGCTCCAGAAGCTCGACTCCGATCTCGCCTACTCGCTGTAGTCGTCTGCCCCATCTCCAGAGAGCGATAGCCGTCGTCCCCGTGCGTCCCTTGCTCCCTGGTGAGTTTTCCCACACTCCCCGAACACACGCGGACCTCACTGACGCGTTGTCTTTCTCACTTGCATCCCAGGTACTCATCGCCGACAAGAACCGGCGTGACCCGACGACAACAACCTCTCTGGCGAGGAATCCACGAAGACTTCGTGTTTCCCCTATCCTACATCGACCACCTTGAGAACTAGCGCTTCATGGCGAACCCAGTGAGCAACTTTCCCCTATCCCTTGCTTCCTGTTTTCACCGGAACACCCCTGCCCGAGCGCGCCGCCGCCAGTCGCCGCCGCCAGTGCTGCTCGTTCTAGGTCAAACGCGCGGCAACCGTTGGATCTAGATCGTGTGGATAGGAATAGATGACTTAAAAGAAAGGGTATGAGAGCATCTACGCTGTGCGATTCGCATTAGATCCAACGATCCTCAGTGCGTGATCCGAACGAACCGGTACCATCCTATAGAAACGCGCCACGTGGCCAGACTCTGATTTTTAAAACAAAATTTGATCTATTGGATATGTAAACTTGCAAAATTCATAACTTTCAATCCACACTTCCAAATTTTACAAATTTTATATCAATGGAATCAGAAAAACAAGTACTTTGCAACCATGCACTTTATTTAATAAATTGCTTCACTTAAAATGGTTGTTTTTGCAGAAACTTGTGTAAGCATAATTTGAATATAAAATTCATTCTAAATTATTTTTGTGATAAAACCTTTGGAAAATGGATTGTTTTGAACCTACTGACCACATAAACCAACTTGTGGATTCAAAAACATATTTGGTGAAGCAAGAGAATAAATCTTTGAATTAAAGCATTTCTAGTCAAATAAAAATGTTGTTTATATGTTAAAAATACTTTTTGGAGAAAACTCTTTGGGAAATGATTTTGATTAAACTATCTGACCCCAAACACCAAGTTTTAGAATTCAAAATGTATTTGGTGAACACTATAAAGATTATTGCATTGCTAAAGGCATTCTCAACTACATAAAATATTGATTTGGTTTAAAAATGATTTATAAGTAAAATCTTTTGAAAATGATTTTTCCACTTATATAAATGACCAATAGATGTTTTAGAATGTTTATAACCTATTAGAAACCACTTTTGTAAATAAAACAATCTTTGTCATGCTTGCATGCATTGCTTTATTTTTGTTATTTTATGTGATGTTTGCTTGAATGGTAGAATGATTATTGCTTGCTTGGTTGAATTGTAGTGGAATTTGAAGAGTGTGAATATTGCAAGATCAAGGAGTGAACTTATATTCTCTACCAAAAAGGCAAGTTATGCTCCATCTTTTGTCCCATTATTTTCACTATGCATTAGTGATATTTCTAAGTAGGACTTGCATGGAAATTTTGCTAAGTATAAACTATGCCATGGGAAATCCTAGTAGATGAAACCTTAGTAGAAATTTCCTAAGTTAAGATTCCTACTACTTTCATGCTTAGCTAGCTAGTAGAAAACAAGGCTGGAATATATTCATACTATGGAACATTTCTAAGTCAAGGACTTGTGTTTTGTTTAATAAAACAACTAAGTGAATGAATTTCCTGGGTGGAATGGAAGGAATGGTTTGTGTTGAGTGGTTACACAAGGCCCATTTCTATGGTTTACATTGTGTATCTCACTTGTGGATGGCCACCTAGGAACAAAGATATTTGAGATGTCAAATGTTGAGAAGCTTAAAGTGCATCCACTTGGCATTATGGGATCTGCCTGGATCATATAGGTTGCAATAACTTAGACAAATGGATAGTTGGTGGTAGGGGATTGATAGGTTGGAGCGCGTCCATTCTGGTCTAAGGGAAGGCTTCTGAAAGATCTTGTCTTGGTGAAACCAAGTCTTGTGGGGAAAGTGCATAACCTCTGAAGAGTGTAAAATCTAAATACTTAGCCATGTCCCTGGCAAAGGACAATTTGAGCATTAAGACATAGAAGCTATCAAGAATCTCCTCATCCCAATTTCTAAGTTAAAATTTTGTGGTTGAACAAGGGTTGAAGGATCACCAATTTCTATTGGGAGATGCCTTGGGTGATTTTGACAAAGAAAAACTTAGTGTTTTCAAATGATAAGAAAAATCTATTTTGAGCAAAGCAAGCCTAAAATCCACTTAGCCAAATGCATATAGATGATAGACTCCACTATACTACCAAAGTATCAGTTGCCAATACAATTCAAATGTATTGACCCTTGTGGCTGTAATTTATTATGTTGTAGGTTAGTTTGATGTTAGTGAAGTGTGTTGATTAGGATTACAAGTCTACAACCAACATGTTTGCCTGGCACTTTGAAGATGAAGGACTCCATGCTAAAGTTATTTCTGCTGCATTGTAATGAGATAGCCAAATGAGCTATGTAAGATGTAATAAATTATTTTATTCCTGGTTATAAAGTTGTATTATGACCTTTGTTTCTTGATATTACATCTTAACTGTGGATGCTAGCTATTGATCCAGGGACTAGCATTGTAAACACAGGGATCTCTACCTTATTAACGGTTGGGACCTCTACAGGTGGTATCAGAGCACTGTGTTGCCTGTAGGATTGTAACCCTAGGATTGGACAAAACCCCTTAGAAAACTTGGAGTTGTATTTGTTCCAAAACTTATTTACAAACAATCTTGTAAACTCTTTCCTCAACCTTTTGGTTTTAACTCTACATCTCTTCTATTTCAAACTTGATGGATAAAGCCTCCACCATGAGCAAAGACTTCAACATGAGCAAAGGACTTCACCAACTCAAATGACTTCAACATCATCAAGGACTTCAACTTTATTTTCACCAAGGACTTCAACTTGGATATCACTAAGGACTACAAGTGAGGCAAGAAATATTACTCAAGACTTGAAGACTAAGGAAACACAACTTAGAAGGAACCATCATCACCTTTAAAGGTTTGTGACCAAGATTCAAGAAATTCTCCAAGCATACAAAGATCTTGTTCATGAAGAATCAACTAAGAATGAAGAAATGATCTCAAGTGAACCATATAGTTGGACCACCATATTTAGTTTAAAGCAAACCCACCAACCTATGTGGTGTAGCAAAATGTTTTGTTGCCTGAAAATGTGCTTGAAACTTGTTGTTTGAGTGAAATGTTTGTTTGTGATTGCTTGCACATTGCTTGTGTGAATTGTGATGTGTGTGATTAGAATTATTCCCTTATAAATCTTTTGCCTATTCTAATCCCAATCCAACCCAAACAGATGACTACTCCAAGAAACTCCAACATCAAGAATGGTGACAACAACAACCAAGAGATGCACATGAGAGAACTCATAGTAACACAAACCCAGCTGAATCAAGTGACAATTCAGTTTTTAGCCAGCAACAATGAGTTAGACCCAACCATGCAAAGGTTTTTGGAAACCCAATCTCAATTGATGCAAAAGGTGGCAAATCAAATGATCAACATGGGAGACAACCCTTCCCAAGGAGTTTATGACAACAAGGATGTCAAGGATGATATTCTAGAAGGAACTCAAGCTTGCAATATTTGTGGAGACAAGGATCACACTTCCAAAGAGCATAAAGATCAATGCCCAAATTTTGAAGAGAAACATCCAACTAATCAATGCCCCACATCTCAAGCTACTTGTTTCCGATGTGAAGGAAATAATCATGCCCCTATCCAATGCCCCATCTATTCCATAGTTCAACAAAGGAAACAAGGTGGAGTGCATCAAAAGTTTGTAAACCCTCAGGGAATAACTTTTATCAAGAAGGATGAAGGCAAAGTCAGAACCATGCCTCATAAGGCCAAATCCAAAGTGACCACAAAGTGTTGCTACTGTTGTGAAGAAGAAGGTCATATCTCTAGTAACTGCCCCAAGAAGAGAGAAAGATTTCCCACCTTTGGTGAAGTATTAAGAGCATGAACTAGAAGAACTCCTAGCTTTGGAGAGACCCAAAAAGAAGAAGAAGGACATAAGCCAGCTGCAATGTTGCAATTGCAAAGAGATGGGACACTATGCCAATGAATGTCTAGAGAAGAAGAAGAAGTATAAGGAAATCAGCCAAGTGTGGTGCAACAACTGCAAACAACTAGGCCATTATGTGTCAACTTGTCCACAGAAGATACGTGAAGAACTCAATCTTGTCACATGTTACAATTGTGGTGATCAAGGACATTATGCAAGCAATTGTCCAGAAAAGATGAAGCACAAGATAAACAAGCCTATGAAGGATCACAGCCTTGTCACATGTTTCAAGTGTGGAAACAAAGGACACTATGCAGATGTTTGCCCAGAGAAGATTCATCAAGATCCCAAGCAAGCCAAGATGTAATCTAGTTGGAAATCTTTTAAGGGTGGTAGTACCCTAGTTGCTTTGAGCCAACTTGTAACCCCTATCTTTCCCAAATCTCGGGACGAGATTTCTTTTAAGGGTGGTAGCCTGTCACATCCCAAAATTTTCCAAATTTTGTAATGTGAAAAATAAATAAACAAAATAAGTAATTGTTGAAATTTAGGGTGAAAAGAAACTTTTTGATTCCAAATGGAAACTTAAAAATCACATCTTGAACAAACTTTGATTAATATTTAAGTCCAACTAAAATTCAAATCAAGGGAAATGCATTCTTCATAAATGCATCTGGAAAATTTAAACACTTGAAAAATAAATCAAAACCCTAAAACCCTAATGGGAGTTTTCCAAGATATCTCTAAGACCATGGTTTTGATCCATACAAAAATTTGTCAACAAACATTTGCAAATGATCAAGAATGACAAATAAAAATATTATAAAACCATAGAAAGTGATTTCATTCAATTTGGAACCATAGATAAAATCTTAAGAATTTAATAAGATAAGGAAATTGAATTTCCAAAGCTAATAAAGCACCTATCTAGAAATCCATACCAAATGGTGAGCAAATAATCCTCAAGACATTTAAAAGGATAAATAAATAATAAATAAGATTTTACAAATTGGAATTACCAACTTTGGATCTATAAATAAAAAGATATGGATTTTATGAGATAAAGAAAGAAATATTAAATGAGGAATATTTAAAGGCCAAATTAAAACTTGGCCAAGCCCATAAACAAATGGAATAGACATAATCCAAGTTCAAATGAAATAAATGGATAAATAATATTGAAATAAAATAATATGGCCCCAACCAAATTCTATTCCATTTGATTAAGACAAATCCCTAATAGAAATGATTAATTAAATCAGGGGAAAATAATTGGAATTTACCCAAGTGGAATAAAAGTTATTTAATTAACTCAAATGAAATAAAAGAATCACTTAAATAAAATTATATGGAATTAAAACCATATTTGAATTTCATTGGAATAAAAACAATTGACCAAATAAAACTGATTAATAATCATATTAAAATACTATAAATAATTCAAGGTGAATTATTTGACACCCTAATAAATAAATAAATAAAACCTACTGAATAGGTTTAGTAAAAATATGGATTTCAAATAAAGTTTTAAAACACATTAAAATCTATTTGAAATAAAGACAAATGTCCATTTATAAAATAAATAAAAGACCCTAAAAAGAATAAAAGAATTATTCTAAATTTGACCTTAGAATGAACTAATAATCAGTATTTGAATATACACAAAGTTTGGTTGAAATTTCAATTCAAATTGTTGTTTGAAATTATTAAAAAAATCAAAACAGAATAATAAAAATGGAAAAAGAAAAAGTTTCTGTATAAAAAATGAAAAAAGGCCAGCCCAGCTAGTCTGGCCCATCTAGCCCAACTAACCCCCCTCCCCGAAACGTTTTTATCACCACAGAACATACCCACTCAGTCGCTGACTGCTAGGTCCCACTCTTCCTCTCTCTCTCTCTCTCTCTCTCTCTCTCTCTCTCTCTCTCTCTCGCTGTCAACCAGACCCCACCGGTCAGGTCTTCTCTCCTACCCCGCGACGACCTCGCCCCTCACCTCGTTGGCCGTTTTCTGTCGTTTAAAACTTGAATCAATCCGAGTTATTCCCGCGACAATTACTCCCTCGACCACGCTCATATAACCGCCTCCCTCTCCCCTCCCTTTTCCCTCGATGCATTGCAAGAGAGCCCTGTGCCATCCCCATTCCCACTTGCACTGTCGCTGCCTCCGACGAGCTCATCATCGAATTCCGGTGAGCCCCGCATCCCCCTGTGCCTATGGTTCAGACTAGCTTATTCTCCATCCCCATACGCACCTACTGACACCCTCCTCTTGCTCGCGCATGCTCCAGAAGCTCGACTCCGATCTCGCCTACTCGCTGTAGTCGTCTGCCCCATCTCCAGAGAGCGATAGCCGTCGTCCCCGTGCGTCCCTTGCTCCCTGGTGAGTTTTCCCACACTCCCCGAACACACGCGCACCTCACTGACGCGTTGTCTTGCTCACTTGCATCCCAGGTACTCATCTCCGACAAGAACCGTGCGTGACTCGACGACAACAACCTCTCTGGTGAGGAATCCACGAAGACTTCGTGCGTCCCCTGTCCTACATCGACCACCTTGAGAACCAGCGCTTCATGGCGAACCCAGTGAGCAACTTTCCCCTCTCCCTTGCTTCCTGTTTTCACCGGAACACCCCTGCCCGAGCGCGCCGCCGCCAGCGCTGCTCGTTCTAGGTCAAACGCGCGGCAACCGTTGGATCTGGATCGTGTGGATAGGAATAGATGACTTAAAAGAAAGGGTATGAGAGCATCTGCACTGCGATTCATTAGATCCAACGATCCTCGGCGTGATCCGAACGAACGGTACCATCCTATAGAAACGCATACGTGGCCAGACTTTGATTTTTAAAACAAAATTTGATCTATTGGATATGTAAACTTGCAAAATTCATAACTTTCAATCCACACTTCCAAATTTTACAAATTTTATATCAATGGAATCAGCAAAACAAGTACTTTGCAACCATGCACTTTATTTAATAAATTGCTTCACTTAAAATGGTTGTTTTTTGCAGAAACTTGTGTAAGCATAATTTGAATATAAAATTCATTCTAAATTATTTTTGTGATAAAACCTTTGGAAAATGGATTGTTTTGAACCTACTGACCACATAAACCAATTTGTGGATTCAAAAACATATTTGGTGAAGCAAGAGAATAAATCTTTGAATTAAAGCATTTCTAGTCAAATAAAAATGTTGTTTATATGTTAAAAATACTTTTTGGAGAAAACTCTTTGGGAAATGATTTTGATTAAACTATCTGACCCCAAACACCAAGTTTTAGAATTCAAAATGTATTTGGTGAACACTATAAAGATTATTGCATTGCTAAAGGCATTCTCAACTACATAAAATATTGATTTGGTTTAAAAATGATTTATAAGTAAAATCTTTTGCAAATGATTTTTCCACTTATATAAATGACCAATAGATGTTTTAGAATGTTTATAACCTATTAGAAACCACTTTTGTAAATAAAACAATCTTTGTCATGCTTGCATGCATTGCTTTATTTTTGTTATTTTATGTGATGTTTGCTTGAATGGTAGAATGATTATTGCTTGCTTGGTTGAATTGTAGTGGAATTTGAAGAGTGTGAATATTGCAAGATCAAGGAGTGAACTTATATTCTCTACCAAAAAGGCAAGTTATGCTCCATCTTTTGTCCCATTATTTTCACTATGCATTAGTGATATTTCTAAGTAGGACTTGCATGGAAATTTTGCTAAGTATAAACTATGCCATGGGAAATCCTAGTAGATGAAACCTTAGTAGAAATTTCCTAAGTTAAGATTCCTACTACTTTCATGCTTAGCTAGCTAGTAGAAAACAAGGCTGGAATATATTCATACTATGGAACATTTCTAAGTCAAGGACTTGTGTTTTGTTTAATAAAACAACTAAGTGAATGAATTTCCTGGGTGGAATGGAAGGAATGGTTTGTGTTGAGTGGTTACACAAGGCCCATTTCTATGGTTTACATTGTGTATCTCACTTGTGGATGGCCACCTAGGAACAAAGATATTTGAGATGTCAAATGTTGAGAAGCTTAAAGTGCATCCACTTGGCATTATGGGATCTGCCTGGATCATATAGGTTGCAATAACTTAGACAAATGGATAGTTGGTGGTAGGGGATTGATAGGTTGGAGCGCGTCCATTCTGGTCTAAGGGAAGGCTTCTGAAAGATCTTGTCTTGGTGAAACCAAGTCTTGTGGGGAAAGTGCATAACCTCTGAAGAGTGTAAAATCTAAATACTTAGCCATGTCCCTGGCAAAGGACAATTTGAGCATTAAGACATAGAAGCTATCAAGAATCTCCTCATCCCAATTTCTAAGTTAAAATTTTGTGGTTGAACAAGGGTTGAAGGATCACCAATTTCTATTGGGAGATGCCTTGGGTGATTTTGACAAAGAAAAACTTAGTGTTTTCAAATGATAAGAAAAATCTATTTTGAGCAAAGCAAGCCTAAAATCCACTTAGCCAAATGCATATAGATGATAGACTCCACTATACTACCAAAGTATCAGTTGCCAATACAATTCAAATGTATTGACCCTTGTGGCTGTAATTTATTATGTTGTAGGTTAGTTTGATGTTAGTGAAGTGTGTTGATTAGGATTACAAGTCTACAACCAACATGTTTGCCTGTGGCACTTTGAAGATGAAGGACTCCATGCTAAAGTTATTTCTGCTGCATTGTAATGAGATAGCCAAATGAGCTATGTAAGATGTAATAAATTATTTTATTCCTGGTTATAAAGTTGTATTATGACCTTTGTTTCTTGATATTACATCTTAACTGTGGATGCTAGCTATTGATCCAGGGACTAGCATTGTAAACACAGGGATCTCTACCTTATTAACGGTTGGGACCTCTACAGGTGGTATCAGAGCACTGTGTTGCCTGTAGGATTGTAACCCTAGGATTGGACAAAACCCCTTAGAAAACTTGGAGTTGTATTTGTTCCAAAACTTATTTACAAACAATCTTGTAAACTCTTTCCTCAACCTTTTGGTTTTAACTCTACATCTCTTCTATTTCAAACTTGATGGATAAAGCCTCCACCATGAGCAAAGACTTCAACATGAGCAAAGGACTTCACCAACTCAAATGACTTCAACATCATCAAGGACTTCAACTTTATTTTCACCAAGGACTTCAACTTGGATATCACTAAGGACTACAAGTGAGGCAAGAAATATTACTCAAGACTTGAAGACTAAGGAAACACAACTTAGAAGGAACCATCATCACCTTTAAAGGTTTGTGACCAAGATTCAAGAAATTCTCCAAGCATACAAAGATCTTGTTCATGAAGAATCAACTAAGAATGAAGAAATGATCTCAAGTGAACCATATAGTTGGACCACCATATTTAGTTTAAAGCAAACCCACCAACCTATGTGGTGTAGCAAAAATGTTTTGTTGCCTGAAAATGTGCTTGAAACTTGTTGTTTGAGTGAAATGTTTGTTTGTGATTGCTTGCACATTGCTTGTGTGAATTGTGATGTGTGTGATTAGAATTATTCCCTTATAAATCTTTTGCCTATTCTAATCCCAATCCAACCCAAACAGATGACTACTCCAAGAAACTCCAACATCAAGAATGGTGACAACAACAACCAAGAGATGCACATGAGAGAACTCATAGTAACACAAACCCAGCTGAATCAAGTGACAATTCAGTTTTTAGCCAGCAACAATGAGTTAGACCCAACCATGCAAAGGTTTTTGGAAACCCAATCTCAATTGATGCAAAAGGTGGCAAATCAAATGATCAACATGGGAGACAACCCTTCCCAAGGAGTTTATGACAACAAGGATGTCAAGGATGATATTCTAGAAGGAACTCAAGCTTGCAATATTTGTGGAGACAAGGATCACACTTCCAAAGAGCATAAAGATCAATGCCCAAATTTTGAAGAGAAACATCCAACTAATCAATGCCCCACATCTCAAGCTACTTGTTTCCGATGTGAAGGAAATAATCATGCCCCTATCCAATGCCCCATCTATTCCATAGTTCAACAAAGGAAACAAGGTGGAGTGCATCAAAAGTTTGTAAACCCTCAGGAGGGAATAACTTTTATCAAGAAGGATGAAGGCAAAGTCAGAACCATGCCTCATAAGGCCAAATCCAAAGTGACCACAAAGTGTTGCTACTGTTGTGAAGAAGAAGGTCATATCTCTAGTAACTGCCCCAAGAAGAGAGAAAGATTTCCCACCTTTGTGGTGAAGTATTAAGAGCATGAACTAGAAGAACTCCTAGCTTTGGAGAGACCCAAAAAGAAGAAGAAGGACATAAGCCAGCTGCAATGTTGCAATTGCAAAGAGATGGGACACTATGCCAATGAATGTCTAGAGAAGAAGAAGAAGTATAAGGAAATCAGCCAAGTGTGGTGCAACAACTGCAAACAACTAGGCCATTATGTGTCAACTTGTCCACAGAAGATACGTGAAGAACTCAATCTTGTCACATGTTACAATTGTGGTGATCAAGGACATTATGCAAGCAATTGTCCAGAAAAGATGAAGCACAAGATAAACAAGCCTATGAAGGATCACAGCCTTGTCACATGTTTCAAGTGTGGAAACAAAGGACACTATGCAGATGTTTGCCCAGAGAAGATTCATCAAGATCCCAAGCAAGCCAAGATGTAATCTAGTTGGAAATCTTTTAAGGGTGGTAGTACCCTAGTTGCTTTGAGCCAACTTGTAACCCCTATCTTTCCCAAATCTCGGGACGAGATTTCTTTTAAGGGTGGTAGCCTGTCACATCCCAAAATTTTCCAAATTTTGTAATGTGAAAAATAAATAAACAAAATAAGTAATTGTTGAAATTTAGGGTGAAAAGAAACTTTTTGATTCCAAATGGAAACTTAAAAATCACATCTTGAACAAACTTTGATTAATAGTTAAGTCCAACTAAAATTCAAATCAAGGGAAATGCATTCTTCATAAATGCATCTGGAAAATTTAAACACTTGAAAAATAAATCAAAACCCTAAAACCCTAATGGGAGTTTTCCAAGATATCTCTAAGACCATGGTTTTGATCCATACAAAAATTTGTCAACAAACATTTGCAAATGATCAAGAATGACAAATAAAAATATTATAAAACCATAGAAAGTGATTTCATTCAATTTGGAACCATAGATAAAATCTTAAGAATTTAATAAGATAAGGAAATTGAATTTCCAAAGCTAATAAATCACCTATCTAGAAATCCATACCAAATGGTGAGCAAATAATCCTCAAGACATTTAAAAGGATAAATAAATATTAAATAAGATTTTACAAATTGGAATTACCAACTTTGGATCTATAAATAAAAAGATATGGATTTTATGAGATAAAGAAAGAAATATTAAATGAGGAATATTTAAAGGCCAAATTAAAACTTGGCCAAGCCCATAAACAAATGGAATAGACATAATCCAAGTTCAAATGAAATAAATGGATAAATAATATTGAAATAAAATAATATGGCCCCAACCAAATTCTATTCCATTTGATTAAGACAAATCCCTAATAGAAATGATTAATTAAATCAGGGGAAAATAATTGGAATTTACCCAAGTGGAATAAAAGTTATTTAATTAACTCAAATGAAATAAAAGAATCACTTAAATAAAAATATATGGAATTAAAACCATATTTGAATTTCATTGGAATAAAAACAATTGACCAAATAAAACTGATTAATAATCATATTAAAATACTATAAATAATTCAAGGTGAATTATTTGACACCCTAATAAATAAATAAATAAATAAAACCTACTGAATAGGTTTAGTAAAAATATGGATTTCAAATAAAGTTTTAAAACACATTAAAATCTATTTGAAATAAAGACAAATGTCCATTTATAAAATAAATAAAAGACCCTAAAAAGAATAAAAGAATTATTCTAAATTTGACCTTAGAATGAACTAATAATCAGTATTTGAATATACACAAAGTTTGGTTGAAATTTCAATTCAAATTGTTGTTTGAAATTATTAAAAAAATCAAAACAGAATAATAAAAATGGAAAAAGAAAAAGTTTCTGTATAAAAAATGAAAAAAGGCCACCCCATCTAGTCTGGCCCATCTAGCCCAACTAACCCCCCTCCCCGAAACGTTTTTATCACCACAGAACATACCCACTCAGTCGCTGACTGCTAGGTCCCACTCTTCCTCTCTCTCTCTCTCTCTCTCTCTCTCTCTCTCTCTCTCTCGCTGTCAACCAGACCCCACCGGTCAGGTCTTCTCTCCTACCCCGCGACGACCTCGCCCCTCACCTCGTTGGCCGTTTTCTGTCGTTTAAAACTTGAATCAATCCGAGTTATTCCCGCGACAATTACTCCCTCGACCACGCTCATATAACCGCCTCCCTCTCCCCTCCCTTTTCCCTCAGATGCCGCTGCAAGAGAGCCCCCAGGCCATCCCCATTCCCACTTGCACTGTCGCTGCCTCCGACGAGCTCATCATCGAATTCCGGTGAGCCCCGCATCCCCCTGTGCCTATGGTTCAGACTAGCTTATTCTCCATCCCCATACGCACCTACTGACACCCTCCTCTTGCTCGCGCATGCTCCAGAAGCTCGACTCCGATCTCGCCTACTCGCTGTAGTCGTCTGCCCCATCTCCAGAGAGCGATAGCCGTCGTCCCCGTGCGTCCCTTGCTCCCTGGTGAGTTTTCCCACACTCCCCGAACACACGCGCACCTCACTGACGCGTTGTCTTGCTCACTTGCATCCCAGGTACTCATCTCCGACAAGAACCGTGCGTGACTCGACGACAACAACCTCTCTGGTGAGGAATCCACGAAGACTTCGTGTGTCCCCTGTCCTACATCGACCACCTTGAGAACCAGCGCTTCATGGCGAACCCAGTGAGCAACTTTCCCCTCTCCCTTGCTTCCTGTTTTCACCGGAACACCCCTGCCCGAGCGCGCCGCCGCCAGCGCTGCTCGTTCTAGGTCAAACGCGCGGCAACCGTTGGATCTGGATCGTGTGGATAGGAATAGATGACTTAAAAGAAAGGGTATGAGAGCATCTGCACCGTGCGATTCGCATTAGATCCAACGATCCTCAGTGCGTGATCCGAACGAACCGGTACCACCCTATAGAAACGCGCCACGTGGCCAGACTTTGATTTTTAAAACAAAATTTGATCTATTGGATATGTAAACTTGCAAAATTCATAACTTTCAATCCACACTTCCAAATTTTACAAATTTTATATCAATGGAATCAGCAAAACAAGTACTTTGCAACCATGCACTTTATTTAATAAATTGCTTCACTTAAAATGGTTGTTTTTTGCAGAAACTTGTGTAAGCATAATTTGAATATAAAATTCATTCTAAATTATTTTTGTGATAAAACCTTTGGAAAATGGATTGTTTTGAACCTACTGACCACATAAACCAATTTGTGGATTCAAAAACATATTTGGTGAAGCAAGAGAATAAATCTTTGAATTAAAGCATTTCTAGTCAAATAAAAATGTTGTTTATATGTTAAAAATACTTTTGGAGAAAACTCTTTGGGAAATGATTTTGATTAAACTATCTGACCCCAAACACCAAGTTTTAGAATTCAAAATGTATTTGGTGAACACTATAAAGATTATTGCATTGCTAAAGGCATTCTCAACTACATAAAATATTGATTTGGTTTAAAAATGATTTATAAGTAAAATCTTTTGAAAATGATTTTTCCACTTATATAAATGACCAATAGATGTTTTAGAATGTTTATAACCTATTAGAAACCACTTTTGTAAATAAAACAATCTTTGTCATGCTTGCATGCATTGCTTTATTTTTGTTATTTTATGTGATGTTTGCTTGAATGGTAGAATGATTATTGCTTGCTTGGTTGAATTGTAGTGGAATTTGAAGAGTGTGAATATTGCAAGATCAAGGAGTGAACTTATATTCTCTACCAAAAAGGCAAGTTATGCTCCATCTTTTGTCCCATTATTTTCACTATGCATTAGTGATATTTCTAAGTAGGACTTGCATGGAAATTTTGCTAAGTATAAACTATGCCATGGGAAATCCTAGTAGATGAAACCTTAGTAGAAATTTCCTAAGTTAAGATTCCTACTACTTTCATGCTTAGCTAGCTAGTAGAAAACAAGGCTGGAATATATTCATACTATGGAACATTTCTAAGTCAAGGACTTGTGTTTTGTTTAATAAAACAACTAAGTGAATGAATTTCCTGGGTGGAATGGAAGGAATGGTTTGTGTTGAGTGGTTACACAAGGCCCATTTCTATGGTTTACATTGTGTATCTCACTTGTGGATGGCCACCTAGGAACAAAGATATTTGAGATGTCAAATGTTGAGAAGCTTAAAGTGCATCCACTTGGCATTATGGGATCTGCCTGGATCATATAGGTTGCAATAACTTAGACAAATGGATAGTTGGTGGTAGGGGATTGATAGGTTGGAGCGCGTCCATTCTGGTCTAAGGGAAGGCTTCTGAAAGATCTTGTCTTGGTGAAACCAAGTCTTGTGGGGAAAGTGCATAACCTCTGAAGAGTGTAAAATCTAAATACTTAGCCATGTCCCTGGCAAAGGACAATTTGAGCATTAAGACATAGAAGCTATCAAGAATCTCCTCATCCCAATTTCTAAGTTAAAATTTTTTGGTTGAACAAGGGTTGAAGGATCACCAATTTCTATTTGGAGATGCCTTGGGTGATTTTGACAAAGAAAAACTTAGTGTTTTCCAATGTCAAGAAAAATCTATTTTGAGAAAAGCAAGCCTAAAATCCACTTAGCCAAATGCATATAGATGATAGACTCCACTATACTACCAAAGTATCACTTGCCAATACAATTCAAATGTATTGACCCTTGTGGCTGTAATTTATTATGTTCCAGGTTAGTTTGATGTTAGTGAAGTGTGTTGATTAGGATTACAAGTCTACAACCAACATGTTTGCCTGTGGCACTTTGAAGATGAAGGACTCCATGCTAAAGTTATTTCTGCTGCATTGTAATGAGATAGCCAAATGAGCTATGTAAGATGTAATAAATTATTTTATTCCTGGTTATAAAGTTGTATTATGACCTTTGTTTCTTGATATTACATCTTAACTGTGGATGCTAGCTATTGATCCAGGGACTAGCATTGTACATACAGGGATCTCTACCTTATTAAAGGTTGGGACCTCTACAAAAAATAAAAATAAATCATATATTAAACAAGAAAATATTAGTATATAATTTAGCATAATAAAACTTAAATTAAATAGTTATTGTAAGAAGCACTTTAAGGAATTTTTGAAAAATAGGGCTACAAGATAAGAATATATATAATATATTAAAATAGTCACAAAAGTAAGAGTTACTTAATAAAAATAATAATAATAACTTTACTTATTTATGATAAATATTAACACCATTAAGTTCCAAGTGAAAATTCATAAAATAAGGAAAAATCCTAAAAATTAATAAAATTCATTTTTTGTGTATAAAAATAACTCTACTAATTTATAAAAATACTAAATTAGAGTTTTACAACTAAATTAGAGTTTTACAAGTAAAATATAAAAATAAATAAAGATAATACCTATAAATAAAGACACTCAATTCTTTGAAGAATTTTATAAAAATAAAGATAATACCTAAAAATAAATAAAATTCATTTTTAAGATATTTAATAAGTATATTTTACTAGAAAAACACTCTCTATATTATTCAAAAACATTTTAATAACCTTATATAATAAAATTCATTTACTTATTTCACTAAAATGAAATAACCACTTTGTTAATTCTTAAAATTATTTCTTAAGTAAGAAATAATCACATTTTCATATAAAACACTAAATCCGTTAAAGTTTAATTACTAAGTCTAAATCCATAATCAAAATAAAACTTAAATATAACTATTAGCCTTTAAATGTTTTTAAATCTTAAATTCAAATTAAACTCCTTTTAAATAAATATTATATATCACTCATGTATAAGATGGTGAATAATTTTCATATCTTAACCACTCTTAAAAAAAGACTCTAAACTCTAATAAATTTATAAGATCATCTAATTATGCTCCCATTAATAAGTTGCATGTTATTAAATTCATCTTTCACTTAAATTAAAAGGGATCATCCATGATCATATTTGTCAAAACCCTAAAACTAGATGATGTTCTAAAACTCACTACATCTTACGATTCACCTAGATTTTTATAGTTAAATTTGGTCTAAACAATCATAAACATCTCATTTGAAGTTTATTCATGTTTTTATAGTTAACTTTGGTCACTTGTACCATCAATTAAAACATGATAACTTAATATCATTCGTAACCATCTCAAACCCTAATGTAAAACCTAATAACCCTCAAGATTGATTAACCTTAACTAAACACTAGTTTCTTCAAATGTTATTCTTTTTTCCATTCCAAACAACAAGTCTATAATAGTTCCTTCAGCTCTTAACAAATCAACCCCAGGACTTTTATCCCAGTCACCAGATAACAATTAATCATAATCACATTACTCTACCCGTCCTTGTATATTTTCGATTGTTAACACTTAAGTTCCTTATCAATGCCATTGCTTATGAAATAAACTTAAAGATAAACCCAATCTTAAAGAAGATACCTAAGATCAACTTATTTATAATTCTAAGGCTTTCACTTTGGGAATTATAAAATTGCATAGCATTATTTATGCATAATGGCATCTTGCTTCTTTAAACATTAGTCCTTACCGGACCAATGATGCGGATTTCAGATATTAAATCTTCTATCATCTCGAAGACCGTGAGTGCATAATCTTGCAAACACAAAAGGCAAGTTCACACTTGCTCATGTCCTTTGATTATTTTCTGTGAATTATTTTACAAATCCAATGTTGTCATCACCTGCATTTGAAAAAGGTCAGAAAACCCTATTTTCATAATAATATGATTATAGGTTATTTACCATGAGGTAATAACCTACTATGAAAGTTTCGGTGGTAAAGGAACATATTATCTAGGAATTAACAACCAATGTCGCCAGTGATTCTTGCGCCATATATCACGCGTTAACCATGAGATTTGGAATGGGAAGGAGAAGTAAGTTGTATCCTTTTTCTCTCATATGGAGGAAAGACGACCTTAACATGACGTTGCGATTCCTTGTGCAGATCCAACATATGGGTGGGCACCCTTACGCCCCACACTTTTGGTGTCTAGATTATCTATGAATGGTGTTTAGTGGATGGTCCATTTAATATGGCACTTGCCAGGGAAATACCAGGTCATAGAGTCTTCGGGAACTCATCAAGGTTTTAGCCTGCCCGAAAGGGGGCTTAATGGAGGTGAGTCGGCCCCGAAGGATCGTGCAGAGATATGGGGTCGCGAAGAGGGCAGTGATTGGCTTGGATCATCTACTGGGCCGCACATCACGGAATTGTGGATGGGTAAGATGCCCGGTTGTGCAACAAGGAGTTGATTTATCATGGGAAAAGTAACGCACCTCTGCAGAGTGTAAGAACTGTAACTTGTTACTCCCTGTTCCGGGAAGGAGCTGCAAACACGGCGGGAAAGGAACTCCATGAAAGTTCTGGTAAACCCGTGAAGGCTGACGGACATAGCTTTTCAGAATAAAAGCAACCTTTGAAGAAATGTTTACGAAAACCTGCATTGCCTATGACCTATGGTCGGCGGCTATAGATATAGTGCATCAAACACTCCTTTTCTAGTGAATTGTTGAGTACGCTCGTACTCAACATATCCTCTTAACCCTTGCTAGATTCTAAAGCCAATAAGACAACCTCTACATCAAGATATGCTATAGGAATCATCATCAAAAGATCAAGCACCTCAATGAAATAGAGGAAGTCAACATATACATTAACTCAAGTGAAGACGAAGTTACTGATTAGATAGGAATATAATCTCTAGCCATAGAACCTATTTCTGTAGCATATTGCAATAGCGGCAATGCCAGACCCTTAGTTAAAAATCCTAGTCTTAATAGTATGATAGTTTTTGAGTTGTTTATTTCTGATTCTTCTTTGTAAGAAGATCTTTCTCTCTTTAACTTAGAGTGTTCTCTGGTTCTTGTGTAAAGAGTTAAGTTGTAACCTATAGTCATGTCTTGGACCTGATGTGTTTTTGTTGTACCACTCTGAGGGATGTAATACTAGTGAACGGTGTTTCATTGGTGTTATTTCAACGACTATAGTGCACTACATCATGCAGTGGTATGATGGGTCACCGCAAGAGGTTCAGGGGACACATGATTTGTTGTTGCATGCTACTGCTTATTACAAAAGTCTGTTTGGTCCTGCTGGAGGTTTTTCTGTCAGACTTGCTGATGAAAATTGGAATGCTTGGGAGGAACTTGATGATGAGAATAGAGAAAGGATGGGTGTGCCTTTTAGTGAGAAAGAGGTTATTGATCAGATGGAAAAAAAAAGCAGCTGGTCCTGATGGAATTCCTATTGAATTCTATAAACATTGGTGGTCCATTATCAAGGATGATGTTATGGCTGTGTTTTGTGACTTTTATGCACACAAGATAGATCTGAGCAGTATCAATTATGGCATAATTACTCTACTACCAAAAGGTGATGATGCTGATTGTATTCAGAAATACAGACACATGTGTTTTCTCTAGGTCTCGTTCAAGATTTTCACAAAAATGTTGACAATGAGAACTGAACCAGTTATGGGGAAGCTGATTGATACTTGTCAAACTGCTTTTATTAAAGGGAGATTTATTGCTGATGGAGTTACTTTGTTAAATGAAATTTTGGAAGAATCAAAGGGTCAGAAGAAATAGGGAGTGATCTTGAAGATTGATTTTGAAAAGTCCTATGACAAAGTCAACTAGTATTTTTGTTTTACTATTGTAAACAGAAAGGTTTCAGTGAGGACTGGTTGGTTTGGTTGAAAAGTGTCGTGACTCAAGGTACTCTCAGTGTTAAAGTGAATGGGGAGGTTGGTCATTATTTTGGTAGTTTTAAGGGGGTTAGACAGGGGGATCCTTTTTCTCCTTTCCTGTTTAATCTTGCTGGGGAATGCTTGGCAAAAATGGTTTTGAATGCTCAAGCAAGTGGTTTGTTCACTGGGCTGATTGATAATTTGTTTGAAAAAGGGATTGCTATTTTGCAGTATGCTGATGATACTATTCTTTTCATTAAAGATGAGGTTGAAGGAGTGAGAAACTTGAAATTATTAATTTATCTGTTTGAATCCATGTCTGTCTCAAGATTAATTTTGAGAAAAGTGAGGTGATGATGGTTCTAGAGGATGAAGACAAGCTTTTTACTTATGCAGAGCAATTTAACTGTCAGAAAGGTAGGTGGCCTATTAAATATCTGGGGCTGCCTGTTTGTAGTAGAAGATGCACAATGGCTGAGATGAGTTTTATTGGGGAAAGATTAACGAAGAAATTAGATGGATGGATGGGAGGAGCTCTGTCTCTGGGGGCAAGCATGTTAAAATTACTGCTTGTATGTCCAGTGTGAGTTTTTATCCCATGTCTATGTTTCTTTTGCACAAATCAAATGTGGAGGAAGTGGAAAAGCATACTAGAGCTTTCTTATGGTATGGCAGGGTTGGTAAGAGAAAGTATCATTTGGTGAAGTGGAAGTTTGTTTGCAGGCCAATAAAGAAAGGTGGTCTGGGGATCAAGAATATTAGATGTTTAACATTAGCTTGCTTTGTAAATGGTGGTCGAGGCTTGAGGCTGAGGAGGGCCCTTGGCAAGTTTTTGTGAGGAAAAATATATGAGAAGAGGGGGCGTTAGTGCTATGAAACACAAATAGAGTGATTTGCCTTGTTGGGCTGATTTGGTAAAAAATTAAAGATCTTTATTTAGCAGGCAGGATAATGAAAGTGGGGGATGGGAACTTCACTGATTTTTGGCATGATGCATGGTGTTTAGATGTTCCTCTAAATGTTAAATTTCCTGGGCTGGTTTATGTTTGTCAGAATGAAGTGATTATTGTTGCTGCTATGGCTGAGAAAGGGTGGATATGTTCTTTTAGGAGATGGTTGAATGGTGATGGTATGAACCAATATAATCAGCTGAGGAGTTTGGTAGGTGGAGTGGTTCTTACTCAAGACAAAGATCATCATGTTTGGATGTGGACTAAATCTGGCAAATTCTCAGTCAGGACCATGTATTCTCATCTTTCTAGTGTTGGGGTTTATAGGAGCTTTAAGCATCTGTGGAAAGCAAAAATCCCTTTGAAGATTAAAATTTGGCTATGGTTGATATGGCATAATGCAATTCTCACTAAAGATAACATGAAAAGGAAAAACTGGGTAGGGGACTCTACTTGCAGATTTTGTCGAGAGGAGGAAACTATTGGACACTTGTTCTTTTCCTGTGTGGCTGCTAAGTATGTGTGGGGTGTGGTAACTAAGTCAGTTGGTGCTGTGAATAGGCATGGGTCCTTTTTCTCAGTACTTCTGGTGGGTTCCTAATGTCCTAGGGGCCAGTCAAAATGTGCAGATTATGCCGTTGGTAGCGATTTGTTGGGCTATTTGGAAGCGTAGGAACAGGGTCTGTTTTGAAAAAAAAAACTTATTAACTCTCTAGTTGATTTGGTTATCTATGCATGTGTTTTCATTCAATATTGGGAAGGTTTGCATGGGGAAGAAGAGCAGGAGATGTTGTGTGCTAGGGCTGATGTGTTGTAGCAGAATGCCTTATCTGATGCTACGGCGATGGATGTTGCTCCTCTGCCTTTCTTGGTACTGCCGGCGATTCCTCATGATCACAAAAATGGTGCAATTGCTTTGGAGAGGAAAAAGTGAAAAGAAGAAGAATGTGGTGGTGATGAAAAAGATTCTAGGACTTCCTGTTATGGTTGTGTTGGTTTTTTTGCCTGAAACTTTCCACTAGCCTATGGGCAGTGTTCTTGCATCTCCAGCCTCTTTTCTCTCTCCGTATTTTTGCTTGAAAGCTTGTAATAAGGTGACAAACTGATGGATCCTCTAGATGGATCAGACAATAACTTGTGTGGTGTTATGTTCGGTTATCTGATGATAGTGGAACCCGATCCCTATGTTATGGGGATTTTATGTGTAAGATCCCACCTTTATAAAAGTAAAGATCTCTGTGATTGGAATGCTAGTCCCTGGATGAATTGCTAGCATCCACAGTTTAAGATGAAGTACACAGAAACAAAGGTCATTATTACATCGTCATTCCAGAGATAACATAGTATTTTACAACTCCATAGCCATAGGCTAGTACAAGAGTTTAACTTAACAAAATAAAAATAGAAGTCTTCATCTTCATGTGCCACAGGCAAGCATGTTGAGTGTAGACTCATAACCCCTAATCATCATCAGAGTAACCTGCAACATCACAAGTTACAGCCACAGTGGGTCAATACATTGGAATAGTATTGGCAAGTGATACCTTAGTAGAATATTAGCATCTAGTTACTACATGAATTTGGCTAAGTTTAGCTTAGGCTTGCTTTGCTCAAAATAGGTTTTACCTATCATTTGAAAACACTAAGTTTTTGTTTAGCAAAAACTCCCAAGGAACCACCAATAGAAATTGGTGAACCTTCACCCTTGTTCAACCACAAGTTTTTAACTTACAAAATTGGGATGAGGAGATTCTCGATAGCTTCCATGTCTTGATGCTCAAATTGTCCATTACCGGGGACACGGCTAAGTATTATTTTCTTCCATCTGCAGAGGTGGTGCACTTTCCCCACAAGACTTGATTTTCACCAAGACAGGACCTTACAGAAGCCTTCCCTTAGACCAAAATGGACGCACTCCAAACCTATCAATCCCCTACCACCAACTATACATTTGACTAAGTTATTGCAACCTATATGATCCAGGCAGAGCCCATACTGTGGCTGCACTAGAAGCTTCTTAACATTTGGCATCTCAAATCCCTTTGTTCCTGGGTGGCAATCCACAAGTGATATATGGAAAGCAAAAATCCCTTTGAAGATTAAAATTTGGCTATGGTTGATATGGCTTAATGCAATTCTCACTAAAGATAACATGAAAAGGAAAAACTGGGTAGGGGACTCTACTTGCAGATTTTGTCGAGAGGAGGAAACTATTGGACACTTGTTCTTTTCCTGTGTGGATGCTAAGTATGTGTGGGGTGTGGTAACTAAGTCAGTTGGTGCCGTGAATAGGCATGGGTCCTTTTTCTCAGTACTTCTGGTGGGTTCCTAATGTCCTAGGGGCCAGTCGAAATGTGCAGATTATGCCGTTGGTAGCGATTTGTTGGGCTATTTGGAAACGTAGGAACAGGGTCTGTTTTGAAAAAAAAACTTATTAACTCTCTAGTTGATTTGGTTATCTATGCATGTGTTTTCATTCAATATTGGGAAGGTTTGCATGGGGAAGAAGAGCAGGAGATGTTGTGTGCTAGGGCTGATGTGTTGTAGCAGAATGCCTTATATAATGCTACGGCGATGGATGTTGCTCCTCTGCCTTTCTTGGGACTGCCGGCGATTCCTCATGATCACAAAAATGGTGCAAGTGCTTTGGAGAGGAAAAAGTGAAAAGAAGAAGAATGTGGTGGTGATGAAAAAGATTCTAGGACTTCCTGTTATGGTTGTGTTGGTTTTTTTGCCTGAAACTTTCCACTAGCCTATGGGCAGTGTTCTTGCGTCTCCAGCCTCTTTTCTCTCTCCGTATTTTTGCTTGAAAGCTTGTAATAAGGTGACAAAAGTAATGGATCCTCTAGATGGATCAGACAATAACTTGTGTGGTGTTATGTTCCGTTATCTGATGATAGTGGAACCCGATCCCTATGTTATGGGGATTTTATGTATAAGATCCCACCTTTATAAAAGTAAAGATCTCTGTGATTTCAATGCTAGTCCATGGATGAATTGCTAGCATCCACAGTTTAAGATGAAGTACACAGAAACAAAGGTCATTATTACATCGTCATTCCAGAGATAACATAGTATTTTACAACTCCATAGCCATAGGCTAGTACAAGAGTTTAACTTAACAAAATAAAAATAGAAGTCTTCATCTTCATGTGCCACAGACAAGCATGTTGAGTGTAGACTCATAACCCCTAATCATCATCAGAGTAACCTGCAACATCACAAGTTACATCCACAGTGGGTCAATACATTGGAATAGTATTGGCAAGTGATACATTAGTAGAATATTAGCATATAGTTACTACATGAATTTGGCTAAGTTTAGCTTAGGCTTGCTTTGCTCAAAATAGGTTTTACCTATCATTTGAAAACACTAAGTTTTTGTTTAGCAAAAACTCCCAAGGAACCACCAATAGAAATTGGTGAACCTTCACCCTTGTTCAACCACAAGTTTTTAACTTAGAAAATTGGGATGAGGAGATTCTCGATAGCTTCCATGTCTTGATGCTCAAATTGTCCATTACCGGGGACACGGCTAAGTATTAGTTTCTTCCATCTGCAGAGGTGGTGCACTTTCCCCACAAGACTTGATTTTCACCAAGACAGGACCTTACAGAAGCCTTCCCTTAGACCAAAATGGACGCGCTCCAAACCTATCAATCCCCTACCACCAACTATCCATTTGGCTAAGTTATTGTAACCTATATGATCCAGGCAGAGCCCATAATGCCATGTGGCTGCACTAGAAGCTTCTTAACATTTGGCATCTCAAATCCCTTTGTTCCTGGGTGGCAATCCACAAGTGAGATACACAAGGTAAACCATATAAATGGGCCTTGTGTAACCACTCAACCAAAAACCACCAAGCAATTACCATTCCACCCAGGTGTTTCATTCACTTAGTTGTTTTATTAAGCAAAACCATAAGTCAAAGATACTTAGCAATATTTTTCCACCAAGCAATTACCATTCCACCAAGCAATATTTTTCCATAGCATGTATATATTCCACCCTTGGTTGCTACTAGCTAGGCTAAGCATGGCAATAGAAAGTATCTTAACTTAGAGAAAATTCTAACAATTCTACAACTACTAGGATTTCCCAGGCATAGCATATAGATACTTAGCAAAAATACTCATGCAAGCCCTATACAAAATATTTCTAATGCATAGTCAAAATATTGGGACAAAAATATGAAGCACCACTTTCCTTGGTAGTTGGGGGAGTAGCAACAATCCTCACAATAACAATCACCACTAGCACCAAAATCTACACATAAAATGATAGCACCAAATTCACATATCAAAATAAACAAGCAAAAAAAAATATATGAATGCATCCAAATGCCATGTGATGATTTTCTAAATCAAACAAGACAATTGGAACAGTACTGAATCATAAACAAAACAATTATACAAAAAATTAAATTAATTTGGCCCTTAGAACATTTTCCATACAATTTTTATATACAAAATAAGCTTATAAATGTCTCTGCAAAAACAACCCATTTTACAGATGCAATTTATTAAACAAAGTGCATAATTGGATAGAATTCTTTCTCCTGATTCCAATAATATAAAATTTACAAAATTTGAACGTGTGGATCAAAAGTTATGAATTTTGCAAGTTTGAACAACTAATTGATCTAATTCCAGATTTTAAATCAAAACACAGGCCACGCGGCGCTGTCTGATTGGTCGATACCATTTCGCGCGGAGCACGCTCGCGGGCCGTTGGATCTAACTAGCTACGCATGGCTCAGATCTGCCCGTACCGCTTCACCTAAGATCTAATCGTGGCCGTGAGATCCAGATCCAACGGGCATCTTTTCCCTGACCAAGAACTGGCGGCGCTGAGTCAACGGTGAGCGGCAGCGCGCTCGGCCAGTGATGGTCCGGTGGTTCTGGGAATCAAGGGAGAAAACAGAGGGGCTTACCGAGCTCGTGGGGTCGTCGCGGTGCTCAAGGTGGTCGAAGGAGGGACAGGGGCGCACGGACTTGACGTCTATTACTCGCCGGAGAAGCGTCGGTCGTCAGGTACGGCTTCTCGTCGTCGTTGGCGAGGCTACAGATCGCGCTTAGCCAAAATAACGGTGCCGTTAGATGCGCACAAGTCTGGCGAACATGTGAGTAACTAGAAGAGAGAAGGGGGCGGTCAGGAACTACTAGAGGGTGTCGCCGGAGTCGAGCGGCGGCTTTATCGCTTGCGGAGGTGGACGGGGACGGCGGTCTAGGTCATGCGTGGCCAAAAGAAAGATGTCAGGAGATGCCCAAGGTTGTAAGGAACACGCTCGTATGAACTAGAAGGGCAGGAGTGGTCAGGCTCACCAGAATTTCGTCGCCAGAGCTCGTCAGTACAACGGCGGTGTGAGAGCAATTGGGGGCAGCCTGGTGGCGGAGCGAGCGAGTGGAGTGGGGGAAAATGGTCGTCGAGGGGTGGGTATTATATAGCCGAGCAAGGAGGGGGAATTACTCCGCGAATAAAGTGCAATCAATGGATTTGAATTCGGGAGGAAACGGCAGAGGGAGCAGTTCCTCTGGCGCATGGTTGACGATGATGCTGAGGTGGATGGTGGGGTCGGAGCGTCATGAGGGAGTGTGCGCGGGTTGAGTGAGAAACAGAGGGAGAAGGGAAATCCCGGGTGGGCTGCTTTTGCTTCTGGGCTGAAAGAGTGGCGCCGGCCTATTTTCATTTCTCTCTTTTTTCCATTTCTGATTTGATTTTATGGAATCAATTTCAAATGGTTTTCAAATGGGTTTGAATTCAAACTTGTTCTGAATTTTTGTAAAGTAGAACTTGCACCTTTTTGGTTATAGAACAAAGTTTCTCACTCAAAATACTTTGGCCCATTGGTTTTAAATTAACCAATGCTTTTTCTCACTTGTTTAATAAAGACATGTGAATGATTTTAAATTCATACTTTGTTTTAAAAACTTTGTCCAAGCTTTAGAAAATATCAATCAACCATAGGAACAATTCTCTACTGATCAAAACAAGGTCTTCCTTCTTATAAGGTAGCAATAAGGCTAATGCCTTGCTTGCGTAAAATAATAGATCACAAAGTTTCTGATTTTGAGGAAATGATCCTAAAATGAGTATGAATGCATGAATGATGTGAAAACTTTGAAAACATGATTTTAGGGATGTTACAGTATGGAAAAAAATCTTTCAACTCACAATTATCAATGAGGTAATAGGAACCATTGAGTACCGTTTTTCTTATGATAAACGGTCCTTCCCATGGAGGGGATAATTTGTGTGACTTTTTTGCTCAAGTCAGAGCACCAGATCCTATTCCTTAATGAGCGATGCCGAACACGGCGACTATGGTAGCTGCACAACTTCTGCTGGTAGATGGCGGATCTCTAGCATGTCAGCACGTGTTCCTCTTCGAGCAGGTCCACATCTAAGTGTCTGGATTCTTCAGTCATCTTCATCATAGGCGAAAAATCTTGGTGAATCATGAAGGATGTCGGAAGGTAGGACTGCTTCTACTCCATATACCATGAAAAAAGGGGTGTATCTGGTAGATATATTGGGAGTAGTTCTTAAGCTCCACAAAAAAGATGGCAATTCCTCTACCCAAGCTCCAGCTGCTCTATGTAGCGGTGCTTCTAGATGTGGCTTTATTCCCTGCAGAATTAGTCCATTGGCATGTTCAACCTGACCATTAGATTGTGGATGAGCTACATATGCTAGGTCAAGGCGGATGTCTTTCTCTTGAAAGTAAGCCTCTACTTCTCCGAGAGACAAGTTGGTACCATAGTCAGTGCTGATGCTATGTGGGAGAGAAAATCTCACCACTAGATCCTGGACAAACTTAAGGGCATTTGCCCCATCAAGCTTTCTAACGGGTTTATCTTCTATCTATTTTGTGAATTTTTCAACTGCTACAAGCAGATGCATAAACCCAAAAGGTTCCATTTGTAGTGGCCCAACCATGTCAAGCCCCCAGACTTCAAACGGCCAAGTTATTGGCATAGTTCGCAATTCTTCATCTAGCACGTGTGAATGCCATGCATAATATTGACACCCCATACATGTTTCAACCAGCTTCACGGCGTCCGCCTTTGTAGTCAGCTGGTAGAATCCTTGCCGGAAGGCTTTGGAGACCAACGATCGGGGAGCGGCATGATGCACGCAATCTCTGAGATGATTCTCATGAAGGATATCCATACCTTGCTGCTAGGAAATGCACTTTAGGAATACACCCATAGTGCTTATTTTGTAGAGCTGACCATTTACTATGGTATTGCCCTTTGCTCGATGTACTATTTTTCGACTTTCGATTTCGTCGATGGGCAAAGTTCTTTGTTTGAGGTAATCCATGAATGGTTTTGTCCAAGCCGGAGGGACTATTGTTTCTACATTAACAAATGAGTCAACTCTATCCGGGTTCTTGCGGTATGCTCCCTTCATGGATGGAGTCCGTAGATGCTCTAGAAAAACGCCTGGTGGAATTGGTTTGCGAGCAGATCCAACCTTTGACAACAGATGTGCCGCCTCATTTTCCTCCCTTTTGACATACTTGACTTTGTAGCCTTCGAAGCACGTGGATATCCCATCTACTTCATCTCGATATTGCACCATCATAGGGTTCCATGCGTTCCAGGTGCCAACCACTTTCTAGGCAACCAAGTTAGAATCTCCACGGTAAACTATTCTCTTGATGCCAATATCCTGGGCTACGCGAAGTCCGTGAATGAGTGCTTCGTATTCCGCCATGTTATTTGTAGCCTCAAAGTGAACTTGCAGGACATAATTTAGCTTTTCTCCTGTTGGATATTGCAATAATACACCAGCCCTCAAGCCATGGAGTAACTTTGATCCGTCGAAGTGCATTTACTCAATACTCTGGTTCTGGCACAGGAGTACCATCTGGAAGCTCCGTAGACCTTCTATTTGACAACCTTGGTGAAGAGGTCAAAGACCTGATCCACGGATGTGGGTGATCTATCATGATCTAGTAGAGTCTTGGCGATGGCCAAGTTGAGGGCAGGAGTGGGCATGACTTGCTTTCCATCTTTATCAATGTATGGCTTAGCCTGTGCCTGCTTTGAAGGATCCCACCCCAAGTTGCGTCATACGCCGGGATCGTTGACGACGTGAGCTGGAGCTTTCTTGTTCTTCTGCTGCTTGAGAAGATTCTTGTACTTAGTCTCCATGGCTTTGGCCGCCTCGGTTGACTTTTGCTCCTTGGCTAGATCTCGATCTACATTTGCGCCTTGCTCCGCGATGGCCTGTGCCTCCTCCAGTAGTTGTTGGTGCTTCTCATTCAGCTGGACAATGTTCCATATGTGGGCCACAGTCATGGGATTGATGAGAAAATTTCCATACATCACTCTATTAGCCGGAGTGATTTGGTCGTCCGCAGACATAGATGGTGGTGGTGGCAGATTCGGAGGATTAGCATTGCTTGTCCCGATGGCGAGTTCCTGCGGCTATTGCATTGGGGGAGCCGGAGGGGCATATCCTTTTCCTGAGCAGCGTCGGTGTTGTCGGCTGGCCCCATCATGTTGTCCCGAGGCTTAGGAGCTGCTCCGGTTTGATATTCTTATATCATGCTCCCGATGGTGACTAGCACCTGATGGGAAGTGACTACCTTGTCGGCTTGCTCCTCGAGATTGATCTCCTCCTCCATCTCCTTCATAGAAGTGTTGAGCTCTTCTGGGTTGATTTCAGTCTCCTCCGAGTCTACACTGATGTCAGCATAAAGTGCATCCAAGAAAGAGTCTGAGGGATCGGGAGCTTCTTCAATGGGCGGAGGATGATGCTAAGGAAGCGGGGCCATTGCGAGGCGGCAGCGGTGTCCTAGGTAAGGCGATGGGACAGGTCTGGGCCACTTCATCGGCATCGGCGAAATTGTTAATAGTTTTAACCATCTGATCGAGAGTGAGGTTTCTACTGGCATGTTGCCTCCTGAGCGCATGCCGGAGCAGTGTGCCGCGAGTGAGCCCTTCGACGAAGTGGTAGATTGTGTCTTTGCTTGGATAGCCCTCCAAGTCGGCCCTTATCCGGAGCCATCTGGCGAGGTAATCTCGGGGGCTCTCTCCCTCTCTCTAAACGCAACAGGCCAGATCAAAGATGGTCACAACGCAGACAAAGTGCGATCGTTGCTTTCCACACGTGCAGGTCAACCCGGCGGATTTGCATTGATCTTCTACCGTTTATCCTACACACAGGGGCGGTTTGGGTGTCCTTGAATTTTTATGATCTAATCCAGCAAACACCATAGAGAGATCCGACTTCGATCCTTCTGCAAACGTGTCCTACTCGGAGGAGGCCCATGCGGGCCTTGACGATCCTCCGACTTCCAGGGATCTAGCACTACTAGGAAAATTGCATGTTTGTGGTGCACATGAATTCCCCTTCCATGGCACACTAGTGGTGTTCCACGAGCTCTGCGTTATGGCTAAATATTACCTGTAGCGCACTGCCTGGTGTGCTACGGGTATCTCAAGATAGCAGTAGCGCACTGCACAGTGTGCCACAGCTGTAAAACAGAGTGCATTTCCATTGTGTTGCATGTGGCGCACGAGGCAGTGCACCACTAAGACTAGCCCACGTGCGCTTTAAACGTAGTCTGCCACTAACCAAGTCCATGTGCTCCACGGCCATGTTTTGTTTCTAAAAAAAATACTCAGTACAGATGATATACAATACAGATTGTATACAATATAGATTTTATATAGATTATATAAAATACTAACATAGTGCCCAAGTCGGTTTCGCTGATGAAGAGGTGGATGTCCCCAATTGGAACAATCGAGCAGCGGGTGGGTTTCTTCTTTGCCGGGATCCATAAATCGTCGGGAGGGACGATCGGAACATTGTTGGAGAAGAGAACACGACCGATGGCTATGGTTTTGTTGATTCCCTCGAAGATCTTGGACCTCGCCGGGCATAGAGCTCGAAGCGCCTCTTGCCCCACGGTGGGCGCCAAATGTCGTGGTATTGCCGACGAGTATGCCATGGAGGGGTCCTCACAGAGCGTGTTTATAGACATGGGGGGAAGGCAGCAAGTTGGCGGGTACAAGGTAACACAGCTTCCCCAGGTTCAGATCCACGACGGTGGCGGAATCCTACTCCTACTATAAATCACTATAACAGAAATACGCCGAGTTAGAGGGACTGGTTTTCTGTGCGTGATGAGTTGATTTATTAATCCCTAAAGGCTCCCAGAGATCCGTCTTATAAAGGCGCCAGAACCTAGGGTTACAGGGAAGATTCCTAGCCGGACAGGTTACCGAGTTCTACATAGATGCTAACTAGTCTTCGTGTCTTGCATTCCAAGGATCCGGGTTGGTCGGTGACTACACCGTAGCCTTCCTTTATCCGGCATGGTCCTCCCTTATGGATCCGTCTAACTAGGCCTCACAGCAAGCCATAGGACTTTCTACCAACTATGGTCCACCCAGGTTAGCCAGATTAGAGACATGCAATGGTGATATGCATTTAGCACATCCCAACAGTTTCGTCCAA
Organism: Avena longiglumis; assembly: GCA_030063025.1. Lineage (NCBI taxonomy): Eukaryota > Viridiplantae > Streptophyta > Magnoliopsida > Poales > Poaceae > Avena > Avena longiglumis. The sequence goes on from CP125979.1 coordinate 428,279,265, forward strand.
GCCAGAGGGATCACTGTTACTGAGTTAACAAATGAATCAACTCTATATGGGTTTTCAGGGTCCGCTCCCTTCATGTATGGTGTCCATAGATGCTCCAGAAAAATGCCAGGCAGAATTAGTTTGTGCGTTGATCCAAGATTTGATAGCAGATCTGCCGCTACATTGTACTCCCTTTTGAAGTACTTGACTTCGTAGCATTCGAAGCACTTGGCTATCTTGTCTACTTTGTCTCGATATGACACCATCATAGGGTTTCGTGCGTTCTAGGTTCCATCCACCTAATCGGCAACCAAGTCGATATCTCCATAGCAAACTATGCGCTTGATTCCAATATCCTTGGCTACATGCAATCCGTGAATAATAGCTTCATATTCCACCATGTTGTTGGTAGCGTTGAAGTGAATCTGCAGGACGTACTAGATATTTTTATCCTGTTGGTGATTGTAATAATACACCATCCCCCGAGCCGTTGAGTAGTTTGAATCTGTCAAAATACATGATCCAAGATTCTGGCTCTGGCACAGAAGCATCTGTTAGAAGTTCTGTCCAATATGCGACGAAATTATCCAATGCTTATGATTTGATAGTGTTGCGTCTCTTGTAGGTGATTTAGAAGGTAGAAAACTCAATGCCCCACTTTTCCACCCTTCCTGTAGCATCGCTGATGTTTATAATGTTGTACAGTGGATCTTTGCTCACTACTGTAATGGTATGCTCTTGGAAGAAGTGCCTTAACTTCCGAGAATCAGGGAACACTTTGTAAGCAAGCTTCGGGTAGTGCGGTAATGCTTCTTGGATTCCTTCAAGACCTCGCTTACATAGTAAAATGGTTGCTGAACTCCGTACTTTTGCGTTGGTTCCTTCCGCTCCACCACGACGATGATGCTGATTACCTGGTTGGTTGATGCCTTGTATATTAACATAGGCTCCATTGGCTCCAGTGCTGCAAGTATAGGTGTGGAGGAGAGTATTCTCTTCTACTCATGTAGTGTTGCATCTCCATCATCTTTCCATATGAATTTGTTCTCCTTATTGAGAAACTTGTAGAGAAGCATTGTCTTTTCTCCAAGTCGGCTGATGAACCATCTTACTACTGCAACGCATCTTGTGAGCCATTGGATGTCCTTCAGGCATATCGGGCATTTGATGTTGAGGATGGCCTTGATATTATCCAGATTCATCTTGATTCCGCGATGTGAAATGATGAAACCCAACAATTTGCCGGGTGGGACCCTGAAGAAGCACTTGTTAGGGTTAAGCATCATGTTGAATTGCTAGAGGTTATCGAAGGTTTCCTGCAAGTTGGAGATGAGATCGTTTCCTTTCTTGGACATCAACGCAATGTCATCCACGTAAGCATGTACGTTGCGACTAATTTGATCGTGGAGGCAATGTTGCATCATATGCTGGTATGTAGCACCAGCATTTTTTAGCCCAAAGGGCATTGTGACGTAGAAGTATGTCTTGTAAGGTGTGATGAATGAAGTAGCTAATTGGTCCGACTTTTGCAACTTGATTTGGTGGTATCATGAGTATGCATATATAAAACATAGAAGTTCTGAGCCAGTCGTCGAGTCAATGACTTGGTCAATGCGAGGCAAAGCAAACAAATCCTTCATACACGCTTTGTTCAAGCCGGTGCAATCAACGCACATTCTTAATTCTTTGGTTCCCTTCTTGGGCACAAGTACATGATTTTCCATCCACTGGTGTGAACTACTTCTCGAATAAAACTAGCCTTAAGTAAAATAGCTAGCTCCTTGCCTATGGCACGTAGTTTTTCATCACCGAAGCGTCATAGAGGTTGTTTCACTAGTTTTGCTTTAGGATCAATGTTTAAGCTATGCTCGGCAAGTTCTCTAGGAAGACCTTTCATTTCGGAAGGTTGACAGGCGAAGATGTCCTTATTCTCACGGAGGAACTCGACGAGTGCGCTTTCTTATTTGGGATCCATGCATGTACCAATGGCGGTGGTCTTGGAGTCATCGCCTTCCACAAGTTCCACCGGCTTGGTTTCATGGCGGCCTTGAGGGCGGGTTCAGAATCAAAAATCTGTTTCTTTGAAGTCGGCATCTCCAAGGATGATTTGGCGCTTTATCTCTTTGAATTATGCACCGTAGAGGATGTCTTCGGTGTAGGCGGCTTCACTCAGCTTGCACTCCCTTGCCTTATTGAAGCTTCCAACAAACGATGATGATACCGCTTGGCCCGGGTATCTTGAGCGTTTTGTAGACGAATCATGGACTGACGTGGAAGATGTCGCATCCAAATATGATGTGATACATGCTCTTGAAGGGTACCACTTCAAAGGTCATGCGCTCTTGACGGTAATTGTTAACATCACCAAAGGCGACCAGAAGGGTAATGCAGCCAAGGGATTGAGCTTGTCGGCCAGGAACGATGCCATGGAACATGGTTTGCTCCGCTTTAGATAGGTCTCTATCAAGTTAATCTTGTGCAGTGTATCGAGGTACATAATGTTGATGCTGCTTCCGTGTCCACGAGGCACTTTGTGAACTCACTGTTGTTAATAAAAGGGTTGATGACCATGGAATATTGGTTCTCTATTGGGATGAGGTCTAGATGGTCCTCTCTATCCCAAGTAACGATAACTTCCGACCACCTCACATACTAGGAAACAGGGGGAGTGTGGCCATCAGTATCCTCAAAGAGGTTTTTTGTGCGTGGATGTGGGAGTGCCAAGGAAAGTTTGGTAGATGGGATCCTTATTTTCAAATGGGTTTTGTCCCTTTCCATCACCCTTTTCAGCGGGTTTGGGGTCCATGTCCTCGTCCATAAAATCCGAATCCTTGGAATCCTTGTCCTCTTTCTTCCCCTTGCCCTTGTCGTGGGGTCTGCTTTTACGACGACTTTGCTTGTAGCCAGACTCGGGTCTTCCTTGAGGCTGTTGACAAACTTGCATTGGCGGTTGGTGTGCATGGCTTTGCTGTTGGCATCGATATGGACAAGACATGACATATCGCGGTACTCCTTGTACATCTGGGAATGAATGGAACTGTGGGTGTAGTTTCTCTACTGCACTGCTGCACATGGCCACTCCCTGGCTGCTATCCGCCTTCACCTCTGCCAGCAAACATCATGGCGACCATGTCGGCTGCCTGCTTCTCTTTGGGAGGATTCTTCAGCTTATTATTCTTGTTCTTGTTGCCTTGGGTGGGGATTGCCACTGCAAGTAGGGAGCCACGAGCATCATTCATCGGCAGCTGCAAACGCACTAACCTTGGAAATCATTGAATTAAGATCCAGTTTGTCCTTGTCTTGAGTGTGCTTCAACGTATGTCGAAGCAAAGTTCCTTTCTCCAAGTAGTCGATGAAGGCGGACATAGCGGTTTGATCGTGTACTCCCGCACATGAATTTTTCATATCAAGCCAATAGGAAAGTTAGGCCCGATACGATTCGTCCTTCTCTTGTACACACTGCTATAGGTCACGAACAGTGCAGGGAAATTTGTATGGACCCTCGAAATTCTTGGTGAATGCTTCATGCATGTCCAACCAATTGTAGATTTATTTCTCTAACAAGTCATCGATCCATTGTCGGGCGATGCCGGCTAGCATCAGTGGGAGGTACTTGACAGCAAAATTTGGGTTTCCTAGCGATTTCTATCGCTTCATGATAGTCCTGTAGCCATGTGGTTGGCCTGGCAGTGCCATCATAGGGCTTGATAGTGTTTTCAATCCAGAGGCCCCTAGGGTAAGTTGTGGCCCAAATAACTAGACCGAAGCAACATGGCCCCAGGTATGGATCTTCCCGTGCTTCATGGATCTTATCAAGGCACGAACATTGTAGCATACCATTTGACTAACAACTGTAATGCTACTTGTTTATCTATATAATGCTACTTCCTACATATAATTATTGCATCATCATTATATCATGCTCATGTCACCATGCCACATTGCATTTGAGCATCATATAAAACCCCTTTATTTGGTTATTCTTACATATGCATTTGTATTCTTATTATTTGTATTTGCCTCTTAATATATTCTAGTTGGTTCTTGATATATTGCATGATGCCCAAGTTGAGTTGGGGGCATATCTTTTCTAACTCCACCACCTTTCTTTTGGCTATATCTATAAATTCCACCATCCTAATTACATATGAGCCATTGCATCTCTATTTGCTATTTAAATATAGCTCATATGTGTTTGGATGGATCCACTTCTAATTCTACATGCTCCCATATGTGATATATGTTGTTTTCACAATATTGAATATGTGGAGCCACATGGCCACCTTTGCATGCTATGTGAGCAAAATAACTTCTCTAGTTTCCATATGGATCTATTTGAATATGTGAGCATGTTTGAATATATATGGGGCTACATGATCATCTAGGGGACACACACACTAGCATGGCCCATTTATATTCATATATGATTACATTTCATCTATTCTAGGTGGGAAGCAAGCTTGTTTCTTTTGTGGGGCCTTAATTGAAATAATAGAATACATGTACGAGTACATGCCATGAGAAGTGATAGTTGTTTTTACAACTAGTATTAGTGGTACTTATTACACATGCATGTGCCATGCCATATTTCCCATCTTCCTTCTAATGTGGATATCTTTTGCATTTATGGGAAACTTGTTTGATTTCAATTCAAATGAATTGATCAAATCAACCAAGTCTCACAAGACCATCCACCTCTCCCTTATTGGTTCTAGTTGGTTTTATTTGCATTTATGGTTCTTCTGGAAACCATTATAAAAGGTGGTTCTAAAATTGCACCAAATATAAGAGAACAAAGGGATAAACCTAATTGAAATCACCTATCTTTCTAACTAACCTATCTACCCGAGGCCATCCCTCTTTGGCTTGGTTTGGCTAAATCAAACCATCCACACACCTCACCACCACCACCCTAACCCTATCTACCTGAGGCCACCATGGCCATGTGCCCTAGCTAACCACACCACAAGCTAAGCCACCTCCCCTTTCTTGTTGACCAAGATGGTCACCACCACACCCCTGCCTCACCACTGGTCGACCTACCCCCTTCTAACCTCAGAGAGACAAGATAGAGAGAGAAGAAAGTAACCCCGGTTACTTTTTGCAACGCTAACCTGAGCTTGGAAACCACCCTTCCTGTCCTTATCTACCCCCACCAGCCACCTCCTGCTCAATCCAGATCACCAGGGCGCTGCCCAGCACTACCCCTCTCTCCCCATCTCTCCCCTACTAAGCCACCTACCCACCATAGCCTAGCTTCGGCTATCGCTTGCCCTGGCGTTGGAGGAAGGAGGCGAGGATCTTGAGTCATTGAGGAAGACCAGCACCGCCCCAGCACCTTCCTATACCAAGTGTCCAGGAGGAGAAGGACAGGAACCGCCGGGGCCAGCAGTGACTGTCACAAAACCCCAGATCCCTGTCTGCGAGCCTTGTGCCAGATCGTTGTCACCCCGAGCAGGATCACCTGCACCAGCACACCCGTGGTTAGCGCTCCAACCTCCTGGACATGGCCATATGTTGATTTTCTTCCTAGATCAAACGTTCGTTTCGTCGAGCACCTTGTCTGTGTACCCGCTCGTCACCACCATGTTGTCGTGTTGTTGTTGTGGTGTGTTCCATGCCTAGTTGTGTGCACGGTGCAATTTGCCTCGTTGCGCTGCCTCGATCAGCCCTAGCCCTTCTTCCTGATGTTCCTTTGCCCATGTCGCCGTGGCCACGCCTGTGCTGGCCCTGGCGCCGCCCGTTTCAGGTCGTCAGAGCCTAGCCGATGTTGCATATCTCGTGTCGCGACCCTAACCAGTATCAACCCTGTAGCCACCGTGTTGGTTCGCACTCTTGAGCACAAGCCCCAGGTCACAGGATCGACCCCTCGTGCTGTTGTTTCCTTGCTGTCGCATGACCCGTCAGTTTCGTCAGATGGAAGAAAAATAGTAGCATCGGTTGCACCGTTGCCTTTTTGCACATAACCCCCTACACCTTTTGCTTCACAAACCCACAGTCCTCCCAGCGGCCCCACTTGCCTGCCTACCAGCGAATCCTGTATAGCCATTTTTATAAAAAGGTACCCAAGTTTCCTAGGACTCCTCCCGCAGTCCCTGGAATCGCACACGTGTCGCTGATCCGCTAGCCGCGTGCACGCAGTGGCCCTGATGCTCGCTGGCCCCACACGTCAGCGTCAGAGGGTAGACTAACTGCGGTGACCCAGCATACCACTGCATGATGTAGTACACTATAGTCGTTGACATAACACCAATGAAACATCGTTCACTAGTATTACATCCCTCAGAATGGTACAACATAAACACAGCAGGTCCAAGACATGACTATAGGTTACAACTCAACTCTTTACACAAGATCCAGAGAACACTCTAGGTTAAAGAGAGAGAAAGAGACTTCTTAAAAAGAAGAATCAGAAATAAACAACTAAAAAACTATTATACTATTAAGACTAGTATCTTAACTAATGGTCTGGAATTGTTGCTATTGCAATACACTATAGAATTAGGTTCTATGGCTAGAGATTATATTCCTATATATTCAGTAACTTCGTCTTCGCTTGAGTTGAGGTATATGTTGACTTTCTTGAATTCACTGAAGAGATTTAGCCTTTGATTATGATTCCTGGAGTATGACACTATGTAGACGTCGTCTGTACTGGCTTTAGAACCTAGCAAGGGTTAAGAAGATACTTTGAGTACGAGCGTACTCAGCAAGTTCACTAGAAAAGGAGTGTTTGATGCACTATATCTACAACCACAGACTATAGGTCGTAGGCAATGCAAGTTTTCATAAAAATTTCTTCAAAGGTTGCTTTTATTCTGAAAAGCTATGTCCCTCATCCTTCACGGGTTTACGAGAACTTTCATGGAGTTCCTTTCCCGCCGCATTCGCAGCTCCTTCCCGGAACAGGGAGTAACAAGATACAGTTCTTACACTCTGCAGAGGTGCGTCACTTTACCCATGAGAGATCTTAGCTTTGTAGCACATCCGGGCCGCGAACCAATTCACACTTCCTTGGTGTGAGGCCCAGACTAAGATCCAAGCCAATCACTGCCTTCTCCACGACCCCGCATGTCTCCTTGGTGTACTCCTGCCCACCTATTGAATTACGGCAATTGGCAGTACAGACCGTTCAGATGCCGGAACTATCGTGGGACGTTGAGGGCTCCCACCCATATGCTGCATATCCTCTCTGTATTACCATTTAATATGCATGCTACGAGTGATAACAGCCACGACCCGCACATCTGGCTCCATGCGAGAGGGAAAAGATACAGCTGACTTCTTCGTCCCATTCCAAATCTCATGGTCAACGCGTAATATACAGCGCAAAAATCACTGACGACATTGGTTGTTAAGTCCTAGATAATATGTTCCTTTACCACCGGAACTCTTATAGTAGGTTATTACCTCATGGTAAATAACCTATAATCACATTATTATGAAAATAGTGTTTTCTGTCCTTTTTTCTAATGCAGGTGATGACAACACTGGATTTGCAAAATACTTTACAGAAAATAATCAAAGGACATGAGCAAGTGTGAACTTGCCTTTTGTGATTGCAAGATTATGCACTCACGGTCTTCAAGACAATATAAGATCCAATATCTGAAAACAGCATCATTGGTACGATAAGGACTAAAGTTTAAAGAATCAAGATGCTATTATGCATAAGTAATGTAATGCAAGTTGATAAACTCGAATCCCGGGGGTAACGTTGTTCTAGGGTTTGAATACTGTAAAGGATTTCCTTAGAATGTGTTGCCCTTTTAGATTAAGTATCATATTTGTGTTTCTTATGAACGCTTGTGAGTGTGTGTGGACAACACATATCTATATAACAATAAGGTACACAAATATGTAATGCTACTTAAAGACTACTTATATAATAATTGTTTATCTTCAAATTTACTTTACAAGTAGTGTCACTTATAAAGAACTTTAAGTGTTATTAATCCTAAATATATAAGTAAAGTATAAAGTAAGGTGTTTACTATTAATTGTCATATGTTGACTAAAGTGGCAAAACGAATAACTTTTGAAGAAAAGATTCCTTTATTAAGATTTAAACAATCCTTGTGACTAATCAGAGGTGGTTGATGTTGTTTCTGCTTGCTGGAACAGTTTGGATTTGAGATGTTTTATAACTTAATTATAACAGACCAAAGTTAACTATAAAGTTTATAATGAAGTTTTTAGTATTATACTTAAAGTCTGGTAGACTAAATTTAATTTTAAAACATATATGGACTTTAGGTGTAACGCTTATTATACTTATACCTTGTTAACTTCATATTGTTTCTTTAAAGTTACTTAAGAATGGTATTACTTTTATTTGGTAGTGGTTTCTTTACATTATAAATGTATAAAGGGATTTATCTCCCAATAAGAGTGTGGTTAAGGGTTGTGAATAAGTAAACAATATTATTTACTACTTATGAACTCACCATAGTGTTTTGATTTGTTTATAAACTTGTAGTTAAAGTAAAGGAATGGGTTTTATGTCATTACAAATTATTCTTGGAGATTTTATATTGGATAAGAATCTTTTTAGAAAATAATCTACACTTATGATTGAATGATAACTCAATAAAATTGCATTTTTAAAATGTGTTGAACCATTTGACTTCATAATATTAGTATTTAAGATTAACACTATTTATTATATTTAATTAGTTAATTTAAGAAATATTAACAAATTTTATTTGACATTATATGAATTATTAACTAAAGAAATAGATTTAAATTCAAGTTATTAAAGTGTTTAACTTTTTATTTAATTTAAAAGTGGAATATTATATTTTTAACATATAGGTATTATTTTTGTGATCATTTTGGTATATTACACTTATTTTTGTGATTTAAAAATAGTAAGATATGATTTTTATAATACTTATTACTTTATAAAGACTTAATTATTATTTATTAAGTGGAATAATAATGTATGATTATAGTTTTAAATTATAATTCTTATTTTTCTAAGATTTTTGGTATTTTATTTATATTTTTAACATTTACCATTATTAAAATATGAATTATCAAAGTTTTATTACTTATAAAACTTTTATTAAATAATATTTATTTAAATAATCATAATAATAATATTTTATAATAGTTTTAAGTTGTAGATTTTATTTTTTTGAAAATTTTCATAAATTAAACATGTTTTTCTGAATTACAAAAAAAAATTATTGATTTTATAAGATTGAATCATTTTATGAAATTTTTTAATTAAATAACTAAATGTGTCTATTAGGTAATGCTGATGTCAGCATGAAATGAAAGGTTTTTCTCACCAGAGCCTATCCTACCCTAGTCACTGACTGGTGGGATCTTTGCCATGTCATGTATTAGGTTTTTATTTATTACAGAAATGAATAACTCAATTTAGGAAATTATAAAATGATATATGACATCAGCGTGATGTCACGCTGACATCATCCAAGGAATGATCCTCAGATCATGGTTTGATCCTCGGATTGGGAGCATGCGGGCACGCTGGGTTGGTCTTGTTCGAATCAGTGGAGTGCGGGAAGCCGAATAGTGGCGGCGCCGCCCCTGTTTGGTCGCCAGAACTTGCTCCACGGCGAGAAAACACGACGACGGACAGATGTTCACGGTGGGATGGCAAACAACGGCAAGATAGAAGGATTTAAGGAGTGCAGGGGTATGGTGAGCTTACCCTGATTCTCGTACGATGATCGTTGGGGCCTGGTGTGGTCGGAGGTGGCATCTCCGACGAGAATTCCGATGAAGGCCGATAAAAGTGAACGGCAAATTCGATCGCCCTCGTGCTCCCCTTGATGTTGCGTTCCTAACAGATGATCTACGCACTCTAGCGCATCTCCTCAACCACTCCACGGACTCCGGGATGGCCTCTGCTGATGGCAACAATCCTCTCTGACCGGATCTAGGGTTCACGTTCAGGTGGAAGAGGAAGAAAGAGAGAGATGGCAAGGATGAGGACGAGAAGGTACAACGGCGTGGCGTTCTTATCCTCGCAGAGCCCCCGTTGGCGGCGTCGCGACGACACAGTGGCATCGGGCGGTCGCCGACCCCTCCAGCGAGATGCTTGACGTGAGGAGGAAGACGACGGATTGGTTGACAAAAGGGTATCTGGGTCGGGCTTCTGTTGGGCCGTGGTGAAGTGAGCGGGTTTTTTCTCTGCTACGCATGAGCATTGTATAGGTGGGGGAGAAGCGGGCTGTGGGCTAGAATTGACTCTCTTCTATTTTTTCCTGGTTCTTTCCCTTTTCTTTATTCTGTTTTGTTTTCAATTCAAATTTCTTCAAGGTTTTAAATACCATAATTTTTGTATAATATTTTAAATATTCCAAAGATAACTATACTGATTGATTACTCTAATCATGTTGATATTTTTCAATGCTCACAATTATATCAAAAATTATTTATTGAATGGAATAAATAAGAATTAGGGTTTTAGGTTTTTGTTTCAAGATTTGTATTTTAATACTTGATTTGAACTTTTCTTTATGGAATTTATTTGTTGAATACTTGCAGAAACAATAAAATTATTATGAATCAATTTGTGAACTTTTATTATATATTATTATATTTTCTTCATTTTCTTTATCTATATACTTTTCCTATTATTTGTGAGGGCTTTTGATATGAATTTAATTGAGCTAATACCCACAAACTTATTGTAGAATGCCTTACTATTAACTAATGCTATTTTATTCTCATTAACTCATAATATTAAGGAAATCTTTAAATGGTGAATTCTATTATTCAAAACCTAATAACAGGTGAATCCTAACCCACCTTTCTTATTTTAATATGCATAATTATTTTCTTGGAACTAGTTATTCAGTACTTGCTTAAGTGTGATTAATATATGGATATAATATTGGGCATAATGGTTTATAGTAATTTCCAATTATGTGCTACACATGATTTAAAGGTTTGAAAGTGTAAAAGATATACTTGAGTGATTTTCTATATGAAATTATTCCTATAAGACATTGTGGAAATAGGATGATAAATCACTCAGATGAAATGGATTTTATGTTTGGTTAAAAATTTAGGGTTTTAATGTTTACCTAGAATTCCTATCTTCCATAATTCACAATCATGGGCTGCTAATTAAGGAATTCCTTTCCTAGATATATTACTTCTTTATATCCTTCATCATGTGCTAACATGATGAGCTTTACTTTACAGAAATATTCTTATCCACCTTGTAAATCCAATGAGCTTGACACTGAAGCTTTCATAATCTTCTTATATTCATACTTGGTTATAACAACTACTCTACTGCTGATAACCTCCAATCTAACAAATGGTTACTTCTAACTCCATTCATACACTTCCTTAATCATCCTCCTTAATATTACTCCAGTAGGTGTCTATATCAAACTACTTCACCTCAAGTGTGAGTATTTCCCAAGAGGAAACTACTACTTCTATAATCCAATGTTACTCTAGCATCATCTTGATCATACTATCTTGTCTCTACTTAACTCCAGTATCTCATACTCCAACCTCACATTATATTAATGTGACTTGTCATGGGTAACCTAGGATAATATATCTATACTAGGGTCTAATCATGTTTTATCCACCAATGTCACTTATACTTGATATAAGCATTCAATCTTGGTGAATAAGGCATGGCCATTATACTCCTTTGTGGTTTAAGTTTCCAGTTGTCTAATCAAGGCTTCATCAATACAACATTGCAGTTATATTGAAATTATCTTCTTAGCATCTCTATTGGATTAAGGAATGCTATTCATGGACTATGCTTGCTTAATCCAATAGTATTATTCCTTGGTATCTATCTTCAGGATTCATCCTTATAATCCTGTTGTTAACATATTGATTTGATTTCCTTCAATCACCCTCATCCTATAGATGATATCTAATACTAGCATTACCATCTACCTCTTCTTAATTTATTCTCTAAGGACTTAGAATGATTGTTATGATAAAGAACATGAGTTGATATATCAATAGTTAATAAGCTAAGAATTGGTGAATCAATAGTTGATTATTCAATATTGATGAACAACGGATATTGAGATAGGATTCCATAAGGATTGATATGGAAAGAAGGATATGTGGTGAATGGTCTTAAGTTGCTTTCCTTCCTACTTAATACAACTAAAGAGTTAGGGTTAAGTATTACCATGATGTTCATGGTCTAAATAGTTAAGATTTAAGATTTAGTTGTTACATTCCTATTACTTAAGTTATATTTATAACTTGGTATTCATGAGTTGTTGTAATGAATACTACGATATGATTACCTAAGGATCAAATATAAATAATTAAATAATGTATTAGGTTTAACTTTTATTACATTTGATCTACCCTTAGATCAAATCATGTTTACCCAAAATAAGGTTTTAGCAAAGGTCATATTGAAACTTATCACAGTCAACTTGATGATCTACTTCAATTTCATCAAGTTGAGAGAAGCTTCAATCACTTTGACAAGTTTTGTTCAAAAGCGCGAAAATTATTCGGATTTTCTATGCATGAATGCAATGCACACATCTGTGTTTAGCTTATTTCTAAGCTCTAATGCTGGGACATTACAAACTCTCCCCCTTAAAATAAACTACGTCCTCGAAGTTCGTACACTCTTTCATTTCAGAATGAGGAATTGTCCTGTATTGGTTACGACAAGTCTCAGCTCCATGGTAACCTCAATGGGAATAATTGTAGTATTCCATATCCAGATTCTTTCCTTGAATTCCCACCATACTTGGCAATCTTCAAGTTGTTGTCTCAAATACTCCAAAGTTCCTTTTACTTTAGTCCCTTAGGGATATTTTCCTTATTATAAACTCCTTAATCTAGGGTCTCTTCTTTAATTCCTTAACCTAATTAGGTATCCTAATCCAACTCCTTTTATTTAATCATCGAACTTTCTTACTATATTGTGTAAGGTATAGGAAGTCTCACTAAAACATGGTTTTAATTGTTATAACACAATAGTTGTAGCCAAAAGACTAAATTTTTGTATTGTCATTTTATGATTTATAATGGTGGTTCTTCCGAAGGTTGGATTTGAACTCATTTAGTCCATACCCATTGGAATTTCTTGTTCATCTATACTTGTCCAATTGGATATGATTTGTTCCCTCTTAATAATAGCTTAAGAGTTGTTTCCTTTAGAATAAGTCTATTAGGACTATTCCATTTTATTACTTCAAGCTTTTACCTTAGCAGGCTTTAGATAATCTTTCCTTATTACCTTAAGTACTTCTTTAACTTCCAATTATTAACTTAAGGTTTGAGTATTATTATCTTGAAATAAATTTCGATCTTTCATTCAGACATACTTCAGAGAGTACCTTTATGATGATTATCTTTTAACCTTATGAAAATAAGGCTTGCTGTTGTTATAGGTTAGTCCTTCTTATCCAACCTTTACTTGGAACTCGGATAATAGTACTTCCAAAAATTGTTTACTCTCTCACTTAGGATCTACTAAGGGTCTCTAAACTGCCTATAGACTATAGAGTATTTATTGGCTTTATAATTAGAATATTGGTTTCTATCCATCTTATACTCTACCTAGTTAGGGTCTTATGAAATATTGTACGGTGTATCCACACAATTGTGGATCTCCGAAGCGAATCTTTCAGCATTATTTGTCTTACTTACTATTTGGACATTCTTGCTTTGATAGGTCTGACTTCGCGAAGTGTCTCGAAAGACGACTGCTTTAATGTTTATACTCCTTGTCTTTCTTCGCTTATGCCAAGTTTTATGCTCTTTATGCAACCATTAATATGATCTCGTTAACTATGTCACCCATCATCGGCTGCGGACAAGATACCAAATGTGGATCAAATACCAGTTGCGGATCATCCTAGATGGTAGGTATTACCCTATGGCTTCCAACGTACCACTTGCATTCTCTCTGAATTGTCCGAGCTTAAATACCATTTTGGTTCCAAAGCTTCTTCTTTATACTCATTCATGATACTTCCATGAACTTGGTACTACTACTTCATTAATTCTTAGCAATATTTCCTACTTTGGTTTAATCTTAAGTTCATCACTTCTTGTTGCTCCTTATACTTCCTACATTAATGTTCCTCCTCATAGCTGGCTAAGAATGATCTGAGCTTGATCCATTGCGGTGACCCAGCATACCACTGCATGATGTAGTACACTATAGTCATTGACATAACACCAATGAAACACCGTTCACTAGTATTACATCCCTCAGAATAGTACAACAGAAACATAGCAGGTCCAAGACATGACTATAGGTTACAACTCAAATCTTTACACAAGATCCAGAGAACACTCTAGGTTAAAGAGAGAAAAAGAAACTTCTTACAAAGAAGAATCAGAAATAAATAACTCCAAAACAATCATACTATTAAGACTAGTATCTTAACTAATGTTCTGGCATTGCAGTTATTGCAATACACTACAGAAGTAGGTTCTATGGCTAGAGATTCTATTCTTATCTAATCCGCAACTTCGTCTTCACTTGAGTGGATATATATGTTGACTTCATTGAAGAGCTTTAGCTTTTGATGATGATTCCTGGAGCATAACTTGATGTAGTCACCGTCTGTACTGGCTTTAGAACCTAGCAAGGGTTAAGAAGATACTTTGAGTACGAGCGTACTCAGCAAGTCCACTAGAAAAGGAGTGTTTGATGCACTATAACTACAGCCACAGACCATAGGTCGTAGGTAATGCAAGTTTTCATAAACATTTCTTCAAAGGTTGATTTTTATTCTGAAAGCTATGTCCGTCAACCTTCACGGGTTTACCAGAACCTTCATGGGGTTCCTTTCCCGCCGCGTTTGCAGCTCCTTCCCGGAACAGGGAGTAACAAGTTACAGTTCGTACACTCTGCAGAGGTGCGTCACTTTCCCCATGAGAGGCCTTAGGTTTTTTTGCACAACCGGAAGTATGTCCTCGTTCAAACTTCCTTGGTTTGAGGCCCAACCTAAGATCCAAGCCAATCACTGCCTTCTCCGCGACCCCGCATGTCTCCTTGGTGTACACCATGCCCACCTTTTGAATTACGGCAATGGTTTGTACAGACCGTTCAGATGCCGGAACTATCGTGGGACGTTGAGGGCTCCCACCCATATGCTGCATATCCTCTACGAATTACCATATAATATGCATGATGCGAGTGATAACAGCCACGACCCGCACATCCAGCTCCATGCGAGAGGGAAAAGATACAGCTAACTTCTTCGTCCCATTCCAAATCTCATTGTCAATGCGTAATATACGGCACAAGAATCACTGGCGACATTGGTTGTTAAGTCCTAGGTAATATGTTCCTTTACAACCAGAACTCTTATAGTAGGTTATTACCTCATGGTAAATAACCTATAATCACATTATTATGAAAATAGTGTTTTCTGACCTTTTTCAAATGCAGGTGATGACAACACTGGATTTGTAAGATACTTTATAGAAAATAATCAAAGGAGATGAGCAAGTGTGAACTTGACTTTTGTGATTGCAAGATTATGCACTCACGGTCTTATAGACGACATAAGATCCAATAGTTGAAATCTGCATCATTGGTCCGGTAAGGACTAATGTTTAAAGAAGCAATATGCTGTTCTGCATAAGTAATGCTATGCATTTTGTAAAACCCCCAAAGTGAATTCCCAATATTGTAAGTGAAATGAACTTAGGTGATTCCTGTAAGAGGTTGTTTATCTTAAAAAAATTACTTCACATGACGTGCATTTATAGGAATTTTAGGTTTTGATATACAAGATATAAAAGTAGGGTGCAATTGTAATTTAAGATTTAGATTAGTTTCTATTTGGTGATTAGGATGGAATTCTATGTATTGGATTATTAAGGTTTGATAGAACTATTCTATAGTTGTTGCTTCAAGTGGCAAAAAGAATAACATTTGAAGAAAATTTTACTCAACTAAGCAGAAGTATTTAAGCTTTTAAGTTAACCTTATGAGGTGTTCTTTCTAGTTATAGTCTGTAAGTAAGAAAGAATTGCTTTATTTGAATAATGACAACATTAGTATTTGAGACTTATCTATCTTGGTTTTTAACTTGGTTGGTTTGGTATTAAGATACTTTATAACTTAATTATAACAGACCAAAGTTAACTATAAAACATATAATAAAGTATTTAGTATTATATTTAAAGTTTGGTAAACTAAAGTTAACTATAAAAAACATAAGTGGTGTATTAGACCTGTTGTTTATAAGCTTTGAGACTAAAGTTAACTTTAAAAGGGTAAGTAAACTTAAGATGTAATATTTTTTAATTATTCCTAAGTTTTAGATTTATGATAGGTATAACTAAAGTGTGTAATTATTCACTTTATATTTTAGTGAATGCTTATAAAGTTATTTTGAAGGTTGTGGTTTTAAAGCTTTATTTAAATTTTCAAAATATATTATAAAGTTAATAATTTACACTTAAGTTTTATTATAAACGTTAGTTCTGATTTGGAATTTTAGTTATTTGATTCTTAGGGTACTAATATTTCTGAAGAAATATAATTATTTCTTACTTAATAATTATTCTTAAAGAATTTACAAAATAGGTATTAGGTAAGGATTTATTATTTAAAATATTAAAGGCTTTTCTAATAATACATTTAATATTTTTCTAGTGTAATATATTTATTTAAGGCCTTAATAATTATTTTTATTTATTTTTAAGAATTATATTTATTTTTATAAAATTCATCAAAGAACTAAGTGTCTTTAAATATTTGCTTTATGTTTTATTTGTAAAACTCTAAGTTAGTATTTTTTTATAAAATAGTAGAATTATTGTGATACACAAAAATGATTTTTTATTTATTTTTAAGGTTTTTATTTAATTTTATAAAATTTCATTTAGGATTTAATAGTGTTAATAATTATTTTAATTTATATTTATTTTAAATAATTAAAATTATATTTTTATTAGGTAGATTTTATTTTTGTGGTCAATTTGATATATCATATGTATTTTTGGGATTTTTCTATATTTTCTAGAGTATAAGTTATGTTTAGGGGTAGTTTGGTCATTTTAGTGGTTTGATAAATGTCTTTATTTTCTTATTTTTCCTTTGGAATTGGACCAGGCCCACCAATGAGCCCATCTGAACCCAACTTGGCCCAACTGGGCTCGGGTCAAACCCCACCCCGGCCTGGTCTCCCTGATCCACTCTCTCTTACACCACACCCTCTCACTTTCTGCTTCTGGCTGCTGGCCATGCCGACGCTGTCGCCTGACCGATTCCGGCAGGGCAGACTGTTATGGTTGTTATTGTTGGTTGTCGGGGCTTCGCCTTCTCGAGCCTGACCTGGCCCTCCAACTAGATTTGTTTCTCGTGCCTTAACCAGCTCGCCCCTTCCATTTCTTTGGTGCTAGGGTTTCCGGCGATGTGCCTCCGCCGCTCACTGGTTCCCTCCGATGCCTGCTGGTTCAGTGTGGTTGTCGTCCTAGGGAAGGAGCAGGATGTTGTGCCCCTTGTGGGGTGCTCCCTGTGCTGCCGGGGTGACGTGACGCGTTCGTGAGGAATGTGTGGTTGCAAGTACCTCCGCTGCCACGCCGGCGCCGCCCTTTTGAGGTCACCGTCGACTCCCTGGTACACCTTCTTCTACCTCTCTTTCTTCTTTCCCCTTTTGACAAACATTCTTACTAGTGACACATTATCTGTACCCTAAGTAAGATGCTATCCTTTGTTGTTGTCACTCAGAACTTGCTAAGATTTGTTCAATCATGATTAATCATATTTAAATTCAATTCACTGGTTATACTTATTGCTCTAATGGGCTACACTGAAACTTGGTTTGTGGATTAACTGGGCTTTGCCTGATGGTACTGTTATTTGATTATGTATGTTGTAAGTGAGGTGGATGTAGATTCAGTTTTGTTCTGAATTTCTTGGGATAATGGCTTCATGTGATGCTACTCATGTATTGGTAATGGAAGATTGGAAAAAGGTTATTTATACTGGAGCTATTTGCTAAAGTAACTAGGTTGTCATGATGTAATATTGTCATTAAATGATACTGTCCATTTGATAGTTCATTGATCTTACTGGATGATCCTAAAATTGATGGTTAGGCCAATTCCTATATGAGATATAGTTGATGCCCTGAATTTGATTCATTGATGATCTTGGTTTCCCCTTGAATGTAGTTGCATCATTTCTTTAAATGATTCCTAGCAAAAATAGCTAGGAAAGTGATTTAGATTATTGTTTGGGCTGCTTGCAGATGGTTGTGAATAAGTTGGTGTGGATCAGATCATGTGTAGGCATGATCTTGGTTTTAAACAAGAATTAGAATATGCAGAGTAGATCTTATTTGACTACTTAATATCTTACTAATCTGGACAATGATTCCTAGATATTTACAAAGGAAGATGATAAGATGGTTGGGTTAGTAAGTGTAACTGAGTGGCTAATATAGGTATATTGCCTATATGACAACAACCATTTCAACTGATTCCTGATTCTTTTTAGGAAAATGATTTGTGGATTTAAGAAAATGGACTTGAGATTATGCTCAAGACATTCTGAATCTGCTAGGTGCAGAGGTGCTACCCTCCGGGAATGTGCCCTGTAGCCTAGCAGCTAGGGTATGTTTTATCTAGTAAAAACTAGATAATAAGCTAGTGATGCTGGTCTGAAGCTGAATAGTGCAAGGATGTTATTTACCTATGCAAGCTTTTGTTGGTGCTTGGATGAATTTCTTAGCATGAGATGGGAATGTTTTATGATGAATTCAGCTAGGGATGCTTTGATTGCTTTTGGCAGTTGATTTGGACAACTTGATTAGCTATATAGCCTCTAATGGGTAATTTGTTGCTGTGGTGCCTCACAGAAGTGTGCACAGCAGTGAATTATCACTTTATGTCTGGTTGTGTAGTTCTCTCATTTTGTTCTAGTGATATTCATCTATCTGGATTATTTGCAATATAAAAATAAATATGATGCCAAGACCCCTCCTGCCAATGATGCAAAGGCTAAGGCCAAACTCCTAGCATAAGAATGGATATTATGCCGGCATGTGCATAACCCTAGGATGTACCTTGTATACCATTTGTATACAGTTCTGAGGGTTATCCCTTCCACCAAACTATTGTGCAAGCCCATCTACTACTTAGAGCAGGTATGATGTGGATCTGATGTCTACCTGTTTGCAGAGTAGACAAGATGCCTGTGTGGTGATGTAGGTTTATGGTTGATCTTGTGCTGAACTTGCTTGATCCTCTGATTCTAATTGCTCTTGTAAGCACCTGGCCTGCTCCTCCTATTTGTGGTGCTGTCCTGTTCCTCCTAGCTGTTGGCTTGGCCTTGATTTCCTCCTTGTACTAGCTCCTGGATGGCTCCAGAGAGCAACCAGAGCTAAGGGTGTGATGGAATCTGGTTAGTGGTTTGGTTGGTGGTGTATTGATAGACAAATAAGAACATGGATGTTCTTATTTGGTGGCAAGTTGGTTTCATGTGGTTTATGTGTTCTTGGGCTAATGAGAACTGGTCTGGTTGCATATGTTTGTGTGTGGAGATGGAATGGTAGCTGGTTGCTACGGTTGTGCACTCTTATCTTATTTCCCCTTGTGGTTATCTTGTCTTGACAGCACACAAACATGCAATGACTAAGCTGCTGTTGAGTAAGCTGTCTGCTTGACTGTTGTGAGTTGAGGATCAGATCAAGTACACTGGATCTTTTGCTGGAATTACTGCCTTTCCTTTTACCTGTTACTAGTTTGGTGAAACTTGCCCCATGCCTGTGATACATAGACTGAGGCCATTACTAGATAAGAACAGATACTACTCATTTGGTGAAACTTGCCCTTTTTTTATAAGATTAGGTCAGTGATGTGTTGAACAGTGCATTACACTGTCAAACTGAGAGCACTACTTTAACCAAGTCCCCATTCTGTTTCTTCCTTGTCTTTTTTCTTAAGGGTGAAGAATAAGGAGAGTTGAAGAATAGAAGACATAGGACTAATTAGGAAAATAGTTTAGGTTTTCTTTTTTTATTCTTTTACAACTTTATTTGATTCTTAAATATTGTAAATAATATTGTATTCTTTTATTAGTGTAATAAAGTTCATTTTTCTCTTTGTTAGTTGAAACTTGTAAGGTTTTGTATCTTATTTATTAAAGTTTACTTATTTCCTTTTTTACAATTCTTTTGTAAAGACAATGTCATATTTATTTTGTTGTAATAAAGAGATCTTTTATTTATTTATTGTAAAAGATCGATGTAATATTTATTGTATTTCTTATAATAAAGAATTCTTTTTATATCATTTTCTTTTGTAATCACTTCAATTCAAGTTATATTTAAATTGTATGATCTCATATTTGAAGCCTTGAATGCAAATTATTTTCCACAAAATTATAAATTCAACAAAGGTCATGTCCAAATTCCTAACCCCCATCTAAGATGAACTAAACCCCATTTCTCTAATGGCAAGAGAAACACTTATCTCTTTGTGTTTTAAATTTTAATTCTAATAATTGTGAATATTGAATCTTATTCATAAATAAGAATTCACCTCTTATATTTTATTATAATTTAATTTCCAATTCTTATTCTATTTCAAATTCTTTTAATATTCAAATCTATCAAGTAAATATTCAGATTTGAATTATCTTCCCCTAAAATACAAAAGTACAATAGAGGTCATGTCGAATTCCATCGCACCTGTCCTGATGTTTCCATCAGAACAAGAGAGATCCCGATCCCTCTATAGCTTCTTTCGTTTTGCGTGAAAAGTCCCCGGATTTTCTGATGCATGAATGCAATACACACACATGTGTCCTCTATAATTCTGGGTGCTAATCCTGGGATGTTACAGGCCATTTGCAAACTGGCTTGATAACTGTTCTTGTATGAGAATTCTGCGAAAGGAAGACAGTCCTCCCATTTAGATCCATATTGCAACACACAAGATCTCAACATATCTTTGAGTATTTGGTTTACTCTTTCCATTTGTCCATCGGTCTGCGGGTGATAGGTTGTGCTGAAGTTTAGTTTGGTTCCTAATCCTTCTTGGACTTTCTTCCAAAATCTTGAGGTAAACTGGGTTCTTCGATCCTACACAATGTTCTTGGGGATTCCATGCAGACTGACTATCCTAGCAATGTACAACTCTGCTAGCTTCGAGTTCTGATAAGTGGTCTTGACAGGTAAGAAATGAGCTACTTTGGAAAGTCTATCCACTATGACCCAAATAGAGTAACTTCCCCTACTAGATATAGGCAAACCGGTGATGAAATCCATTCCAACTGAATCCCATTTCCATTCTGGGATCTGCAAAGGTTGCAAAAGTCCTGCGGGTCTTTGATGTTCCACTTTGACTCTCTGACAGATATCACATTTGGCTATGTAGCTTCCGACTTCTCGCTTCATCTTATGCCACCAAAATTGCTCCTTCAAATCCTGATACATCTTCGTTCCTCCCGGGTGAATGGAGTAAAGAGTATCATGGGCTTCTTGCCAAATAGCTTGTTTCAACTCTGAATCTGCTGGCACACAGATT
This sequence comes from Avena longiglumis, assembly GCA_030063025.1. Classification (NCBI taxonomy): domain Eukaryota; kingdom Viridiplantae; phylum Streptophyta; class Magnoliopsida; order Poales; family Poaceae; genus Avena; species Avena longiglumis. The sequence goes on from CP125979.1 coordinate 428,300,733, forward strand.
CGTCCTTTATACCACAGAAATCCTTCTTCATCTTCCGTGAATCTGGGTACCTTCCTTGTACCAATACGACGCTGTTGCCTGCCAAAACCCCACGAGCAGCGGCAACACGGAGGCGGAGGCTCCAGGGACTGCGGTGGGCCTCGGTCCCTCGGCGGCCCGCAAAAGCTCGACACACGTCTGGCTTGGTTCGAGATGCCACGACCTATACCTGGTCGAAGGTGAAGGATTGCTCGATTGATTTCTGCATGATAAACAAGTATACGTAAAATTCGAGCCGTAATCGGCTCCGTGTTTCCAGAATCTGCTCCTAAAGCCGATTGCCCCATGGTTCTGCGTTAGATTTATGATAACATGGGGTTTTCTTGATCACTACAAGTTAAATCGATCTACGATAGTTTAACGTTTTCACCACGAATCTGGAACATCCTACGCGTGATTGAGTGCGATGCATACAAAGATGAAGAATATTAACCCTAGAGGAGGCCTAATAACCAACGTAAAGCCAATTACCGGAACATCCCTTCTAGAACGAATAAGCCACGTCTTTATGCATTACTGGATCGTTCAACCCGTTTGTAAGGCCTGATTACGCAGATATTAAACTAAACCTTGACGAACAAGGCACAACTATAACAGATCGAATCGACTAAATAAAGATCAAGCAAGGTGCTACCCTTGCACTTTGGGAAAAGGTGCAAGGGTAGCGAGATAGCTAGAGGTAGCATAACTTCGACGATAGTAATGAAAAAGTACCGATGCTAGCCTCAAACAATCTATGATAATGGTATTACTCGCCATCAACAACGCTTCAGTACGAGTAAAACCAGGTAACGAATAAGTAGATACTGCCTAGATCACGAGATGCGATCTAGGCAGCATGGCACTTACCCGAAAGAAACCCTAAGAACAAGGGGTGGCGATGCGCCGAGATTGTGTTTGTTGTGAACGTGGTTGTTGTTTTCTTTCAATAACCCTAGGTACATATTTATAGTCCGAAGACTCTCTACTTTTGGAATAACTCTACAACTCTATCTTTACCTAAACATAAACGGAACCTAAACAAACACGAAACCTACTATGATACAAGATACACGGGCAATTCAGCCCAAATCTACGCATTAGGCCGATCCAACAACACGTTGAATATATGTATCTTCCAAGCCCATCTTGATCACGGCCCATCTCCGTCTTTAGCCAAAATATGGTGGTAACACATGCCCCCCTGGTTTTGGCAATGATAATTCCAAAACCACTCTGTGTGTTTTTTCCTCTTCTTCTCCTCTTTTTTTTATCGGGCTGCGCGTAGACAGAATGCGTGGCAGAACAGCACCGTCACGCTACCCCTTCATCATGATGCCCTGTCTTCTCAACTCCTGCTTGGCGTGATTTGACGATTTTGGCGGTGTAACTGGAAACCGCTATGGCATTGAACCGTCATCCACTATTCCCTTATTTAAATCAGCACGAGCAGTTCACAATCCCCATCTTCCTCCGATTGCCAAAAACCCTCTTCCTTCGCCGAAAAACCTCTTTCTCGCCATGGCCTCCTTCGCTTCCTCGTCTGCATCTTCCCACGCCTCCAACTCGATGAGCGGCCGAGAGCCGACGCGAGCATCCACCGATGGCGGCGTACAACACTCTCGCCCACAATGGTGGGACGAGAGGGTTGGGACTTCTGCTGTCGGAGGATGACGCATCCATGACCGACGGCGAGAGGACCTGATTCCTCGCCGATGGGGAACCGGAGGCGGGCGATCTTGATGACGCCATGTCACGGGACGCGTCGACTCCTCGAAGAAGAGGAAGAGGAGGACACCTCCTCCGAGGAGTACCAGCCGGTGAAGTACTTCCGCACCGGGTCCAGCGAGGACGGCACGACGAGGGCGAGGCCCTCACGACTTCTTCGGTGACAGTGAAAAGACGACGGTAGCGATCTTGAGGATAGCGCACAAGACGACGGCAGCAATGACGACCTTGGCCTCGATTGGGAATCGGTAGTAGCCGTAGTAGTGGTAGATCCCTTTGTAATCTATCACCGCTTGTAAGCCATCGCTTTTGAATGAATGAATGAAAAAACCATTTCCATGATTGTCCTTCCGCCCCAATCTTGTCGATAACATAAATAAGTCGATTTTCCAGAGCCGATAACGCATCGGCTTTCACTTGGTCATGTTTCCACAACAAGCTACAACTCAAAGAGCCGATGCACATCGGCTTTCCCCAAATTGTTGACAAGGTCAACTCAGCCGCATATTTAGGCAAACCCAAACGGCCACCTCCTAGCCCCAAACGGTAACCTGCGGCTCGCTTCAAAAAGGGCGTCCTAGACCCCCAACTTTCCACCAACCAGATCGAGCTCACGGCAACAAGAACCCTCAATCCTCAATCTGCACAGATCCATCTCCGCCGGCAAACCAGATGGCAGAATCGTCCAACGCCAATCCAGAGGTCTCTGGTCTGAAGGTACGCTTACCCTTCGCAATCTGAACGCGATGTAAGAACTTGATGGCGAACACCTGAATTAATGCCTTTATTCTGTTATTAAATTTTCTAGGTTTCAGACATCCTGCTGCCGCATCCTTCTCTCCCAAATTCCCTCTGTCTTGGCCTCGATGCATTCGATCCTGCCCATCGATTTCTTTGAAGCAAATAGAATCCTTCAGAAGCCAAGACTTAGATCTGAACTCTTGGGCCGACTGCTTGCGAGCCTGGCCTAATCCCCCTGAACATTGGGTTTCTTGGTTCAGTAGAGTAGCTAGAGCTTACCAATCCCAATGGGAAACTTTGGGAATAGCCGATGCCTTGCATCTATCATTGTCTCCTCTTGAGAAACACGAGAATCTTCTCAAAACCATCGGCTACTTCTGGTCTGATGCTCTGAATTGTTTTATGTTTGGCCATGGTCCTATGTCACCAACCTTGCTAGACGTGGTGATGATTACTGGTGGATGTTACATCACCCACCCTATACGCTTTCAAACTGACCAGTCCCTACAAATGTCCTCCAAAACAGGCCTGGTGGGGTGCTTATCTCCAACGCCATATGAAAACAAAGGGCCCTGTTTCAGAGAAAGAACATACAGCCTTCCTCAACTTCTGGCTAGAGCATTTCATCTTCTGTGGCCCTTCCCTGGCTCCCACCAAGAACTATCTCTCCTTGGCCTACGAACTGGCCAAAGGTACTCAACTTGGCATCGGCAAACTGTTCCTTGGAGAGGTCTATTGATATCTCCAGTTGATGTCTGTTAAGCTATTTTCAGGCATAGCAATCAGAACAGGTGGACCTTGGTGGTTCATCCAGCTGTGGGCTCAGCTGTACTTCCAAAACCGTATCCCAAACTTCCCCCTTCTGGCGAGCTGTTCTTTCCCCGATGTTAAAGGGAAGCAAATCCGATGCACCAGCTATGGCCAAGCTTTGTATCGATCGCCTGCGATGGCTGACCCTCAAGAGGCATCAAAATGGTTCAGTATCTTTTTCCAAGGCCTGGACAACCCCAACTTCTTCCCTTACATGGAAGAAGCAGAACACTTTGAGAATCCACTCTCCTTCAGGCTGGACAATTTTGCCGATGACACTAGCACTCGGCAACTCTTTTCCACAGTTATTCGTCCCTGCTTCCTCCCAGTTGGCATGAGCACATCCAACCGGATAATCAAACCTGGGTACGAATTCTACCAGCCAGTCGTGGTGGCCCGCCAATTCGGCCTTGGGCAAGTAGCTCCCCACTTCTTTCTTCATCAACTTACGGAGTGTAGAGCCGACCTGCCTGATCCTCTCACCAGTCAGAGGTGTTACTCTTTCTTTGATGCCCTGCCCATCCCTATTCCAAACGACCTCACCTTCTCTTCGTCAAGACGGCTCAAGACGGTGGATGATGTGGAAAACTCATGCCTTCAGGAGGGCTCTGGGACCGTTGTTGAAACAGCTTGACGCTGACTACGACATCCCCGTGGAACAGGTACCACTACGGCAAGTTCTCTTGATGCAGCTTGCAATTGATCTGTTACTAATTCATTCTTCTCCTTGCAGCAACAAGATGGCCCTGAGCCAACACATAGCGATGGATCCCTCTTCGAGTTCTTCCCTCCAGCTCCTGTGGTTCTTTTCTGCAAAGACTCGCCGCCTCTGAAAAAGGTTATAATGCAGAAACAACCGATAACCCCGCAATCGGCTTCGAAGAAACCAGCAATTCCCAAGTCAGCTGCCCCTCGAGTTCCGACTAAAACTAGAACGATGGTGCGAAAGGTAGCTGCTAGGAAGACCTTGAGGCGCCGGAGCCCTTCCCCAGACAGCTCGCATGTAAGATAATTCAGGCATTGATCGAACCTCGTCATTCTTCTACTCTTGCAAAAATGTTTACGCTTACTGGTTCCCCTCTTGTATAGGCTTCCGTTGGAGACACCTCTAGTGAGGATACCCAGATTAGTCGAGGAGAACTGGGCCCAACGGATTCCGAGAGAACCATCACACCGAACCAGCCAGATTCACCACCATCGGCTTCCAGAAAAAGGTCGGCTCCTGAACCTGCTGCCCCCCGAGCACCAGGTGAGGCGGGGTCATCTGCGGGTCCTAAGAGAGCTCGCAAAGGACAACAAGCTTCTTCGTCGAGCCAGGAGGTTTCGATCTCCACCGCCCCCACCGTCCTTCAATTCTTCCTGTTTGTTTCCTTTTCGTCTGCCAATTTATCGTTACTTATACCGCTGAGAACACTCTTCATGCAGATGACTGGCATCTTCAGCGAGACAGCTGAGGCAGTGCCAACGTCGGATCTGGGAATCCCCGAAGGTGTAAGTGAAACGGCTACCAATCTCGTCCAGCCTCCAGCAACCACACATGAACCGATGGTCTCCTCCTCGGCTATCCCCTTGACTTTAGGAGAGGTACGTTCAGGTTTTTTCGGCTCATTCTAACATGTTTGGCCGAGATACTAACGCTTTTCTGGCTGCCAGAGTTGCGATCCTTCAAGTTTGCTGTTATTCGACCCTGAATCCATCGAACCAACTCCCTCTGCTGCTCCCGCTGAGCCACAAGCTGGGGCCGCTCTACCTCAATTTCGGCATCTTAAAACCTTGCTGTCCTCCCCGATCGAGGAGTTGATCGAGGGCTCTGAGGAGGTGAAGAGCGCCCTTGCCGAACTCCAGGGCCATCTCCCAGTAGTTTTGCAGGTGAAGCTTTGGGCAGTTGCAAATTTGTCCTTCTTTGGGCCACGGGTGAGGTCGGCTCGTGAAAGGATCAACCTGCGCCATGCCCAACTTCCGTTGAAGGCCGACATTGCAGGCAGATGTCAGCAGCTCAACGAGAAGAAGGCGTCCCTAGATGCTAAAACGGACACCTCCGTCAGTAACGCCGAGCTCGCATCCTTAAAAAGGGAGTTGGAAGATCTTGAGGAGAAGGTCCGGGTGACCAAACAGCTTATTTGTGACAAGGAAGAATCCATAGCCCGTTCCCAAAACGAGGCGGAAGGCCTTAAAGCTCAACTGAAGATCGACCTGGCAGACATACGTGCCCTGAGCAAGCAGCTGGTGAAGGGCAAGGACGAAGATGACGAAGCTGAGATCGCCGAGGTGGATCGTGTCCGTACTGACGCCCTTCATGCCTTCGAAGAATTTCTTCAACAGCTGAACTAGCATCTGTTTGTAACATGTGTGAACCTTCAGAGTCGATGACCGTGCATCGGCTATGTATTTTGTTTTTTATTCGGCCGATTTTCAGCATCGGCCCCCATATTTTTACTGCCCATCGTCTCACGTGCCTTTACTTAGCCGATTTCATGTATCGGCCCCTCAAGTTTTACTGTCCAACATCCCACATGCTTGGGACTGTTGACCCTCACTGGGAATTTCACGCCGTCCAGCTCCCCGAGCGTGTACGTCACTGGGAATTTCGCACCAGATCCCCACGTGGAACTCCTTGGAACTCCTTTCTTATCCGTTTAGGTGCCCCCCGAGCCGAATCCTTCAAGTAATTGGAGATATCGGCTCTTCAGTCGTCCGCTTCCAGGAAAGCACATTCTTGCTGATAGATGTTGGTCGTGACTTATCCCCAGGACCAATGTCGATCTCTTCTAGCTCATCAGCGGATGTAAACCCATACCCTAGCTTTCCGTCACCTGTCAAATCGACGCTAAACACAGGGCAAACGATGGGTGAGGACAACAAAAATGATTTGGGCCGATCGCCTGAATCGGCCCCCTTTTTGCTTGCATCTGTCAAGGACGGTTTACACCTTATTATTTTACAGTGGCAGAGCCTCTCTCTGCTACGACTACATGAGCTGCTTGTCGTATGATCGCTGCTCTTTATTTTTTGTGGCCGATCGCAGGGATCGGCCGTACCACGGATGATAGTGGGCTTTTCTACTCTGTAAGGCCAGTGGATAAGACCAGCCTCACCCCGTTTTTTGTAGCTTCAATACGCTCGCAGCCGTCTAGATTGATTCCAGAGATCGGCTCTTGGTCTTCTGCTTCCCAGACGTTCATGCCAGCTATGGAGATCTCGATAGAATCGTCTGCGTGGATGACCTCCACTTCGTCTCCATCCCACTGGATCAGGCACTGATGCATTGTGGACGGGATGCAGCAATTAGCGTGAATCCAATCCCTTCCTAGCAAGACAGTGTAAGTGCTCTTGCTGTCCACGACGAAGAATGACGTGGGTACGGTTTTCCTGCCCACTGTCAAGTCCACGTTCAGTACGCCTTGCGTTCCCGAAGACTGACCATTGAAGTCGCTCAACGTGACGTTGGTTTTGATCAGATCTGCAGTGGAGCGTCCCAAACGTTGTAGCATGGAGTATGGCATGATGTTGACTGCCGCTCCGGTGTCCACCAACATCTTGCTGACAGGTTGCCCATTGATGTAACCTCGCAGGTACAGGGCTTGTAGATGTTTGTAACCCTTCTCACGTGGCTTCTCAAAGATAACCGGCCGTGGGCCGCAGTCAAACTGTGCCACGGGTAGCTCATCGGTTCTTGGCGCGCAGAATTCTGATGGGAGTACGAACACCATGTTTGTGCCAGCCGATGTCTTTGCATCGGCTTTTACCGGTTTGGGGCGCCACTCTTTCCTGGTCGGGTGGTCTTCCATTTCCACAGCCTGCCTCACTTTGACGACCAGATCAGGCCGTGCTTTCTTCAAAGCGTGGAGATACTGCGCTTCAGCTTCCTCTAAGTTACGCAGCTGCACTCACGCTCGGGTGTGTACGAGTCCGTCGGGCACCACCTTGACGGTGATACCTCTTCGTCCTTGCCATCCTTTGGCTCCTCGAGGTCTTCGCCGAGCGGACTCCTGTGGACCCGGGGCTGAAGAGGCCCTAGACGTTTGAATCGACATCGGCCTCGTGTCCTCCTTCGCTGATTGCATTCGGCAGTTGTCGATAGGCAATCGGCTCATTCCTCGCCTTGACAATACTTGAAGAAAGGACAATCCCAATGCATCTGCGCCTTCCTTCTCTTTCGACGGTCCCCTAGCAAGGTGCTCATATCTTCCGTCGTTTCGCCATGGCGGCGTTGGTCGATCTTGGCGCTCATATTTGTTAAGGAGATGCGTGGAATGCGGCTTCTGATATCGCACTTTCTCCTCACTTGTTCCTCTGTTAAGTACCGCCTGTCATTGTGGCTGGGCCGGTCGCATGGACTAGCCTCCTTTCTTTCCTTGCCCCGAGAGCGACCACCGTCCTCCTTGTACGTGTCATGGTGGTATCCAGACCCTGCCATGTTAACGCCGAACGAGAAATCCAGCTTACGCCTCGCGGAGCGACTGAGTTCTACCATGTTGACGCCGGGAAATGGGTTTGTATCTACTTTCATGGCGAACTGCCCAAGGATCAGACGGCCTTGCTCGATCGCCATTTGGATTTGGCGGCGCAGCTCTTTGCACTCATTGGTGGTATGGGTGAACGAGTGATGCCACTTGCAGTATGGTCTCCCGTTCATTTCCTGAGTTGTAGGGATTTTGTGGCCTTCGGGTAACCTCAGCTGCTTCTCCTTCAGCAGCAGATCGAATATCTGCTCAGCTTTGCTCACATCGAAGTCGAACCCTTTCGCAGGTCCTTGCTGCTTCACCCATTTGCAGGCCACAGGATCTGCCCCCCGAGCCCATTCAGCTACGGCCACCTCCTGGTCCTGCGTAGGATCTTCTTCTTCTGCATCGACCAGGCTTATCGGACGTTTGAATTTGTCTTGGTACAACTCAGGGTGGCGCTGCTCATACATCGTCAGTTTCTGGGCCATGTGCGCCAATGAGTTGTACTCTACCTGGAACGCCAGATCCTTGATGGGTGCTGAGAGACCCAACACTGCCAGCTCGGCGCTTCCTTCTCGATTAAACGAGCCGAGTAACATCGGTTCTTGACATCTGGCGCTGGATGTACTCGGCTACGATTTCTCGCCGCTGTGCCAGGTGCGCAATGCCAGCCTCAAGAGCCTCCGAATGGTCTGGATGTGGAACTGCTCTTCCGCTTGCTTCCGGTATGAATTGAATCGGTGGTAGTGAGGTGTACCACCCAAAGGCTGGTCTGTCGAGATTGCGCAAAGAATCTTACGCGCATCGATCCGATGCGAAATCATGCCTAGTTGTGCTGGTATCGGCTTATATGCTCGATCGAGCTTGACCCTTCCGACCCGAACCTTGAGAACTCAGGGAGCTTATACTTGGGTGGCAGCGGAATTAGATCAAACTCGTTGGGGTACGGCTTTGAATAGCCGATTGTCCTTCTCTTCGGCACGAAGCCGAACTGGTCCCTCAGGATGGTGCCAATTTGCTCCACTGTTTGAGCTGTAGGGGCTAGATTCTCATGACTTGTTCCAGTGGCATACTTGGCTAGCCACGCTTGTTTGTCAGCGTCCATCCCAACCATCGCTGCTCCGGACACGCCTGCCCCGGAAGATCCTGCCCCAAGGACTCCTGCCGCGGAAACTCCTGCGGTTGCAATCTGTTTGGTGCGTGTCAGGTTATTGCAGTCCGACACGTAGGCGCATATATATCCGTGTGGGATCTCCTTAGGTGGCTCAAACAGGAATTGGCAATCGCCTGGGTCGCCTCCAGCCTTGTAGACGACGTAGGCCGCTGCTCCTGGCGGCTCTGGAGCGGCAAGTGCGAACGGGAGCTGTGGCCTGGTCTGGAGCGGTCTTTCTCCCTGGTGAGTCCCTAAAGTAGGTCCCGACGGAGAGTACTGATGCTTCATGATCTCCTGGACTACGCGAACCGCGACCCGCTCGAAAGCGTTCACCAGGCTCCCAGAATGGCGGTGCAGAGAATGAGCCACCATATAGTTGACTTCGTGTCGTAGAGCCCTGGTGCGCTCCTCCGAAGGAACAGACAGATCCACCTCATTAAGAGCGCCCTCGGGGGAGAACCCTTTCCATCGATGCCATGCGACGGGTCCTCTCAAAAGAGTGATGAGGTCTTCCTCGAAGAGGGCCTTGATCTCGTCGTGCCAGCCTTGTGCTCGTCAGGCAGATCGTTGTAAGTGACTGGTCTGTTCTCCATCGCAGCGTCGGGTGTTGATGTAGACGTTGTTGAATGTCCCACCGGGCGTGCCAGAATGTGTTGCCTGCCAAAACCCACCGGCGAGCAGCGACTGGCAACACGGAGAGCCGGGAGGCTCCCAGGACTGCTGGTGGGCCCTGGTCCCTCGGCGACGGCCGCAAAAGCTCCGCACACGTCTGGCTTGGTTCGAGATGCCACCTGACCTATACCTGGTCAGAAGGTGAAGGATTGCTCGATTGATTTCTGCATGATAAACAAGTATACGTAAAATTCGAGCCGTAATCGGCTCCGGGTTTCCTCAGAATCGGCTCCTGGTTTCCTAAATCGGCTCCTAAAGCCGATTGCCCCATGGTTCTGCGTTAGATTTATGATAACATGGGGTTTTGCTTGATCACTACAAGTTAAATCGATCTACGATAGTTTAACGTTTTCACCACGTAACTGGAACATCCTACGCGTGATTGAGCCTGGTACGTACAAAAGATGAAGAATATTAACCCTAGAGGAGGCCTAATAACCAACGTAAAGCCAATTACCGGAACATCCCTTCTAGAACGAATAAGCCACGTCTTTATGCATTACTGGATCGTTCAACCCATTTGTAAGTCCTGATTACGCAAATATTAAACTAAACCTTGACGAACAAGGCACAACTATAACAGATCGAATCGACTAAATAAAGATCAAGCAAGGTGCTACCCTTGCACTTTGGGAAAAGGTGCAAGGGTAGCGAGATAGCTAGAGGTAGCATAACCCGACGATAGTAATGAAAAGTACCGATGCTAGCCTCAAACAATCTATGATAATGGTATTACTCGCCATCAACAACGCTCAAGACGAGTAAAACCGGTAACGAATAAGTGAATCGCCTAGATCACGAGATGCGATCTAGGCAAGATGGCACTTACCGAAAGAAACCCTAAGAACAAGGGGTGGCGATGCGCCGAGATTGTGTTTGTTGTGAACGTGGTTGTTGTTTTCTTTCAATAACCCTAGGTACATATTTATAGTCCGGAGACTCTCTACTTTTGGAATAACTCTACAACTCTATCTTTACCTAAACATAAACGGAACCTAAACAAACACGAAACCTACTATGATACAAGATACACGGGCAATTCAGCCCAAATCTACGCATTAGGCCGATCCAACAACACGTTGAATATATGTATCTTCCAAGCCCATCTTGATCACGGCCCATCTCCGTCTTTAGCCAAAATACGGTGGTAACAGACGCTTAATTCCGTCGATACTGGCATTTCCGTTCTGAGCTTCATTTATCTGATCTATTAAGGTGGGTTGAAGTTCGATACTAAATAGGAATCCTTCGCTAACTAGTTCCATTCTGAAATCCTCCAACTCCTTATGCAAACTTGGTTGCTCCTTCATAATCATGGTGTTTAATCTACACGACAGTCTACTAAGAGCATCTTCTACCACATTGTCCTTGCCAGGGTGGTAGTGAATGTCAAGGTCATAATCCTTAATTAACTCTATCCATATCCTTTGCCTCATATTCAACTCCTTCTAAGTAAAAATATACTTCAAGCTCTTGTGATCTGAATAAATCTCACAATGATTACCCATAAGATAATGACGCCATGTCTTCAAGACTAAAACAACGACAGCTAACTCTAAGTCATGGGTGGGGTAATTCTGCTCGTGCAACTTCATTTGTCGGGACATATATGATATCACTTTGCCTTCTTGCATCAACACACATCCGAGACCAATCTTGGATGCATCACAATACACATCAAAGGGCTTGGTCATATCCGGCATGATCAAAATTGGGGCTGAAATCAATCTCTCCTTGAGTTCTTGGAAACTTGCTTCACATTTGTCCGTCCATTCAAACTTCCGATCTTTCTTTAATAACTGAGTCATTGGCCTAGTGATGCTTGAAAATCCTTCAACAAACTTCTGTTTGAGTGGTTGGGGCTCTCCATTCTTCAACATCCTTAATCTTGGCAGGGTCGACAGCAACTCCTCCGGCTGACAAGATATGTCCTAGGAATCCTACTTCCCTTAACCAGAATTCACATTTGCTGAACTTGGCTTTCAAATGATGCTCTCTAAGGGTTCCAAGGATGGTTCTTAGGTGCTTTTCGTGTTCCCCCTATGATTTGGAGTAGATTAGAATGTCATCGATGAAAACAACGACAAACTAATCTAAGAAGTTCATGAAAATATTATTCATGAGATTCATGAAATAAGCGGGGGCATTGGTTAGTCCAAAAGACATGACCTTGTACTCATACAATCCATATCGGGTAGTGAGGGCAGTCTTTGGAATGTCCATTGTGCAAAATTTTAGTTTATGATAACCAGTTCTAAGATTAATGTTAGAGAATACTCTGGCACCTGTCAACAGGTCAAACAAATCTTCTATCTTTGGAAATGGGTATTTGTTCTTGATGGTGACATCATTCAACTTCCGGTAATCCGTACATAAACGGGTGGCACCATCATTCTTATCCACAAACAGAACAGGTGATCTCCATGGCGACGCACTTGGTTGAATCAGATCTTTTCTAATCATGTCATCCAATTGCTTCTTGAGCTCCACTAACTTTGAGGGGTTCATACTATAGGGTCTCTGAGCTATTGGTCCAGTTCCAGGGATTAGTTCAATGATAAACTCGATATCCCGATCTGGGGGCATACCGAGTAATTCATCTGGGAACACGTCGGGGTATTCACAAACTACTCTGACTTGGTCTAGGGTCGGTTGGGCTAAACTCTTGTTGCACTTGAATTAACTGGGCAAGGTCTCAGACACATGCTCAACTGATACTCCGGTGCTACTGGTCATGGTTATGGCTTTCTTGGCACAGTGTCCTTGATGTTTCGACATCCAATCCATTCCTAGTACTACTTCCAAACCTTTTGTTCCGAGTACTATTAGATTGGCATAGAAATCTATTCCATGAATTATGATAGGTATGGCCTTGAAAAATTTTCTAGCTTTGGTAGTTGACCCAGGTATTTGAACTATCATAACATGCTTCAAATTTGTTGGTTGAATCTTACTAGTGCATGCAAATTCTTCCGTAACAAATGAGTGCGATGCTCCAAAATCAAACAACACTCTTGCAAGTACTGAATTAACAGAGAACATACCCAACATGACATATGGCGCTTCCTGGGCTTCTTCAGAATTCATGTGGAACATACGGCCAACATGGTTGTTTGGGTTGCCTGGGGCGAATCTCTTTCCAGGTTGGACACGATGCTGCTGCTGGGAAGGTGCAATAACATTGGGTGCGGCAAAAATCTTCTTGGGGCACTCATTGGAATAGTGACCCATCACTCCACACTCAAAGTAGGTGATTGTTGACTTGTCCTTCCCCGCAACAGGTACGGCATTACTTCTAGTCCTCGGGGCAGTATTGTCATTGGTGTTGGTGGGCTTTGGCGGTGCACGGTTGAAGTTATTGGGGTTTCCATGGTTGTAGTGGTTGTTGCCTCCCGGTCTTGGGTTTCCTCCGCTACAGTTGGAAAAGTTCAGGTGTGACATTGGTGGCGTAGTGTTCCTTGGTGCAAATCCAGCAGACGAAATGGGGCGATACTTTGGGTTGTCGTGGTGTCCAGGTTGGTGCATCATACGACGCTTACGGTTTTCAGTGGCTTGGTTGATCTTCCCTTCCACCTGTATTGCTGAATCAACTAAAGCTTCTAGATCAGCAAACGGGATATTGACTAACACAGTCTGCATCTCATCATGCATACCATTCAGAAACCTCTCCTTCTTCTTGGCTTCAGTACCAACCTCATCAGGGGCATACCTAGACAGAGATAGAAATATGTCACGGTACTCTACCATAGTCATCCTTCCCTGCTTCAGCTCCTTGAATTCATCCCTCATCCATAGAATCAAACCCGGTGGCACATGGGTTCGGCTGAACTTGAGTTTTAATTCATCCCAAGTCATCATCTGTCCTCCATTCATTGTACGGATGTTATTCCATCATGCTCTTGCAGACCAGCCAAATAGTGGGTGGAAAATAGTACTTTCTCTGCCTCCTTTACTCTGGCAACTTCCAAGTTGTTATCCATGGTCTGCAGCCAATCATCAGCATCTAAGGGCTCTTCTGACTTGATAAAGATAGGGAATTAGTGTTGGTGTTCTGGAAGTTCTTAAGTTTGGATCCATGATGATCCTGATTTCCATGGACTTGGTTGTCATGCTAGTTGGGTGATCTGTTGAAGAGTGGCTAGATTGGCTTGACGCTCGATTCTACCAGCTTCTCGGTCAGCTACTAACATTTGCAGGATTTGGACCATCGGGTCTTGAGATGAACTGCTCCCTCCGTGAGGCATCTAAAGATTGAGATAGATCATGAGACAAGAGGGAAATTTTTCTAAGGTTTCCTAGTTTAGTTTAAAAGCTTTTAAACTTTGAGTAAGGCTACGGTTTGACAGCCAACAACTCATTCTCATTCATTCCAAGCACACAATACAAACAACACATTCCAGCACAGCACATCAAGAAACAGATGGTATTAAGAACCATTCTAGCAAGCTACAATATAATGGGACCGGATACAACTCACACCTACGATAGTGCTCTGGTGCTACTACTCATCGGAACCGATGGATTCTCCATCATCAATGAAGTCGCGGTCCTCATCATCATTGTGGAACTCCTGGTCCATGTCCTCCAAGTAGTCATCATCACCACTGAGATACGAGTAGGGATCTCCACGGATATCTTCCCCTTCATTCTCCCTCTCATCAAGATGCATGTCCCGATCATGGATGGTATCCTCCAAATATGACACCTTGTGACGAAGGTGGCCAATTATGTGATCCTTCTTGTCATGCAGATGGCGAAGTGACTTGCACTCCTTCACGAGGATGGCGAAGGCCTGGTCCTTCTTGGCAGCAGCAAGTTGCTTCTTGTTGGCATCAACACGAGCGTTGTCCAGCTCCTTCTGATTCTCATGAAGCATGAAGGCAAGGTGGTCCACATTGTGCTTCAAATTAGGGTGGCCTGGCAGGTCCAGGGGTTGTCCATTGGATTCAATTCTGGCATAATGAGAAAAGTGGGTGCCGGCGATCTTGTTGATATTCTTCCCACATAGTCGGGCAAGTGCTTCATGCATTGCTCTGGCCAGTCCATCTATCCAGTTGTTCTCTCTGATGGTGAAATGGATCTTCTCAGATGTAGGTGGCTCCATCTTTCCGCATAGATATGCAACTATCAGCCACTATAGCTCCCCTCTTGGGTGATCATGGAGTTGAGCTCCATAGAACTCCGGATGCGGGCGCTCTAGAAATTCCGCAAGCTGACTCAGGTCATTCTCAAAGATGAGATTCCCTCTGTTGCCCAACTGATAAAACTTCTTGTAGGCATAGTCCATCTATAAGCAATTTGAGAGGAGTAAGTTAGAGAAGTGATCAAGTGTGCCAAATTTTAGGTAAGGTTGTAAAAATTTTAAGGAACATACGACTCTCTTTTGGAAAGAATTTCAAGGATAAGAGTGAGAATAGGTTTTCAAACATAATCACTTTCTTGGTTTTGGAAACTAAGTTTTTCTGACGTCCATGCTAACTAGGGTCTCCTATGGTAAGGATGGATCTGATACCAACTTGTCAACACCCGGATTTTTAATCCCAGATGCTTGTTATGCCGTACATCGCAATCCTAGGATTACCATTTTTGCGAGACATAACAGATTGGTACCATAGTTCATCATCCATTACAAACCATAATATTCTTACAAATAATTGATCGCATGATCAAGTCTGATTAGAAACAAAGCAGCGGAATAATAATAATAGTAGCATGGTCGGGGCTCCATCTTTAGGGTCACAGGCAATGCTGACGATTGGAGATGATCCTATTTATCGTAAGCATCCTGCTGTCCATCTTCCTCGTAGTCTCCTTCATAGTATGGCCATGGAAATAGCCAGGGACAAAGCCATGAGTACTTTGAATTACTCGCAAACTTTCACTAAAGCAGTAAGGCCATTCTAATAGGAATATTAAGATCTAGGTTTGTTTGCCATAAGTCAATTTTATTTCAACCAGTATATAGTAATAAAATTCTAACTTTAGTTGTCTAAGTTACTTAGGTGGGAACCTAGCTTTATCTCCACAACTTCTGGGGTCAAGTCAAAGTCTCCATTCAAGTCATGGGTCATTATGGAAAACATCTGACAACGGAACAGTATGGCCATCCAACTGTCCATAACCGCGGATGTGGCTATTCGAATAGTTTGACACTCTGCAGAGGTGGTACACTTTCACCACAACATTCGATACATCCATTAGGAACAATCCTAAATCATCATACTGGGTATGCGGATAATCAATCATAACCTTTCAATTACACACCCTAGTATAGGCACCTCTCCTATGAGCTTGACCTCCCAACGATGACCATCTGTCATGTTGGGAACTGCATACGTGGACAGTCACATTCACAAGGTAGCCTCATCTCACCTTGTTCCGCGAGGGAACCCATACTAAGACACATAAACTTCTAGTCAAGCCATACCCAAATTCGGGTATTGTGGTTGTACGGTAAAAACTGGAATGGTATCGCATCCGAACCCAACCATTAGTTTTTATAAAATTCAAGTCACATACTTCAGTCATCATCATCTTCAACTCATTGTGTCCATAACACATGTCAAAACATTTCAATAGAATGACTCATCATTCCAAGGTTTTCATAATCATTTGTTTCCATCTAGTGATCAATTTTAGTTTAGCACTAGCATCTATCAAATGGGGGTGTCACTATTTGAGGGTTATCAACTAGTGTTTCTACCTACATCCAGCTCTAATATCATGATGGCACTTTCCTAAACTTCCACTAATCATCCATTAACTACGGAACAACTTTGCGAAAAGTAAAGCTTGTAAGTAAAAACTGGGATTTGGTATAATCAAAGGGGGTATCACAATTTCCTGCAAGTGAGGCTTGCATGGTTTAGCTTAGCTTGCATAGAATAGCTTGCATAATGTAGCTTTCCTTGATCGGTAAGGTGGTCGAAATTTTCGTCCTTGTGTTTGTAGAATTCCTCCTTGTCGTAGCCTGGATTGATACTAGCATCTATAAATAAATACGAGGTACACAATCACCAAACAATACTTAACTACTTCTATTTATCACACAAGGGTCACACTAGATGATCTAGCATGATCTCTATCATTACAAGAAAAGGTGATAAGATTTTATTTATCTTATTGTTAGAAAAGTAATTTCTACTCATTGAAAAGTTACTTAAGACTTAATATTCTCCAATTCAAAATATCGGATCATGTTGACACATGTCATCACCACATATTCTAATACTTGAGAACGTGATTTAAAGTGTTTGGCCTAATTTACAAAGCTTAACAATATTATTTAATAATATTTTTGGGACTAGAAATGACTATAATTCATTCTTTTAGTTTTGGTCCAGGACTACTGTATGCAAGTATGTAGATTTTTACATAATCAGAAAGGTCTTGCAAATATGATTTTTGAGAGTTGGAATCAACTCAAAATCACTTATGGTTGATTTTAGAAAAACGTTTGAGGTGCTAAAAGGTACTGTCTTGTTATTTTTACCAAGATTGATCCATAGTTTCAAACTGTTTGAATCCAACGGGAGTGATTAGAGATTTTCATCTATTATCAAACAAAATAGGATTCATTCAATTTGGTGAAGTGAATCTTATTGAATTGATTTTTAAAGTTAACTACAGAATGGGATTTTCAAATAAAATATAAAACTAAGTTTGAACTGACGGACTGTGCGCGGGAACGCTAATGGGCTGGCCCAACTACGCAATGCGTGTGAAGCGGGCTGCTCCGGGGCTGGTCCTACCTGTCAGTGGCTCATCTAACGAGAAGCGGTATCGGCGAATCTAGGCCTTACGATTAGAGCATGATCAATGGCTGAGCGTTGTCGTCTCCGTCGCAAGGCACGCGCGAGTAAAAACCCTAACGCTACGGTGGGGGTCATCGGGGGCTTACTAGGGCTCCATCTAGGTCAGGCGATGGGGGTGAACGAACGAGTCGACGACGGCGGTTCGAATGGTGGTCGCAATAGCTCCTGGGTGGCTCCTAGCTTCGGCTCCTTCCTTTCTCTACAGCGGCGAACTCCGGTGAAATTCCGGCGAAGTGGTGCTCGCCTTGATCCAGGGTTGGGTCAGAGAGGTTCATGGGTGAGAGAGGAGTGGAATGGTGTGCGTTTTGGGGTCGGGGGAGGGCTCTATTTATACTGCGGCAAAGGGGGTACGACGGCATGGCTCGGGCTCGGAGGACACGCAGTTACAGTGAGCTATAGTCATGTTCAAGGGCATAAGTAGATGCGTTGCTTCAGGGTGAACATCATACGCACAGTGGCACGTCAAGGGGAGGTCTAAATCGTTGTGGAACATTCGTGCTGTGTGACTGTACCGGCAGCATTCGTCACGGCGTACGGTGGTCACGGAGATCGCGTGGTCGAACGATCATGTCTGGGAGCTTGCTGGAGTCATGGCGGATGTAGTGGCGCAAGGTGAGGGTGAGGCGCGGCGTGTGCGCGCAGGATTGCTCGGCGCTCTGGCGTGGCGACCGGCATGGTACGGTGTTAAATGGGCACGGATTTGCTGGAGTCTTATCGAGAAGTCTTTGGTCAGGGCATGCACATGCAGAGGCGGTAAGGTCAGGGATACCTCCTAGACATCGTGGGAGAGGGCAGCGTGGTCTGTGGCATCGTGTCCGCATCGGGGTGGCAAGGTGAGATCAGGTACCATTTTGCATGGGTCAAACATCAAGTGATAGGAGCTCCATTGCATAGGCTAGCACTGGGCGAGTTAAGGGCACGACGTGTGAGATCGTTGAGGTCACAATGGTGAGCAAAGTATTGATCAAAACAGTGAATAGTTGTTGAGTTTGTACTATGATCACCAAGTGTTCGATCAAATGGCCGCAAGAACTAAACCATCACATTTTCCAGTGATTTTTGGTGGGTATCTGGTACTAATCTTGGTAGTCTCTGGGTGCAATGGTTTGCTAAGTGGTGAAGGTTTGAGTGGTTTTCCAAAAATGGCTATCTTGATACATAAGATAGATTCAAATTTGAATTGCCTCTCAAAAGAGTTTAAAAATGTTTCTGCAGAGTTGGAAAGCTCCATTGGGTTTAGTGTCACTAGGTCTAGCAAGGGGAGAAAATAAATGGAAAATTTTATGTTTGAGATTAGTTGCTAGAGATACTCAAAGTGAGCTAGTGGGTAATTTTGGCAGAAATGACCATTAGATCATAAGCTTTATATTTTAATCTTATTTTGTTTTGATCTGGTTTGATAGTGACCTAGATGATATGGTTTTGATCTTTAAACCATTTCTCATCATTTACAACAATCAAACATGGCATTGCAAGCATTCATACACACAAGAATAAGATTTGAATTTAATTAATAAAATCTTTTGTTAATCCTAATCTTGATTACTTAGGGAATGATCCTCATTAATATTTTTGGGGTGTTACAGGGTGTGGCCACCTACTGTCCCCCTTCGGCAGCCCTTCGGACTCCGTGTTCCTTCTGGTAAAATATTGACTTTGTCTTTTGTCCTGTACAATTCCGAGAATATTTCCTTACTAGCTTTTCTGAAACCAAAAACAACAAAAAACAGGCAACTCGCACTGCGGCATCTTGTCAATAGGTTAGTTCCGGAAAATGTATAAAAATACCTCAAAGTGTAGAAAAATTATCCTCAAGCTTAACTCATGCTCGTCCTCGAGTAGGTAAGTGATGGTTACATGCACCATCACAATCTTGATCAAAATATTTGCAAAGCAATGATAGCTGGGATCAAAGTACTCTAAACATGAGCATGAAAGATGTAGTTCTAGCAATAAGACATAGTAACTATGTTGTAACATGAAAAGGTATAAACAAAGATCATGAATAACAATGCATTGAAAGATGTTTGTTTGTTTCACATATAGAAAACATAGCATGTGTGGTATTCATCTTGTCCCTCATGGTGTAGCAAAACATAAATGCATAGGACACCTTCAAAGTTCATAAGGGTGACTAGATACAACTAGTTCAAGAACAAGCAATATCAACATTATGAATCAATCAATAAGTTTTGGGACAATGCACATAAAACTAAGAATGCCAACTATGCTCTCTTAATTGGCCCAGAAAGATAGAAGGTGGAGACTCAACATAAAAGTAAGAAGATAGTCCCTTCATAAAGGGAAGCAGGGATTTAAGGTTTCATAAAGAGATTCCAAAAATTATGGTACTTATTAGCTTTCAGCTCTCATTGCCCCTATCATAAGCATCTTGAAGTGATTAAGGTTAAAGTGAAAAAATATGAAGTATATGCTTCATAGATCATAAGTTGGCAATCTCATGTCCCTTGAGTACGAGGGTCGTTCCTCATGCTACTCAACTTTAGTCACAAGCAAGTTCTTGTCATTTTAAGTACATGTATATCATAGAGAACCGCCAACGGGGTACCCCTTGCCCCATGACACAGGAGCTATCCCATATCAAAATAACAAGGCAACAGACAATGAGCATCTTAGCGATCTTTTATTTCCTATTTGCATAGGGTTTTGTTGAGGATGCTTCATATATTTCTCACTATGGTTATGTTGCCACCATGATTTGGCATGGCTTAGGCTAGCCACCCAGGCATTTCTCTAACACATATACAATACTCCATGGACTTACAAGCTCCCCTTTTATTTCACACCGCCGACATCCGTAAACAAAAGATTATGATATCAACTGGGTAATACGTACATGTGTTGAATGCGTTCCCTATGACAGCATGGTTCTGCTAATTCCCAACTTATGAGTGCAAGCATATAACAACATAGATGACACAATTGTTGAAGCTTATTAGGTGCAAAAAAATTAAAGTGTGCCATCAATTTTGTGAGAGCTTTAATCACTATTTTTCTCATAACAAGTTTAATTTGGAAGATAGATAAAAACATGAATATACTTGGAATGGTGTAACACACCATGCATAGAAATTTATAGTGGACTCTTTGGAATAAATTAGTTTCTTGGGAGTTGGATGCATGAGTAGAGCTTACTCAGTACAAGTGGAGGCTAGCAAAATACTGGGAGGGACCAACTAAGATAGCAATAATGGCCATAATCATGTAGAGCGACAAAACATTATCAATTAAAGCATAAAGTGATATCACAAGTCAAAAACTAAATGATCATAGAGGCTAAGGTGACTGGTTCATATCATAACATGGTGTAAGCATGTGCCAAGTCAACCCAAAAAAAACATCAAAGGAGAATGCCACAATATTATGCTTTTGTATGCTAAAACAATGCATGATTCTTTCAAGGCACATTAAGCAATATCAATTGTTTTGAACAAGTCATGCTACAGAAATAATCACTAATCATAAGGTCAAAGCAACATCTAGCATGACATGATAAATTCTAAGCCACAGTCAAAATAAGCTCCCTTTTGTACTACTATAAGCATGAAACTTTCTACTCTTTTCCAACACCAATCAACTTATTTGAAACAAAAGTGCGAAAATGGGGGTCCAACTAATTTATTCAGCAAACCAAACAAAATAAAACCAAAAACGAAAACTAAGACGCTCCAATAACAACACAAAAGTGCATGAAACAATAAAAATGAAGTGTCTAGAAAGAGACATGAGATTTTTATTGATGAACAAGGGGATGCCCAAGCTTTGACGCTTGTACCTCTTGAATATTTCTTGGGGTGACACGGGGTGGCATCCCCAAGCTTGAGATTTTTTCCATTCTTCATCTCATCACATTATTCTTCCCCTACACTTGAAAATTTCCTTCATACAAAACTTCACACGATCTTCATTAGCAACATTAGTGTATTCAAGATAATAAGCCTTTGGTTTCAGTTTCCACACAAGTAAAACTTTCATTAGAATACAAGATACCGTAGCAATTCCTTTTAAAAGCTCAATGATCAAGGAGAACTCAAAAAGAAACCGATTAAGAGGCAAATGAAATAATGGCAGAAATCTGTCAAAACAGACCAGCAGGTAAAAACTGATTTTTTTCAAAGACCTTATGTTGCTCAAATCGAAAAGTGTTGAACTAACAAAAGTTAGATAACAACCTGGGGCATATGATCAGAAAATTACAGCTCAATATGACGTACTGGGATTTTTCACGAATTTTCACTGTGAAGCACAAAAATCTGTTTCGAGAGCAACTTCTCCAAATCTTACTTCTCTCATTAGAGGTTATTATTGGCACAAAAACCACACAAAAAGGATAAGGAGAGGTTATTACAGAAGTAATAACTTCCAAGACTCAACAAAAATAAAAACCTACTGAAATTTGGGTTATCTCCCAATTAGTACTTTTCTTTAACGCCTTTTAGCTAGGCTTGAAAATCTGAGAAGATGCTCACATAAGAAATATAAATTGAAGTAAAAGAGAGCATCAAGAAGCAAATTCAAAACACATTTAATTCTAACCCACTTCATATGCATATTAATCTTGTACGCAAATAAATTCACAAAGAACAAAGTGATAGGCATAGGAAGATAAAGCAAGAGTAACTTCAAAACTTTCAACATATAGAGAGGCGTTTTAGCACCATGAAAACATCTACAACCATATTTTCCTCTCTCATAATAATTTTCAGTAGCCTCATGAATAAACTCAATAATATAACTATCACATAAAGCATGCTTTTCATGATCTACAAACACATAATTTTTATCAAGCTCAAAAATAGTGGGATTAAAACTTTCCAACCCACTTTTAACAATTTTATAACAAGATGACTTATAATTCTCAAAAGATATGGGGTTCCAAGATAAATCAAGATCCCTCCAATCTCATTTTCAATAGTAGTACAGTTAATATTATCAACCAACATAGGACCATCATCTAGAGCTTTATCATAAACATTTTCTAAGCAAAACTCCTTAGTACCATGCATTTAGAAGTCAGGCACAAATAAAGGATTATCATAAATAACAGGAGCATAATTATTATCACAAGTTTTACTCATAGTAGATATTTCAAAAGGATCCACGCGAACATAACATTCCTCCTCCTTTGGTAAGCATGGGGGACAATCAAATAATGTAAGGGATAAAGAGTTACTCTCATTAGAAGGTAGGCATGGGTAGCTAATCCATTCTTCCTCCTTTTGTTCATCACTCTCCTCCTCTTTTTCATCTAATGAGCTTTCAGGTTCAGCAATTTCTTATTCCATAGGCTCCTGCAAGGCATTAGTCTCTTCCGTTGGTGGAAAGCATCTATTAAAATATTCAAGAATATAGCCATTTTCTTCCTTGTAATTATCAAAGAAAAATTTAAGTATATCATAAACCTCATATTTATAAGGTGCATCATCAGTATTTTCAAGAAAATTAGCAAGTTCGAATGCACCCTTCCAAGCAATAAATTCTTCAATTTGTTCCACATCATAAAAGTCATAATTTCCCTTAACATAAGAAGATATGGTAACATTATCATTATACTCACATTGAAAAGGGAGGTGTTTATACCTCCTACAACAACAAGATTTACCAAAGCAATAAGTAACATTATAAGTAGAACACACGTTTCTAGCAATGGTATTCAATTTATGAATGTGTTCCCATAAGTGTGTCCCTTTTTTTGACAAGCGGTGTTCCTTATAATAATATTTTTGTTCTTCTTGAACCCATGTTGCCAATAAGATATAGTTTCAAAGAAACCAACCATCGATAGAAAGCATGACAAAGCAAGGCAATAACAGACCAACAATTATAGTAGGAACTAATTTTTTTGTGTTTTTGATAAGAAAAATCAAGCCAAACAAAACTAAGGTAGGACTAATTTTTTGTGTTTTTGAAAGAAAGAAACAAAACAAAAACAAAGTAAAGAGATTGGTTGTGAGAGACTCCCCTTGCGAGAATCTTCTTTCTCCCTAAAAAGTGTCTAGCGAGAAGGAAGAGATTTAAGCTGTCCTTATCTCCCCGGAAACGGTGCCAGAAAACATCTTGATGCGGCTCAATTCACTGTAGAGCCTCGCTGGGAACCCCAAGAGGAAGGTGTGATGAGCATAGCAGCAAGTTTTCCCTCAGTTATGAAACCAAGGTTATCGAACCAGTAGGAGTAAGGAAATAACTCCAAGTTGTTGCTAACAACTTGGAACCTACACAACACAAACTCAAAACTTTGCCCCAACATACAGTGAGGTTGTCAATCTCACCGGTTTGTTGAAAACAAAGGATTAAACGTATAGTGTGGAATATAATAGTTGCTTGTAGAAAGTAAACAGTAACAATAGATGGAATATCAATGATAAATATTGGATCGGGGTCCACAGTTCACTAGAGGTGTTCTCCTTAAGATAGATAGCATGGTGGGTGAAAAAATTATAGCGGGGCAATTGACAGATTGAGAAAGCATAACAATGCATATACTAGACATATTGAGTCCTATGAGATTTGATTGGGCATTACAACATAATACATAGACCGTAATCCAACTTCATCTATGACTAATAATCCACCTTCAGGTTATCATCCGAAGCCCTTGCAGTATTAAGTTGCAAGCAATAGATAATTGCATTAAGCAATGTTTGTAAAGTAAACAATACAATTGCTCCAGGAACGAAAGATTGTTATTTTCTCCCTAGTAGCAACAGCACATCTACAACCTTAGAGATTTCTGTCATTTCACCAGATTACTAGAGGCATGAACCTACTATAGAGCATAAATACTCCCTCTTGGAGTTGCAAGCATCTACTTGGCAAAGATAGCTACTAAAAACGGAGAGCATGCAAAATCACAAATAACACAGACATGATAGAATCAATAATCAATTTGAAATAGTATCTCAATATCCATCGGATCCCCGCAAACACAACATGTATAATTACAAATAGATGATCTTGATCATGAACGGATCTCATAAGATCTAAACAAGATAGCACAGAGGATAAACAACAATCTAGCTACTGTATGGACCCATAGTCTAAGGGTGAACTACTCACTCATCACTCTGGAGGCTGGCATGGTGATGAAGAAGGCCTCCGGGATGACCTCTCCCCTCTGGCACGGTGCCGAAAAGAGCTTCAGATCCCCTCCCCCCCCCCCGATTTAGGGACGATGGAGGCGGCTACAGACTGTTTCGTGGAGATTTGATCGGGTACTTAGGGTTTCTGCATCGGGTGCTTTTATAGGCGAAGGGGCAAGGTCGATGGGTGCCCAAGGGGTGCACACCTGGTGTCGTTGCCCCGCCCCCCTATGCCACGTGGCCCTAGGGTGTGGTCCCCTTCGGCTGCCCTTCGGACTCCGTGTTCCTTATGGTAAAATATTGACTTTGGCTTTTGTCCTGTCCAATTCAAAGAATATTTCCTTACTAGCTTTTCTGCAACCAAAAATAGTAGAAAACAGGCAACTGTAACTATGGCATCTTGTCAATAGGTTAGTTCTAGAAAATGTATAAAAATACCTCAAAGTGTAGACAAAACATAACCAAGTTTATACTAAACAAGCATGGAACATAAAAAATTATAGATTCGTTTACGACGTATCAGCGTGTCTCTATAGAACTATTAGGATTTATCTTTCGCTGCAATTGCATCACCCTCAGGTTAACCCTTTAGACATATAAAGACTTGTTTAGTCCCTTGGGGTCCAACACGATAAATATTGTTTAGGTGGATAGATATATCCACAGGAAGGTTACTAGGTCAAGGAGACTGATGATGGTGGCAACGATACTCATGCGTAGAGATTCCAGGGATGGAGATCTATGAGATCTATGGGCAGGAATGTTCTTATTTATGGGCATCTTATGCCAATTTTCTTGTTAATCCATACTCGGATATTGTCTTTCACTTTCGCTTGATACTATGTTGATTGATGTATGAGGATGTATCCTAAACTATTATCTCTATCTAGGATATTTGGATCTTGATGTATGGTGTTGCAATATTTCTATTTCTTTTAGATGGTTTTGCTCTGATGTACTATTCTGTGTCGTCGACATACATACTCACATGTGTATGTTAGACTCGTAGTACAGACGGCTATGTCTCTTGCACATGAAGCTATAACCATGGGAAGTGGGTAGGGTGGTTGGCCGGTACAGTCCCCTCTACTAGACAGGCCTACATGTGGGTGGCCTTCGGCCTCCACAGTAGCACACCTTATCCACTTTTGCGTTATACCGGCTTGTGTTTAGAGCGTAGGGTCAAGGGGATTACAAACATGCATAGTACAACTCCGGTTGTTGCTTCATCTTTTTGCCGCCATGGGAAGGAGAATGATAAGAGTGGTGAGACTTGCGTGATCCTCTACCATGGTGACTACTTGGCAGTGACGGCGATAGTGGTGGTGGCAGATTAGCCTTCTTGCCATTTGCGTCCTGTGAATGATCGCGCGCATCGCGGTTGCTTGTCATACATGGAGCTTCTTGGTGAGATCTGCTCCTTTGTCCATCGTTTTCGCTGTGCTCTCCGTCATACTTAGGCTGCGCTCCATTATCGCGTATAACGATGCCACCCTGAGGTTTTCTAGGAGGTGGAATACTTGTATGATGGTGAGCCTTTCGATCTTCATGATGTCGAGAATACCTGGGAGATTGCGGCAACCAACGGGGCTGAGCCTTGGCTCCGTGGTTGGAGGATATGGGGATGGGGAAATAGGTATGCAGAGATACCGACGATCAAACCTAAGATAAGTAAAGTATCACGAGACAAAGGGAAATTGGTATCGTATGTAAGTGGTTCATTCGATCACGAAGTAATCGTAGAAATATGGGGGAGCCATATGAACTTCCAGATTCCTCTATTGGTTATTGATCAAAGAAGAGTCTCGGTCATGTCCGCATAATTCACGAACCGTAGGGAGACACACTTAAGGATTCGATGTTGTTTAGTAGATATAGAATGTTAGTAAATATATCGAATGTTGTTCGGATTCTCATACTGGATCCGGGATATCATGAGGAGATCTGGAATGGTCCGGAGAATAAGATTTATATAAGAGAAGTCCAATTCCGGAGTTCGGAAATGGTTTCGATGTTTTCACCGGAATGTTCTAGAAGGGTCTAGAAGATCCACCGATCTGGAGTGGGAATGGTACATGGATGTGTCATGACAAAGTGGAATGGTTGCATCATGTACTATGTCACTTGGCTGGGCAATGGGAAGAGAGAAATCAAACTCTAGTTTGAAAGTCAAACGTCAGTTTGAAAAAGTCAAACAGGAACATGGTTGCCTAGTGGAGGGAGGGAAGGAATCCTACCTAGGGGAGGATTCCTCCCTCCCCTTGCCTCCGGCCACAAGGAGGAGTTGGGGGAGGACTCCCCTCCCCCACCGCCTCTCCCCACCTATATATGGAGGGCTAGGGCGCCCCCTACCCCACACACCTCAAACCCTAGATTGGTTGCAGCCTCTAAAGTTGCAGTCGATTTAGATCCTCTAAAAGTAGCCACTGCCTAGCACCTCTACTAGCTGTCGTCCACCTCTAAACCTCGGCCCTCTAAACCCTAGATCATCGAGGCCCTCTTCTACTCCACCATACCTGCTTCGGCTTAGGCAAAGCCCTGCGGGATTTCCCCTCTACTTCCACAACCACGCCGTCGTGCTGCTGGAATCGCGAGGAGAGATGTACAACCTCCGCTGCCTGCTGTAACAAGGGAGAGGAAGGTCTTCATCGAGTACCAAACATGTGACCGACTGCGGAAGCGCTGCCGGAACGTGGCACCGGAAGGATCGTCTACGCGATCTTGAGATCTGCAAGTGAACAACTACATCACCCACGAGAATCCGATCTCATTAACCGCTTTGGAATCTTTAAGGGTTAGTAATCTATCGACTTGTTGCTACAATCTAGTAGATAGATCTTGTCTTGTGTGTGTTCATGCGGTAGAAATTGTTTTCCATACTATGAACCCCTAGAGCCTTTTCCTGCTGTTTGACAGCCATGGCAACAAGATCGTAGACTTGATCGAATGCTGCAGGGGATATATCCTGCTCTAGTAGGGTTTTGGTGATGGCCATATTGAGGATGGGTGTTGGCATGACTTTCTTCCTAGCCTTGTAGATGTAGGGATAGCCTTTACTTGTCTTTCCGGAGGCCATCCCAGGTTGCATCGAACACCAGGATCACGGATGACGTGGGCGGAAGCTTTTCGTCCTTCCTACTGCTTGAGGATTTTCTTGTACTCCCACTTCCATTGCTTTTGCCGTCTCAATCGATTTTTGCGCTCTAGCCATATCTCGATCTAGATTTGCGCCTTGGTCCGTGATGTTCTTCGCCTCTGTGGGGAGTTCCTGGTGCTTCTCATCGAGCTCGACAATGTTCCAAACATGCAAAATGGTCACTGGCTCATTGAGTGTTTCACAACATATCACCTTATCTGCAGGAGTGACATAGATGTTGTCGGCCGCTGATGTAGATGGAGGTGGCAGCATATTTTCTTGGTTTGACAGTTCTTGGTCCGGTGGCGAGTTCCTGTGGCTTCTACAAGGGGATAGTTGGAGGAGGCATGACCTTTGCCGAATCTGAAGGATCGACAGTGTTCTTGCCAGCCGCCTTGCTAGTATCGTCCGCTTCTAGCGGGGCTACTCCGGCATCCTGATTATGTTGATTTTATTTATTCATATTCCCGATGGCCACCACTACCTGGCGAGAAGTGATGGGCTGGTCGGTCTGCTCCTCGGCGCTCGAACTCCTCCTCGATCTCCCACATGGAAGCTTTGAGTTCCTTCGAGTTGGCCTCGAGTTCCTCCTAGTCCATGATGACGTCGACGTAGAGTGCGTATAAGACTGACTCAGAGGGAGCATCGGCATCGTCGGTGGTGGAGCCCTAACCAGAGGCGACGTAACCCACGAACTTGGATTTTTTGGTAGCAGCAGCATTGGCCTGGGCTTGCTCATCAGCCGAAGCGAAACTGTTAACTATCTTGATTAACCAGCTAAGAGTAAGTAACCTGGCGTCTTGCTGCATCCTAAGTGAATTCCAGAGAAGGGTGTCGGGCGTGAGTCCCTTGACGAAGTGGTATACTGCATCGTTGCTGTAGACTCCCTCCATGGAGGCCCTCATTCTTAACCATCTAGCGAGGTACTCTCATGGGTATTCACCAGAACTTTGGACATAGCGGGCCAGATCGAAGATGGTAACGATGCTGATAAAGTGCAAGATATGCTTCTCTAACACTTGGGAGAGCCAAGCGGATCCGCGTTGGTATTCCACCATTATATCCTGCACATGAGAAGTTTGGGTAGGCCTTGATTTGTTCTGACCTAAGATGGAAAACTCCAAAGAGAGATCCGATATCGATCCTTTCGCAAACGTATCCTTCCTAGAGGCAGTCCGTGAAAGCCTTGATGCGTGTGCGACTTCCTGGGAGCTTGATCCCGAGCCAGTTTCTCCAATGAAGATGTGGATGCCCCTGATTGGAACAATGGAGAAATGGGTGGGGTTCGAATTTGCTAGGATCTAGAACTCATCGGGAGGGATGATCAGAATGTTGCTGGAGAAGAGGAAATGCCCAATGTCTACGGTTTCACCAATTCCCGCGAATAGATTGGGCCTCGCCCGATATAGAGATTGAAGCGCCTCTTGCCCCATGGTCGGATCCAACTATCGTGGTATTGCCAACGAGTATGCCATGGAGGGGTGCTTATAGAGCATGTGTTAGAGAGGTGTGGGAAGTCGATGAGTTGGCGGGTATGAGGTAGCACATTTTACCCAGGTTCAAATCCCGCAACAGTGGCAGAATCCTACTCCTCCTATAAATCACTATAATGGCAATACGCTAAATTATAGGGATTGGTTCACTATGTGAGGTTGTAAGTTGTGCCCTAAAGGCTCCCACATGCCCGACTTATAAAGGCCCCAAAACCTAGGGTTATAGGGAGAACTCCATGAAGGATAGGTTACAGAGTCCTACACTAATACTAACTAGTCTTCGTGTCTTGCACTCCAAGGTTCGGGGTT
This sequence comes from Avena longiglumis, assembly GCA_030063025.1. NCBI lineage: Eukaryota > Viridiplantae > Streptophyta > Magnoliopsida > Poales > Poaceae > Avena > Avena longiglumis. Next base: position 428,330,152 of record CP125979.1, read on the forward strand.
GGTCTTTGACTATACCATAGCCTTCCTTTATCTGGCACAGGCCTCCCTTTTGGATCCATCTAACTGGGCCGCACAGCAGGCCATAGGCATTGCTACCAACTATGGGCCACCCGGGTTATCCGGATTAGAGAGGTGCTATGGTGATACCCATTTAGCATATCCCCAACATCAATCGTACGGTGCGTCGTGTCGCCGGAAGAGGTTCCTAAGCGATGTGGGATCCTCTAGGCATTCCAGCCTGGATGACCCACATCCTCCTAGGAAGAGGATTTTCTTGCCGGGAGGCTTCTTTCCAGACTTCATGCAGAGAGTTGAGCGCTTGAAGGGCTAGCTAGATGGGGCGCGGGAGGAGGCCGAGGAGACGATGAACGCCCTTCATGACGAGTGAAGGGCCAGCGATGAAGACTCTTCCTCCTTTCTCCAGGTGACTTATAGGATAAACGACCTCCTCGAGTCCCTTCATCTGCCGCCGGTCGAGCCCCCGAGCCAGGGGAAGATGTCGTCGTAACTCGTTTGTCTTCTATGTTGTCTCAGCACAAGGTATTATGCGCGTCCGTAGAATCGGTGATACTGGGGGAAGGCAAGGAAGTGGCGTCTGACGTAGCCAGAGACCTATTGTCTTGGGTTTACCACCACGTCCCTGGCTTCCATGGTTAGGTGATCTTCAAGCCCCCCGGCCCAGGCAGAATCTTACATGCTCCCAGAAGGCCATGGAGGTTGAATGTCCAAGGTGGTCGTGTGCCTTCACTGTGAATCGGCTGTTTGAAGTCGCCTACTTCTTTCTCTTTCTGCTTACAAATAAAAAGAGGCAAAGCATTGGGCTAGACATCGTGTAATTCTTTCGGCATACAATTGTTTTGTATGTTTACTTAATAAAAACTACATTGGGGTGCTCCCCCGCTCGGCGCCTACCCTTAACAGAGTACACATTTCCCCACCTCTCTCAGCGGGACCATTTGGCGTGACTACACCAGCTATAGCACTAGGAGTCAGGCTCTCTAGTACTGACTATGGTGTGCAGCCCTACCTTGCAATATCTTCACCTTTTGGTCGAGAGCACCCCAGCACTAAGGACCCCTGGACGGACCCGGGCGACTCCCAAGGGAACACTCAATTCCTAGGGCACCCTTCGTATGGTTGGGCATACGCTAGTAATGGTGCATCACCTTAGAGGGAGCACGCTCAAGACGCGATTGTGCCTTTTGTTTAAAAGAAAGCTTACTAGCGATTCACGACTTAAAGACACTTATCTTTAGACCAAGATTGAAGGTGGTGCACGACGCTTGCCCAACGTTGACTTTGTTTCCCTATTCTAGGGTCCCAGACGCTGCCCCAGGCGGTTTTCGAAGGGGTGACGTGCCCGAAATGGCGTTTGGTCCTAGGGACACTCATTTGACCTAACAGTTCGGGTAATCCTCCCCCATCGCCCTATGGCAACCAACGGGAGGCCGCTCAGACGATGAGGTGCAAGGCCGGTTTCCCGTTATGTTTCCTCAAATGGCAAACACCTTCGCATACCAGAGCAATGTATAAGGTGTGGCGCTCCTTGAACAAAAACCCTGCCTAGGACATGTGTCGCCTATCTTTTGACTGGTCTCCCCGGAGGTCCCCTCGATCTGCCTCTTGTCTCCTCGGGCTTCCTTCCTGGGGAGAACTACTGATGACCCACAAGTATAGGGGGGGTATCGTAGTACTTTCAATAAATAGGAGTGTCGATCCCAACGAGGAGCAGAAGGTGTTGACTAGTGGTTTGGAGTAGGAAATCTCTGTAAATACTTAGCAAACAGATTTTTAGGGGTTTTTGATAAAGCAAAGAAATAAAGTGCAAGTAAATAAAGATAGCAAATAATTGCAGAAAGTGACCCAATCCTTTCTTAGCAAAGTACAAGCCGGTTGTAATACTTATGAGGACCAAATGTTCTCGAGGACACATGGGAATATGGTCAAGTGTTTTCGTTTCATATAGTTGATTAATCTTCTTTGGTTTGATAAGTGTTGTGTGGGTGAACCTGTGCTAATGTACCGACCTTACTTGGACTAATACATACTTGTGATTAAACCCCTTGAAAGCATCCGCAACTACAAGAAAGTAATTAAGATAAAAACCTAACCACAACCTTAAAGTCTGAGATCCTACACTCCCTTGTGCAAAGGTTTCCTAACGGGGGTTCAGGTTTCTGTCACTCCAGCAACCCCACAATTAGAAGCCAAATAGACAATGCAGTCCCCTAGGCCCATAAATGGTGAAGTATCATGTAGTCGACGTTCACATGACACCACTAGAATAATAGCACCACAACTTAAATATCAAGCCATTTAATAATACCTCAACACAATTCCACTACTAACAACATGACTTCTCCCATGTCCTCAAGAACTAAACGAACTACTCCTAGACATCATATGGATCAAGATCAGAGATGATATAATGATGAATAACAATCTGAACATAACAATAATTCAATGGTTCCACTCACAAGCATCAACTACAAAAGTAATCAACACCGGGAAAGTTTCCCCTAAGAACTATGCAAGATTCAACACAATTGTTACAGCGGGATGGAGTGGTGATGATGGTGCTGGTGGAGATGGTGGTGTGGATGATGATGATGATGATGATGATGATGATGATCCCGATGAAGTCTAGCTTGATGACGGTGTTGATGGCGACGATCTCCCCTCTCCGGGAAGGAATTTCCCTGGCAGAAATCTGTCTGCCGGAGAGCTCTTTCTCTTTCTGTAGTTTCTGCCCCGTAGAGGCGGCATAATCTTTCTGTGGTCGCTCCCCATGTATTAGGGTTTCGAGGAGAAGATATAGGCGAACAGGCGAAGCAGGAGGTGGTCCAGGGTGGCCACACCCCTTGGTGGCACGGCTGAGGGTGGCCCGCGCATGGGGGGTGTGGGCCCCTTGTGGCCCATCTCAGCTTCCACTTCTGGCATTCTTCGTCTTCTATAAAAATATGATTTTCCATGTATTTTCTGGTATTTTTTGACCTTCATGAAAATTGCATCCAAACACCGCTTTTTCCATCAGAATCCTGACTCCAGCAGTTCATCATCCAAGAATCATCCAACATGCAAAAATAGATGAAAACAACATAAGTATCACCTCTTAATATGAAATATATCAATGAATAGCAGTAAATTATGATATATAATAGTGATGCAAAATGGACGTATCAACTAGCAGCAAGTCTTTGGTCATGGACCGACGATCCTTCCCTCCCCGCGAAGGACAACTCGTCTTCCTCGATCCTGGCATAGACGTCCGCCATGTTTAATAGCCCGGACACCATGTTCATGCCCCGGACTCGTATTTCCCGCCGAAGGAGTACGTAGAACGTTCCCCTCTGGAGGGCCCAAATAATGAGCGTGGGGGCGCCTCATGCACGGTGTCGAGGATGATCCATAACCGATGCAGGTAGTCCCGAAGGCGCTCCCTTGGCCATTAGTGTAGGTCGGTGAGGTCGTTGATGCATACAGGCCGGCGCTGCCACCTTGGAAACCACACCCCGTTCTGGGATGTATGGTTGACCGCAAGATGGGTCGTCCTAGCAGTACGTCGGGTGAGGGGTGGAGGATAAGAGTCGAGGCTGTCGGTGCGGGTGACAGTGTTCCTCCTTTGCTGGTTTCCCCCTGCGGGGCCAAGGTCAATCAAGCCCCCAAGCCTTCTTCTGAGCCACCGGGCGAGCCTCCCTTTCACAAGGAGCTCACAGGGGCTCCATCCATGGCTTGTGCTTGATCTTGAGCACGGGCTGATGGGTTCGGCCGATGCATATCGATGGGTTGCTCCCCTACCTGGCGTGCCAGATGTCGTGTCTTGATTTTTGACACCGGGGGTATGAGTCCCTATTTGTTGTTCATCCAGGGGGTATGAGTCCCTATTCTTATCTAATTTTTCGCACCCCTTCTCTCTCTCCCTCTCTCCCTCTCTCCCTAGGCCTCCTTTTATACGGAAATGGGACACCGCGGGGGCCGAAATACATGTCGATGTGCGAGCCTCGCCGCGTGGCTGGCCAAGGTGCACAACATGGCTGTGTGACTCTACCCTAACATCTCGTGCCGCATGGCTCCTGTAGACTGACGTAGAGGCAAGTAACATCACCCCGACTCATGTCTCCCATGTCCTACTCGCGTCGGGCACGCAAACAGGAGTGCTACCGGGCTCACGGGAATTCTGGCAGAAACCCCCATGCAGACTCCTCTTCGGGCAGCGGCTTGTCATGTCTGGAATTGGGGGCGTCCCGGCCAGCCCCCGCATGGCCTTCTTCGCGGGTTGCGACATGTTCATATTATCTGGGGTACTCTGTTCCCGCGTATGCGATAGGTATGTGTGTAATGAGGAGGATTCGCTTAGACTTTATTCATAAGGTGATCGAGAGATCATACAATGTGTCTACAAGATAATTTTGGTTGGTTTATAATGATACCCAACGAGAGATATGAATCTAGAGCTATGACTAAGGCTAATGGAGAAGACTTGGGCGATTATGGCTTTTCTTTCTTGGGTGAATGCCTCTGAGTACTTATAGGCTTTGATGGTAGCAGAGTGTTCCTTAGTCATGTCAAGTCTTCATCTTGTCTTACATGTAATCCTGATCTTCGATCTCCTTTGCACATTTGGTCTTCAGGATATCTAGAGAGTCATATTGCAGCCCCACGGGTCAGGTCGGTTGAGAGATTCTAGATGCAGGCATTTTAGGTCCTTGACCGTAAGAGGTAGGTGTGGGCACGAATCATAGATTAAGTCCCATGTATGGTACAAGCCTAGATCCATCCAACACCGACACTACTTCCCCTTCACTATCACTCTTAGGTCGCAAGAACCCAAACCCTAGCTTGGAGAACTTGCTAGTGCCCCATTGTTCCCAAGATCCCTCTCCCATTTGAGACCACCACTAGATCCATTGTTCCTTCCTAGTCCTTCTTGGCAAGCTACATAAGCCAGAGTGGTCCCAGGTGCCCAAATTGCCATCTCCTTCCCCGACGCCGGTCACCGTCCTCGCCGTTGATTCCTGATGACCTGAGCTTGTTGATCCCACCATAAGCATCTAGGGTGAACCACTGAGTCTCTTGGTACCCTTCCCTTCCTTGCTTGCTTCCTGGTTCACTCGCGCGCTGTCTTCCGCCTCCCTCCACAAACATGGTCACCAGAGCTCCTCTGGTTGCCAATAGCTAGTAGCTCCAACTTAAGGTCGCCCGTAAAGAGATGCATCAAACATAACCCTCCTTGCTTGCCCACATGCTCAAAATTTCTTAGTCCAACGTCGATTTGGAGGATCCCCATTGCTAAGGTTAGCATTAGGCAGTATCCACTTTATTTTGTTAATTGTTTTCTGAAAATCATTTCTAGATATTTAAATACCCTTGTGGGCCAAGTCTATCAGACTTTCAATAATTTTGAAAACTAATTTATGTAATTGATAAAATTATGATATGTGGAACCAAGTGGTTAAATAATTTGAATATTCCAAAATTGTTTAACTATTTTAAAATGATTTAAATGGATTTAAATTGGGAAAATTCATAACTAATTCAATTTAAGTCAAAAAATAGAAATAATATATCAAAATGATCATAAAAATTATATCTATCTTTTAGCATCAAAATTATGCACTATTAAGCAACTTCAATTAACAAGTTTATTAGAAGAACAAAATGACCCCTCACATGTGCATCCAGGTTTTTCTGTATGAGGGTTTATACCCCTCAGACCCTAAATAAAGTTGTTAATCATGTATTTGGGTTTCATTACATTACCCTTTAACTTCTCATATCATCATACTTGCTTGAGCATTGCATCGAATTCCCTTGTTTCTACTGTTTTGTTTCTTCCCGGTAGAATTCGCGAATGAGTTCAAGATCAAAGTCAGAGATCAACACCATCGAAGATCGAGTATCAATACTTGACCAACCATGATCTAGTCAAGTGCAAGTTTTCCGAAGATTTGTTTATTGGTTATCAACGGGAAAAGGCAACCATAGCCCCACCATTATACAATCCCATGCTTTCAAAGTTTTTCAATTATTACCATGTTGCATACGGTTCTACTGTAGTATTTTATAAATAGATAAAGTATCCTATCTATTGCATACTCCCTTTTGAAGCCTATATTACCTCATCCACTACTAGCATAACTAGGTTTGGCATATGAGTGTAGCTAGAGCTTTTACATGTGTCTTGATTAGCGATTCTTGGTTGTTTAGTATAATCCATTCGAAATATGTATCAGAGATGCAAATTAATTTAGTATGATCGGAGAACATGGTATGATGGTGAAGTGAGGTAAACATTCTAAGGCTTGTATGGGAGGCGATAGTGGGATGTGGTTTTCATAGTCTCATACTCGTCACCCTTAGAACTCGAGTTCTTGCCTTTGGAACCAAGATGATCATGTAGCAACACGAGGCTTAGAATCCTGCTCGACTCACTAACTTACCTAGTTTGGGTCAATGAGCTAGTCCGTAGTTTGAGATTTGGATTTAGCATCTGAATTTTGGATGGGTTGAAGATGGTGCATCATACCGAGCTGAGAGTGCAAATGATTAAGATCGAGCTGAGAGTGCGGCTGACTATAGCAAACTGGTGGCCCTTTCTGGTGACTCATTGATTTAGGAAAAAGCAAGGTAAAGGTCGTGTCCAATCACCCTCTATCGGTGCACAAGGGAAGTGCATTTACCCGGGGGAACTAAGAGAAGGTTTGTAATGCAGATAAAGTTGTACACCCTTGTAAGGTTAAATCTTTTCGAAAAGCCATATCCACGGTTAAGAACGACTTGGTGACCAGATTCTAATATCATAGAGAACTTTAACCTAATCATAGAACTTGGATATCAATGTGTGCTTAAGGATGCTTTCTTAGAGTATGAGGGGGTGATCTTAATTGACAAGTTTAGCTGATGATTTGGTGGATATTAAAAGATTATGATCAATAAGTTGTACATGTCGCTCTCTTATACCCTTTTAAAATGATCTATTAGTTGAGCTTATACTCCCACTTGTTTTACAAACAAAGATAGCTTTATGCAAATAAATCCACTAGCCATAAGTCTTGTGGAGTACACCCTGTAGTCAAATTTGCTTAGTTGATATTTTTGTAGAAGAGTAATTGTTTCCTGAAGATGAGTTCTTACGACATCAACACCGACGAGTAGCTTGGGGTTACCGGCCAGCAGCCTAGAATCTATGGGTGGAACATCATATTTATGCTTCAGGACTCTTAGGTCATTTGTTAAGTTTGCTATGTCTAATAGCATAATTTGCCTTCTGTTGCTCAATGTTTATGGTTAGTGACCTCTACTTATACTATTTTGGTTTATTTATCAGGTATGATCTTGTTGTAGTAACATTTTTGTTGTAGGGGCACTGTTGTGTTACCGATTCTCTCACTATAAACTCTTGAAATCTAGGTTAGGCTTTATTATACTAAGGTCCGGGATTTGTCTAACCCTAATTTCAGGGGTGTCTCAACGCCCATGTCCTAACGATTAGTTTGTCCAACTTCCCTAGGGTTACCTATGGTATTGTCTTCTCTTTAGCATTGAATCCTATTTGCTGTCTTGGAAGAATACGCGCCTACCTCCATACAAACACTACTAGGAAACCAGCTATAGATAGAAGGATCTTTTGTGGCCCATATGTGTGACTGTGCGCCACCGACAAATCTCAGTGGCGCATTTCAGGCAATGCGCCACAGAAAACTTCACTATTCTATGGGGAAATAATGCGCCACAGAAGTTTGGTGGGACCCGCCACCGGAGTTGGGCTCCCTCACTTTCTGTGGCGCATATGTCCATATGCGCCACATAAAGTGAGGGTAGGTCCCACCATAGAATCTTGTTGACCAAACATATGTGGCATATATTTCTATATGCTCCACATAAAGTGATATTTCTGTGGCACATATAGATGTATGCTCCACATAATGTGGGAAAACATATCCCCTCCCCCCCTCCGTGGATCAGCTTTTAACATTTGTAAAAAGTAAACGAAAATGATAAAAACTTTAAAGAAATAATTCCTTTGAGATGTAGTTATATTTTGGGGTATAGTTGTAGGGAAAATTGAAAAACATGAATTTCACATGAATTTCGATGTATTTTGCAAAAAAAAAAGGTCATGGCACAGTAAAACGGCCATAACTTTTGCATATGATGTCGGAAAAAAGTTTAATATATCAAAATGATCGTCTCGAAATTTCCTACTCGATTTCAACAGCTGTTGAAGATTTTAGAGATTTCCCAAATTCGAAAAGAGTAAAAAGTTATGGCAGAATGAAGATTTTTTCCGGCAAAAAATAAAAAATGGGGGGAACTTCTGTGGCGCATTTCTCCCATATGCGCCACAGAAGTGTTGGGCGGGATTCAAAATTTGAATCCCGCCGCCCCTTCTCCATCTCTTTTATTCTCTTCATCTCCTCCACACTTCTCCTCCCTCTTCTCTCCTTCTCCCCTTCTTCCTCCCCTTCTCCTCCCTCTTCCTCCTACTCCACCTAGTGAGCTCTCACTCCTTCTCCTCCACCCCGGTGAGTTCCTCCTCCTCCTCCTTCTCCACCCGGTGAGCTCCTCCCTCCTCCTCCTCCTCCATCCCGGTGAGCTCCTCCTCCTCCTCTACCCTGGTGAGTTCCTTGTCCTCCAATGATGACCACCTATGGCTTCCTCCGATGATGACGACGACCACCTCTGGCTACCTCCTCCTACGGTGATGGCCTCCTTCTCCTCCAGCGAGGCCCCTTCTCCACCCACCTCTGGACTAGCACACCTCCAGCGACCCCCACCTCGGGCCTGCTTTTTTTTGAAATTTGAAAAAAAATATGTGGCACATATTGGTAATAAGCGCCATAGAAGTTTTAGATCTAGACGACCTTTTTTAAAACTTGAAAAAAAATCTGTGGAGCATATCGGCAATATGCACCACTGAACTTTGAGACTTCTGTGATGCATTTTGCCACAGAATTACAGTTTAGTGCCGTGATAATAGTGCACATCCCATATGCGCCACAGAAGTCGAAAAATGGTGCACGACTGATCAGTTTTTTTCTAGTAGTGAAAACATGTTCACCGACAGAATTTGGAGGATTCTAAGGTGAGATCATATTAGCTGACAACAATGACAAAGACTTTTGAAAAAAAAAATTTGTCACCTTTTTGTTAGTGTGATCAAGCGGTATGCTTGCTTTGTCGTTCGTGTGCCATGTCATTGAAAAGTGCTTACATATAGTCGGTAATGATGTTAGCAATTGTAAAGGTGACGCATCTTCGATCAAACATTTATTACCATAGGTTTGTTAAGCTCTTAGCCTATTGTAATGCTAGCTGAAATGTGTCATCAGTCAACTAGTATGATGCCAGCTACAATAGCAGCACATTATTTTATCTTGCAACTAGTACCTAAACGATCATCTCATCCAACAAAATGCCACCACACCCCATGGGTGCGCAAAGTGGGATCTGGTAGAGTATTGATTTATCTTTGAATGATCATATCCCAAAGGGATATAGAGAACATTGAATTTTTTATTTCTTCTTGCTACCAACATGAACCTTTTAGTCTTTGCTTATAGTATGAAGAAGTTAATATGTGATATTATATTTTTGTTTCATTCATTTATTTTGTTAGAATTTCACTTTAGAGATTGAGCTACATGGAGCTCTCTTTTTTAGATTTGAAAACATAATTTCAAAGTTTAAAACAATATGATTTATTCTAGATTTAGATAATGATGTACAAAGTCTTAACCCCAAATACCTTATATTCTAGTTTTACCAAAAATGATAGAATTTGGAGGATTGAATTTTTACACTATTCACTAATTTAGATGTCAGATTTTAGCATCTTTCTGCAGTTCAATATATGGTGTATTTGGAGTTGAGAGTTTTTCAAGTTGGTAGAGAGCAATACTTTGTACATATAGAACTATTGGTCAATTTTTTCCAATATTCAAACTGTCATTTTTGAATGGTTCAAAAAAAGGCTAAGTATAGCATGAGATCCAAACCGTCTTCTCTCTTTATTTAGTAAATAACATATTTCTTCTAAACATGGTATCTCTTGATGTGCTTATTCCTCTTTATCTAGCATTTTCCTAACAAGTTGTTTGATTGGGTAGAACAGGAGGAGTCTGGTACCAAGATAGAATAAAATTCATATGATGTCATCTATATTCTCTATTACAAGGGGTTCATCTTGTATCAATAAAAAATATTGAGTATGAATTAATGAAGGATATGTTTCCTTTTCCTTTGGGTAGATGACCCATTCCCATAAAGCAGCTCCATCCCTAAGAGTTGTAGCAAGACCAATGTGTGGATGAACATAAAACCAATATTTAGTTGCACATATTAGGATATAAAAAGGTGGTATTTCAACTACAAAGATCCCTACATGTCATGAATCCCACAATCCTATATATTTCCATCGCATCATTATTTCATTAGCATATAATTCAACCAGTTATATGTTGTTTATACACCCATACAAATTAGAATCCTAACATAGATACACCAAAGTATGAGAATAACCAAGAAGTGTTGTATACCCTGGTTTTGAACAAACTTATCTCTATATAGTGTATTTGTGAATGTTCCCACTCAAATATCACCTAAGTTGGAGTTTTTCCCGTTGATGATTTATTTTGAGTTATGCCCCATGTTCACACATATATTTTCCCCTTTCATTTAGCCTAAGTTTTTTCCGCCACCACCGTTTTATTTTACGCCTTCCCTTCCCCACCCTTACACTCGTGCTTATAACCTAATCCTGAATACCCCCTCCCCCACTTTATTCTGCGCCTACCCCCACCCACATGTTTTTACCCTAACTCCTTCGCCACCGCCGCCACCGCCGCCTCCGCCGCCACTGCTCTTCGTAGGTGCGTCTCCCCTTCCCCCTTCTTTCTGATGCTTTAAACCTAAGTTTGATCCATCACTGTTGTCATCATTGTCGTTTCTTATATTTAAGTCCCGTGGCGCTCTCGCTTGTGAGCTTTAACCTAGTTTCTTTGTCGCCTCCGCAACATAGGACATTATTTTATTCCAAGTATTTGTCAGTTAGTTGCACAAAAAGTTTGTGCATGGTTCATTTTTCCTCTCCTTTTTATTAGAGGTTCGAGGTTGAAGATGAAGTATTAATCTAAATTGGTTCATTTTTTATATAGAAAAGGATTTCCCATGATTTCGTGAAATAAAAGCTTAGCTAGAAATGCCCATACAACACATGAATAACACCCAAGTTCCCATCCAAGATTAATTACTAAAATTTTAGTGAAGTAAAGCATCGAGGAGAAGATAAACTTCCATTACAACCATCTAATTAGAGAAAGAAATCTGCCAAGGCTCATTTCTCCTCCACCTACAACATGAAGTATTGTCTATCTTATTTTTATTTATCTTCCTTATAGTATTTTTACTTCCTCAAACATGGAATCCATGTTGGCCAGTTCCTCGCACTGAAGACATGCATCTCCATTCTATCTAGCAAATTAGCGCAAAAGATGAGTTTATTCTTTGCATCACATTAACATGTAGAGAACTCCACCATTTAAATTAGTAGATAATTTTAAAAATCACACAAGTAGGATCACTAAGCCATTTAATCTAAAAACCTGAAAGCTTATTAAATTCCAAAATGGTCCAGAATACTTCAAAAATCCCAACTTTAACTAAGTTGCTTCTTCATATAACTCTTTATCCCAATAGACACACATAGATCAACTCTTGGAAAGTCGCAATTTAGTCAAAAGGCGCAACTAACCACATTTTGTAAGTATCTAGCCCAGGGACACAAAAAGGATATGAGAAATGGATTCATTATAACCATAAAACAAGAATTTAGGTTCACACCTCCCTCCTTTGTGAAGTAACACATCCCTATTAGAAATGTTTTTAAGCACTAACCATACAAATTTCTTAACCCTGAGCATGATTTTACATTCTAGAGGAACTTTAAAGGTAAATTTATAAAAAAATGCATGTTAAAGTAGAAATATTTGATAAGGAAACTACTAAATCATGTTAGTTTCCAAACTAGCTTGTCGGGTTCCTCACTCAATCTCACAGAATCCATTAGTTCTTTCTACAGATTTAGCCACTAGATTTTACAATTTTACTCATTAGGCAAAACTGCACTTGATAGAGAGTGCAGTTTCATCTCCTCATGCCAATAATCCTCCATAAATGTAGTTATGTCTCCATTAGCCCTTGCCAAAAGTGTGAATCCCTAGGTTTGATTGTCATTTGACAAAGAGTATTTTTTGTAGGTATTTCCTAGTTAAAAATTGCTGCCATAATCATGTCTCACTAAATAGATTCCACAACCATTTAGATAACCTAGTAACATTCAGTACTTCCAAACATGATTCCTAGGCCCCCATATCTTCTGGTAAACACATAGTTCTCCAATTTACTATAGATGTGGTACTGTTTACCTTATCCCCACTCTAGAATAAGTTTCTACTGATCATAACATTTTTTCTGCCTAGACCATATGACATATAATGTAGAAAAACTTTCTATGAAGTATCTGGGAGTGACTGTGATGAGAAATGAATAAAACTATCTGAAATGAGTCCAACTGAGGAAACATTAACAATAAACTTTGTACATAGCTATGAAAGTTCTTGCAATTAGGGTGGGGGTCATTCTGATTAATTCATCTATGTCTAGTATGCCCTTGTTCATCATGAAAATTTATTTTGAATCCTAAAATTTGTTCAAAGATACAAAGAATTACTTTAAGGTTTGTTTCCCAAGTCATATCATTCTCTACCAACAGGATGGTGTCACCTGCATACTGCAAGATGGGAACATACCCTTTCAATAGATTTCAAGACAACTCTAAAAGTAAACCATGTCCTATTTATCAAAATATCTAGGATATATATAGGAATTTCAAAAGTAAAATGTGAATGAGGATCACCTTTACTCAAGCCTTAACCTGTACAAAGGCAAGGGCCAATTTCCCTGTTATTTTAATCCCTATGTTTCCACTTGTTAGTACTTTCATGAACATATCGTTCCGTTTAGTTGGAAATACTTTTATTGGCATGACCTTTCCAAGAAAAGGCCATTTATATTATCAAAGGCTTTCTCAAAGTGAGTTTTAAAATGCACTCCTTTTGTTTGTTCCTATGAATATCACTAAGGACTTCAGCTAAACTCACAGATCTTCTATCCTATATCTTCCTTTTGAAGAAAGCCATTTTTTAGGCTTAATCACTTCTATGGCAACCCGAGTTATTCTAACAACTAAACGTTTAGCTGAGATTTCAAGATGACATTTAGGAGGCATATATGTATATATTTTTGAACTGTCTTAACATATTTACCTTTTTCACCAATGGTATTACTCCATGATTAATTGTAGAAACATATAGATTACCATTATAGAAGTCCTCTAATAGACCAAAAAGATCTAGCTTGGCTAAATCCCAATTCCTTTAGTAAAAATCTACATTGAAACCATTAGGACAGATAATTCTACTAGTGGCCATGCCAAAAGCATCATACTAAAGCTCCTCCATTTAAAGAATGTTCAAAATGGTTATTCACAAGGAAACTACCTTCTCTATTGGAAATTTGCTAATTCTAGTAGAAACAATCCAAATACTAGAGTTGTTTTTTTAGCCATATCTTTTGTAGAGATCATTGGTTTATTCATTTGAATGTGCATGTCCTTCAGTCACACATTCATCCTAGTTTAATCATATTATTATGGTTTTTCTTCTCCCATTTGCTTTAGTATGACACTCCCTCGGGTTATTTGTATGGCAAAAAAGTTTTTTTAGAAATCACTGATGTATTATTTTAAATGGGCATGTCCTTTAATCACACCCTCATCCTGGTTCAGTTAGATTATTATGGTTTCTCGTCTCCCATTTTCTTTAATATGACACTATTTATTATTAGTATCTCCTTCAATCAAATATTTCTACTTTGATATTTCCGACCATTTTTTCTCGTTTTCTATTATGGTTTTCTATGTTGGAATTGAAGATGGACCATAGAGCTCTGGTAGTTGCACTTAGTACATATCCTCCCATTTCCTATCCAGATCATCTATTTCTCATAATATATCCCTCTCTTCCTATTATACTTTGCTTAACATTCCTATTCAATAATTATAAAGATTTTCCCAAGAACCTCAACCTATTTTGCCACATATTAATTGTGTGTAACCTTGGATAATTTTCTTTACACACTCTTGTAAGTTGTAACTAGATCAACAAGGTCAGATCTCTTAGTAAAAAACAAAAAAATCAAAATGAAAAGTTATTTGAATTACAGGTATTTCTGCTAACCTTATTAACAAAGGGATGGTCAGAAAGATCACTAGGAAGTGTGGTAGCATGCACTAAGATAAACTTTTCCTCCCATATAAGACACTTCATTCACAAATTCATAGGTAGGATCAGTAATGATAGTTGTACCAGGTAAACAATCTACACGCCAATTTAATTTCCTCGATTTACCTTGATCTATGACTGCAAATAGAGGATTTTATCTTATTATCACCACTATCTCTCCTAGTCATGTTGAAATCTCATGTAGAAATTATGAGGCGTTGGGAATTTATAATGACATCTACAAGATAAATTATATGGTGTGAATATATATATATATATATCTCAAATTATGGATGTGCCTTATTTTGAAAATGTTTCCCCCCTTTGGAAGACCAATAGAGTTGTCTTGTTTATTGATATTTCAAGGATTTATCCTCCGTTGCATTTCATTCAAAACAAAACCATCAAAGTCTTACATTAAACCTAGAGCTACTGACACATAGAAGAGTTTCCGGCTACACGAACTATGGTTTTCTGGAATGTTTAGATGCCCCACGGCCAAGCATTTCCTTAGAACACTTCACACCACCATCTTGGAGCTCACTCAAGCAATGGCAAAAATTTCAACAATACAAAACAACCACTAAAAACTACTTTTGAAACCTACTATAGACCCACATCTACCATGGCTTGATAGCATATTCTCATTTTCTTGTATCTCCCCCATCTACTAGCAACATTTTGTTGTTGGTTTAGATTACAACATACATAGAAAAGTCTTCCTACAGATGATATACAAGATATGCTAGTGTAGATCTTCTAGCATAGTATAAGCAAGTCGTTGATACCAAAGAAGCGATCCATCAGAAGTCTCTACAATTTACCCCGCCTCCAGCATCATGAGAGTTGTAGGCCTTGTAGCCATCAAGTGCATGAACTGGGTTATCTTCCATGTTCCCAAGTCTTTGAAAGGGACTTACAGTTCCTCAAGTTTGCTAATATTATTTTCCACACATTTTCATATTTATCCAATGAACTACAAAAATTAAAGTATTTTTATTATTACACAATCCCCAGAAAACAACAAATGTAACAACATTAAAATGTATAAAACGTTTCTATTACATAATCATTTGGATGTGGTGAATTCAGAATTATAAATACTAAATCAAAAACTTGAGAAACATTCTTCCAAATTATTCTTTCTAGTATGCATTCAAAGAATACGTGCCAAACAGATTCAATGTTTTACACATTTCACACTCTAAAGGTTTTGGCATGCCACTTTTCATATTGTCCCTAGTCATGATTTAATTCTAAGAGAAAAGTCATAGGAAAAACACTGAATTCTAGGGGGTATATCAGTTCCCACACTGAAGGAAGACATATGAGTTTAATCCCTCTAAAGTTCAGCATTGCATACATGGATTTTGAAGAATATACCCCATTTGTTTCATATTGTCAGATAACATGGTCTTCCTTTCTACAAAACCAATGGTCTTGCCCATCTCTAAGACTTTATGCCATTTTTTCCATCACCTCATCTACGAAAGTTCTTCTAATTTCACATTTTAATTGTAACCCATCCTATGTACATACCAGTTATGGTTTTGTATTGCTGCTTTCAGACAGGGTAAATCTCCCAAAAGTGGGTAGCCAAAGGGATGTTTCCAAACCAAACATCCTCCCTAAACTTCACTCATTTATCATTTCCAACATGTCATTTATAACCTATACTCTCTAGATGCACACATGACACCTTTCCAAAAAGTAGAGCATTTGTATATATCATGACAATAGAGAATTTTAGGATTCCTGGTGTTATATTTAGCATTAACTACTGTCTTCCATAAAGTAACTTTCCCTGTATGTAACTCTTCATCTAGGATCCTAACCAAAATATATTAAGATATTGTAGGTTTTTAATTATAAGCCTATAGAATCTTTCTTTAAACAAACTGAACGCCCATTTAGCTAGGTAGATTTTGTGGTTTTGTTTCGCCATCATTCCAGATAAAGTTTATTCTGTGAGTATCAATAAATTTTAAAGACCATTTGGAAAATTTCGAAAAAAGATAGCATGCAAATAGGTATACTATCTAAACATGGTTGAATAAGTTCTCTCTTAACATTAGATGATAACACTTCACCTCTCCATCCAGTCATTCTGCTCAAAATACTATCTATGAGAGGTTGCAAATTCTCCCTCCTCAATTTATAATGGCATAGAGGTAGACCTAAATATTTAGCTAGGAATTTACCTAAAATGCATTGTAAATCTCGACAATGTGAGTACATTCTTATTTTTCCATATTAATGAGACCAATTCACTTTTATGGTAATTTATTCTCATTCCTCACATCTTCTCAAAACAAGTCAATACCAATTTCATATGAACATCTACACTAGCTAGGATCATTTTCTAGGAACAACAGAGTATGAGCTGCAGATTGTAAACTCGCAACTCCACTAGGTACAAATTTAGGACAAAGCCCTCTAGTTAAGCTAGCACTACTGCTCTTAATTAGCATTCTATAAAATAGATGTATCGGCGTATTAAATAATATTGGTGACAAAGGATCTCCATGTCTAAGGCCTCATTTACTTTAACCCCTATTGAATCACCTTCTGTAAATTGTATAATTAGGTTAATCCAGAAAGAGACTGAAACCTCTAAGTTCTAAAATTTCAAAGAGAAAATATCCTTCTATCTCATTTCCTTTAACCCCTGTTGAACCACCTTGTGTAACTTTTCTAATTAGGTTAATCTAGAAAGGATAGAGACCTCTAAGCCTTTTTTACAATCTATCTTAAACACCAAACTCTTCTCCTTTTGATGAGGTGTTTATACACTTTCTAAAATGAACCTATCTCAAATGAAAGCAAACTGGCATTGAGAAATTAGACTCCAAATTATTATAGATAATTTATTAGTAAGGACCTTAGTTAAGATCTTAAAGCTACATTTAAAATACTAATTAGTCTAAACTTCTACACAGATGAATGGAGCCAGCATTTTTTTTTGGAATGTAAGAGTAATCATGGCAGAAAATATCAAGCCTATTTGAAACCAAGCATGAAACATTTTCATGAGATCAAATTCTATACTTCCTTGTTTATATAAGCTTGCGGAGATTTTACGTTGGCCCCATATCCTGATTTATTTTAAAACTAGAACTCCAATATTCTTGTATACATTTTTTAAAAAAGACTCTCTCACATCATGTGAATGTTTTTATAAAATATAGCGATATGATATACACAGAGAAAGAAGATTTCTTACAAATTAACAGTCTAATATTGGTTTCTTTACTTATTTAGAATTTTTGTTAAAAAAGGGAACCAACTTTCTGAATCAAAGGATGTATATATGATACATTTCGTCGTTTATTTCTTATTTCTCTATGATCCATGTTATAACCAGTAACTATATTAATTTTATGAATATTACTGTACTATATTTGGTCAATGTTATTTATGATGAAAGACTGTCACTGTTATGTTTGCAGAACGGTAAACCATGAGAGAGAAAAAGTATCGCAAGGCCAATGAAGGATATGAGCCTATCCGTTGCACCCAGCCTCGTCAGGATCTGATAAACCGCTTACCAGATGATTGTATTTGTGACATATTCAGACTACTCGATGCATCAGAAGATTTGCTATCATGTTCTATTGTGAGCTGGAGATGGGCTGAGCTCGTGCTGTCTTTATTAGGGCCATCGGAACTTTGTGAAACTGAGGAGAATAGGCATGTGGTGCTAGAGGGACATGGTTTAGACGACACCCAGCTTGTCCTAAAGGTCATTGGCATTTCCTGTGGGAATAGTGTTTCAACGCTAGACATGATTGAGTTGTCAGGTGGAACTGATGCTAGTTCAGGTGGTATTGGACATGTCACCGCCAAAGGAGTCAGGTTTGCAGCTAAGGCATTTCCTAACTTATCTTCGGTCGGTCTGATGGGTTGCCTGAGGATCACCGACAAGGGCATTCTTGAGATCGCTACAGGATGGACCAACTTTAACTCCCTACACATCGAGGATTGCCCATCCATCACAGCCGCATCGCTGCAGACTCTCCTGAGACACGCTAAGAGTCTCTCATCACTTTCCTTGGATAATTGCCCTCAAATCTCGAGCGGCGCCATCGTCTCCTTCATGATCGAGAAGCCTGGTTTGACCAAAGTGGAGCTCCAAAAAATGAATGTCGTACATCAGAGTGAAGGATCAGAAGTGGAAACAGCAATCTCCCTTCCAATGGTGCCGGTTCCTGTGTCGGTACACAGGGTAATCCATCCCTTACATACCCTATTGTTGGAAGATTGCTCTGTTGACTACGTACAGGGATTGCTTGCCCATTTTGAGCTCCCACTGCTCAAGTATCTGGTGATCTGGGGCTGCACTGCTGTGAACCATATTGATCTGATCCGTTTGCTGGGTCCGAACACGACGCTGGAGAGGCTCCATCTGGCAACTGTCAGATTCTCCTCTTATGAGGGCCTGATGGAGGTGCTCTATTCGTGTCAGGAGACCATACAAGGACTCACGCTGGAAAAGTGCACCTTCGGCGAGGCATGGCCGCCCGAACAAGCCGCCGGCGACATTGTTCCCCAGGAATGTCCGATGATGCGGACGATCAAGCTGGACGACTGCACAGAAGACATCGCAGACAGGCTCCTGTCGTGGCTCGCCAAGGCATGCCCCGAGGTCACGGAAGTCAGCCACGTTAGGGTGGAGCACGCGAACGTCATCAGTCCCAGCCTCCTTGACGTCATGTGCCGCTGCAAGATGATCACCAAGATAGACCTGAGCCGGTGCTGGTGGGGGGACGACGCGGCGGCCGACACCGTGATCTCGTTGCTGGGGGATACTCTCGAGGAGCTCGTCCTGGACGGATGGGCGCGCTTCACTGGCTTCCTCGAGGAGCCTCTCGGCAGGCGCTGCCACAAGCTGGCGAGGCTCAGCTTGTGCGACACGGCCGTCAACGACCCTGCTCTGCGGTTCATGATGTCCGAGGTAGTATGTTGTCTTGAGGAGATTCTGCTGGTGAGGACTATGGTCACCGACGAGGCAATGGATTTGCTGTTCTGGCGTCGACGGCTGCCTATGATTTGGAACGTCGACGTGCGGGAGTGCCTCTGCGTCACCCCGCACGCCGCGGTCATGCAAGAGCTCTTTGAAAGATCCAACGCCGATCACTGGATGGAGTGACTCCTAGCTTCCCAAGAATAAGAATAACCATATCCAATGGTATGGTGTATCTTGCTACTGCTATTTGATACTATCATTTATTCCATTATCGCGGAACATCGCGCTTTAGTTCTGGAACCCTCACCATTTGCTATTTTGAGGAGTTGTGAACATTGTCTTTAATGATTTGTATGGCACCTGTTTATTTCCTGACTGTGGTTAAACTATGACGACTTCTTCCCCTCTTAATTTTACTGTCAGTGTTTTGTTTTCAAGGAACTGCACTGTGATGAATGGGAAAATCTGTTGATTTCTAATGATATGCGTGCACTTCAATTTTCACTACGTATATGCAGCGCAACTCAGTGGTGTCACCGTGTCAGTATGAGGGTTTGTGAACTTCATCATGATTTCTATACTGCTGTCAAGCACAACAGGGTCGCATAGACTTCAGGTCATTTTTTAGTATGTAATCTCTTTAACTATATGAAGCTTAAGTTTGAACTCGTGATTTGTACATAGGTTTGGATATAGATGACTTGAGGTAGTATATAGCATGCTCTGATTTAAATTGGGATTTAGGTAAGGTATGTTTCTTAAGCCAATTTCAGGCTCGCGGTAGTATGCTAGATCATGTCCAGGCAGTCGGAGTTGAGGTTCGTAGAAATAAGAGCAGGCTCAGGAATGTGTTATCAATAAGAACAAAATGCAGCCCCAATTTTCAGAATTGTTCAATCAGTACTCTCTCCGTCCCAAAAAGGTACACAAGTTTTCCGTGGAGTGCCATGAACGCTTCAAAGTAGCGCTCGTTGACGGTCAGCTTCGCATAAGTTGTTATCATCTCATAATCCTCTAGACCTACTTTCTGGAGTTCATACAAAATCATTTGGAGGAGACACATTTGGTATAGGAAGTGATCCGGCTGTCTTCAAAACCTCATCAAAAGATGCTATCATCTGTCTCATCATGCACAAGATAGCCTCGTCAATGTGTTGCCTCCTTTGAGGCATCTCGAAAGATTCTTCTGAAACTGTTGTGTTTGAAACACCTGTTAGAGATAGTTTTGTATACGGCTTGGCATCAACTTATTGTACAAGCTAAGCACCGCAAAGTGCTCCAATAAATAGACACCGAACGGGGCTCGAGTTGTATCGAGTAGAAACCCTTAACCCTAGTCACTTACATGTATCAGACGTCGGCTCTTCCACCGACTCCTAAACTGTCGCCAAAACCCTACCCCGCCGCCATCCGCCGCCCGGCCATTTCCCCCCCCCCCCTCATCACCACCAATCCATATAGATCTCATCCCCAACACTAGCCCACACCTACCATGGCGTCCTCCACAAGCTCGGTCAACCTCGGGAACCCACCGAAGGATCAATTCACGCGGGAGAACTATCCGCTCTGGCGCGCGGTCGTGCTGCCCGCTATTCGGGCTAACAAGCTCACCGGCCTGCTCAATGGAACCGATGCTGCCCCACCGAAGACGGTCCCTGACGGAAAGGCGGTGACCGATACATCCAAGGACCCGAAGACGGTCCCCAATCCAGAGTACGATGACTGGCTCGCTCGCGATCAGCTCGTGCTCTCCTACCTACTACAGACCATCTCACCGGCGATCATGACGCATGTTCACCGGCTCGAGCACTCCTCTGCAGTCTGGCAGGCCCTCGAAACAATGTCCGACTCCATCATTCAATCCAAGATCACGAATCTTCGGGTTGCGCTGGCGACCACCAAGAGGCTCAATGACCCTGCCCCTGTCTTTCTCGCCAAGATTCAGACCATTGCTGATGATCTATCTGCAGCTGGACGCCCTGTTCCAGAGGAGGAACATGTCTCATTCATCATGGCCGGACTCGTCCCCAGATATGAGTCCCTCATTGCTGCGTATGGCGTCCTCAAACAAATGCCCTCGCTGAGCGATCTCTATGCTCAGATTCAGTCCTACGACGAGAGACAGGTGCTTCAACACGGTCCAGATTCAGGAGGCTTCGAGACCTCCGCCAATGCTGCCATGCGCCAAAACCGACACCCGCAAAACGCCGGATACTACGACGGCGGCCGGGGCGCCCCAAGAGATGATCAGCGTGACCGCCGAGAAGATAGGTGTGACGATCGCCGCGACAATCGCTAGCCCCAGCATGGACGTGGGGGTGGCCAAGCACCTCCAGGAGGTGCGTGTGGACAGGGACACGGCCGCAAGCGCACGACGTCGTGGGTCGACGTCACCTATCAGATCTGCAACCGGGAGGGCCATCCAGCTCTAGACTGCTGGTACCGATTCCAAGAACATGATTATAACCACTTCAACGACAAAGAGGCCAACGTCACCTCTTACAGTGTCGATACAAATTGGTATCCTGACACCGGTGCCACTCATCACGTCACTGGAGAACTGAATAACCTCACTATGCGTGACAACTACCGTGGCAATGACACGTACACACCAACAACGGTCAAGGTACGGAGATTATCCATGTTGGTCATTCAATTGTTCGTACCCCTGTTCGTAGTTTCAATCTTAATAATATTCTGCATGTTCCTAGTGGTTCCAAAAATTTACTCTCCGTTCATCGCTTCACCCTTGACAATAGAGTCTTTATCGAATTTCATCCCTTCTATTTTTTGATTAAGGATCAGGAAACACGAAAAACTCTACATAGGGGACAATGCGTCGGTCGCCTATACCCCCTTATTTCTTCCTTGGTGCCATCACTCCAGTCGAAGCATGCTTTCCTTGCCACGACGCCTTCACAAGCTAGGTGGCATAGTCGTCTGGGTCACCCGTCTCTTAAGATTGTTAGTCAAATTATTAGCAAGAATAAACTCCCTTTTGTCAAAGATAATAGTATTGAATCTGTTTGTGATTCATGTCAACGAGCAAAGAGTCATCAGTTACCTTATCCCATCTCCACTAGTGTGTCTACAACTCCCCTTCAATTAGTTTTCTCTGATGTTTGGGGTCCTGCTCCCACTTCTGTTGGTCGACATGATTATTATGTAAGCTTCATCGATAATTATAGTAAATTTTCCTAGATATACTTACCTAAGAAAAAGTCTGATGTTGTTGTTGTGTTTATTGATTTTCAATCCCTTGTTGAACAAAAATTCAATACTAAAATCCTTGTTGTTCAATCCGATGGTGGTGGTGAATATGTCAAATTATTTAACTCCTTGTTTCAAAAACAGGGAATTTCCCATCTTGTTTCATGTCCCCATGCTCACCAACAGATGGTGCCGCTGAAAGAAAACATCGTCACATCGTTGAGGTGGGACTTGCTCTTCTTGCTCATGCTCATATGCCTCTAAAATTCTGGGATGAGGCATTTCTAACCGCCACCTTCCTCATCAATATTCTTCCTAGCAAGGTAATAAACAATGACAACCCTACCCATCGTCTTCTAGGCACCCAACCCAATTACTACTCTCTTCGTGTGTTTGGTTGTGCATGCTGGCCAAACCTTCATCCCTACAACAAGCGTAAACTTGCTTTTTACTCTAAACAATGTGTATTCTTAGGGTATAGTCCCCGTCATAAGGGTGTTAAGTGCCTTGATATCTCCACGGGTAGGGTATACATCTCACGCGATGTGGTGTGTGATGAATTTGTGTTCCCCTTCCAAAAACTCCACCCCGATGCTGGTGCCTTGCTACGGCAAGAAATTTTGCTCCTTGACGACTCTCTTCGAAATAATGAACATGGGGATGAACACTTTAATGATTCTTCTTTGGCTAATGCTCCTACTACTGATCCTTGTGAAAGTCCTAGTTGTGTTGTGTGCAGGTACCCGCAGCGACTACTAAAAATTTGGGCCAAAATAGTGCTCAAAACAACCAATATTCATCACATGAAATAACGGCATAAGAGGACAGAGGCTCAGAACATGAAGCTGATTCTCTAACCGAATCCTTATCGGGATCCACGCGGATTCCCTCGGGCCAGGGGCCGGTCGGTACTGTCCCACCTGGACGCGGCACCCTGCATCCTCCCTCGCCTCCGCGCCACTCGTCGTGCGCCACGTCGACGCGGTCTCCGTCGACAGCACCCACACGATCCCCGACCAGGTTGTAGCGGTCCCTGGTCCCCAGCAGATCTTCTACGCCCTCCGACTCTGTGGCCACTCCATCCACCGCGATGAGCCACACCAGAGGCCACATGATCTTCTACGCCGAGCGCATCCTCCTTGGCTGCCACCCCATCATTGCTTGATAACGACAGCATCCCAGGATCTCCTGCGTCTACATCTCCTCTACACCAGCCTATGCCTCTTGTTTCCAGACCAACCACATGCTCCTCTAGAGGAATTATCAAACCAAAAGAATATAAAGATGGCACTGTTCGATGGTGTCTGTATATTGTCTCTGATGAACCAGCCAGGTTGGAAGATGCTCTTGTTCATGCTCGCTAGAAAGGTGCTATGGATGAAGAGTTTGGGGCTCTTCAAAAGAACAAGACATGGACCCTTGTTCCTCCTCACCGAGGTAAAAATATCATTGACTATCGTTGGATTTATAAAATCAAAAGAAAGTCAGATGGCACTATTGACCATTACAAGGTGATGACCCACAAGTATAGGGGGTGTACCGTAGTACTTTTGATAAATAGGAGTGTCGATCCCAACGAGGAGCAGAAGGTGTTGAAAAGTGGTATGGAGCAGGAAATCCCTGTGAATACTTAGCAAACGGATTTTTAGTGGTTTTCTGACAAGGCAACAAAACAAGGAGCAAGTAACAAAGGTTAAGAACAAATGGAGCAAGTGGCCCAATCCTTTCTTAGCAAAGGACAAGTCAGTGGAAATATTTATAAGGACCAAACGTTCTCGAGGACACATGGGAATTCTGTCAAGTGCTTTCGCTTCAAATAGCTGAGTACTCTTCTTTGGTGTTTGTAAGTGTTATGTGGTTGAACTTGTGCTAACATACCGTCCTTACTAGGACTAATACATACTTGTGATTAAACCCCCTGCAAACATCCATAACTACAGGAAAGTAATTAAGATATAAATCTAACCACAGCCTTAAACTCTGAGATCCTACGCTCCCTTGTGCAAAGGTGTCCTAATGGGGGTTCAGGTTTCTGTCACTCCGGCAACCCCATTATTAGTAGCCAAATACACAATGCATTCCCCTGGGCCCATAAATGGTAAAGTATCATGTAGTTGACGTTCACATGACACCACTAGAAGAATGGCACCACAACTTAAATACTAAACCATTGAATAATAACTCAACACAGATTCACTACTAACAACATGACTTCGCCCATGTCCTCAAGAACTAAACGAACTACTCACAAGACATCATATGGATCAATATCAAAGATGATATGATAATGGATAACAATCTGAACATAAACAATAATCCAATGGTTCCACTCACAAGCATCAACTACAAAAGTAATCAACATCGGGAAAGTTTCCCCTAAGAACTAAAGCAATATCCAACACAATTGTTACAGCGGGTTGGAGTGGTGATGATGGTGCTGGTGGAGATGATGGTGTAGAAGATGATGATGATGATCCCGATGAAGCCTAGCTTGATGACGGTGTTGATGGCGATGGTCTCCCCTCTCCGGAAAGGAATTCCCCTGTGAGAAATCTGTCTGCCGGAGAGATCTTTCTCTCTTGGTGTTTTCCGCCCCCCAGAGGCGGCGTAAATCTATCTGTGGTCGCTCCCTCAGGCTTAGGGTTCCGTAGGGAAGATATAGGCGAAGGGGAGGATTTGGAGGCCAGGTAGGTGGGCCACACCTGCCCTAGGCGCGGGGTCAGGTGGGCCCACTCCTAGCGAGGTGTGGGCCCCCTGTGGCCCCTCTTTGCTCCTCCTTCTGGCTTCCTTCGTCCTCTGGTAAAATAATATGTTTCCATATTTTTCTGGTATTATTTTTATCTTCGCGAAATTGCACCGAAACGCCTTATTTTCCATCAGAATCCATACTCCGGCAGTCCATCCTCCAAGAATCATCCAACATGCATAAACAAATGAAAATCCATAAGTAATACCTCATAATAAGACAAATATCAATGATTAGAGGTAAATTATGATATAGAATGGTGATGCAAATTGGGCGTATCAACTCCCCCAAGCTTAGACTTCGCTTGTCCCCAAGCGAAAATTGAGCTTAGTAAACATGTCCACAGGTTTATGGAGTGAAATATCGATAAAAGAATACGAACAAGAAGCATCACACTTACCATTGCACAACTCATAGAAGAAAGCAACTCACCATTATATAACTTAGCTTGCAACCAAGTACAGTAGTCACAATATAGATGCATAAATATAAATCATAATTGGAATTGGCAAACTTGTTCTTGGTCAGATAACACCTGGCAAATAGTTTCACAAAAAGCTTTTTGTAGAAGTTTCAAAACAGGAGTATTCTTTGCTCAAAAAGGTTTTTTCACAAGTGAAGGATTTCAAAGTAATACTCAATATATAAGAGTTTTGTGTAAACAAGGAAGATAAAGAACATGATTGAATAAATCACCATATGAATGCTTGCTGGAGATAGAGAGGAAGCAAGTTTATTGACTCAACTTGGTAACTAGGAGAAATGTCCCTTTATAGAGGGAAGCAGGGATTACAAGTCATAAAGAGCTTCCAAAATATTATGGTATTTACCAGCTTTGAGCCCTCATTTCCCCTATCATAGGCATCTTGAGATGATTAGGGTTAAAGTGAACAAGGATGGAGTATATGCTTGACGAAATGTAAGTTGGCAATCTCATGTCCCTTGAATATGAGGGCCACTCCTCATGCTACTCAAATTTGGTCACAGGCAAGTTCTTGACATTGTAAGTATTTGCATATCATAGAGAACCTCCAAAGGGTTACCCCTTGCACATGGTACAGGAGCTTTCCCATAACCAAAATGACAAATCAAGCAGACAATGAGCATCTCAGCGATCTTTTTTATTTACTATATGCATAGCTTTTTATTGAGGATGCTTCATAGATATCTCACTATGGTGATGCTACAAGTTTCCACCATGATTAAGCATGGCTTAGGCTAGCGGCCTAGGCATTTCTCTAACAAAGAATACAGACTCCATGGACTTACAAGTTCCCTCTTTATTTCATACCGTTGGCATCCATAGACAAAAGAGCACGATATCAACTGTGTACAGAGTACAAGTGCAATGTTCAAAACGTTCCCCGTGACGGCACGGTTCTGCTAATTCCAACGTATAGATGCAAGCATATACAAATTCGATGTTTGATGTCTACGCACTTCTATTCTTGTAGACAGTTGTTGGGCCTCCAAGTGCAGAGGTTTGTAGAACAGCAGCAAGTTTCCCTTAAGTGGATTACCCAAGGTTTATCAAACTCAAGGAGGAAGTGGTCAAAGGTATTCCCTCTCAAGCAACCCTGTAATCAAGATACAAGAAGTCTCTTGTGTCCCCAACACACCCAATACACTTGTCAGTGTATAGGTGCACTAGTTCGGCGAAGACATAGTGAAATACAAGTGGTAACGGTGCCAAAAAATAGCTGATGGCATGGAGGAAAAGACTGGAAGCAAGCAAACATGCAACAGATCTAGTAGCAAACGGTGTTTCAATGCTTAGAAACAAGGCCTAGGGATCATACTTTCACTAGTGAACACTCTCTCATATAAATATACTCTCTTCATGATACTACTCTTAACTACTCTCCGATTGGACACTCTAATCCATGGTAGGGCTATAACAACACACCTCAAAGTCTGTCTTTCCCAATGTAGATAATCCCACACCGTCACCTTGAGAGCTACATGGTTCCAACAAACACCAAAATTTCATAAAGACATCCAACTCCAAATATAACTCATAAAATATATATATATATAATCTAGCTTAAGTGCCACACACGGTATGCCCGCTGTCACTTTCACACACATGGGGAAAAGCATAGATCTATTAAAGCACAAAGAGTATTTATGTAGACTCAAGCCTAAGTGCCACCATGGCGTGCACGCTGTCACTTTCACACACATGGGGAGAGAAGAGATCTAATGAAGCACTTGAGTAGCAAGGTAGATCTACTAGATTACAAAGCTCATGACCACAAGATCATGCATAGAGAGAGATGAACACATAGCTACCGGTAGAGCCCTTAGCCTCGAAGGAGAACTACTCCTCCTCATCATGGGAATCAGTAATGGTGATGGAGATGGTGGTGGAGATCGATGGAGATGGATCTGGGGGTACTTCCCCGTCCCGCCAGGGTGCCGGAATAGAGACTTTCTGTCCCCCGAATCTCCCCTTCGATGGCGGCGGCGCTACAGAGGTTTTCGTGGATTTCTTCTGGATTGTCTAGGGTTTTTGGGTCGGAGGCTTCTTATAGGCATAGGAATCAAGGTCGGTGGAGGTCCAGGGGGCCCACACCATCCCCAGGCGCCTCTAGGGCTTGCCCGCGCCTAGGGGGTGCGGCCACCCTGTGGCCCCCCTCCAGATCTGCTTCGTGGTTCCTTGTTGCTCCGGGAAAATAATAACTTTGGCTTTTGTCCCGTCCAATTACGAGAATATTGATTTTCTGCATTTCTGGAACCAAAAACAGAAGAAAACATGCAACTGGCACTATGGAAACTTTTTAATAGGTTAGTTCCAGAAAAGATATAAAAACACCTCAAAGTGTAGACAAAGCAAAGCAAATTAGATACTAAACAAGCATGGAGCATAAAAATTTATAGATACGTTTCTGACGTATCAACATCCCCAAGCTTAACTCCTGCTCGTCCTCGAGTAGGTAAGTGATAAAAGAATAATTTTTGAGGTGACATGCACCCTCACAATAAAGATCCAACTATTTGCAAGCATTGAAAGCTGGGATGAAAGAACTCTAAACATGTGCATGAAAGATGGAGTTCTAAAATAGGACATAGTAACTATGCATGCAACATGAAAGGCTACAAACAAAGATCATGAATAACATGCATTAAAAAAGTTTGTTTGTTTCACATACTGAAAACATAGCATAGTGACAATCAGCTTGTCCCTCATAGAGTAGCAAATAGATGCATATGACACCTTCAAAGTTCACAAGGGTGACTAGAAACAAATAGCACAAGAACAAGTAATATCACAATATGCATCAATTAATAAGCTTTGGAACACTGCTCTCTTAATGGTGCCTAAAGATTGAAGGTGGAGACTCAATAGTGGTGGAAGGAAGGCCTTTTTATAAAGGAAGCAGGGATTACAAGTTTCAAAAAGAGCTTCCAAAAATTATGGTACTTGTTAGCTTTCAGCCCTCATTGCCCCTATCATAAGCATCTTGAAGTGATTAAGGTTAAAGTGACAAAGATGGAGTATATGCTTGACAAAGTATAATTTGGCAATCTCAAGTCTCTTGAATATGAGGGCCACACCTCATGCATACTCAACTTTGGGCACAGGTAAGTTCTTATCATTGTAAGTATTTGCATATCATTGAGAACCGCCAACGGGGTACCCCTTGCACATGGTACAGGAGCTTTCCCATAACCAAAATGACAAGGCAAGTAGACAATGAACATCTCAGCGATCTTTTTATTTACCATATGCATAGCTTTTTATTGAGGATTCTTCATAGATAGCTCATTATGGTGATGCTGTAAGTTTCCACCATGATTAGGCATGGCTTAGGCTAGCGGCCCAGGCGTTTCTTTAACACAGAATACAAACTCCATGGACTTACAAGTTCCCTCTTTATTTCACACCAGTGACATCCATAGACAAAATATCATGATATCAACTGAGTACAAAGTACAAGTGTAATGTTGAAAACGTTCCCCGTGACAGCACGGTTCTGCTAATTCCAACTTATAAGTGCAAGCATATATAACAAAGTTGTCACAATGGTTCAAGTTTATTAGGGGCAAGGAATATAAAGTGTGCCATCAAGTTCGTGAGGGCTTTAATCACTAAGTTTTCACATAAAAAAATATTTTTTAATCCATGCATAGGAGTTTATAGTGGACACTTTGTAATAACTTGGTTTCTTGGGAGTTGGAAGCATGAGTAGAACTTACTCATACAAGTGGAGGCTAGCAAAAGACTAGGAGCAACCAACTAAGAGAGCATAATGGCCATAATCATGCAGTGCAACAAAGCATACTAATCAAAGCAAAGAGTGGTACTACAAGTCAAGGACTAAATGATCATAGAGGCTAGTGGTGCCTTGTCATAGTCATAACATGGTGTGAGCATGTGCCAAGTCAACCCAAGCAAAGCATCAAAATAGAATACCGCAATACTATGCTTTTGTATGCTAAAACAACGCATGATTCCTTCAAGGCACACTAAGCAATCCCAATTGTTTGGAACAAGTCATTCTATAGCAATAATCACTAAGCATATGCTAAAACAACACCTAGCATGCCATGTTGAAGTCTAAGTCACAGTCAATGCAAGCTCCTCTTGAACTTCAAGCAAGAACTTACTACTCCTATCCAATACCAAGCAAACTTATTTGAAACAATTCACAAAGATAATAAGAAACAAAGATCGGTGAGATTGTTTAACAAATCCACAAAGAGGAACTAAAAAGTTCTAAGCTGAAAGCACAAGAAAACTAAGGCTGAACGCAGTGCTAGCAAAAGTGAACACTCACAAAACAATAAGAGTGAAAACTAGAGTGTTCTAGGCAATGGAAACAGAGTGTGTCTCTCTCTAAAAGAAGTGTGATGTAACCAACCTACTTACTCAAGAAAACTAAAAAAACGAAAACCAAAAACGAAAACTAAGACGCTCCAAGAACAACAAAACAATACATGAAACAATAAAAACGAAGTGTCTAGAAAGACCTGAGATTTTTATTGATGAAGAAGGGGATGCCTTGGGCATCCCCAAGCTTTGACGCTTGTACCTCTTGGATATTTCTTGGGGTGACACCGGGGTGGCATCCCCAAGCTTGAGCTTTTGTCCATTCTTCATATCATTACATCATTCTCTCTCTACACCTGAAATTTTTCCTTCATACAAAACTTCACACAATCTTCATTAACAACATTAGTGTATTCCAAAGATAATAGACCCTTAGGCAAAGCTTTGGAACAGCAAAACTTTTTACTAAAAACACAAGCCACTGTAGCAACTCCTTCAAAAAGCTGAATTCCCCAAAAGAGAACTCAAAAAGGAATTAATAAGAAGCAAATGCAAATAATGGCAGAAATCTGTCAAAACAGACCAGCAGATAGAAACCAATTTTTTCGAACATCGTATATTGCTCAAATCAAAAAGTGTTGAACTAACGGAAGTTAGCCAACATACTGGGGGATTTATTCGTAAATTTTGAGCTCAATTAGAGTTATAGAGGCTCATCACGAATTTTTATGGTGGAGGACAGAAATCTATTTCGGGACAGCAACTCCCAAATCTTACTTCCCTCTCATTAGAGGTCATTCTTGACACAAAAAGGATAAGGAGACGTCATTACTGAAGTAATAACTTCGAAGACTCAATGAAACTCTTGGGTTATCTCCCAACAAGTACTTTTCTTTAATGCCTTTAAGTTAGGCTTTATAGCTTGAGAAGATGCTCACATAAGAAATATGAATTAAAGTAAAAGAGAGCATCAAGAAGCAAATTCAAAACACATTTAAGTCTAACCCACTTCCTATGCATAGGAATCTTGTAAATAAACAAGTCATGAAAGCACAAAACAACAAGCATAGGAAAGCAAAACAAGTGCAACTTCAAGACTTTCAACATAAAGAGGGGAAACTTAATATTATTGAGATACATAAAACCGTGTTTCCCTCTCTCATAATAACTTTCAGTAGCATCATGAATAAAATCAACAATATAACTATCACATAAAACATTCTTATCACGAGCCACATGCATAAAATGATTATTACTCTCCACATAAGCATGGTCATTCTTATTAATTGTAGTGGGAGAAAATTCAACAAAATAGCTATCATTATTATTCTCATCACCATAATCATCAAATATAGGAGGCATATTGTAATCACAATTAATGTTCTCCTCAATAGTAGGTGGACTGAAAATATCATACTCATCATTGTAATCATCATAAATTGGAGATTTGGTATCATCATAAGCAATAAAATAGCTATCTTCCCAAGTGTGTTCATTTGTAAACATATCATCATTGGAAGGAACATGGATAGCACTAATAGCACAACAATTATTAATATTATCATTTTCAGAATTGGTGCCAAATATATTTTCAATATCAAAAGTAGTGTGCTTTTCCCAATCATGATCACTAATATAGGTAACAGGCATAGGAACATCATCTAGTTTAGACTCATCAGCAAAAACTATGATAGGAGGAACATGCTTAGAGGAAGATACCGTTTCCTCTCTCCTTTTACTCCTCTTCTTCTTCTTATTCTTCTCCTCTTTAGGAGGGAGAGGCTTGAAAGTAAGCTTCCACATACCATGGCTTATTGTTAGAGACAATAGAAGAAACTTTGGAGGATTCCTCATTTTCATTAATAAGAACAAAACTCATATTAGTCCTGTCATATTTTGGTAAAATATCATCTTTTATAAGATTTTTTATGTAAGTATTCGCATGGAAATTATCAACACAATAAAGATGACACCCATGCAGGACGTAATTCATACCAAAAGCACTCATGTCTACCAAAGAAGTTTTTCTTGAAAACTCTTCACACCCCAAAAACAATGTATGTTCGTCATGTTGATTATCAGTGATCGCGTTATCACAATACAAGCTTGCAGTACTCATATGGCCTGAGCTTTGAAAATTGAAATGACCCACTTCACAGCAGAGTTCACAAATAAAAGGGTAGAGGGCACAATTTTTTTACTAAGATCATTTAGAGCCTTATACCAAGTTCTGGTTTTTTCATTCCAGTGGGTGATACAATATTCTTCTTCTATTTTATTCTGCTCACAAGTTCTATGCATACCACAAAAATTAGCATGCTTATAAGAAATAGTATTTTCAGAATTTTGAGCATGTTTATTGCAATCATTAATAACATTTTAATTTTCCATGCAAGTGTCTTTAAAAGGTTCATGATACATGTCCCATTTTTATTTAGGAGCATTAATATGGGAAGCAAAGGCTCTACAATATCTAATAAGAATTTGAGGATCAAGACCATATTTAGCACTAAGCTCTTGAAAATCAACAGTTTCAGCGAAAGACTTAATGCAGTCATACTCAGAGTTTATACCTGGTCCTTTACCTTTGTTGTTATCCCAATATTTAGTATTGCTTTGAATTGTTTTAAGAAGATCCCACTTAGCTTTGACCTTCTTACTTGTGAAGGATCCCTCTGAACAGGTATCTAGGTAGTCCTTGTAATGTCCTGAAAGCCTTGCATAAAAATTATTGATAATAATATTATCTCGGGGAGCTCATGAATGGGACATTTGAGCATTAGTGACTTAAATGTCCCCCAAGATTGGGCAATACTTTCTCCCTCATGAGGATGAAAATTATAAATATAATTCCTATCTTTATGAATTACATGAGGAGGATAAAATTTAGAATAAAAGAGAGATTCAAGTTCCTTCCACTCCAAATGATGAGGATCATCTAGTAGTTCATACCACTCCCTTGCTTTGTCCCTAAGTGAGAAATGGAATAGCTTCCTCTTAACTTGGTCCATTGAAATACCTGCACACTTGAACAACTCACATAATTCATGTATACAGAGTAAATGATCACTAGGATGGACAGTTCCATCTCCAAAATAGTAGTTATTCATAACACGTTCAACAATTTCAATAGGTATTTTAAAAGGGACACTTTCAGTATGTGGATTTAAAATATCACAAGTATCATTAGAATTACCACATATGGGAGATAAAGTATCATAAGAGCAAATTTTCTTCCCTAAAGCTGGGGAACTAAAAAGATCCTTCTCATAAAAACTAGCTTCCCAAGCTTAGACGTTTCCATACCATTAGTAACAATGGTGTTCAAAAAATTCATACTAATAACATTGCTATTAGCATGCAAAGGAAGTTCCATGGGTTTTTTAATTTTATTTTCAAACCACTCAAGTTCTAACTTAGAAAAATACTAAAAAGCTCTCTAATTTTTTGGTTGTTTTTTCCATTAAGCCTAACTAGTGAAAACAAGAAACAAAAAGTCAAAATTGCAGAATCTAAAGGAAATAACTTCGAGCACTCACATCGGAGGATGTGAGTACCTTTTACCTTACCTCCCCGGCAACGGTGCCAGAAAAGAGCTTGATGTCTACGCACTTCTATTCTTGTATACAGTTGTTGGGCCTCCAAGTGCAGAGGTTTTTAGAACAGCAGCAAGTTTCCCTTAAGTGGATTACCCAAGGTTTATCGAACTCAGGAAGTGATCAAAGGTATTCCCTCTCAAGCAACCCTGCAATCAAGATACAAGAAGTCTCTTGTGTCCTCAACACACCCAATACACTTGTCAGGTTTATAGGTGCACTAGTTCGGCGAAGACATAGTGAAATACAAGTAGTAACGGTGCCAGAAAATAGCTGATGGTATGGAGGAAAAGACTGGAAGCAAGCAAACATGCAACAGATCTAGTAGAAAATGGTGTCTCAATGCTTAGAAACAAGGCCTAGGGATCATACTTTTACTAGTGAACACTCTCTCATATAAATATACTCTCTTCATGATAGTACTCTTAACTACTCTCCGATTGGACACTCTAATCCATGGTAGGGCTATAACAGCACACCTCAAAGTCCACCTTTCCCAATCTAGATAACCCCACACTATCACCTTGAGCGCTACATGGTTCCAACAAACACCACAATTTCATATAGACATCCAACTCCAAATATAACTCATAACAAATATATATATATATAATCTAGGTTAAGTGCTACACACGGTATGCTCACTGTCACTTTCACACACGTAGATCTAATGAAGCACTTGAGTAGCAAGGTAGATCTACTAGATTACAAAGCTCATGAACACAAGATCATGCATAGAGAGAGAGATGAACACATAGCTATCGGTAGAGCCCTTAGCCTCGAAGGAGAACTACTCCCTCCTCATCATGGAAATCAGCAACGGTGATGGAGATGGTGGTGGAGATCGATAGATATGGAGATGGGGGCACTTCCCCGTCCTGGCAGGGTGCTGGAACAGAGACTTTCTGTCCCCCGAATCTCCCCTTCGGTGGCGGAGGCACTACAGAGGTTTTCGTGGATTTCTTCTGGATTGTCTAGGGTTTTTGGGTCGGAGGCTTCTTATAGGCGCAGGAATCAAGGTCGGTGGAGGGCCAGAGGGCCCACACCCTCCCCAGGCACCTCCAGGTCTTGACCGCTCCTAGGGGGTGCGGCCACCCTGTGGCCCCCCTCCGGCTCTACTTCGTGGTTCCGTGTTGCTCCGGGAAAAATAATAACTTTGGATTTTGTCCCGTCCAATTCCGAGTATTGATTTTCCGCCTTTCTGGAACCAAAAACAGAAGAAAACAAGCAACTGGCACTGTGGCAACTTGTTAATAGGTTAGTTCCAGAAAAGATATAAAAACACCTCAAAGTGTAGACAAAGTAAAGCAAAGTAGATACTAAACAAGCATGGAGCATCAAAAATTATAGATACGTTTCCGACGTATCAATGTTCACAATGGTTCAAGTCTATTAGGGGAAAGGAAATAAGGTGTGCCATCAAGTTCGTGAGAGCTTTACTAACTAGTTTTCACATAACAAAATACTTTTTAATTTGAAAGGTAGATGAAGCTTGAGAATTTTCTTGGAATAGCAATAGCTACTAGGTAGATGTGGTGGACACAAGTGGCAAAAGTTTTGGTTCAAAGGGATTTGGAAACATGAGAAGTATGCCTTCTCAAAACAGGTTTTTGGCTAGCAAGGCTGGGTAGAAAGCAAGAGGGTTGAAAGAAACAAGCAAACATACAAGTAATAAAGACAAACATGCAATCTTCCATGAAGACACAAAATATCTTAAATAAAGAATAGTAAGCTTATGAGCCAACAAGAAATAAAACAAATGATACAAAATACCTATAAGCTTTTTTTGTTTCTCTTTTTCTTCCAAACCTCAAAAATTGTTGCTACTGACCAGAACTCGGTTTTCCAAAACCAATTTAGATCCACTTGATGCTCCCAAAGTGGTGCCAATACTGATCAACAAGATCCATCATATAATAGAGATTGCAAAATAAAATAAGAAGTGCAAAAGGTAAAAGATGAGACTTCTCATTAATATTCAATAAAGGCACTCACACCAAGGGATACATAGATAATCAACTAAAGGAGAGATACTTCCACATGCAAACAAACTATAAGATAACCTCTCTACCACAGATATGAATCCACTAAAAAGGTAAAAGATAAAAGATAATGGTGGTGATACCGCGGCACTCCCCCAAGCTTGGAACAAGCCAAGGGGATGCCAAACCTGATGACGAATTACTCCTTTGGTGGTGGTGGTGTTCTCTTAATAAGCTCTTCAATAAGTTTCCTCAACTCCTCGAACTCAAAAGTAAGAGTACGGATAAGCTCCGAGTTTTTCTCTATACGGTTCATGATCATGTCAGTCCGAGAATCCCAGTTCTTGTTATTCTTTCCCCACTTTTCATCCTTAGCATGACCCCTCCTGTAGACATCTGTGTTGTCCTTCTAAGCTTGATAGGGGTTGCCACCACTCCAATGCTTGTGTCGGTAGTGCGGGTGTCTGGATGATTGTTCTCCTCCATGTCACCTTCATACCCTACCTAAATCTCCTGGTCATTGGGGACTTGAGGTTCTTCTTCCTCGGGCTTCTTGCCTTTATCGTTGGCGGAGGCCATGGTGCTCTAAACTTGAGAAGATTTACTGACAGAAACAGATCGAAACAAAAACACGACGAGAACACTGTGCACAAACCTCGGGGATCCGGGGGATTATATATTACGAAGTTTCAAGGCATAAGGAAGGTACTGACACAGAAACAAGGCGGAGACGGAGTTCGGGGGTGGCACACCCCATCCAGGCGTGGCCAGGCTGGGCCCGCGCCTCGGGTGGGTTTGTCCACCCCGGACTCTGTTTCCTCTTCAGTTTCCTCTCGTAGTCTTCCTTATGTATTAAAAACATAAAAAATATAAAAATATTTGAGTTTCACGAACCTTCTATTTTCACCACTTTTACCTATTCAAAGACGAACTCTGCAGATTCCTTTTCTCGTTCTCCTGAAAATTTCCTTCATACAAAACCCTTGCACAAACTCAATGACAACATTAGTGTAAGAAAAAACAATAAACCTTTGGTACACACTTCAACTGAAAACCCATCAAAACAAAAGCTTCTGTAAGAGGCAAATGCAAATGATGGCAGAAATCTGTCAAAACATACCAGCAGGTAAAGATTGATTTTTTCGAAGACCTTTTGTTGCTCAAATAAAAAATTGCAGAACTGATGAAAGTTGGATAACAACCTGGAGAACAAGCTCAGAAAAATGCAGCTCCATCCAAAGTACTGAGCTTCCTCACGAATTTTTACAATACAGCACAAAAACTGTCCTAGGACAGCCACTTTTCACAACTCCTCTACTTCACAAAAGTAGTTGAACTTGACACAAAAACTAAAAAAAAGAATAAGGAGCGGTTATTACTGAGGTAATAACTTCCAAGACTCGAGAAAACTCTTGGGTTATCTCCCAACAAGTACTTTTCTTTAATTCCTTTAAGTTAGTCTTGAAACTTCCAAAGATGCTCACACATGACATATATATTTGAAGTGAAAGAGAGCATCAAGAAGAAAATAACCAACACATTTGAGTCTAACCCACTTCTATGCATGGGAGTATCATGAGAAAACGAAATGTTGAAACAAAAAGCCACTAGCATAGGAAGACAAAACAGATGCAACTTTAAAGCTTTCAACATAAAACGGGGAAACTTGACATCATTGAGATGCATAGAACCATGTTTACCTCTCTTAAAATAACTTCAGTAGCACTTTGAATAAAGTTGACAATATAACTGTCATTGGAAACAATTTTATCATCAGAATAAGCATACTTACGGTAACCAAAAAGAGGTCCAACGTCATAGACTGGATCGATAGAAGCAAGTTGTTCCATCCTGAAATCTTTATTAGGCAAACTATTTTCACAAGGAGCTTTTAGCAAAGTTTTGCTAGATGCTGAATTAAGCACTAGAAAATCAGCAGGATACTTAATCTTACCACAGAGAACCTCCGCATATCTTACAATGCCAATGGGGCAAATGGTTTCCTTGTTAGCAAGGTGAATAACTACATCAATGTCCTCAAGCTCACAAGGACGAATCTCATGCATAATTTCCCTATAAAGCTCATAAGGAATAGCACTAGAACTAGCACCAATATCACATAAACCATTGTAGCAATGATCGCCAATTTTAACAGAAAGCACAGGAACACTAGCTTTTCTAGCCTTACTGGGATGAGAAATAATATTAGAAGCGTCTTCACAGAAGACAATATGCTCATCCTCTATATTTCTAGTGACAGGTTCTTTCATAATAGCTACCGCAGGTTCAACATTCAATTGCTCATCAGGCTCCACAGTTTTCATTGTAACTTTTTTATTTGCACTAATAATCATAGAATACTCCTTTACCTTAGCTGGGAAAGGTAATTTCTCAACATGAGGTTCAGGCATAATATGATTAGTAGTACAAACTTGAGTATTTCTAACCGGAACATGACTAACAACATCTTTATAAGGAGCATGGTACTTATTCCACTTCTTCTTGGAAATTTCTACATAAGAGGCAAAAGCCTTAAAACAGTTGGCAATACTTTGGGAATCAAGACCAAACTAATTGCTAATATCACGGAAGTCATCAGTTCCCATAAAAGATTTAATGCATTCATAATCATAGTTTATACCCGACTTTCTTCCTTCGTCATTCTCCCAAGCTTCAGTATTATCTTGAATACGGTCTAAGAGATCCCATTTAGCTTCTTCCTTCATACGTGTGAATGATCCAGCACAAGAAGAATCTAGTAAATCTTTATCACGAAGAGAAAGCTGTGGCATCCCGCAAAACCACTAGGAGAAAATCGCGTTGTTTTTGTGCATTGCATCATCATGACCGCATGCTCATGTCATCAGGCCACATTGCATTTGAGCATGGTCACCATCATGCATTTATTCGCCTAAAACTATTTCCCAAAAGCCTATTTTATTTTCTAGATATTCCCCTCGTTGTTCAAATCGAAACCCTAGATCTGTCCGGATCTTTTATTTATCTAAAACCCTTTTACAATGTTTTGTTTTAAATAAAAGAAAATGAATAAAATAAATATTTTTTAGGGGGAGTCATCCGGCCAGGCCAAAGGCCCAGCCAGCCAGACTACTACCCCAGTAGCCCGGCCCACCTAAACCAAACCCTAGCCCTAACCAGATCCCACCTAACCCAACCATTTCCCCACCCCAGCCGTCGCCACCCCACTCCTCCCATCTCCTGTTCCCGACCCACCCACGCACGCATGCGGAGACACTGCCCCGCTCCCTGGCCCCACCCTGCGATCCCCTGTGCCCCGCTCCTTCGCGTGACCGAGTCACCGAGCCCCGCGTGACCCCACCAACCCTGCGCGTTGCCCACCGCTCGTCTCGCTTCCATCCCGCGATCCCCTCCCTCTTGCTAACCTCCACCGTCGCTCCTCTCCTTCCTCCTCTCTGCCTCGCCTGCTTTCCTCTTTCCCCTTGCTTCCCCACCTCGCCGATCTCACTGTGGCCACACCTCGTGAGCCGTCCGCCCTCTCCCCCTCCTCTAGCTCGCCCCCGCGCCTCCTGTAGGGAGCCGCCATAGGCATCTCCCCGAGCCCCGAGCGCCGCCGTCACCAGTTCCCCTTCCCGGAGCTCCCGCGACCGCGCCCTCTCTCCCAGGCCGACCTCGCCACCCGCCCTCGCCGTCGCGGCAAGCCGCCGGCCGCGCGCCGCCTCTCTCCCTGGCGCTTGGTCGCGTCAACCTCGCCCTGGCTCCGCCGCCCCACCTTCCTCCTCGGGACATAGCCATCCCCGACCCCCGGTCCGCCGCCGGACTCCCTCCACCGTCTGAGCTTTGTCGCGACGTACCTCACCTCCCCGTCCTCCCCAGACCATCTCACCTCCGTCCTCCAGTTCGCCCTACGCCTCGCTCGCCTTTGCCGCTTCGAGCCGGCCGCCACCTGCGACCGCGAGTACCACCGGGACCTCCTCTGGCCGCCTCCATGCCGCTCAGGGACGCCCTCCTTCTGGCTATAACCGTGCCGGCGCGCTCACACATGACGAGATTCCATGATTCTCCTCTTGCAGTGCCCTTGCACGCATCCAAGGCAGCAACTTGTGACTCCATATCCATGTTGCCCAGGTCGTCCGTGTACGCCTTTGTGTATGTTTCTTGGCCTCAGCTTACCATTTTGTGGTTTTGTCAGACAAGATCGTCCGAGGAGGCAACACCCTGTGCTTTGTCTGTTGTTCCAAGGCCGGTTGAATCAGTTGTGGCATCCCGCAAAACCACTACTAGAAAATCGCGTTGAATTTGTGCATTGCATCGTCATCATCATGCATTGTTTGCATAAAACTATGTTTGCAAAGCCCGTGTTGTTTTCTAAAAAACGCCCCATCTTTATTCAAACCCCAAAGCCCGAGTCTCCGGATTATTTTGTTTTGTTGCTACCGGTTTGCAAACGGTCCAATTAAAATAAATAAAATATTTATTTATTTTAGTAGGCGATCGAGCAGGCCAACCCGACCCGAACGCCTCTGAATTTAAAACGGTCCAACTATACCGCTCCTAAATCCTAAAGTTACCCAGTCCTATCTACCCACAACCCCCACATCATCCCACCCAATCGCGCACGCCACGCCACCTCGCCCCTCCCCTAGCCTATCAAACCTGCCACCTAATCCTAACCCACTCCCTCTCCTCTCCCACCAAACACAACACAAGACAACACACCCCACACACTTTCTACGCACGCAGAGCTCAGACCACCCCAACCGCTGCGCCAGCCTGTGGTCCCACCCAGTTCCCCCTCCCCCCACGTGGCCTTCTTCCTCCTCCCGTGCTCTCTCCCAGCTCCCTCTCCCCTCATGGCTGCCTCGTCGGCCGCCGCCCGGAGCGCCCGCCTCGCCCGACACGCCCCGCACTCCACCGGCGCCCCACTCCTCTCCCTTCTTCCTCGCCCCCTCCCCCACAAGCAGCCCGCTCACGCCTCCGCCCGTCAGCGTCGCCATCCACCGCCCCTCGCCAACCTTCCAGCGCCGCTGTCCCCTCGCCCTGCGCCGCCCTCACTGCTCGCCGCCCACGCCCTCCCTCTCCTCCACCCTCTCATTTCCTTGGCCCCCAGGCGCGCCAGCGCCAGCTTCGCCCTCGCCCGTCCCGCCCGCTGCCGCCCGCCGGTCTCCGCCGCCGCCACCGCTGCAACCGCCTCGCCGCCGCCGTACCCCACCTCGCCGGCTCTCCCCGAGCTCCTCCATGCCTCTCCAGGACCCGCGCCACCTCCGCCCACCTCAGGCCTCCGCCGCCGACAAGCCGCGGCAGGCCCCGTCGACCTTGCTGCCTCAGCGCCGGACCCGGTCGCGCGGTCCCGCCGCCGACGACCATTCCCCCACCTTCGTGAGCTCCTCCGGCCGTCCCCCGAGACCGCGCCTGCGCCGCCCGAGCGCCCCGCTCCGCCAACCTCGCAGCTGGCCGCGTCCTCTGCTCGCCTCGCGTCTGACCGCATCGCCGTTGGGGCCGCCCGGAGCCGCCGTCGGTCTGCAGCCGCCGTCCGCCGTCATCCTCGCCAGGGAGTCGCCCCATCGTCCTCGTTTCGGGGTGGGTTGCGTTTTATTGATGAAGATTGGATGGCAGAGTGCGTGTGAAGTCACTGCATGTATGCGTCTACATCGACAAGATCCACCTCCCCGAGCGACGAACCCCTGGACACCGGGAGCTCCCCTGAACGCCAAGCTCGCCAAGTTCAGGAACCCTCAAGATCTCCGTCACGGACGCGACATGCACTTCCCTGGGACGCCATGACTGGGACCCCGGACCCGAAAGCCACATGGGACGACAAGTACTCCGACATGGACCCGATTGAAGCAAACCCGAAGACCACACCTCGACACACCAAGTTCACCAAGAACCGTTTCCGGAGACCGATCCCCAAACCGAACCCGAACCGACGGCGAACCCCGAGACCTCCGACACGGAACCCCCGGAAGACCCCGGACGTCGAGACCCTGAAGACCCGCTCCCGGGGCGAAGTCCGGACCCGATGACCGCCAAGAACGCCACCGGTCCAACAAGCGCTTCGTTCCGGACACCAAGTACTGCTTTCCGAACGACAAGGCCCTAGCAATGGCAAGACCGACCCTGTGGGACCCGACAAGATCGGCACGACGACAAGAACGACACCGACCGGAAGAACCCGATGCGCCCCGCCGCCAGACCAAGTGCTTCCACCCGGAACGCCAAGATCTACCTCCGTGGCCCGAGAACGTTTCCGCCGAGACCGTCCCGTCGAACCCTGGACCCTGAGGCCGAACCCCGAACCCCGGAACCCCAAGATCTGTCGAACCCTAATGTGTGACCCCTTATCCGAAAACCCTATTTTATAATATAATAACAACTTGTTGCATATTAAATTGTCATACTCGCATGCATATCATTGGTTTGGGGGCCTTATGCCGATTCACCTCATAATTAAATATGGGGCCCATATGCGGGTAAATCTAGTCTCATATCGGCCTCATTTAAATCTGTGTAGCGAACGCGGTTCTAGATCTTGCCATGTTAAAACAAC
This sequence comes from Avena longiglumis, assembly GCA_030063025.1. Taxonomy (NCBI): domain Eukaryota; kingdom Viridiplantae; phylum Streptophyta; class Magnoliopsida; order Poales; family Poaceae; genus Avena; species Avena longiglumis. Next base: position 428,372,297 of record CP125979.1, read on the forward strand.
ATCTATTTGCGGGATATCTAAATAACTTGAACCGTTTAATTAATTGCCGGGACCCCGGTTCCGCTTAATATGACTTAATCGCATCGCATCCTTGCCATGTCATTCATCATGCATGCATCATGCCGATCTTCTGCCGTTGTATTAAATATTGCATCCGGTGTGTATTCTAGTGTTTTGCTTCTTCGCGGATAAGGCCGTTGAGTTGATGTGAGCTTCGCCCGATCTTGGATGAACCTTCGTCAATGTTTTCAAAGAGCATCTCCCTTTCTACCTATCTTACTTTTATAGTATTTACTCCCTCCTGTTGATCTATTGCTATACGTATTTGCGATGCTTTAGTTTCCGTACCTGTGATATACCGTGCAGCCCTATATTGCCTTGGACACATCCTATTACCTGTTGTTTGGTAGATAGTTGGACTTGCGCGTCGTAGTCGCTTGCTCAAGTGCTGTTGCGTGTTGTCAAGTGCCACAGTTGTTGATGTATTGCCGCATGTTGGCGTTGGAGATGAGCATAGTTTTACTTATCATTCACTTTAAATTCCTGTTTAACAACTAAAATTGAAATAAGCAGAGGCATCGGTGGGTGATAGATAATATTTGGTTTCCGAACGCCCACTTGTGTCCCGTAAGACCCCGAGTACTTGATACCTGTTCCTTGATTTATCGCGCTATCCACATCCGGGAGGTATATGGGACCCCCTGCACTACAAGGAATGTGTTATTCTATGACCTTCTAATAGTGACCGTGAACAAAATCGTCATAGAGTTATGACGATTTTGCATGAGATGGTCGTAAGCAGTTCAAGAGGGCCTATACCCTGGAAAATTACGACGATTTTGCCAAAAATCATCATAGTTACTCTAGATGAAATCGTCATAATTTGATGGAAGCAGCCTATGGTGTTACTTGTAGCTCACTATGACGATTTTAAATCGTCATATTGTCCAAATTAGAATAACTTGACATGAGTTGTCTGCCACCTCATCATTTACGCCTACGTGTCATTTTTATGTGTCAATTTTTGGCTATGTGACAATCCACGTGTCTGCTTTAGAGAGTTGCCAATTAAGCAGGAAAAAAAGGAGGTGCGGGGTTCGAACCCGCAACCAATTTCTCTATCTGACTGAGGACTAGAACCACTGAGCCACGATGGCATTTGTGCTTTCATCCCACGCTACAAATTTATGAATATGGCCATGTTCAGTTGAGCATTGTCAATTAATAGAGCAAAAAGGGGTGGAACGGGGGTTCGAACCATAGCAGCTAGGTCTCGATGGTGGTTAACCACCAGCCACTAGTCGGTTTGTTAAGGAATGGAGCTCGCCCTTTTAAACAACGTTTTCTTTGTTGGGCTGGGCCAAGGAGACACGAGGCCTCCTGTCTTTCTCCACCTATTTTCTCCACCTACAAATTGAAATGACCAGAACACCCACAAATACAGTCTTGCATCACACAAATATCCAGGGGTATTTTGGAGAAGTTGACGATGCCACCCAGAGAACCCAAACCCAATCCGCTCCCGTCCACACAATCCCTAATCGCCATCCTCCTTCCTCCGCTCCCCAAACCCTAATTGCCACCCTCTCGCCTTCGCCTCGCAGCGCCGCCACCACCTTCTCGCATTCGCCTCGCCGCGCCGCCACCACCATCTCGCAGCGCCGCCCCTCCCTGAAACCTAATTTCCATCCTCTCGCGTTGCCTGCACCTTGCAACCTTATCTCGCCTTTGCCTGCAGGCCGCCACAAAGATCATGCCTCGCCCCACCGGATCTCTTCCCTCCCTCGGATTTCCTCCTCCCACGAATCCAGGCCACCGACCTCGGCGGCGGTGGCCATCTCCTCCTCCCATGCTTGTATGCGAGGCGGCCGTCCTCCCCGAAGAGCACCCCACAGACGATCTTTGCGAACCCTAGCGTCGGTCTTTCCGGCGCATCAAGGACGACGATGTGGCGCTTCCCGGGCTCACCGCTATCCCTCCGCCTCTTCGTCGACTGATCATCGCGCCTCGCCCTAGATCTTCCAGAGGTATGTCTCCTCTAACCAACAAACTACCCAGATCGAATCCACCTTCGGGTTTGAAGGGAAACATGCTCAATTATGGGATCTGATGCTATTCTTTAAGCGGATGGTGAGTATGATGACACAGTGGTACCCAACATCGTAATCGGATGGCTCGTGCTTGTGTTTAGCGTCAATGCAATTTTGTACTTTACCGGTTTCTTACAAGTCTAAAATTGATAAGTGAAAATATTTCTTCGAGCTGCTCTTTAGATTAGTGGTGGAATTTTGTTTAGATAAAAGAACAAAATTTAGTCTAATGTTGCTATTGGATTATCTACTTGCTATACTTTCAAACTTCGATTTGTCTACTTGTTCCTATTGTAAAGAGAGAGCAACCTTGATCTATCTTGTTACTTAAGCAAGCGAGAGCAACCTTGATCTATATATTATTCTTGAAGCAAGCGAGAGCAACCTTGATCTATATTGGGTACATTGGGTAGCTGTAGCTTTATTCTTAGTAGTAACCTTTACGATTTTCTTTGTTAAGCATTCCTGCTGTTTTCTAGCAGGTTCTTGCCGATTAGTTCAATGGGCTACATGAAGTAGAGTGCACTGCCACTTTCTAATGCACTCGCTCTGTCCAATGTGTAGTGTAGCTAGCTAGCATGAATGGCATGAAAGCAGCTACCATAACTCTAGTTTCATCTCATTGTCGTTAGTCGTGTAAAACTGGTACTTGTTGCTAGCGGATATTAGTTGAGCAACAAAATGAAGGAGATCCTAACTTGTATTAGTTGCCTTTGTGTAACAGTTGATATCGATGATAGCATTTGGCGAGCTGGACAAGGAAATGATCCCATCAACTATTTTTTTGGGAACATAAAAAGTTTATACTCGATCAAAATATTCTTGTTGTAGAAAAGAATGAGGCATATATTTAAGCTACGGTCCGTCGAGCATATATTTACATGTGTGTTCATGAAGTATATGATGAAATGTTAAACCCCCATGCAAAGAAATGATTTTTACTTGAGCGGCTGTCCATTATCATGTTGTACTCTGGTTGGTCTAGCTATGCAGGCTCACTCTTGGGACACGATGAGGATGAAGTGTTGTTGACTCTGCTAAATAATGTCTGGATGGCTGAGATCTCAGAGAGTATTGAAGGAGTAGCAACAGAATTGGTCTGGTGAGCTCCTTGCCCCCTCCTCATGATAGTTGCTCCCTCTGGTGTGTTCTTGACTTGATTCCCGAGAAATAGATAAAGCTTGCTTCTTGATTGATTAACTTTTTACATGGACGATGGATAGAATTTGCATATAATTATATTTTGTGAGATGTCGGGATTAGCTTTGCGTGTTTGACAATTTGTGGGAAATATAAAACTAAAATTGTGCTCGCATATTTTTGTGGTACTTGATTGCTTTGTAATTTTACGGTGTATCTTCTATAGTTGAAAATTTCACTAGATGGCACAAGGAAACACTCCTAGCTGTTTAGTTTTATTTCTTAAGCTTAGTGCCATATCTAATGGTCAACACAATTTCTGTACCTATCTGTGTTTTGCAACTCCATAGAATGTTGTGATGGTGTCGCCATGGGCAAGGCAAGGCAGTAGCTCCAAAATTAAAACTATAACATAGATATGCCAGTGCACTATTTTTGCTATCCTGATTTTGATCATCAGGCATATAGCGGGTTTTGTGATGTTTTTTACATTTGCTTTAGTGTTCATGTGTAATGCTTTATCTTTTAGCTCCTCACAATAATAATTCCACCATGAAGGATCTGCACACTATGCCTGCATATTGTCTCCTGAAAAAAAGGGGTCCGAACGAAAATTTTAAGATCCAGTGATGCCCCCTGTTAATATACCTTTGCTAACCTTTTTTTTGCCAAGAGACGTCCAATACCATGCTTCATTGTTTTAAAGCCGATGGTTGTACCTCATCCCTTGATGTGTGTCTGTCAAATAAAAAGCCCTTGATGTGTTGTATTATTCCTATTGTTCGCAAAAGCAGTTGACTATCATTCTTCTGTATCTGGTGGAGAAGGAAAAACTGTAGTCATATCAGTGAGATGACATGGTAGCCCATCTCCATTGAACCCTACTTATCTGATCTTGTGTTGATTTGTTTTGCAGAAATACAGAACTACATGATATAGACTAGAATTATTTAAAGGTATGTCGTTTTCCATGTGCCACATATTCTTCTTTCGCCTATATGTACTGCTAGCTGTAGATCACACATCACCAGTCCACCACCTCCATTAGTCCATCCCCTAGCAGCCTCCGTCCCACACCATTACCACCTTCAGGTCGCTTCTCACATCCACATTGCAGCTCCGCCACCATCTCCTTGTAGTATCGCATCAGGTTCGAAATCTCTGGACGCCTGCTGGATCCAGCCTCATGGGAGCTGGGCATCCTTCTATGACCAGTCAACCATAGTGCCACCACAAGCCACGAGTAAGTTTTTCCTTCTCTTGGTTGCCCTTTTCCGGTTGCTTATGAGTTTTGTGAGGATTCTTTTGTAAGAAAATTCTACACACGTGTTTCTTCTTACTAATGGTGATCAAGTTTCATTATACTAGCACGCAAGATTTGGAGATTGGTATGGTTATACCTGTATCGATTGCTCTGTTTTTTCTTGCATGTAAGGTGTTTGTGTTTATTTCCATACTGCTATCTGCTGGTAGACCATAAAAGGCAATGCTACCTGATAAGGTCAATTGCTCTAGGAAGCTGTTTGACAATGTACTACTATGTGAGCCACCAAAAGGAAAGCTAGCATCCATCGAGACACATTATGCTTTCTAGATTTGCTGATAAGGTCGCATCCATTTTGACTGTATTGCCTTCGCTTTGGGGCTAGCTGGTGAATAGATGTATCAACAGCGCAATGTTAAGCGATGATCTCTAGGATGAAAGTGAATGGTGATAAACTATGGTCATTCACAAATTGTAAAATGCTCCACATGTTTTGGATCTATGTGTACCATTATGATAGAACAAAAATCAGAGAATGTCACAAAATAAACTGATTATGGATGCTAATACATTATGTAAATTTTCTGCTACCCCTATTATGGATTGCTAGAACTATATGTAAAATTTGCTGCTACCCATATTCTGAAACTACAGGCTTTGTTCATGTTTCAGCTGATCGTGCTGGAGTGGAGCTGCGCCGCTTTGGGAGAGCGGAGGAGCTTGTTCGTGCAGCGATCCGAGGAGCTTGTCCGAGGTGTTGCAATTGGTGCTATTTGCTAATAAGTGAATGTAAATACTGAATTGTAATCTTGGATGTGCATTTGTGAGCCTGCTATTTGCTGATAAATTATCTGCATGCTGTGTATTTGCTGAAAATGGTGTATTTTATTGATTTATTTGGAAACTCTGGTGTATTTTCTCGATTTATTGCATGGCTGAAGCAATTCCAGAAATGAAAATGCAAATTCTAGTTAAAAAATAGCAGAAATCTGGACTGGATGAAATATATTTGGGCTCTAAAAAGGCTGTGGCCCAAAATATATTGTAACAAATCTGAAAATAAATAAGTGTACCGTAAGAAGGCATGGCCCAAAAGTGACAAACCTAAAAAGGCCAAGGCCTAGCAAATAAAAGGCTAGAATTAATGGGCCAGCCCATTTAGATCACTAAAATGGACTGGGCTGATTTTGATTTAAGACGATTTCATTTCGTCACAATTTTGCCACGTAGGATCGACCACGTGGGATCGAGGCACGGCTAGATGGTCCATGACGATATTGGATCGTCATAGACGTTATGACGATTCAATATCGTCATAGACGGTTATGACGATTTTACCAAAAACGTCGTTATAGTTCATTTGCGACGCCCAGCTTTCGACGATCTCAAAATCGTCATAGAATCGTCATAAACGGACTACTATGACGATTCTGTGACGAAAATTGAGGGTCATATATAGACAGATTCCTTGTAGTGCTGAGCCAGAGCTTGATTCAGTCTTATTTCTTGGGGCCACAACTAGTTTGAGGTTTTATTTACAATCCTGTACTTATGCCATGCTACTTATGTATTTAAATTGTGCGAGGAGCACCTTTGTCTGTTAGGATCGGGACACGTTTACGCGGTGTCGACAAGCCCAGTTTTGGGTTCCCAGTCGCTCACAGCCGTCCACCCAAACCTTGAGTCCGTCTCGGAGTTAGCTATCTTCGTTGCGGGTGTACTTCAAGGGGTGGCCCCCTGAAATATTTCTGAATCCTGTGATTGTTCAGTCGTGAAAGCCTCGTTGGGTTTTGATTTGGTTTTTCCGAGGTTGATCGAGCGTGTGTTGCTATTGGTGCACCCCGGCCGGGTAAAACTTTCTGAAAGCCGTGTCCGCGGATATGGACGACTTGGAGCACAGTATCTCGATCATAGACAAGCATAACTAAAGTTTATTGCTATAAACTGACTTTATAATGACTAGTAATCAGCTCCACTATAATGGAATGGCTAAATAATACTACCCACCATTGCTTGTTTGGAGTGTCGCTTGCGACCATTGTACCTGACTAGTAAGTATTGCAACTACAACGGAATTGGCTGAATAAAAGTACCAACAACTGCTGGGTTTAAGGGTTATCTCATGCTATTCATATCTGATTAGTAAGTGCTACCACTATAACGGAATGGTTAACTAAAAGTGCCCACTGCTTACTTTATCAGGACGACTATCTAAACCTGACTAGTAAAGTGCCGCAACTATAACTGAATAAATAAAACTGCCAACTGTGTGAGTTCCTCGGTTGACTTCCTCGTTTGGTCTCGAGGAAAGCCAGATGGGTTTGTTTGGTGATAGCTTGAGTTGGATCCGGTTAGGTCTTTCTTACCCTCTCATTATCCGCCGGTTGTATCGAGTCTCTATAGGTTGTTTAGTGCATCTTTTTGCCGCTTGATCCACCATACCTATGTGGCGAGGACCGCCAATTCTAGCCTCGCCGTGTCTTGGCCTCGATCGATGCTCCTTCTTTGTCCTTTTCCCTTTGTCGGCACCCCTTTTGTTTAAGCAGGTTTTGAGATCGACGTCGTTAGCAGGGTTACCCTTCCGGCTTGGCCTGGGCAGGGTTATGGACGCCATTGGTTATTCTTCAGGGCTCTTAGCCCCATTTGCATCTTGTTCGTAGTCGGACGCTCCCTCTTTTCAAGGTGATTGGATCTTTGTATCGTATATCTGTATTCTTGGATCTTGGAGTCGCTGTTGTATATATCTGTTCTGTGGGTCCCATCGAGGACTGTTGTGTAATGTTATTACTTCGTTTTCCACCCGCACGAAAGTGCCTGGTGGGCACCTTTGAATCGTTTCTATGCGGGTTTGGAGAATTTTGTTCAAACTTGCATAGGTCCGATTCTGAGGGTGTTACAGAGTGGTATCAGAGCTCAGCAGTTGCGATACCCCACAAGTCCAGCTTGTAGGATAACCTAGCTAAAGGCCGAAGTAGAGTGTCAAAACTATTTTGCAAAATCGGTTGGATAGTTCTGGTTAGGTCTGATTTTACTCCTTACCCCTCTGCTATTCTCCTCTTACCTCGACGTGTTTTGAATCCGCTCTCTTCTCTCTCTTCGAGTCCAGGATTTCTCGTGGTTGGGTTTCCGTCGTACCTTCAGGGTTTCGCTTTCTCCCTTTTGTAACGGAGGTTCTTCGATCATCAATCTGCAACTTGTCTGTTGTACCCTTCCTCCAATCTTTTGTTCTTGAGCTCTTTATCCATATGTGTTCCTTGCTGGGTATCAGTGTGGATGAAAACATATGAGAAGGACGAGCATTGGTGAAGTTGGCGTATACCTTGAGCATGTGTTGTTCATGCCAATGGAACCATCGCGGAACCTAATCATTGTGTCTTTCATACAATTTCTGCTGGCATCATCCCTTTGTTCCGGATACCGCCTATGAAGATCTTCAGTCTAATTCCGAGAGTTGGTTGCATAATCCGCCTATTCGTGTGCAGAGTAATGGTTTGAGTGCGGGATGGAGTAGCTACCATACCACTACTCTTATCAATCGCTCTTGTACATCGAATCAGTGGATCCAGCAGTTTTACTCCGTCCATGGAAGTTAGAGGTGGCCTTATCGTTTGATACCTCTACCTTCGTCCTTTGTTTCTCCGGAGTGTTCTCTCGACGATCAGGAACAACGACCCTCTGTTGGTGGTGTCGCCGATTTCCAGATGAAGAGGAAACCCTCGTTGGTGGTGTCGCGAGGATCTACCTGAAGCGAGAAGATGCAGATCACCGACCTTCTTTCCGGTACCTTGAGGCGGATCTCGAGGGCGAGATCCATTGTTAGTGGTGTCGAATTGTGGCATCCCGCAAAACCACTACTAGAAAATCGCGTTGAATTTGTGCATTGCATCGTCATCATCATGCATTGTTTGCATAAAACTATGTTTGCAAAGCCCGTGTTGTTTTCTAAAAAACGCCCCATCTTTATTCAAACCCCAAAGCCCGGGTCTCCGGATTATTTTGTTTTGTTGCTACCGGTTTGCAAACGGTCCAATTAAAATAAATAAAATATTTATTTATTTTAGTAGGGGCAGTCGAACGGGCCAACCCGACCCGAACGACCGCCCCAGAATTTAAAACGGTCCAACTATACCGCTCCTAAATCCTAAAGTTACCCAGTCCTATCTACCCACAACCCCAGCCACATCATCCCACCCAATCGCAGCACGCCACGTCACCTCGCCCCTCCCCTCTAGCCTATCAAAACCTGCCACCTAATCCTAACCCACTCCCTCTCCTCTCCCACCAAACACAACACAGCACAACACACCCCACACACACGCACTACACGCACGCAGAGCTCAGACCACCCCAACCGCCTGCGCCCTGGCCCACGCGCGGTCCCACCCGCAGGCCCCTGTCCCCCACCGACGTGGCCTTCTTCCTCCTCCCCCGTGCTCTCTCCCAGCCCGACGCTCTCCCTCTCCCCTCGCCGGGCTGCCTCCGTCAGCCGCCGCCGAGCGGAGCGCCGCCTGCTCGCCCCGACACGCCCCGCACTCCACCGGCGCCCCGCTCCTCTCCCTTCTTCCTCGCCCCCTCCCCCGCAAGCAGCCCGCTCACGCCTCCGCCGCCTTACGGTCGCCATCCACGCCCCCTCGCTAACCTTCCAGCGCGCTGTCCCTCGCCAGCGCCTGCGCCGCCCTCCGCCTGGCTCGCCGCCCGCCGCCTCGCTTCCTCCCTCTCCTCCACCTCAGCTCGCCGCGGCCCCCAGGCCGCCACAGCGCCCGAGCTCCGTCGCCCGGCCTCGCCCGTCCCGCCGCTGCAGCCGCCAGTCTCCGCCCGCCACCGTTACCGCCTCGCCGCCGCCGTACCCCACCTCGCCGGCTCTCCCCGAGCTCCTCCATGCCTCTCCAGGACCCGCGCCACCTCCGCCCACCTCAGGCCTCCGCCGCCGCCAAGCCGCGGCAGGCACCGTCGACCTTGCTGCCTCAGCGCCGGACCCGGTCGCGCGGTCCCGCCGCCGACGACCATCTCCCCCACCTTCGTGAGCTCCTCCGGCCGTCCCCCGAGACCGCGCCTGCGCCGCCCGAGCGCCCCGCTCCGCCAACCTCGCAGCTGGCCGCGTCCTCTGCTCGCCTCGCGTCTGACCGCATCGCTGTTGGGGCCGCCCGGAGCCGCCGTCGGTCTGCAGCCGCCGTCCGCCGTCATCCTCGCCAGGGAGTCGCCCCATCGTCCTCGTTTCGGGGTGGGTTGCGTTTTATTGATGAAGATTGGATGGCAGAGTGCGTGTGAAGTCACTGCATGTATGCGTCTACATCGACAAGATCCACCTCCCGGCGGCGAACCCACGGACACGGGAGCTCCACGAGCATAAGCTCGCCAAGTTCAGGAACCCTCAAGATCTCCGTCACGGACGCGACATGCACTTCCCTGGGACGCCATGACTGGGACCCCGGACCCGAAGGCCACATGGGACGACAAGTACTCCGACATGGACCCGATTGAAGCAAACCCGAAGACCACACCTCGACACACCAAGTTCACCAAGAACCGTTTCCGGAGACCGATCCCCAAACCGAACCCGAACCGACGGCGAACCCCGAGACCTCCGACACGGAACCCCTGGAAGACCCCGGACGTCGAGACCCTGAAGACCCGCTCCCGGGGCGAAGTCCGGACCCGATGACCGCCAAGAACGCCACCGGTCCAACAAGCGCTTCGTTCCGGACACCAAGTACTGCTTTCCGAATGACAAGGCCCTAGCAATGGCAAGACCGACCCTGTGGGACCCGACAAGATCGGCACGACGACAAGAACGACACCGACCGGAAGAACCCGATGCGCCCCGCCGCCAGACCAAGTGCTTCCACCCAGAACGCCAAGATCTACCTCCGTGGCCCGAGAACGTTTCCGCCGAGACCGTCCCGTCGAACCACGGACCACGAGGCGAACCCGAACCCGGAACCCCAAGATCTGTCGAACCCTAATGTGTGACCCTTATCCGAAAACCCTATTTTATAATATAATAACAACTTGTTGCATATTAAATTGTCATACTCGCATGCATATCATTGGTTTGGGGGCCTTATGCCGATTCACCTCATAATTAAATATGGGGCCCATATGCGGGTAAATCTAGTCTCATATCGGCCTCATTTAAATCTGTGTAGCGAACGCGGTTCTAGCTCTTTCCATGTTAAAACAACATCTATTTGCGGGATATCTAAATAACTTGAACCGTTTAATTAATTGCCGGGACCCCGGTTCCGCTTAATATGACTTAATCGCATCGCATCCTTGCCATGTCATTCATCATGCATGCATCATGCCGATCTTCTGCCGTTGTATTAAATATTGCATCCGGTGTGTATTCTAGTGTTTTGCTTCTTCGCGGATAAGGCCGTTGAGTTGATGTGAGCTTCGCCCCGATCTTCGGATGAACCTTCGTCAATGTTTTCAGGCGAGCATCTCCCCCTTTCTACCTATCTTACTTTTATAGTATTTACTCCCCTCCTGTTGATCTATTGCTATCTGTGTTGCGATGCTTTAGTTTCCGTACCTGTGATATACCGTGCAGCCCTATATTGCCTTGGACACATCCTATTACCTGTTGTTTGGTAGATAGTTGGACTTGCGCGTCGTAGTCGCTTGCTCAAGTGCTGTTGCGTGTTGTCAAGTGCCACAGTTGTTGATGTATTGCCGCATGTTGGCGTTGGAGATGAGCATAGTTTTACTTATCATTCACTTTAAATTCCTGTTTAACAACTAAAATTGAAATAAGCAGAGGCATCGGTGGGTGATAGATAATATTTGGTTTCCGAACGCCCACTTGTGTCCCGTAAGACCCCGAGTACTTGATACCTGTTCCTTGATTTATCGCGCTATCCACATCCGGGAGGTATATGGGACCCCCCTGAGCCAGAGCTTGATTCAGTCTTATTTCTTGGGGCCACAACTAGTTTGAGGTTTTATTTACAATCCTGTACTTATGCCATGCTACTTATGTATTTAAATTGTGCGAGGAGCACACTGTACTGTTTAGGATCGGGACACGTTTACGCGGTGTCGACAAGCCCAGTTTTGGGTTCCCAGTCGCTCACAGCCGTCCACCCAAACCTTGAGTCCGTCTCGGAGTCAGCTATCTTCGTTGCGGGTGTACTTCAAGGGGTGGCCCCCTGAAATATTTCTGAATCCTGTGATTGTTCACCGTGAAAGCCTCGTTGGGTTTTGATTTGGTTTTTCCGAGGTTGATCGGCGTGTGTTGCTATTGGTGCACCCGGCCGGTAAAACTTTCTGAAAGCCGTGTCCGCGGATATGGACGACTTGGAGCACAGTATCTCGATCATAGACAAGCATAACTAAAGTTTATTGCTATAAACTGACTTTATAATGACTAGTAATCAGCTCCACTATAATGGAATGGCTAAATAATACTACCCACCATTGCTTGTTTGGAGTGTCGCTTGCGACCATTGTACTTGACTAGTAAGTATTGCAACTACAACGGAATTGGCTGAATAAAAGTACCAACAACTGCTGGGTTTAAGGGTTATCTCATGCTATTCATATCTGATTAGTAAGTGCTGCCACTATAACGGAATGGTTAACTAAAAGTGCCCACTGCTTACTTTATCAGGACGACTATCTAAACCTGACTAGTAAAGTGCCGCAACTATAACTGAATAAATAAAACTGCCAACTGTGTGAGTTCCTCGGTTGACTTCCTCGTTTGGTCTCGAGGGGGAAACGCCAGGATGGGTTTGTTTGGTGATAGCTTCAGGTTGGATCCGGTTAGGTCTTTCTTACCCCTCTCTGTTATCCGCCAGTTGTATCGAGTCTCTATAGGTTGTTTAGTGCATGCTGCCACTGCCGCTTCAGTCCACCATACATATGTAGGCGAGGACCGCCGAATTCTAGCCTCGCCGTGTACTGGCCTCAGTACTGACGCTCCTTATTTGTCATTTGCCCTTTGTCGGCACCCCTTTTGTTTAAGCAGGTTTTGAGATCGACGTCGTTAGCAGGGTTACCCTTCCGGCTTGGCCTGGGCAGGGTTATGGACGCCATTGGTTATTCTTCAGGGCTCTTAGCCCCATTTGCATCTTGTCCGTAGTCGGACGCTCCCTCTTTTCAAGGTGATTGGATCTTTGTATCGTATATCTGTATTCTTGGCTCTTGGAGTCGCTGTTGTATATATCTGTTCTGTGGGTCCCATCGAGGACTGTTGTGTAATGTTATTACTTCGTTTTCCACCCGCACGAAAGTGCCTGGTGGGCACCTTTGAATCGTTTCTATGCGGGTTTGGCAAATTTTTTTCAAACTTGCATAGGTCCGATTCTGAGGGTGTTACATCAGTGTCGCTGATTCTTGACACCTCGACATGAATCCCAAGTACTCCGGCTTGGACAACCCAAGATCTCCTGAAGGCCCTGGTATCAAACAAATTCTCCATCGACGACAGGATCGCCACATGAACCCTGGGCACAGGAACGCCATGAACTCCTGCACGGAACCCCAAGTCCTCCATCGTGTTTTTGAGAACCCTAGATCTGAAGGTACGAAGACCAAGCCTCGACACCCCGAACCCGGGCATGCCAAATTCTTCGGCCTGAAGGACACAGATGCGACAAGTACTTCTTCCCGGATCTGATGCCCGAGAACCCGGACGCCAAGGTCGTCGACACGGATTCGCCAAGTACTTCCTCGCGGACGCCAAGTTCTTCACCCCGAATGCCAAGACCGACCCGATGGCGTGGACCCGACAAGATCTTCGCAACGACAAGATCGGCACCGACCAGGGCGGATCCGATGTGCCCCCGACGCCAACCAAGTTCTTTCCTCGGATGCGACAAGATCGACTTCCGTTGTCCGAGACCGATCTCGTCGAGCCATTCTCCCGTCGAACCCTGAGACCAACCCCGAACCCCTCAAACCCCAAGCTCGCCGAACCCAGATGTGTGACCTCATTCCGAGACCCCTATTTTTATAAATGATATATATACTTGTGCATATAAATTGACATGCTTGCATACATATTGTGTGGTTTGGGGCGTTATACCAATTCACCTCATAATTAAATATGGAGGCCATATGCGGGCAAATCTAGTCTAATATTGGCTCCATTTAAATTTGTGTAGCGAATCGATGATATAATTTTGCCATGTTAAGACAACATTTAAATTGCGGGTTATCTAAACAATTTGAACCTATTAAATAATTGTCGAGGCCCGGATCCGCTTAATTTTGCCTAATTGCATCGCATCTTTGCCATGGCATACATCATACATGCATCATGCCTGATCTTCTGCCGTAGTAATAAATAGTGCATCCGGTGTTTCTTCTAGTGCTTTTCTTCTTCACGGATTAGGCCGATGAGTTGATGCGAGTGTCGACCCGATCTTCGGATGAACCTTCGACAATGTTTTGAGGCGAGCACCTCCCCCTTTCTACCTATCTTACTTTTATAGTATTTATTCCCTCCTGTTGATCTATTGCTATCTGTGTTGCGATGCTCTAGTTTTCGTACCCGTGATATCCCTTGCAGCCTTATATTGCCTTGGACACATCCTATTACCTGTTGTTTGGTAGATAGTTGGACTTGCGTCGTGAGTCGCTTGCTCAAGTGCTGTTGCGTGTCGTCAAGTACCACAGTTGTTGGAGTATTGCCGTGTGTTTATTGTTGGAGATGATCAAGACTTTAATTACTGTTTAACAACTAAAATTGAAGTAGGTAAATGCAGAGGCATAGGTGGGCAATAGATGTTATTTGGTTGTTAACCGTCCACTTGTGTCCCGTAGGACCCCGAGTACTTGATACCTGTTCCTTGAATATTCGCGCTATCCACATCCGGGAGGATTATGGGACCCCCCTGAGCCAGAGCTTGATTCATTATTATTTCTTGGGGCCACAAACTAGTTTGAGGTTTTATTTACTATCCTATACTTATGCCATGCTTTACTGCTTTATTTAAATTGTGTGATGTACTGCACCTATACTGTTTAGGATCGGGACACGTTTTCGCGGTATCGACAAGCCCAGTCACACTTTCGGGTTCCCAGTCGTTTACAGCCGTCCACCCAAACCTTGAGTCCGTTTCGGAGTCAGCTAACTTCGTTGCGGGTAGCTTAATGGGGTGGCCCCCTGAAATATTTCTGAATCCTGTGATTGCTTTGTCGTGAAAGCCTCGTTGGGTTTTGATTTGGTTTTTCCGAGGTTGATCGAGTGTGTGTTGCTATTTGTGCACCCCTGCAGGGTAAAACTTTCTGAAAGCCGTGTCCGCGGTTATGGACGACTTGGAGCACAGTATCTCGATCATAGACAACTATAACTAAAGTAGTGCTATAAATTTGACTTTATAATGACTAGTAATCAGCTTCACTATAATGGAATGGCTAAATAAAATTGCCAACAACTGCTTGTTTGGGTTGACGCTTGCTACCATTGTATCTGACTAGTAAGTATTGCAACTATAACGGAATGGCTAAATAAAAGTACCAACAACTGCTGGGTTTTGGGATATCTCATGCTAATTGTATCTGACTAGTAAGTGTTGCAACTACAATGGAATGGTTAAATAAAAGTGCCCACTGCTTATTTTATCAGGATGACTATCTATATTTGACTAGTAATTGCTGCAAAATAACTGAATAAATAAAACTGCCAACTGTGTGAGTTCCTCGGTTGACTTCCTCGTTTGGTCTCGAGGGGGGAAATACCAGGATGGGTATGTTTGGTGGTAGTATCAGATTGGTACCGAATAGGTCTTTCTTATCCCTCTCCGATAGCCGACAGTTATATCGAGTCTCTATAGGTTGTTTAGTGCATGTCACGCCGCTCGATCCACCATACCTATGTAGGCGAGGACCGCAATTCTAGCCTCGCCGTGTCTTGGCCTCGATCTTGACCGCTCTATCTTTTTCCTTTGCCCTTCGCCGCACTTTTGTTTAAGCAGGTTTTGAGATCGACGTCGTTAGCAGGGTTACCCTTCCGGCTTGGCCTGGGCAGGGTTATGGACGCCATTGGTTATTCTTCAGGGCTCTTAGCCCCTTTGCATCTTGTCCGCGGTCGGACGCTCTATCGTTTTCAAGGTGATTTGGATCTTTGTATATTATATCTGTATTCTTGACTCATTGAGTCGCTGTTGTATATATATTTGTTCTGTGGGTCCCATCGAGGACTGTTGTGTAATGTTATTACTTCGTTTTCCACCCGCACGAAAGTGCCTGGTGGGCACCTTTGAATCGTTTCTATGCGGGTTTGGCGGGAAGCGCTGAAACTTGCATAGGGTCGATTTTGAGGGTGTTACAGAGTGGTTTCAGAGCTCAGCAGTTGCGATACCCCACAAGTCCAACCTGTAGGATAACCTAGCTAACGGCCGAAGTAGAGTGTCAAAAACTATTTTGCAAAATTGGTTGGATAGATCTGGTTAGGTCTGCTTTTACTCCTTACCCCTCTGCTATTCTCCTCTTACCTCTACGTGTTTTGAATCCGCTCTCGTCTCTTTCTTCGAGTCCAGGAATTCTCGTGGTTGGGTTTTCGTCGTACCTTTAGGTTTTCGCTTCCTC
The DNA here is from genome assembly GCA_030063025.1 of Avena longiglumis. Lineage (NCBI taxonomy): Eukaryota > Viridiplantae > Streptophyta > Magnoliopsida > Poales > Poaceae > Avena > Avena longiglumis. Next base: position 428,388,329 of record CP125979.1, read on the forward strand.
CTTTGGTAACGGTGTTGCTACATCTGGTCTTCATGCTATCCGAGGAATCCTTCGTCTGGTGGACTTCTCTTTGTTCCTTCTCGTGCCTTCCGGTGTTTTCCGATGCGACGACATCATCTACGCTAGATCCGATGCAGAGTCTGCATCCCTCCTTTGTTTCTGAACCTCGCTTGTCGAGGTCTACAATCTGAATTCTGAGAGTTGGTTGCATAATTTCCTATTCATGTGCAGGGTAATGCTTTGGGTGCGCGATGGACTGATCACCATCCGACTACTCTTATCATTCGCTCTTGCACCTTGAATGGTGAATCATTGCAGTTATACTCCTTCCGCGGAAGTTAGAGTTGGCCTTACCCTTTTGAGACCTTTACCTTCATATTTGTTTCTCCGGAGTGTTCTCTCGACGAATGGGGAACAATCCTTGTTGGTGGTGTCGCCATTTTCAAGCTGAAGAAAGAACCCTTGTTAGTGGTGTCGCGAGGATCTACACGAAGCGCGAAGGATCAGATCGTTGTCCTTCTTCCCTGTACCATGAGGCGGATCTCGAGGGCGAGATCCATTGTTAGTGGTGTCGAATTGTAGCATCCCGCAAAACCACTACTAGAAAATCGCGTTGTTTTTGTGCATTGCATCATCATGACCACATGCTCATGTCATCAGGACACATTGCATTTGAGCATCGTCACCATCATGCATTTATTCGCCTAAAACTATTTCCCAAAAGCCTATTTTATTTTCTAGATATTCCCCTCGTTGTTCAAATCGAAACCCTAGATCTGTCCGGATATTTTATTTATCTAAAACCCTTTTACAATGTTTTGTTTTAAATAAAAGAAAATGAATAAAATAAATATTTTTTAGGGGGAGTTAGCCGGCCAGGCCAAAGGCCCAGCCAGCCAGACTACTACCCCAGCAGCCCGGCCCACCTAAAACAAACCCTAGCCCTAACCAGATCCCACCTAACCCAACCATTTCCCCACCCCAGCCGCCGCCACCCCACTCCTCCCATCTCCTGTTCCCGACCCACCCACGCACGTACGCGTAGACACCGCCCCGCTCCCTGGCCCCACCCTGCGATCCCCTGTGCCCCGCTCCTTCGTGTGACCGAGTCACCGAGCCCCGCGTGACCGAGTCACCGAGCCCCACGTGACCCCACCAACCCTGCGCGTTGCCCACCGCTCGTCTCGCTTCCATCCCGCGATCCCCTCCCTCTTGCTAACCTCCACCGCCGCTCCTCTCCTTCCTCCTCTCTGCCTCGCCTGCTTTCCTCTTTCCCCTTGCTTCCCACCTTGCCGATATCACTGTGGCCACACCACGTGAGCCGGCCGCCCTCTCCCCCTCCTCTAGCTCTCCCCCGCGCCTCCCGTAGGGAGCCGCCATAGGCATCTCCCCGAGCCCCGAGCGCCGCTGTCGCCAGTTCCCCTTCCCGGAGCTCCCGCGATCGCGCCCTCTCTCCCAGGCCGACCTCGCCACCCGTCCTCGCCATCGCGGCAAGCCGCCGGCCGCGCGCCGCCTCTCTCCCTGGCGCTTGGTCGCGTCAACCTCGCCCTGGCTCCGCCGCCCCACCTTCCTCCTCGGGACATAGCCATCCCCGACCCCCGATCCGCCGCCGGACTCCCTCCATCGTCTGAGCTTTGTCACGATGTCCCTCACCTCCCCGTCCTCCCCAGACCATCTCACCTCCGTCCTCCAGTTCGCCCTACGCCTCGCTCGCCTTTGCCGCTTCGAGCCGGCCGCCACCTGCGACCGCGAGTACCACCGGGACCTCCTCTGGCCGCCTCCATGCCGCTCAGGGACGCCCTCCTTCTGGCTATAACCGTGCCGGCGCGCTAACACATGACGAGATTCCATGATTCTCCTCTTGCAGTGCCCTTGCACGCATCCAAGGCAGCAACTTGTGACTCCATATCCATGTCGCCCAGGTCGTCCGTGTACGCCTTTGTGTATGTTTCTTGGCCTCAGCTTACCATTTTGTGGTTTTGTCAGACAAGATCGTCCGAGGAGGCAACACCCTGTGCTTTGTCTGTTGTTCCAAGGCCGGTTGAATCAGTGTTGCTGATTCTTGACACCTCGACATGAATCCCAAGTACTCCGGCTTGGACAACCCAAGATCTCCTGAAGGCCCTGGTATCAAACAAATTCTCCATCGACGACAGGATCGCCACATGAACCCTGGGCACAGGAACGCCATGAACTCCTGCACGGAACCCCAAGTCCTCCATCGTGTTTTCGAGAACCCTAGATCTGAAGGTACGAAGACCAAGCCTCGACACCCCGAACCCGGGCATGCCAAATTCTTCGGCCCGAAGGACACAGATGCGACAAGTACTTCTTCCCGGATCTGATGCCCGAGAACCCGGACGCCAAGGTCGTCGACACGGATTCGCCAAGTACTTCCTCGCGGACGCCAAGTTCTTCACCCCGAATGCCAAGACCGACTCGATGGCGCGGACCCGACAAGATCTTCGCAACGACAAGATCGGCACCGACCAGGGCGGATCCGATGTGCCCCCGACGCCAACCAAGTTCTTTTCTCGGATGCGACAAGATCGACTTCCGTTGTCCGAGACCGATCTCGTCGAGCCGTTCTCCCGTCGAACCCTGAGACCAACCCCGAACCCCTCGAACCCCAAGCTCGCCGAACCCAGATGTGTGACCTCATTCCGAGACCCCTATTTTTATAAATGATATATATACTTGTGCATATAAATTGACATGCTTGCATACATATTGTGTGGTTTGGGGCCTTATACCAATTCACCTCATAATTAAATATGGAGGCCATATGCGGGCAAATCTAGTCTAATATTGGCTCCATTTAAATTTGTGTAGCGAATCGATGATATAATTTTGCCATGTTAAGACAACATTTAAATTGCGGGGTATCTAAACAATTTGAACCTATTAAATAATTGTCGAGGCCAGGATCCGCTTAATTTTGCCTAATTGCATCGCATCTTTACCATGGCATACATCATACATGCATCATGCCTGATCTTCTGCCGTAGTAATAAATAGTGCATCCGGTGTTTCTTCTAGTGCTTTGCTTCTTCACGGATTAGGCCGATGAGTTGATGCGAGTGTCGACCCGATCTTCGGATGAACCTTCGACAATGTTTTCAGGCGAGCACCTCCCCCTTTCTACCTATCTTACTTTTATAGTATTTATTCCCTCCTGTTGATCTATTGCTATCCGTGTTGCGATGCTCTAGTTTTCGTACCCGTGATATCCCTTGCAGCCTTATATTGCCTTGGACACATCCTATTACCTGTTGTTTGGTAGATAGTTGGACTTGCGCGTTGTAGTCGCTTGCTCAAGTGCTGTTGCGTGTCGTCAAGTACCACAGTTGTTGGAGTATTGCCGTGTGTTTATTGTTGGAGATGATCAAGACTTTAATTACTGTTTAACAACTAAAATTGAAGTAGGTAAATGCTGAGGCACAGGTGGGCAATAGATGTTATTTGGTTGTTAACCGTCCACTTGTGTCCCGTAGGACCCCGAGTACTTGATACCTGTTCCTTGAATATTCGCGCTATCCACATCCGGGAGGATTATGGGACCCCGAGCGAGCGAGCTTGATTCATTCTTATTTCTTGGGGCCACAAACTAGTTTGAGGTTTTATTTACTATCTGTACTTATGCCATGCTTTACTTTATTTAAATTGTGCGATGTCTTGCACTGTCTTTAGGATCGGGACACGTTTTCATGATATCGACAAGCCAGTCACACTTTCGGGTTCCCGTCGTTCTGACCGTCCACCCAAACCTTGAGTTCGTTTAGGAGTCACTAACCGTTCTATGGTAGCTTAATGGGGTGGCCCCCTGAAATATTTCTGAATCCTGTGATTGCTTTGTCGTGAAAGCCTCGTTGGGTTTTGATTTGGTTTTTCCGAGGATGATCGAGTGTGTGTTGCTATTTGTGCACCCCTGCAGAGTAAAACTTTCTGAAAGCCGTGTTCGCGGTTATGGACGACTTGGAGCACAGTATCTCGATCATAGACAACTATAACTAAAGTAGTGCTATAAATTTGACTTTATAATGACTAGTAATCAGCTTCACTATAATGGAATGGCTAAATAAAATTGCCAACAACTGCTTGTTTGGGTTGACGCTTGCTACCATTGTATCTGACTAGTAAGTATTGCAACTATAACGGAATGTCTAAATAAAAGTACCAACAACTGCTGGATTTTGGGATATCTCATGCTAATTGTATCTGACTAGTAAGTGTTGCAACTACAATGGAATGGTTAAATAAAAGTGCCCACTGCTTATTTTATCAGGATGACTATCTATATTTGACAAGTAATTGCTGCAACGATAACTGAATAACTAAAACTGCCAACTGTGTGAGTTCCTCGGTTGACTTCCTCGTTTGGTCTCGAGGGGGGAAATACCAGGATGGGTATGTTTGGTGGTAGTATCAGATTGGTACCGAATAGGTCTTTCTTATCCCTCTCTGATAGCCGACAGTTATATCGAGTCTCTATAGGTTGTTTAGTGCATGCACGCCGCTCAGTCCACCATACCTATGTAGGCGAGGACCGCCGAATTCTAGCCTCGCCGTGTACTGGCCTCAGTACTGACCGCTCTCTCTTTTTCCTTTGCCCTTCGTCGGCACCCCTTTTGTTTAAGCAGGTTTTGAGATCGACGTCGTTAGCAGGGTTACCCTTCCGGCTTGGCCTGGGCAGGGTTATGGACGCCATTGGTTATTCTTCAGGGCTCTTAGCCCCTTTGCATCTTGTCCGTAGTCGGACGCTCTATCGTTTTCAAGGTGATTTGGATCTTTGTATATTATATCTGTATTCTTGACTCATTGAGTCGCTGTTGTATATATATTTGTTCTGTGGGTCCAATCGAGGACTGTTGTGTAATGTTATTACTTCGTTTTCCACCCGCACGAAAGTGCCTGGTGGGCACCTTTGAATCTTTTCTATGCGGGTTTGGCGGGAAGCGCTGAAACTTGCATAGGGTCGATTTTGAGGGTGTTACAGAGTGGTATCAGAGCTCAGTAGTTGCGATACCCCACAAGTCCAGCCTGTAGGATAACCTAGCTAACGGCCGAAGTAGAGTGTCAAAAATTATTTTTAATAATCGGTTGGATAGATCTGGTTAGGTCTGCTTTTACTCCTTACCCCTCTACTATTCTCCTCTTACCTCTACGTGTTTTTAATCCGCTCTCGTCTCTTTCTTCGAGTCCAGGAATTCTCGTGGTTGGGTTTTCGTCGTACCTTTAGGTTTTCGCTTCCTCCTTTGGTAACGGTGTTGCTACATCTGGTCTTCATGCTATCCGAGGAATCCTTCGTCTGGTGGACTTCTCTTTGTTCCTTCTCGTGCCTTCCGGTGTTTTCCGATGCGACGACATCATCTACGCCAGATCCGATGTAGAGTCTGCATCCCTCCTTTGTTTCTGAACCTCGCTTGTCGAGGTCTACAATCTGAATTCTGAGAGTTGGTTGCATAATTTCCTATTCATGTGCAGGGTAATGATTTGGGTGCGTGATGGACTGATCACCATCCGACTACTCTTATCATTCGCTCTTGCACCTTGAATGGTGAATCATTGCAGTTATACTCCTTCCGCGGAAGTTAGAGTTGGCCTTACCCTTTTGAGACCTTTACCTTCATCTTTGTTTCTTCGGAGTGTTCTCTCGACGAATGGAGAACAATCCTTGTTGGTGGTGTCGCCATTTTCAAGCTGAAGAAAGAACCCTTGTTAGTGGTGTCGCGAGGATCTACACGAAGCGCGAAGGATCATATCGTCGGCCTTCTTCCCTGTACGATGAGGCGGATCTCGAGGGCGAGATCCATTGTTAGTGGTGTCGAATTGTGGCATCCCGCAAAACCACTACTAGAAAATCGCGTTGTTTTTGTGCATTGCATCATCATGACCACATGCTCATGTCATCAGGCCACATTGCATTTGAGCATCGTCACCATCATGCATTTATTCGCCTAAAACTATTTCCCAAAAGCCTATTTTATTTTCTAGATATTCCCCTCGTTGTTCAAATTGAAACCCTAGATCTATCCGGATCTTTTATTTATCTAAAACCCTTTTACAATGTTTTGTTTTAAATAAAAGAAAATGAATAAAATAAATATTTTTTAGGGGGAGTCTGCCGGCCAGGCCAAAGGCCCAGCCAGCCAGACTACTACCCCAGCAGCCCGGCCCACCTAAACCAAACCCTAGCCCTAACCAGATCCCACCTAACCCAACCATTTCCCCACCCCAGCCGCCGCCACCCCACTCCTCCCATCTCCTGTTCCCGACCCACCCACGCACGCACGCGGAGACACCGCCCCGCTCCCTGGCCCCACCCTGCGATCCCTTGTGCCCCGCTCCTTCGCGTGACCGAGTCACCGAGCCCCGCGTGACCCCACCAACCCTGCGCGTTGCCCACCACTCGTCTCGCTTCCATCCCGCGATCCCCTCCCTCTTGCTAACCTCCACCGCCACTCCTCTCCTTCCTCCTCTCTGCCTCGCCTGCTTTCCTCTTTCCCCTTGCTTCCCCACCTCGCCGATCTCACTGTGGCCACACCTCGTGAGCCGGCCGCCCTCTCCCCCTCCTCTAGCTCGCCCCCGCGCCTCCTGTAGGGAGCCGCCATAGGCATATCCCCGAGCCCCGAGCGCCGCCGTCGCCAGTTCCCCTTCCCGGAGCTCCCGTGACCGTGCCCTCTCTCCCAGGCCGACCTCGCCACCCTCGCCCGTCGCGGCCGCCCGGCAGCCGCCTCTCTCCCTGGCGCTTGGTCGCGTCAACCTCGCCCTGGCTCCGCCGCCCCACCTTCCTCCTCGGGACATAGCCATCCCCGACCCCCGATCCGCCGCCGGACTCCCTCCACCGTCTGAGCTTTGTCGCGACGTCCCTCACCTCCCCGTCCTCCCCAGACCATCTCACCTCCGTCCTCCAGTTTGCCCTACGCCTCGCTCGCCTTTGCCGCTTCGAGCCGGCCGCCACCTGCGACCGCGAGTACCACCGGGACCTCCTCTGGCCGCCTCCATGCCGCTCAGGGACGCCCTCCTTCTGGCTATAACCGTGCTGGTGCGCTCACACATGACGAGATTCCATGATTCTCCTCTTGCAGTGCCCTTGCACTCATCCAAGGCAGCAACTTGTGACTCCATATCCATGTCGCCCAGGTCGTCCGTGTACGCCTTTGTGTATGTTTCTTGGCCTCAGCTTACCATTTTGTGGTTTTGTCAGACAAGATCGTCCGAGGAGGCAACACCATGTGCTTTGTCTGTTGTTCCAAGGCCGGTTGAATCAGTGTCGCTGATTCTTGACACCTCGACATGAATCCCAAGTACTCCGGCTTGGACAACCCAAGATCTCCTGAAGGCCCTGGTATCAAACAAATTCTCCATCGACGACAGGATCGCCACATGAACCCTGGGCACAGGAACGCCATGAACTCCTGCACGGAACCCCAAGTCCTCCATCGTGTTTTCGAGAACCCTAGATCTGAAGGTACGAAGACCAAGCCTCGACACCCCGAACCCGGGCATGCCAAATTCTTCGGCCCGAAGGACACAGATGCGACAAGTACTTCTTCCGGATCGATGCGAGAACCGGACGCCAAGGTCGTCGACACGGATTTGCCAAGTACTTCCTCGCGGACGCCAAGTTCTTCACCCCGTATGCCAAGACCGACTCGATGGCGCGGACCCGACAAGATCTTCGCAACGACAAGATCGGCACCGACCAGGGCGGATCCGATGTGCCCCCGACGCCAACCAAGTTCTTTTCTCGGATGCGACAAGATCGACTTCCGTTGTCCGAGACCGATCTCGTCGAGCCGTTCTCCCGTCGAACCCTGAGACCAACCCCGAACCCCTCGAACCCCAAGCTCGCCGAACCCAGATGTGTGACCTCATTCCGAGACCCCTATTTTTATAAATGATATATATACTTGTGCATATAAATTGACATGCTTGCATACATATTGTGTGGTTTGGGGCCTTATACCAATTCACCTCATAATTAAATATGGAGGCCATATGCGGGCAAATCTAGTCTAATATTGGCTCCATTTAAATTTGTGTAGCGAATCGATGATATAATTTTGCCATGTTAAGACAACATTTAAATTGCGGGGTATCTAAACAATTTGAACCTATTAAATAATTGTCGAGGCCCGGATCCGCTTAATTTTGCCTAATTGCATCGCATCTTTGCCATAGCATACATCATACATGCATCATGCCTGATCTTCTGCCGTAGTAATAAATAGTGCATCCGGTGTTTCTTCTAGTGCTTTGCTTCTTCACGGATTAGGCCGATGAGTTGATGCGAGTGTCGACCCGATCTTCGGATGAACCTTCGACAATGTTTTGAGGCGAGCACCTCCCCCTTTCTACCTATCTTACTTTTATAGCATTTATTCCCTCCTGTTGATCTATTGCTATCTGTGTTGCGATGCTCTAGTTTTCGTATCCGTGATATCCCTTGCAGCCTTATATTGCCTTGGACACATCCTATTACCTGTTTTTTGGTAGATAGTTGGACTTGCGCGTCGTAGTCGCTTGCTTAAGTGCTGTTGCGTGTCGTCAAGTACCACAGTTGTTCGAGTATTGCCGTGTGTTTATTGTTGGAGATGATCAAGACTTTAATTACTATTTAACAACTAAAACTGAAGTAGGTACATGCAGAGGCACAGGTGGGCAATAGATGTTATTTGGTTGTTAACCGTCCACTTGTGTCCCGTCGGACCCCGAGTACTTGATACCTGTTCCTTGAATATTCGCGCTATCCACATCCGGGAAGATTATGGGACCCCCCTGAGCCAGAGCTTGATTCATTCTTATTTCTTGGGGCCACAAACTAGTTTGAGGTTTTATTTACTATCCTGTACTTATGCCATGCTTTACTGCTTTATTTAAATTGTGATGTATGTCTTGCTGTCTTGTTTAGGATCGGGACACGATTTCGCGGTATCGACAAGCCCAGTCACACTTTCGGGTTCCCAGTCGTTTACAGCCGTCCACCCAAACCTTGAGTCTGTTTCGGAGTCAGCTAACTTCGTTGCGGGTAGCTTAATGGGGTGGCCCCCTGAAATATTTCTGAATCCTGTGATTGCTTTGTCGTGAAAGCCTCGTTGGGTTTTGATTTGGTTTTTCCGAGGTTGATCGAGTGTGTGTTGCTATTTGTGCACCCCTGCAGGGTAAAACTTTCTGAAAGCCGTGTCCGCGGTTATGGATGACTTGGAGCACAGTATCTCGATCATAGACAACTATAACTAAAGTAGTGCTATAAATTTGACTTTATAATGACTAGTAATCAGCTTCACTATAATGGAATGGCTAAATAAAATTGCCAACAACTGCTTGTTTGGGTTGACGCTTGCTACCATTGTATCTGACTAGTAAGTATTGCAACTATAACGGAATGGCTAAATAAAAGTACCAACAACTGCTGGGTTTTGGGATATATCATGCTAATTGTATCTGACTAGTAAGTGTTGCAACTATAATGGAATGGTTAAATAAAAGTGCCCACTGCTTATTTTATCAGGATGACTATCTATATTTGACTAGTAATTGCTGCAACGATAACTGAATAAATAAAACTGCCAACTGTGTGAGTTCCTCGGTTGACTTCCTCGTTTGGTCTCGAGGAAATACCAGATGGGTATGTTTGGTGGTAGTATCGATTGGTACCGAATAGGTCTTTCTTATCCCTCTCGATAGCCGGCGGTTATATCGAGTCTCTATAGGTTGTTTAGTGCATCTCGCTGCCGCTCGATCCACCATACCTATGTAGGCGAGGCGCCAATTCTAGCCTCGCCGTGTCTTGGCCTCGATCGACCGCTCTCTTTTTCCTTTGCCCTTCGTCGGCACCCTTTTGTTTAAGCGGTTTTGAGATCGACGTCGTTAGCAGGGTTACCCTTCCGGCTTGGCACAGGCAGGTTATGGACGCCATTGGTTATTCTTCAGGGCTCTTAGCCCCTTTGCATCTTGTCCGTAGTCGGACGCTCTATCGTTTTCAAGGTGATTTGGATCTTTGTATATTATATCTGTATTCTTGACTCATTGAGTCGCTGTTGTATATATATTTGTTCTATGGGTCCCATCAAGGACTGTTGTGTAATGTTATTACTTCGTTTTCCACCCGCACGAAAGTGCCTGGTGGGCACCTTTGAATCGTTTCTATGCGGGTTTGGCGGGAAGCGCTGAAACTTGCATAGGGTCGATTTTGAGGGTGTTACAAAAGCCTAGCATAAAAGTTATTTAGAATAATATTGTCAGGGAGTTCATGAATATGACATTTAAGTATTAGTAACTTCAATCTCCCTAAGCTTGAGATGTACTCTCTCCATCAAGAGGCTAAAATTTATATATAATATTTCTATCCTTGTGAATCTCACCGGGAGGATAAAACTTAGAGTAAAATAGAGATGTCATCTCCTCCCATTCCATGGATTGTCCATTCTTCAGCTCTCCCTTTCAAGGATATGGGGAGTAACTTCTTCTTAACCTGTTTAGTTGTGATACCTGCACACTTAAACAACCCGCATAATTCATGGATAAAAAGCAAGTGATCACCAGGATGGACAGTTCCATCCCCAAAATAATAATTATCCATAACACGATCAACAATACTTCTAGGTATCTTAAAAGGAACTATCTCAACAGGAGGTGGTTCATCTACTACCCTAGCAGTGGTAGTAGTTTTCCCAAACAAAAAACCAAGTGGGTTATCCATATTGGAAAAAAAGCAACAAGAAGTAACAAGAGCAATACTCACAGTAAAAGTTACCCTTAACAGTTCCACTCTTCAATAGCGCTTCACTCCTCGGCAACGGCACCAGAAAATAGTCTTGATGACCCACAAGTATAGGGGATGTATCGTAGTACTTTTGATAAATAGGAGTGTCGATCCCAACGAGGAGCAGAAGGTGTTGAACAGTAGTATGGAGCAGGAAATCCCTGTGAATACTTAGCAAACGGATTTTTAGTGGTTTTCTGACAAGGCAACAAACCAAGGAGCAAGTAACAAAGGTGACAAACAAACTAAGCAAGTGGCCCAATCCTTTCTTAGCAAAGAACAATCCGGTGGAAATACTTATAAGGACCAAACGTTCTCGAGGACACAAGGGAATTATGTCAAGTGCTTTCGCTTCAAATAGCTGAGTACTCTTTTTTGGTGTTTGTAAGTGTTGTGTGGGTGAACCTGTGCTAACATACCGCCCTTACTAGGACTAATACATACTTGTGATTAAACCCACTGCATACATCCGTAACTACAAGAAAGTAATTAAGATATAAATCTAACCATAGCCTTAAACTCCGAGATCCTACGCTCCCTTGTGCAAAGGTGTCCTAATGGGGGTTCAGGTTTCGTCACTCTGGCAACCCCACAATTAGTAGCCAAATACACAATGCATTCCCCTAGGCCTATAAATGGTGAAGTATCATGTAGTCGACGTTCACATGACACCACTAGAAGAATAACAACACAACTTAAATACTAAATCATTGAATAATAACTCAACACAGATTCACTACTAACAACATGACTTCTCCCATGTACTCAAGAACTAAACGAAATACTCACAAGACATCATATGTATCAAGATCAAAGATGATATGATAATGGATAACAATCTGAACATAAATAGTAATCCAATGGTTCCACTCACAAGCATCAACTACAAAAGTAATCAACACCGGAAAAGTTTCCCCTAAGAACTAAAGCAATATCCAACACAATTATTATAGAGGGATAGAGTGGTGATGATTGTGCTGGTGGAGATGATGGTGTGGAAGATGATGATGATCCCGATGAAGCCTAGCTTGATGACGGTGTTTATGGCGACGGTCTCCCCTCTCTGGGAAGGAATTCCCCCGGGAGAAATCTGTCTATCGGAGAGATAATTCTCTCTCAGTGTTTTTTGCCCCCTAGAGGCGGCGGAAATCTAGCTGGGGTCGCTCCCTCAGGCTTAGGGTTCCGTAGGGAACATATAGGAGAAGGGGCGGAGCCGGGCAAGTGGACCACACCTGCCCTAGGCGCGGGGTCAGGTGGGCCCGCGCCTAGGGGGTGTGGGCCCCCTGCGGCCCCTCTTCGCTCCTCCTTCTGGCTTCCTTCGTCCTTTGGTAAAATAATATGTTTCCATATTTTTCTGGTATTTTTCTGATCTTCGCGAAATTGCATCGAAACGCCTTCTTTTCCATCAGAATCTAGACTCCGGCAGTCCATCCTCCAAGAATCATCCAACATGCATAAACAGATGAAAAGCCATAAGTAATACCTCATAATAAGACAAATATCAATGAATAGAGGTAAACTATGATATAGAATGGTGATGCAAATTGGGCGTATCACAAGGATATATTGGTTGCCAAAGGTTTTAAAAAGCGTTATGGTACTGACTATGAAGATACTTTTAGTCCCGTTTTGAAGATAGCTACTGTCCGGCTTGTTCTTGCTATTTATGTATCCAAGGGATGGAACCTGCGATAGTTGGATGTTAAGAAAGCGTTCTTACATGGTGTTCTGGAAGAGGAAGTTTACATGCGACAACCTCCAGGGTATGAGGATAAAACTCGACCATACTATGTTTGCAAGATGGACAAGGCTCTATACGGTTTTAAATAGGTGCCAAGAGCCTGGTATGCTCGGCTGAGCTCTCAGTTGATCCTCTATGGGTTTGTTGCCTCCAAATCTGACACATCCCTATTTATTTATCAGAAACATCATGTCACCATCTATATGATTATTTATGTTGATGATATTATTGTTGCCAGTTCCTCCCAAGAAACCACTAATGCTCTTCTAAAAAAACTTTAGCGTGAGTTTGCTCTGAAAGATCTAGGTGACCTCCACTATTTTGTTGGCATTGAGGTTCACTCCAATCATGATGTCTTGGTTCTGAATCAGACCAAGTATGCTCGGGATATCTTGACTCGTGTTGGCATGCTCTCCTGCAAAGGTGTTGACACCCCTTTGTCCTCTTTTGGAAAAATATCAGCCACGGGGGGAGAAGCATTGGGGCCTGAAGATAGCACTAGATACAAAAGTATGGTAGGTGCTCTTCAGTATCTTACACTCACACAGCCTGATATTTCTTATGCAGTTAACAAAGTTTGTTAGTACCTCCATGCTCCTACTACGATACATTGAACAACAGCCAAACGGATTTTGAGATATGTCAAAGATACAATTGATGTTGGACTTACATTTACAAGGTCTAATTACACTCTTATTAGTGCCTTCTCAGATGCAGACTGGGCTGGATAGGTTGATGATAGACGCTCTACAGAAGGTTTTGCTGTCTTCTATGGGCGAATCTTATCTCTTGGAGTGCCAAGAAACAAGCTATAGTCTCAAGGTCGAGCACTGAAGCAGAATACAAGTACTTAGCAAATTCTAATGTTGAAATTATATGGATGCAGTCTTTACTTGAGGAGCTTGGAGTCAAGGTATTCCAACCGCCATGTCTATGGCGTGATAATTTGGGAGCAACATATCTATCAGAAAATCCGGTTTTTCATGCCAGGGCAAAACACATTGAAATAGATTTTCACTTTGTCAAAGAACAAGTTCTAAAGAAACAACTTGAAGTTTGTTTTGTTTCTTCCAAAGATCAAGTTGCTGATGGATTCACAAAGCCACTTTCTGTAAGGAATTTTGTAGAATTTAAACATAATCTCAACTTAAGTAAGTTGTGATTAAGGGAGGGTGTTAGAGATAGTTTTGTATACGGTTTGGCATCAATTTATTGTACAATCTAAGCACCGAAAATTTCTCCAATAAATAGACACCAAACGGGGCTCGAGTTATATCGAGTAGAAACTCTTAACCCTAGTCGCTTACAACACCTGTACGGTTCGCTTCGTCTTCATGAATAGACTCAGCTCCTATCCTAGAACATGCGTAGGTCGTATGGTCTTTGGAATATCCTCACTACGTTGTTTCTATAGCAAACATGCTTCTTTGTTAGCCTGCAGAATACACACATATATTATTACCGATAATAGTGAAGTTGCACAAGTAACCAAAAAAATTTGTTTACTATCTCTATATATCAACACCATACTTCATCACTATCAATTATTTTCCTAATCCCATCCAAAATGCCGTTTGATATTTTCACCAATATATAATCTATTGACATCATTTTAAAAACTGATCATAGGTTTTTTCGTCTTCTTTACTCGTCTACACAAATTGTTTCATTCAGCCAAAGTCATCGCAACATGTGGGCCCTTGTGTGTTGACAACAAAACAAACATGGACTTCCAGCAAAAAGGAGACTAGCGCCCGCTAATTTTAGCATCTGGTTGGCGTTTCAACATTCCCTTCTAATCAATGCGGCGGGATGGGCACGAGCGCGGCCCGTGACAGTTGCATGGCGGACGGACGAGGCACAGTTGCAGGACAAGTCTGATGGATCTCTCTATCTCAATAAAAAATCGAATTTAAAATGTTTTGTTGCTCAAACCGTTAATTCGATTAAAATTTCGTTTTTACCGTTAGACTAGTCGCGACGAGATCTTCAAAACTAGATCACATGTCGATATGTTTTGACAATTTTTGTTCGGACCCAAAAGTTATCCACACTGTTGTATATAACTTACCCACCATGTAACAAGTAAATAATCCACCCCTTTTGAAGAGTTGTGTGAATGCATTTTTTCCATATAATACAAAACTATCACTGACACCTCCATGCCACCCGCCCCAAACGACCGTCGGGGATCCGCCTGGCCGCCACCACCCTGCAGCACTCAGTGGAGGGGGAGAAGATGGACGCCACCGCCTCCTCGAGTTTCCGCTGACATAGGACAGTGCCGACACCACCGCTTCCTCCTCACCTCATGAGCTTAGCCTGTCGACGTCCTCAGTAGTGTCAGCAATAGAGTAGGGAGGTGCGAGGGGGTCAAGGATGGCGGGGAGGGACTCCTAGGGGCGGCGCGGCGCTGCCGCACGGGGGAGGGAGGGTTATAGGGAAGGGGCTGGTATAGTATTTACATACCTTAGTATTTAAGAGTTACCCACATGAATATATTAGATAGCTATTCAACAAGCTCTATTTACATACTGCAGTACGTAAAAGTTACCCATTTGTTAACACTAAAGTTATCCAACTATTGGCCCTAAACTTATCTATTCTAATATAAGTTATCCACATATTATATCTAAAAGTTATCCATCTGTTAGCACTAAAGTTATCAATATCTTAGCACTAAACTCACCCCATGCTATAGCAAAAGTAACACATACTAATATGTATAGGTTACACATCTATTAGCACTAAAGTTATCCATCCGTTAGTATTAGAAACTACCCCTATTAACACCAAACTCACGTCCTGCTATAAGAAACAAGTGACCCAACTATTACTTTAAAGTCATTTATAAGCTATTCCGTATGCTCTATTTATATACCGCAGTATGTAAAAGTTACCCACCTGTTAACACTAAATTTATCCAACTATTGGCCCTAAACGTATTTATTCTAGTATAAGTTACCACATATTATCTCTAAAAGTTTTACATCTGTTAGCACTAAAGTTATCAATATCTTAGCACTAAACTAATCCTACGCTATAGCAAAAGTAACACATACTAATATGTATAGGTTATACACCTAATAGCACTAAAGTTATCCACCTGTTAGCACTAAAAGCTACCCCTGTTAGCATCAAACTCCTGCTATAAGAAACAAGTGACCCGCCTATTAACAGTTAAGTCATTCATAAGTTATTCAACATGCTCTATTTACACACCGTAGTATGTAAAAGTTACCCACCTATTAACACTAAAGTTATCCAACTACTGGCCCTAAACTTACGCATTCTAGTATAAGTTACCCACACGTTATCCCTAAAAGTTATCCATCTGTTAGAACCAAAGTTACCCATATCTTAGCACTAAATTCACACCATGCTATAACAAAAGTAACACATACTAATATTTATAGGTTACCCACCTATTAGCACTAAAGTTATCCATCCATTAGCACTAAAAGATACCCCTGTTAACACCAACCTCACGCCCCTGCTATAAGAAACAAGTGACCCACCTATTAACATTAATTTCATCCATAAGCTATTCCATATGCTCTATTTACATACCGCTGTATGTAAAAGTTACCCACCTGTTAATACTAAAATTATCCAACTACTAGTCCTAAACTTATCCATTCTAGTATAAGTTATCCACATGTTATCCCTAAAAGTTATCCATCTGTTAGCACTAAAGTTACCCATATGTTAGCACTAAATTCACACCATGGTATAGAAAAAGTAACACATACTAATATTTATAGGTTACCCACCTACTAACACTAAAGTTATCCACTTGTTAACATTAAAGTTACCCACATTGACGCTGAACTTACCCCGTGCTAAAAAATGGTACATCCTAGTGTGTATTAGTTAACCATGTTGTAGTATTAAAGTTATCCATATGTTAACACTAAAGCTAACTAGACCGATGGCTGCTGGGCTCGGAGGCCGCGCCAGAATATGGCACAGAGCTCCCCTTCATTTCCCAGATAATGCTCGCGCAACAGCTCTGGCATCAGAAGATGACGCAGAGGTTGGGAGGGAGAGCCGGCGGCGACGCGGGCACATGAGAAATTGGATCGAGCTGAGGGGTGAGGTTGGGAGGGAGCACCGGTGATGGGCGTAGGCGGGACGGGTGTCGGCGGCGTGGGCACGGGAGAAACTGGATCGAGCTGAGGGGTGAGGTTGGGAGGGAGCGCCGGTGATGGGCGCAGGCGGCGCAGGCGGGACGGGCGTCAGCGGCGCGGGAGGGATTGGGAGAAAGGAAGTGCATAGAGGGGATGCTTCGCCGAGGAAAGGAGTAAATCGTGGTCATACCCAACTGTGTACCACATGAAGTGCTCGCGAGAGTATAGTTTTTATATGGGCCGTTTGATCCGTATCGAACGCGTCGCGCTATAAGGCGTCTATCCGAACGCCCGTCGCGCAACAAGTACTAATGACATCACTAGTTTCATACTGCATGAAAAAATGCATCCACACATCTCTACTTAAAAAGAGAGTTATTTAACTGTTACATCGTGGGTAACGTACGTATAACGAAATGGGTAACTTTTAGGTCTGAAATTTTTTTGTCGAAACATATCACTATATGATTTAGTTTCGAAGATCTCGTCGTGATTAGTCCAACTATAAAAAAGATTTTTAATCAGATAAATGGTTTAAGCTACAAAATTGTTTAAATTCAAAATTTTATATTAATCTGGCCGTTGATCGGACTGACCGGCACGCCTCGCGTCTTGCTGGCTGCCGCGATTGCGTCGTCCCTGTGTCTAACCCGGTGAGAAAAGTAAAATAAAAGCATGTACAATGCAAGGTGCTTAGTATGGTGCTTATAAAAATAAATCGATTTTTCTTTAATCACCTGTGCCTATTTATACTAGATAAATGTCTAACTAGAAACCTCTTCTATAGAAATAAACATCAATGCTTAGCAAAATAGTTGATTTATTTTTATAAGCACTCCTTTAAACACCTCCCATTATACATGGTCTAACAGACGCCCTGTTAGGTAGAAAAACCGAAAACAAAGGGCGTATCTGAGTCAAGTCCGCTCCCAATCCCAGCACGGGACGCCTAGCCCAAGTTTGGCGAGTACCGAGTTCTAGACGGGCTCGAACCGGTTCGGGAGGCGGGCGCCGATTACAATTCCGGGTCAGGAGCAGAAAACATTTGAGTGGCGCTTCCATAAATCACGCTTTTTCAGGTCCCCATCGAGAGCGAGCTAGCTATTCGAGATCCCCAGTGCAAAATAAGGACCGATTCTGGTCAGCCCGGCCCGATGTTGATTGTGGACTGCAATCGCGCCACCAAAAGGAAGGCCGACGTTGCCCGCGGCGAGGAGTGTTGCGGCGGCGCCACGAAAAGGAAGGCCGGCGAGGAGTCCGAAGGAGAGAACATGGCGGCCCCGAGGAAGGGGAAGCTGCGGATCCCGCAGGAGAAGATCGAGTGGATCCTTTCTCAGAAGAAGCCACGGCCCCCTCGTATGGACGTGTACGAGTCCCTGGGCGCCGACGACGCCGAGTTGATGGAGATCGTCCGCGACATGGCCCTGGCGAAAGAGCAGCACTGGGCAAGCATGTGCAAGTTGCAGGAGTGGGTCCGCAGCGAGTACGCAGCCAAAGGCTACGTCGAGGTCGACGAGGACTCTGCGCAGATCGCGGCCCCGCTCCCTCCAAATGTTGCTGACAATGATGAGGAAGAACTCGAGGAGTACGAGGACCAGGAGGCCTTGATGGTCATGGATGCATAAAGACAAGGAATTTCTGTTGTTGTGGTACTTAACCACCGCGGAGTTCTATAGCCACGAAGTTGTATGAGGCGTAACCATCTGTGTTGTATTCTTTCGGCCGTAAGTACGGATTGGTTCCGGCTAGTCATGAAATCCCAAGTTTTTTTCACCTCATGCCTCAATTTTGTGGAGCGCGACTCATTGGTTCCCGCCAGTCATGAAATCCCAAGATTTCTACATGTTTTTTTTTTGCAAAATTCCACCGATTTATTAATAATCATCAACAGTAGTATAAAGAAATCTAAAAGTAATAAAAATATAAATAGGTCCACATACCACCTAGAGATGACTACAAACACTAACACGAGCTGAATGCGTGGCGCCGTTCTCGCCTCTCCATCACAGAGTCACGCATCAAGCTTGTCGTAGTAGAGTTTGTTGTAGTAGACAGACAAGAAGTCTTCATGCTAAGGCCCTAAAGAACCAACACACTAGAGCAGCAATCATCGCTAATGATGACATCCGTAAATCGGAGAAGACTGACTTGAACTCACACCAAACATGAAAACGGACTAGATCCCAGGAGATCTGCCGGACATACGACTCCACGCGGTCCTCCGCCGGCACTAGATGCACCACTAGAGCGAGGATATGACGTGGAGGATCTTATTCTGACTTTAAGATGTAGCCGCCGCCTCGATATCACGAGAAAGACACTGAAAAAATTCCTAAACAATGAACAAGAAACCTCCGGTCGACGAGAGACCGTGGTCCGCCAAACCCCTGAGGCCCAGTGGCCATGGGAGACGAAGAAGACTGGCATCATCGCTGGCGGGAGTACGGAACCCTAGATGGGTTTGATGCCGCCTCCATGATCGCCTTCTTCTGACCCTGACAGCTAAATGTGATCTCTACATCGGTGACTGCTAAACGTGATTTCTACATCGGTTTGAATATACTCAGATGGCTTGAGGTATATAGCATGCTCAGATTTTAAATTGAATATATTTAGGTAACGTGTGTTTCTTAAACCAATTACACTAGTATGCTATCTCATGCCCAGCCGGTCGTCCCAAAATACTACTCTCGCGCCGCCCTGTACTACGGCCTAGAGGAACCCTAGCCTTCCACCCTCACCCCTCTCCCTCCTCCCTCGCCGTCACCAAAGGGCACAGCTGGGCGAAGCCTGGCTAGTGCCGGCAGTGACGGGACTTCCTCGTCCCCTCGCATGAAGGTTGTTGGAGTGGGACTCCGACCTCGGGCCAGGGCATGGCGCGACTGTCGAGCGCCATGGCGTGGCCTCTTCGGCGACGGCGCAACAGACAATGCTCTGGCGATGTGCATCTTGGGGGACGGCGCTCTGATCTCCAGATGGCAAGGGCAGCGGGAGACGTGGGCTTTGAGGCCGCCTTGCGACAACTATGGTCTATGTGGCTCCGGGATTTGTTGGGGCCTGAGGACCCTAGCACCACCTTCGTCGTGTTGGTACGTTGGGATCTCTTGGCGACTGCTTCATGGGTCAGTTGGTGGGGATGCATGACTGCCGGAGTAAAGTGAGCCGATTCCGGTCATGGCAGATGATGGCTGCATGTATGCCTCGCTCCCTTGTCGAAGGCAAGGTCGACGCAGATCTCGTGTCTTCGCTCATGATACTCTAGGTGAAACCCTGGATCTGGGTATCCCAGATCATGAATGTGATGGCCCAAGGTTTAATTAGGCGTGTTGGCAATGGAGAATCAACGCATTCTTGGAATTCGAATTTGATCCTCTGTGATTACCTCCCGAGGCCCATGGCAAGTTGGAAGGATGACCCTACTAAATTTGTGTCCGCGTTCATTGATACGACCACGGCTACATAGAAGGATGATCTGTTCACAGAATACTTTCTGCCAATGGACCATGATGCCATTCGTGTGATTCCTCCGAGCACGTGAAGAATGGAGGACGTGTGGGCATGGCATTATGAGAAGAACGGTGTTCTCTCGATCCGTTCGGTTTACCGACTCTTGGTGAATACTAAAAAAGAGAAGGGAAGATTGGCTCAAAGCCCGTACAGTTGGTTCAAACTCTGTCAGGGAGGGCAAGAAGAGGCAGCAGCTTTTGGAAAGTGCAGGTGCCATCCAAACTGTGGGTGTTTTTGTGGCACCAGGAGCATCAGTCGCTCCCTACGAGTGATGTAAGACAAGACACGATCACCATATGTCAGGTACGGCTGCATGTTCAATCTGCTGGGACCCGACTCATGGCGACACTAGCTGATTAACTGCACTTGGCATGGTGTGTCTAGGCTTTAGCAGATGAATCAGTCACAGAGAATGTATGCAGATCGGAGGATCAGTCTGCAAAGCAATGTACTTCCTCTGTTCTAAAATATAAGATATTTTAATTTTGTGAAGCAAATGTATCTAGAAGTCTTTTAATATGTAGGTTTACTCAGGTTCTGCACACTAAAACAAGTCTACATGAAAACACTTTCGAAGGAAGAATTTGCTCGAGTTTCATTTACCCTTTGGGCTATTTGGTATGCAAGGCGGAAGGTTATATTTGATGAGGAATTTCACATTCCTCTGTCTATGCATGCATTTATAAAGAGCCATCTTGAAGACCTCTCTATATCTAATCCTAGATAAGGTTGTCAACAATAAGAGACACCCAAAGTGGATCCCTCCTCCACCTAGGTGTATGAAGCTGAATGTCGACGCTGTTGTTTCTCGTGTTGGCAATGGAGGTGGTTTAAGAGTGGTTTGCTGCCGAGATGAGGACGGGGTGTTCCTAGGTGCATGTCATGGTCATCTTCAACTTCCAGACTCGATCGCTGCATGATCCAGCAACAGTTTCATCAGTAACCATGGACACCTAGCTAGTTTATTGCGTGGAGTCTACCGAGTTGTTAGCATAAAACTACCATTTTTGGAACAAAATTTCGGAAATCTACCACTTTACGATTTCGCTGTAAAAATTTACCATATTTAGAGTCAGTTTTCTCAAATATCACTAAACACAACTTGACTGCAAATTGACATGGAAACTAACAAGGTCGGCCCACCCGCAGTATTGACGTGGCGCCTCCAAACAGCGGAATACACGGCCATTAACGGCAGGTATGGTACCCACCACTTGACGCAGGTGCACCGCTGCCCTAACGATTTAGATTTTCAGCTAGGCGTGCATGTACGACCATCACCCCTCCCTGTCCCTCCCTGCGATGACTCCCGGTGGTGGCAAAACAAGCGGCGATGCTGGAAGTGTCGACTCCTCCACGGGCAGCGCGGGCTCGATTGATTTGTGGCCACCGGCGATGTTGACCCCGGAGGCAAGGTCGGTGGCTGCACTAGCGCGGGCGGTGATCTCCTCTCCGTCGAAGAGCAGCCATCGATGGGCTTCCCCACTCGGTGGAGTTGAGTAAGTTTCTTTTTCCCTTTTTATCTCCCCATTTTCCCCTCTATCTAGTTATGATGTAGGTGGTGATGACTATGAAATGAAATTTTTTAATGCCCATGATCCGAACAAAATTTCTATAGTACTAAATGTGTTGATACGTGTGGCATCCCGCAAAACCGCTATTAGAAAATCGCGTTGTTTTTATGCATTGCATCATCATGACCGCATGCTCATGTCATCATGCCACATTGCATTTGTGCATCGTCTTGTCATCATGCATTTGTTTGTCGAAACCTATTTTCTAAAAGCCTAGTTTGGTTTTTTAAATATTCCCCCTCTCAATTTCAAATTAAAGCGCCGGGCTTTTCCGGGTCTTTTTATTTGACTAAACACTATTTACAAAAGTTTATTTTAAAATAAACAAAAGTTTATATTATTTTAGGGGGCAGCCAAACCGGGCCGATCCGACCCAGTCGGCCACCCCCAGTGCAAACCAGCCTGTCCCAAACCCTTTTCTACCCAATCCTAATCTACCCAGTCCCTCCACCTCACCCCCTCAATCACTTGTCGCCACCTCACCTCTCCCCAAATCTCCACCAATAGCCACCCGCCACCTCATCTATCCTCCCTCACCCAGCTGACCCACTCCCACACCTGCCCAACACACACCCACACATGCACCCACCCCACTCCACTCCCTAGTCTCCACCTGACCCGTTCGATCCCCTCACCCGCCCGTCCCGCGTGGCCCACCCTGCGGCCCCACCTCCCACCTCGCCCCGCGTCCCCTCCATGCAACCTCCTCCTCTGTCTGCTGGCTCTTCCCAGCGTCGCCACCCTCATCCTCCCACGCCCGCCCTCGCCTTCTTCCCCGGTGCCTCTCCCCGCCCGCTGGCTTCCTCCCGATCCGGCCGCCGCCGCCAGCGTCCTCCACCCCGCCTGGTGGTCCTCCCCCAGGCCCCGCCCGGCCGCTCTCCGACCGCTTCCCTCGCTCGAGTCCCGCCGCCTCCTCGACGCCTCTCGGCCCAGCTCTTCCCGCCCAAGCTCCCGACGCGTGCGCCGCTCTCCTCCACGCTCACCCCTCTGCGGCCGGCCGCCCCGCTCGGCTCCCGTCGCCCCGGGCCCCGCCCTGCTCCGGCCAGAGCCTCGCCGCCTTGGACCTGCAAGATCCGCCGCCGTCTGGGCCCCGCCTCGCCACCACTACCAAGCTTCGGCCATCGGCGTGTGCCCCCGGAGCCCTCCTTTCCGCATCGCTCCACCAAGCAGAGCCGAACCACCGTCCCTCTGCTCCAACCTTCGCCGCTGTCGGGCTCCACCGCCACCGCGGTCCATGCAGCATCCGATCGCCCCTCTCTCGTCCACCCCTGCCGCTGCCGTCTTGTGCTTGTGATGCTGTCATGCAGGCATCCGTTGTTTAGTGCATCGCGAGCACCGGTGTTTGTAATTGGTGATATCCCTATCTCGCCCAAAACTGTTGACGTGATGATGTTCTTGTCAAAGACCAACGAAGTCGATGCGACAAGATCTTCCCGCTGACAAGGCCACCGACAAGATCTTCGACATGCCGCCATACCGAAGCCCACCGCGGATCCGCGACCACACATAAGAGACCGTCCCGGATGCGAAGTCGAGAACCCGAACGCCAAGATCGCCGATGCGAATACGCCAAGATCGCCTACCCCGGACACCGTGCGACAAGATCTACTTCACGGAAACCGAAGATCTCCGACACGGAACGTCAAGACCTTCTTCCCGCACCGATGCCGACGACGTCGCACGCCAAGTTCTTCACCCCGGACGTCAAGACCGACCTGATACGCGGGCCCGACAAGATCGACACCGACCAGGGCGAGTCCGATGCGCCCCCGACGCCACACCAAGTCCTTCTTCCCGGAACGCCAAGCTCTTCATCTTGTATCCGACCTTCGAAGACCGACCCCGTCGAACCCTGAACCCTGAGACCAACCCCGAACCCCTCGGAGCCCAAGATCGCCGAACCCTAATATGTGATTCCCTACCCGAGACCCCATTATTTTATAAAATGACATTATCAACTGATGCATATTAAATTGTTCATGCATGCATACTTGTCTGTGGTTTGGGGCCTTATGTCGATTCACCTTATAACTAAATATGGGATCCATATGCGGGCAAATCTAGTCTTAGGTTGGTCCCATTTAAATTTGTGTAGCGAACCGGTGCTATCTTTTGCCATGTTAAGACAACATTTAAATTGCAGGGTATCCAAACAACATGAACCTATTAATTAATTGTCGGGACTCCGGTTCCGCTTAATATGGCCTAATTGCATCGCACCTTTGCCATGTCATACATCATACATGCATCATGCCCGATCTTTCCGTAGTATTAAATAGTGCATCCGGTGTTTATTCTAGTGTTTTGGTTCTTCGCGGATAAGGCCGTTGAGTTGATGCGAGTATCGACCCGATCTTCGGTGGAACCTTCGGCAATGTTTTCAGGCGAGCATCCCTCCTTTCTACCTATCTTAATTTTATAGTATTTATTCCCTCCTGTTGATCTACTGCTATCTGTGTTGCGATGCTCTAGATTTCGTACCCGTGATATCCCTTGCAGCCTTATATTGCCTTGGACACCTCCTATTACCTGTTGTTTGGTAGATAGTTGGATGTAACTACCTCGGTGAATTACGCTCCTAGATACAAGCCTGGATGAGTGGTAGTGGTTGAAATAGTACGGTGGGGCCCCAAAAGCCACTCACTGGTAGTCCTTTCAGACGTCCCAACCACTACCCTCTCAACGGGACTCAGGCGAAGTGTCGGCGAAGGATCAACTACGTACACAAGTGGGTATGTACGCAAGCCACCATACAAGAGTACATCAGAGCCATACCATCTAGAAAGAAAGGAAATATAGCAACGCCATACGGCAAGATTCAAATGACCTAGATAGATCTATATTTTAGGATACTTCCTCATACAACACACATCAGAGTATCATGCGGGCGGCAAACAAAATCCGTATGCGGATAAGAAGCAAATCGGCATAAGATGCCATAGAAATAAGCACATCCCAACTACAGGTCTCACGGATCCCGTTCCGGAATCTCTACACCGAACGATCGTTGCCCACATCTTGGCTTCTTCCACCCAAGATCCGGCTCCGTGAAGGTACCTGTCCATCTGAACCAAGAATTTATCGTGTGAGACCCTAAGGGTACTCAACAAGTCTTAATGCCTCTAAAGGGGACACAACCTGGGGTGACGCAATTGCAGCGAAAGATAAACCCTAGCAGTTCTACAGATAAACGCTAACCATCCGCCTAACCAATGATAGACGGATGTCCGTGAATTAAGAACAACAGTTATAATGGTAATCTCATCAGATCCATCCTCCCCCTTGCTTACCAACAAGGAAGCGGGCGAACAACCCCCCATCCGTTGGCAATTTTATTAACCATTCCATGAGTGTTGCACTATTTACTAGTCAAGTTACTTAGTCAAATTAAAGCGGTACTTTAGTTATGCTTGTCTATGATCGAGAAACTGTGCTCCAAGTCGTCCATATCCGCGGACACGGCTTTCAGAAAGTTTTACCCGGCCGGGGTGCACCAATAGCAATACACGCTCGATCAACCTCGGAAAAACCAAATCAAAACCCAACGAGGCTTTCACGACTGAACAATCACAAGATTCAGAAATATTTCAGGGGGCCACCCCTTAAGTAGATCCATAGCAACGGCCACCGACTCGAGACGGGCTCAAGGTTTGGGTATCTACTGTGAACGACTGGGAACCCGAAAGTGTGGCTGGGCTTGTCGACACCGCGGAATCGTGTCCCGATCCTAAACAGTACAGTGTGCTCCTCGCACAATTTAAATACAGAAAGTAGCATGGCATAAGTACAGGATAGTAAATAAAACCTCAAACTAGTTTGTGGCCCCAAGAAATAAGACGGAATCAAGCTCTGGCTCAGGGGGGTCCCATATACCTCCCGGATGTGGATAGCGCGATAAATCAAGGAACAGGAATCAAGTACTCGGGGTCTTACGGGACACAAGTGAGCAGGAAAAACCAAATAGCAGATGTTGCTCACCGGTGCCACTTTCATTAGTTATCCCATACTACTCAGGTTAAGTTGTTTAGGTACCTCGTTATCCATCAGACGCTCACATACCCTACACATGCTGTTCTACGACTCGCATGGCTCAAACAACTCCTATAGTAAGGGCTCATGGGATGGAGGAACAAGCTTGGTGGGGTTTAAAAGTAAAGGCTATGCATACTTGGGATTCAATTTAATGCAATCGCGACTCAATGATGCAAGAATAAGATAGAGGCAATAGGTACTGTATGTATGCAAGCATGTGGAAGTGCTTGCCTGTCAACTCAGTTGAAGCGAGGGACGGATAATCTGGGTAGTGCTCCTGGTTCTCTTGATATAATGTTGCCTGCCAAAACCCACCGGCGAGCAGCGACTGACAACACGAAGAGCCGGGAGGCTCCCAGGACTGCTGGTGGGCCCTGGTCCCTCGGGCGACGGCCCGCAAAAGCTCCGGCACACGTCCTGGCTTGGTTCGAGGGCGTGCCACCTGACCTATACCTGGTCAGGAAGGTGAAGGATTGCTCCGATTGATTTCCTGCATGATAAACAAGTATACGTAAAATTCGAGCCGTAATCGGCTCCCAGGTTTCCCTGTAAATCGGCTCCTAAAGCCGATTGCCCCATGGTTCTGCGTTAGATTTATGATAACATGGGGTTTTGCTTGACCACTACAAGTTAAATCGATCTATGATAGTTTAACGTTTTCACCACGTAACTGGAACGTCCTACGCGTAATTGAGCCTAGTACATACAAAAGAGGAAGAATATCAACCCTAGAGGAGGCCTAATAACCAACATAAAGCCAATTACCGGAACATCCTCTCTAGAACGAATAAGCCACATCCTTATGCATTACCGGATCGTTCAACCCGTTTGTAAGGCCTGATTACGTAGATATTAAACTAAACCTTGACGAACAAGGCACAACTATAACAGATCGAATCGACTAAATAAAGATCAAGCAAGGTGCTACCCTTGCACTTTGGGACACGGTGCAAGGGTAGCGAGATAGCTAGAGGTAGCATAACTTCGACGATAATAATGAAACAAAGGCCGATGCTAGCCTCAAACAATCTATGATAATGGTATTACTCGCCATCAACAACGCTTCAGTACGAGTAAAACCGGGTAACGAAATAAGTAGATACTGCCTAGATCGCAAGATGCGATCTAGGCAGCATGGCACTTACCCGAAAGAAACCCTAAGAACAAGGGGTGGCGATGCGCCGAGATTGTGTTTGTCGTGAACGTGGTTGTTGTTTTCTTTCAATTACCCTAGGTACATATTTATAGTCCGGAGACTCTCTACTTTTGGAATAACTCTACAACTCTATCTTTACCTAAACATAAACGGAACCTGAACAAACACGAATCCTACTATGATACAAGATACACGGGCAATTCAGCCCAAATCTACGCACTAGGCCGATCCAACAACTCGTTGAATAATGTATCCTCCAAGCCCATCTTGATCACGGCCCATCCCCGCCTTTGGCCAAAATATGGTGATAACACATGCCCCCCTGGTTTTGGCAATGATAATTCCAAAACCACTCTGTGCGTTTTTTCCTCTTCTTCTCCTCCCTTTTTTTTTATCGGGCTGCGCGTCGACAGAATGCGTGGCAGAACAGCACCGTCACGCTACCCCTTCATCATGATGCCCTGTCTTCTCAACTCCTGCGCAGCGCGTGATTTGACGATTTTGGCAGTGCAATCTGGGAAACCGCCATGGCATTGAACCGTCTGTCCACTATTCCCCTTATTTAAATCAGCACAAACGATTCGCCGTCCCATCTTCCTCCAGTTGCCAGAAAACCCTCTCCCATCGTCGGAAAAACCCTCTTTCTCGCCATGGCCTCCTCTGCTTCCTCCGATGTGTCCTCCCACGCCTCCAACTCGATTAGCGACCGAGAGCCAACGCCAGAGCATCCGCCTACGGCGATGTACAGTACTTTCGCCCCACGATGGTGGGACGAAAGGGACTGGGATTTCGCCGTCTGGTCAGAGGACGATGCGTCCCTGACTGACGGCGAAGAGAGCCTGCAGTTCCTCGTCGACGGGGAACTGGAGGCGAAGAGCAGCGACAACGAGTCGTGGGACGGCGTCGACTCTTCCGCCGAGGAATCGGAGGAGGACACCTCCTCCGACGAGTATCCGCCGAAGAAGCGCTTCCGCTATGGGTCCAGCGAAGATACTGAAGATGACGACGAGGACGAAGAGGTCCCCGTTGGTTTCTTCAAGCAGCGGCCGAGCGATCTTGGGCAGCGCCGAAGACAGCGAAGAGGACGGCGGCGACGACAGCGGCGACGATGACCTCGGCTTAGATTAGGAATCAGTAGTAATGGCCATAGCAGTAGTAGGCCCCTTTTGTAATCGATCATCCTGTAAGCAATGATCTTTTGAATGAATGAAAATCTGATTCCCAAATATTGTTTCTCTTTGCTTCAATTTTGCCGATAACGAAATAGGTTGATGCTTGAAGTCGATGACACCGTATCGGCTTTCATCATCTGCGCACGATACAACAAACAAGTCAAATCGCCGAGCCGATGACTACCCATCGGCTTCTCAAAAAACGTTGACAGGTCAACCTTGATCATCCATAGACACATCACAACGGCCATTTCTTGGTTTCAAATGACGACCTGCGACCTTCCTCAACACGGTGGATTCAAACACAAACGACCCAAATCTCCAATTGCCCACCGAAAAACGTGCCCCGCACAGACGACTATTGACAAGCAAAGATGAAGATGACGAGGCTGCGACCGTCGAGGTGGCCCTTTTTGTAACATGTGTGATCCTCTAGCATCGATGACCGTGCATCGGCTACATATATGTATATATTTTTTTTTTACTCGGCCGATTTTCAGCATCGGCCCCCATATTTTACCTGTCCATCGCTTCTCGTGTCTTTACCTAGCCGATTTCATGTAACGGCTCCTCCAGTTTTACTGTCCAACATCCCACATGCTTGGGAAATATTTCTTGAGATGTTGTCCATTGGCCCATCGAATTTTACTCCATCCAACTGCTCGAGCATGTATGCGTTTCCTCTTAAAACTTGGTCGACCCTGTATGGACCGTGCCAATTTGGAGACCATTTACCATATGTTGCATCCTTAGTCCCCAAGGGCAACACAGCTTCCCATACCAGATCACCAACGTGGAACTCCTTTGGCTTCACTTTCTTGTTGTATGCACGAGCTACCTTGGCCTTGTTTTCTTTGATTTTCTCCAGTGACCATAACCCGAGCTCGGTTAACTCCTCTACACTGTCACTCATCGGCTGCATATTCTTGATCGTTAGATCGTCCTGAAAAGTGACGCGTCTTGATCCAGCCGTAATTTCCCAGGGTAGGACGGCTTCTTGTCCATATACTAGATGATATGGTGAGGTTTTTATTGCTCCATGGCATGACATACGATAAGCCCATAACGCCTCTGACAAAACCTCGTGCCAACGCCTTGGGTGCTCATCGACTTTTCTCTTGATCAACTTGATGAGACTCGATTGGGCGCTTGACTTGCCCATTTGCTTGAGCATAGTATGGAGATGATCTAATCAGCTTAATCCCCATGTCCTCACAAAATTTTCTAAATTCCTGAGAAATAAAGACCGAACCTCCATCGGTCGTGATAGTTTGGGGAATCCCGAATCGATGGATGACATGTTCCTTCACAAAATTGATAACATCCTTGAGTTTCGACTTCATCGGGACAGCCTCTACCCATTTAGTGAAGTAGTCAGTGATAGCCAGAATCCACATGTGGCCTTTGCTTGATGGAGGATTGATCTTGCCGATCATGTCCATGCCCCAACCTCGGAATGGCCAAGGCTTGATGTTCCAAATTTCTGACATGCTTGACACCCTTTATAGTAGTTGAAACAGTCCTCAAGCATGGTGGGCCAATAAAACCCTGATCGCCTGATCAACCATTTCATCTTATGAGCCGATTGGTGAGTTCCACAGGCGCCTTCGTGTACCTCGTGTAGGAGCTGATTGGCCTCTGCTGTCCCCAAGCACTTGAGCAATAGCCCTTCCAGAGTCCTGTAAAACATGTCATCCCCAATAAGCACGTACTTCATGGCTTTGTACCTTATCCGTTTAGGTGCCCCCCGAGCCGAATCTTTCAAGTAATTGAAGATATCGGCTCTCCAGTCGTCTGCTTCTAGGAACTGTACCTGAACATCGGCTCCTTCTACCACATCCTTGTACCCTGAAGCTATCTGCGCAAGATCGTTCGCCTCGGTATTCTGCGTTCGTGGGATCCAAGTGAAGTTGACGTACCGGAATTGCGTCATCAGCTCGCGGCAGTGCAGCCATAATGGGAAGAGGGACTCGCTCTCGCACTTGTAGTCCTCCGTGAGCTGGGAAATCACCAACTTGGAGTCTCCAAAAATTTCCACTGCTTCTGCTCCGGCTTCGAGGAGTAACTCCATCCCCTTGCATATCGCCTCGTACTCTGCTACATTGTTAGTGCGAGAGGTAGACAATCTGATGGAGAAGGAAAATGTTGCCCCCCGGGGCGACACGAGTAAAATGCCGATGCCGCAGCCATCGTCACAAACTGATCCGTCGAAAAACATAGCCCACGCTCTTATGGACAGTGCGGCTATGTTAGTGTTGATCCTTTCAGCGATAAGATCAGCCAGGGCCTGTCCCTTAACTGCTTTCGCGGGTTGATACCGGATGTCAAACTCTGACAATGCAAACATCCATTTGCCCAGCCGGCCTCTTAACATAGGAGCCGACAGCATGTGCTTTATGACGTCTGATTTGCATATGATGATGATTTCTGCTGATAGCAAAATGTGTCGCAACTTG
This sequence comes from Avena longiglumis, assembly GCA_030063025.1. Taxonomy (NCBI): domain Eukaryota; kingdom Viridiplantae; phylum Streptophyta; class Magnoliopsida; order Poales; family Poaceae; genus Avena; species Avena longiglumis. Next base: position 428,418,865 of record CP125979.1, read on the forward strand.
GTGCAGGTGAAAAACAGGCAGAGGCACAACTTATCGATATCAGGGTACCTTGTCTCTGCGTCGGCATCCTCCACCTTATGTAAAAGGCGACTCGCTCCAGCCCATCATAAACTTGCACCACTACCGAGGCGATGGGCGTGCCATCGATAAGTAGATGTAGAATGGCCTGTCAGGCTGAGGTGGAACTAACACCGGTGGCTTTGTCAGGTACTCTTTGATCTCGTCAAAGGCTCGTTGTTGCTCTGCCCCCCAGCGGAATTCCTCGTCAGATTTGATTTTAACTAGTCCCATGAATGGCTCAATCCTTCCTGATAGATTGGAGATGAATCGTCTGACGAAGTTGATCTTGCCGATAAGGGACTGCAGTTCTTTCTTGGTGGTGGGTGGCTTCATTGTTCGCACTGCCTCCTGACTTTTCAGGCCGATCTCAATCCCGCGTTCATGGACCAAAAAACCCAAGAACTGAACGGCCGTCACCCCGAAAGCGCACTTCTTTGGATTCATCCGTAGGCCGAATTTTCTTGTTCGGTCCAGGACGCGTTGCAGATCGTCCAAGTGTCCGTGCGTTGAAGCAGACTTGACCACCACGTCATCGATGTAGATTTCCACCAGTTTGCCGATCAGATCATGGAAGATATAATTCATGGCCCGTTGGTACGTGGCGCCGGCATTTTTCAGTCCAAACGTCATGACCACATATTCAAATAACCCCACGGACCCTGGGACTCTGAATGCAGTCTTGTGTATGTCTTCTGGAGCCATGAAGATCTGGTCGTACCCGGCATTGCCGTCCATGAAGCTCAAAATTTTATGACCAGCTGCTGCATTGATTAATGTTTCTGCCACCGGCATCGGATACTCATCCTTTGGGGTAGCTCTGTTGAGATCTCGAAAATATATAGCAACCCGCCATTGGCCACCCTTCTTCTCGACAGGTACGATACTAGAAATCCACTCAGCATACCTGCATGGTCTGATCAAATTGGCCGTCAACATTTTTTCGACCTCTTTCTTGACTTCTTCCAGAATTTCGGCCTTCATTTGTCGTCTTGCTGAAACGGCGAAATCCTTTTTGAGCGGGAGGCGATGCTCGATGATGCTCTGTCCAATCCAGCATCTCTGTGTAGTCCCGAAGCTAACTGGATATTGTTTCAACAGGGCTATCATCGGGCCCCGCAGACTTGGCTCTAACTTCTGGCGATAAATGTTGGTGGCTTATCCCCGGGACCAATGTCGATCTCTTCTAGCTCATCGGCGGATGTAAACCCGTACCCTAGCTTTCCGTCACTGTCAAATCGACGCTAAACACAGGGCAAGCGGTGGGTGAGGACAACAAAAATAATTTGGGCGATCGCTGAATCGCCCCCTTTTGCTTGCATCTGTCAAGGACGGTTTACACCTTATTATTTTACGGGCGAGCATCTCTCCGCTACGACTACATGAACCGCTTGTCGTATGATCGCTGCTTTTTATTTTTGTGGCCGATCGCAGGATCGGCCGTGCCACGGTGATCGTGGGCTCTTCTACTGTAAGGCCGATGGATAAGACCAGCCTCACCCGTTTTTGTAGCTTCAATACGTTCGCAGCCGTCTAGATTGATTCCAGAGATCGGCTCTTGGTCTTCTGCCTCCCAGACGTTCATGCCAGCTATGGAGATCTCGATAGAATCGTCTGCGTGGATGACCTCGACTTCGTCTCCATCCCACTGGATCAGGCACTGATGCATTGTGGACGGGATGCAGCAATTAGCGTGAATCCAATCCCTTCCTAGCAAGACGGTGTAAGTGCTCTTGCTGTCCACGACGAAGAATGACGTGGGTACGGTTTTCCTGCCCACTGTCAAGTCCACGTTCAGTACACCTTGTGGTCCCGAAGACTGACCGTTGAAGTCGCTCAACGTGACGTTGGTTTTGATTAGATCTGCAGTGGAGCGTCCCAAACGTCGTAGCATGGAGTATGGCATGATATTGACTGCCGCTCCGGTGTCCACCAACATCTTGCTGACAGGTTGCCCATTGATGTAACCTCGCAGGTACAGGGCTTTCAGATGTTTGTAACCCTTCTCACGTGGCTTCTCAAAGATAACCGGCCGTGGGCCGCAGTCAAATTGTGCCACGAGTAGCTCATCGGTTCTTGGCGCGCAGAATTCTGACGGGAGCACGAACACCATGTTTGGGCTAGCCGATGTCTTTGCATCGGCTCTTACCGGTTTGGGGCGCCACTCTTTCTTGGTCGGGCGGTCTTCCGTTTCCACATCCTGTCTCACTTTGACGGCCAGATCAGGCCGTGCTTTCTTCAAAGCGTGGAGATACTGCGCTTCAGCTTCCTCTAGGCTACGCAGCCGCTGCACTCTCCCACGGGTATGTCTGAGTCCGTCGGGGCACCACCTTGGACGGTGATACCTGTCTTTGACCTTGTCATCCTCCGGCTCCTCGAGGTCTCCTGCTCGAGCGGACTCCTTGTGTCGGCTCTGGGACGGAAGAGGCCCTAGGCGTTTGAATACTGACACTGGCCTCGTGTCCTCTTTCTGCTGGTTGCATTCCGGGCAGTTGTCGACTGTAGGCAATCGGCTTATTCCGGTGTCCCAGCAATACTTGAAGAAAGGACAATCCCAATGCCTAGCTGCGCCTTCCTTCTCTTTCGACGGTCCCCTAGCAAAGTGCTCATATCTTCCATCGTCTCTGTCGTGCTGGCGACGTTGGTCATACTGGCGCTCATACTTGTTAAGGAGATGCGTGGAATGTGGCTTCTGATATCGCACTCTCCTCACTTGTTCCTCTGTTAAGTACCGCCTGTCATTGTGGCTGGGCCGGTCGCATGGACTAGCCTCCTTTCTTTCCTTGCCCCGGGAGCGACCACCGTTCTCTTTGTACGTGTCATGGTGGTATCCAGACCCTGCCATGTTAACGCCGAACGAGAAATCCAGCTTACGCCTCATGAGCGATCGAGTTCTACCATGTTGGCCGGAAATGGGTTTGTGTCCACTTTCATGGCGAACTGCCCAAGGATCAGACGACCTTGTTCTATCGCCATTTGGATTTGGCGGCGAAGCTCCTTGCACTCGTTGGTGGTGTGAGTGAACGAATGATGCCACTTGCAGTATGGTCTCCCGTTCATCTCCTGAGCCGTAGGGATTTTGTGGCCTTCGGGTAATCTCAGCTGCTTTTCCTTCATCAGTAGATCGAATATCTGCTCAGCTTTGCTCACATCGAAGTCGAACCCTTTCGCAGGCCCTTGCTGTTTCACCCATTTGCAGGCCACAGGATCTGCCCCCCGAGCCCATTCAGCTACGGCCACCTCCTGGTCCTGCGTCGGATCTTCTTCTTCTGCATCGACCAGGCTTATCGGACGTTTGAATTTGTCTTGGTACAACTCAGGGTGGCGCTGCTCATACATCGTCAGTTTCTGGGCCATGTGCGCCAATGAGTTGTATTCTACCTGGAACGCCAAGTCCTTGATGGGTGCTGCGAGACCCAACACTGCCAGCTCGACGGCTTCCTTCTCAGTTAAACGAGCGAGTAACATCGGTTCTTAACGATCTGAAGCTGGATGTACTCGGCTCGATTTCTCGCCACGCGCTGCGCCAGTCGCAATGCCAGCCTCGGTAGCCTCGAATGGTCTTGGATGTGGAACTGCTCTTCCGATTGCTTCCGGTATGAATTGAATCGGTGGCGGTGAGGTGTACCACCCAAAGGCGGTCTGTCGAGATTGCGCAAAGAATCTTACGCCAAGATCTCGATGCGAAATCATGGCTAATTGGGCGGTATCGGCTTATGTGCTCGATCGAGCTTGACCCTTGACCCTGAATCTTGAGAACTCGGGGAGCTTGTACTTGGGTGGCGGAATCGATCAAACTTCGTTGAATGCGGCTTTGAATAGCCGATTGTCCTTCTCTTGACGGGCGAACTGTCCCTCAGATGGTACCGATTTGCTCCAATTGTTTGAGCTGTAGGGGCTAGATTCTCATGATCGCTCCAGTGGCATACTTGGCTAGCCACGCTGTTTGTCGTCCATCCCAGCCATCGCTGCTCGGACACGCCTTTGCCGGAAGATCTGGCCCAAGGGTTCTCGCCAGAAACTCCTGCGGTTGCAATCTGTTGGTGCGTGTGAGTTATTGCAGTCCGCACGTGGGCATATATATCCGTGTGGGATCTCCTTAGGTGGCTCGAACAGGAATTGGCAATCGCTGGGTCGCCTCCAGCCTTGTAGACGGCGTAAGCCTCGCCCGGCGGTTACGGAGCGCAAGTGCGAGCGGATCTGCGGCCTGTCTGGAGTGGTCTTTCCCTGGTGAGTCCCTAAAGTAGGTCCCGACGGGAGTGCGATGCTTCATGATCTCTGGACTACGCGGACGCGACCGCCGAAGCGTTCACGGGCTCTCGAATGGCGGTGCAAAGAATGAGCCACCATGTAGTTGACTTCTGTCGAGAGCCCAGTGCGCTCCTCCGAAGGAACGAAGATCCACCTCATTAAGAGCGCTCGGGAGAACCCTTTCCACCGATGCCATGCGTCGGGTCCTCTCAAAAGAGGCGATGAGGTCTTCCTCAAGAGGGCCTTGATCTCGTCGTGCTTGGCCTTGTTCTCGCCAGGCGGATCGTCGTAAGAAGTGTGGTACATTCTCCATCGCAGCGTCGGGTGTTGATGTAGACGTTGTTGAGTGTCCCACCGGGCGTGCCAGAATGTGTTGCCTGCCAAAACCCACCGGCGAGCAGCGACTGACAACACGAAGAGCCGGGAGGCTCCTAGGATCTTGGTGGGCCACGGTCCCTCGGCGACGGCCAAAAGCTCCGACACGTCTGTCTTGGTTCGGCGTGCCACATGACCTATACCTGGTCGGGAAGGTGAAGGATTGCTCGATTGATTTCTGCATGATAAACAAGTATCGTAAAATTCGAGCCGTAATCGGCTCCTGTTTCCACAAATCGGCTCCTAAAGCCGATTGCCCCATGGTTCTGCGTTAGATTTATGATAACATGGGGTTTTGCTTGACCACTACAAGTTAAATCGATCTATGATAGTTTAACGTTTTCACCACGTAATCGAACGTCCCACGTAATTGAGCCTAGTACATACAAAGAGGAAGAATATCAACCCTAGAGGCCTAATAACCAACATAAAGCCAATTACGGAACATCCTCTCTAGAACGAATAAGCCACATCCTTATGCATTACCGGATCGTTCAACCCGTTTGTAAGGCCTGATTACGTAGATATTAAACTAAACCTTGACGAACAAGGCACAACTATAACAGATCGAATCGACTAAATAAAGATCAAGCAGGTGCTACCCTTGCACTTTGGGACACGGTGCAAGGGTAGCGATAGCTAGAGGTAGCATAACCCGGCGATAATAATGAAACAGTCGATGCTAGCCTCAAACAATCTATGTTAATGGTATTACTCGCCATCAACAATGCTTCAAGACGAGTAAAACCGGTAACGAAATAAGTAGATCTCGCCTAGATCGCAAGATGCGATCTAGGCGATGGCACTACCGAAAGAAACCCTAAGAACAAGGGGTGGCGATGCGCCGAGATTGTGTTTGTCGTGAACGTGGTTGTTGTTTTCTTTCAATAACCCTAGGTACATATTTATAGTCCGGAGACTCTCTACTTTTGGAATAACTCTACAACTCTATCTTTACCTAAACATAAACGGAACCTGAACAAACACGAATCCTACTATGATACAAGATACACGGGCAATTCAGCCCAAATCTACGCACTAGGCCGATCCAACAACTCGTTGAATAATGTATCCTCCAAGCCCATCTTGATCACGGCCCATCCCCGCCTTTGGCCAAAATATGGTGATAACATATAACCCCTGCTCAGTGTCTATCCGAGAAAAACCAAACAAACAAGGCCAACATGAATATAGAGCACAAGCATATGAATAAGATGCGTCAAGCAAACAATCATGCCATGATGAATGATGCACAATTTACATGGCAAGAAGGTAGCATAGCATGGTGAGGTGTGGAAAACAAGTAGCAACATTTTAGTGGAGTTTTGGTTCACATTTTGTTGTCATAACATTGCTGTACCCTATATTTTTACATGATGCATGCTGCAATTGAAGTTATGGATAGCTTAAACAGAAAGGTCTCGTCGAGCTGATCATTTTAGACATATCATTTGCAAAATTTGGAATTAGAAAACAAAAGTTATTAATTATTCAAGTTCTAGTGGCAATTGGGTAATTTAAATAAACTTGGAATTTTAATTGTGCAAAAGGCAATTTGAATGTCATATTTGGAATCCGCTCATTTTTCTGGTATCCAAACATATATCATTTGTGTGATTTGGAATTACTATGGAAAAGTTATTTGAAATCTGAATTGAATTTGAATTTGAAAACATTTAAACAAAGTTTGAATTTAAACAGACTCTAGAAAGTTTTCTTACCCAGTCTACCCTAGCCCTAGTCACTGACATGTGGGGCCAGGCTCATCTGGACCCATACGCCAGTGGCTGGAACGAAGGAGGACCGCGGGTTGGTTAACAAGTTTGCCAGGATCCTTTTTGCAAAACAGCCGCGACAGCGGTGGGGCGTGGGGAGGCGCGGGTTGAGGAAAAAGGCCAGGGGTTATCTGCAAACGCCTACTCTCATGGATCTTCCTGTCGCTGACGAATGAAGAACGACAACGCTGGCGAGGAAAAAAGCAGTGGCTGGGCTCGATCCAGCGATCATGACGCGCCAATGGCGGCAACCACTGGGCTGGGGTGGGGCTTGTTGACAGGAAGGAGGGAGGCGGCTAGAAGAGGTTCTCGCGCGCAGATGCGGTCTGGCAGGTGCACGCTCGCCGGTGCACGCGGTGTGCTCGGCGAAACGATCGTCGTCGGCAGGAAACGAGGCGGGGCCAGAGCATGTCTAGGGGGGTCAGGGGCTTACCGCGGTGGTGTTGGTGGCGGTGGCGAGGCTTGGGGTGCAGGCGATCGACGGTGCGGCTCGCGGACGGAGGCGCTAGGGTTTCGACGGGGCGGCGCCGGCGTGCAGGTTCCTGGGGCTTCTCCTCCTCGCGTCTGGCTCCAGGGGCGTCGCAGACGAGCTTCCGGCCTTCCTCAACACCTGCAGCTCCGCGCCCGCCTCCTGGTGCGTGTGTGCTGGCGAGTAGACGGCGTGGCCGGCGAGAGGAAGCTGGGGGCGGTGTAGATGGAGGGCAGAGGAGGGAAGCGAGGCAGGGTTGGATCTGGGGGCAGGGTAGGTCGAGGAAGGGGTGTGGGATGGATAAGATCGAGGAGGCGAGGTGGGGGCTTGCGTGGGGGAGGGGCAGGTTGGCTCGGCCACCTTTTTCACCCCTCCTTCACGTGATCGCCATGGGGGCCAGGGGGTCGCACAGGCTGGGGAGGCTGCCAGGTGGGGTAGGCGAGGCCGAGGTGCAGGGGGCTGAGGCAGGGAGGAAAAGAGGGGAGAAAGGGGCTCGGGGTGGGAGCTAGGGTTAGATAGGAGGGGAGGGTAGCTCGGCAGGGAGGTGGTGGTTTGGTGGGGCCCTCATGCAGGGAGAGGGGAGGCCGAGGGAGATAGGGGCAGCTAGGGTAGGGCATGGGGTGATCATGCTAGAAAACTAGAAAGGAGAAGAGAGGTACTTAGGTTGGTTTAGGGAAAAGGTGTAGATTAGGGGTTTTTGTTTAGCTAGGATGGGGAGATGGCATGAGTAGGTTTTAGGGTTTTGCTAAGAGTGGGTAAGAGAGAGGTGGTACTTAACTGGATCATGCAAGCTCCCAACAAGCCCTAACAAGATCAAGGCAAGAAAAAGAGGAGGAGGGAGAGAGAGATGATCATGTGATGATGGGGTTTTTCTTTGGTCCATGCATGCTCCAACAATGACCAAGCAAGATCCAAGAGAAGGGGTGGTTTGAGGTTGTGCATGCCACATTAGCACATGTGTGTGCATGGAGCATGGGGAGAAGAGAGGGAGATGATTTGATGAAGGAACTACAAGCCAGAACAAGATTTAACACAGGGGAGAATGATTCATGCAAGCAAAACCAATATCACTCCAAGATCACGAAAAAGGTGGCACTTGCATGGCCCATGCAAGCAATAATGGCCATGTTATTATATTGTGAAAACAACATTAATTTATGTGGCATTATTCCTTGCATTCCCAAAAGGTGGGCAAAGGCCAAGCAAAAGATTAAGGGGTGGATCCCAACCAACCAACATGAGCTAGAGATAAATCAACAAAATGCCAAGCTCAGATTAGTTGGATGGTGGAATTATAAGGTGGTGAAAGAAAAGGTGGTGGAGTCAATAAATGAGATGCCCTCAACTCAACTTGGGCATTTAACAATATATTAAGAACCAAATACAAAATCAAGAGGCAACTACAATTAATCATGCACATGAGATAAGAACCAAACAAGAAAGGGTTTTATATGATGCTCAAATGCAAGGTGACATGATGACATGAGCATGATATGATGATGATGCAACAATTATATGTTGGAAGTGGCCCTTTTTATTATTATAACAAGTAGCATTACAGGTGTTAGACAACTGGGATGCTACAACTCTCCCCCACTAAACAGGAATCTCGCCCCGAGATTCTAGGAAGAAGAAGAAGATACAAAGAGAGAAGGATGGTTGTACGGAGTTCATCTTCACGCTCCCATGTGGCTTCATCAGCGAATGGTGTGACCACGCACCTTGCAAAACTTGATGGACTTGTTGCGTCCCCTTCTGCTCGGTCTCAAGGATTTTGGTGGGGTGTTCTTGATAAGACAGATCTTCTTGGAGGTCGATTAGCTCGTGATCCACGGTCTTGCCGGGATCTTTGAAGCACTTCTTGAGCTGAGAGATGTGGAAAACATCGTGGACTTTGAGTTTTTCCGGAAGCTCCAGTGCATAAGCAACTTCTCCTCTTCTACCACGTATCTTGAAAGGACCGATGTATCTAGGAGCCAACTTTCCTTTGATACCGAAGCGGTGTGTTCCTCTCATGGGAGTGACACGAAGGTAGACTAGATCACCAGGGGCATATACCATATCCGTGTGCTTCCTGTCATAGTTGCTCTTCTGACGACTCTGAGCAATCTTCAGGTTCTCCAGAATGATATGCACCTTCTCCTCTGCCTGAGTTACAATGTCAGGGCCAAACCAGATTCTTTCTCCTGCACCTGACCAACCAATCGGAGTTCTGCACTTGCGACCATAGAGAGCCTCAAATGGTGCCATCTTCAGACTCTTCTGGAAGCTGTTGTTGTAGGAGAATTCAGCATATGGAAGACACTCCTCCCACTTCATGCCAAACGATATGACGCAAGCTCAAGCATATCCTCCGTAATCGATTGATTCTTTCCACTTGTCCTTGCGATCGAGGGTGGTAAGCGGTCTGAAGTTCAACTTTGTTCCCAAAGCTTTTGGAAACTCTCCCGAACTTTGAGGTGAAGATGCTCCCACAGTCGAACTGATTTCAAGTGGAACCCCATACGAGAGACAATTACATTGATATAGAGCTCACCAACTGAATTCCGTAAATTGTTTCTTTGATGGGAAGAAATGAGCCACTTTAGAAAGCACATCGATGACAACAAAATTGCATTGTTGCCCTTCTGCGACCTTGGAAAGCCGGTGATGAAGTCCATCTCTACTTTCTCCCATTTCCATTCGGAGGTTTCAATGGCTGTAGAAGACCAAATGGTTTCGATGGACAGCCTTCACCCTCGGCAGACATCACATTCGAGACATACTTGGCGCAATACCGTTTCAACCCAGGCCACCAAGATTGTGTTTTCAAGTCCATGTACATCTTTGTGCTGCCGGGATGGATAGAAAGAACCGAATCATGTGCCTCCTTGAGAACTTGGTCTCTCGACCGGGTAGTTTGGAACAAACATCCGGTGTTCAAAGAAGAGCGTGCCTTGATCATCAACGTGGAAGGACTCATACTTCGGAAGGTCAAGCTTAGAGATGAGCTTTTTGGTGTGCGGATCACCAAGCTGACGAGAGCGAATCTGTTCTTCCAAGAGAGGAGTAGCCAGAAGGTTCAGGAGATGCCCTTGTTCCACAAATTCGTGTTAAGTCGACGGAATTCCTCGCACAAGAGAGGTTGCTGCTCTTCCACCATGAGGTTGTTGACATAAGCTTTACGGCTCAGCGCATCTGCCATGACGTTTGCTTTGCCTGGAGTGTAGTTGATGGTCACATCAAAGTCATTGATTGCTTCGATCCATCTCCTCTGCCGAAGGTTGAGATCAGGCTGAGTGAAGATATACTTCAAACTCTTGTGGTCCGAGAAGATCTCACAACGGTTACCAAGCAAGTAGTGCCTCCATAGCTTCAAAGCAAAGACAACTGCTGCTAGCTCGAGGTCATGTGTGGGATAGTTGATCTCATGCGTCTTCAACTGACGAGAGGCATAAGCAACCACCTGTTTCTCTTGCATCAGGACCGCACCCAATCCTTGCAAAGAGGCGTCACAGAATATCTGGAAAGGCTTAGATGTATCCGGAGGAACCAAGACTGGTGTGGAAGTGAGCTTCTCTTTGAGTGTCTCAAAACTTTCTTGACATGCAGGAGTCCACAGGTACTTCTTGCCTTTCTTGAGGAGGTCGGTAAGGGGCTTTGCTATCTTCGATAAGTTCTGAACAAAGCGACGGCAATAGCTAGCCAAGCCGAGAAAACTCCGCACTTCCTTGACATTCACAGGAGGAAGCCATTCAACTATTGTCTTCACGGTTTCCGGGTTGACTGCAATGCCCTTGGCAGAGATAACATGACCCAGGTATGTTACTTCAGGCAGCCAAAACTCACACTTTGAGAACTTTGCATACAAGCGGTTCTCACGAAGCTTGTTTAAGACACACCGTAGGTGTTCTTCATGCTCCTCCTTAGACTTGGAATAGACCAGAATGTCATCCAGATATACCACAACAAACTTATCCAGGTACTCCATGAAAACTGAGTTCATCAGCCTCGAGAAGGTAGCAGGTGCATTGGTGAGACCGAAAGACATGACCGTGTACTCATACAGGCCATAGCGGGTGGTGAAAGCTGTTTTGGGCACATCTTCTTTGCGAATTTTGATTTGGTGATAACCACTTCTCAAGTCCAGCTTAGAGAACACCACAACTCCTGCCAGCTGATCAAAAAGATCATTTATCCGTGGAAGAGGATATTTGTTCTTGATGGTTTTAGCATTTAGAGCCCGGTAGTCAACACAGAGTCTATCGGTTCTGTCACGCTTCTTCACAAAGATTGTTGGGATACCCCAAGAAGAAGTGCTGTGTTGAATGAAACCCAACTTCTCTTGTTCATCAAGTTGTCGTTTGAGTTCAGCCAACTCAGAAGGACCCATTTTATATGGCCGTTTGGAGATAGGAGCCGTTCCAGGTTCAAGCTCAATCACGAATTCAACCTCGCGATCCGGAGGCATACCCGGCAACTCTTCAGGAAAGACATGGGAACTCACGGACCCGGTACACTCGAATAGCTTCCATAGCATCATCATTCAGAGCCGCCAAGGAATAGAGCTGGACAGCAGGAGTCAGACTTGGAGAAAAGACTATATGGCCTTCAGGAATCTTCAGAGACACTGAGCGTTCAGCACAATCAATCACAGCTGCATTTGCTGTCAACCAATCCATGCCCAAGATGACATCAATGTCAGAGTTGCCCAGAACAATCAAAGAAGCCAAGAATGAAGAACCCCCAATCTCAACTTGATTGCCATGACTGATCTTAGATGCTATCATATTTGCTCCAGGCGAAAGAACCATTAACCGCTTAAGAATAGGCTCCATTGCTAAGTCATTCTCATTTGCAAACTTGTGAGACACAAAAGAATGCGATGCACCAGAATCAAAGAGAACTCGTGCAGGGACTGAGTTAACGGAAAGCATACCCATCACAACTCCAGGTGCGAGCTCAGCTTGAGAGGCGTTGACGCAGTTGGCACGAACAACCGCAGACCCGGGCTTGGTGTTGATGTTGAGAGCCCGAGGCGGTGGTGCACGAACCGAAGGAGAGCTTGTTGCAGATCTTGGCGGGGGTGGAGGGAGAGCTTTGTTCTTCATTGGGCAGTTCCAGTTGGGATGTCCATGATCTCCACATGTGAAACAAGCACCATGAGGACGTGGATCAGAGTAGCCAGGGACTCCGCCAGCGCCTGTGGTAATGGTTGTTGTAGCCCACAGGAGCCGATGGTGAAGTTTGGTGGCCTTGGCGCGTAACTTGGGTCTTGGTGGAGCCGGAGGCGGCGGTGGGGTGTTAGGAACCCAGACACGCCGCTTAGAAGGAGCTGCCATAGCTGCAGAGCTTGATGCATCCCTGTTGTGTTTCTTGGACTCCTCGAACACTTGCCTGCTTGCCTCCTCTTGCGGTCTTTGTGTGCTGCAGTTCCAGGAAGGTTGCCGGTCTTGCATGCGTGATTGCATACTTGATCGACGCATTGAGCCCTTGCCTGAACCTTTTCTGCTTCTTCTTGTCATCAGATACCTCATCACCACCATAACGAGACAGATTCATGAAGTTCCTGATATAGGTGTTGACGTTATCATTTCCCTGCTTCAGGTTGAGGAAAGCCTCCTTCATCCTTTCCATCACAATCTCTGAGAGAAACTGCTCTTTGAAAGCTGCAGTGAACCTTTCCCAAGTAGGCTGGAACCCAGTGCAGCTTGCCTTCAAGTAGTTCTCCCACCAAAGAGCTGCATCTCCCTTGAGAAGGTGGGTAGCACACTTAGCACACTTGACCCACTCCTGTTCCGGAACATCAGCAGTCTCGAGCAACCTTGAGATCTCACGCATCCAATCATCCGCGTCCAGAGGTCGGTCAGAAACATCAAACTGACGAGGGTTGAACTTGAGGAAGCTCTTGATGTCTCCACGCTTGGGAGGTGGAGGAAGTGGAGCAAACTCATTTCTTCTGACACTCTCCTCAAAGCTCTGCTGGTTCTCTTGCATTGCTGCCAAAGCATTAGCTATGTTTGACAATGGCGAGCCCGATTCCGAGGTATGTCCTCCTCATCCGGTGGGGAGCCATCTGTCATTGATATAAAACTCAAGTCAGTACTATAATGGAGAATGATAATAATCCAAAATAGTACCAAGATGGAATTAACCAAGATTAAAGGATACAATTCTTGAGATGATATTAAAATATCAACAAAGTTCATAGCACCTAAAAGATATCAAGCATATCGCATTAATGAAAAGGAGTGTGGTACACAATTATATCAAAGAAATTTTTCCACAAATTTCGCATTAAAATACCAATAGATGCATAAAATTACTTAACGAATCAAGATTAGTGACTCTACCGATTCAATATACAAAAGCGAATGATAAAAGTAGTGGTATGGTCGCGACTCCATCCCGCACTCAAATCATTACTCCGCACATGAACAAGTGGAACACATATCCTAATCCCTTCTTCTCACGACGAAACCTAAAGATTGGTAACTACGGAAACGAACACCCCAAACAAGATAGCGTCGGATACAAAGAGGAAGATAGATTGCGTCGGTTTGCAAAAGCCTGTCGGTATGGAATGTACCAACAGTTGATAACCAAAGGCAGATAAGATAACAACTTGGATGCAACAAATAGACAAGGGATTACGCACACACATACACACACACAACCTATGGTACTACGGAAACCCAGAACACGTGAATCCTAGTTTGAACTTTGAGAAGAGAATTGAAAACGTTGCACTTCCTTACCAGAAAAGGGTGGGTGGGAGGGTAAGAAGAAAAATGGAAGCAGTCCTACTCTCGCGTTTTGTTTTTCCCTAATATACATAACTACCGAAATATTTGCTAGACTGACAACGACCGTTTAATTTGAAACCACGAAGGTCGGGATGGCTCTGATACCAATTGTAACTACCTCGGTGAATTACGCTCCTAGATACAAGCCTGGATGAGTGTCAGTGGTTGAAATAGTACGGTGGGGCCCCAAAAGCCACTCACTGGTAGTCCTTTCAGACGTCCCAACCACTACCCTCTCAACGGGACCTGTCAGGCGTGAATCGGCGAAGGATCAACTACGTACACAAGTGGGTATGTACGCAAGCCACCATACAAGAGTACATCGAGCCATACCATCTAGAAAGAAAGGAAATATATAGCCATACGGCAAGATTCAAATGACCTAGATAGATCTATATTTTAGGATACTTCCTCATACAACACACATCGTAGTATCATGCGGGCGGCAAACAAAATCCGAGTACGGATAAGAAGCAAATCGGCATAAGATGCCATAGAAATAAGCACATCCCAACTACAGGTCTCACGGATCCCGTTCCGGAATCTCTCCCCCGAACGATCGTTGCCCACATCTTCGGCTTCTTCCACCCAGTATCCGTCCTGTGAAGGTACCTGTCCATCTAAACCAAGAATTTATCGTGTGCGACCCTACGGGTACTCGGCAAGTCTTAAAGCCTCTAAAGGGGACACAACACAGGGTGACGCAATTGCAGCGAAAGATAAACCCTAGCAGTTCTACAGATAAACGCTAACCATCCGCCTAACCAATGATAGACGGATGTCCGTGAATTAAGAACAACAGTTATAATGGTAATCTCATCAGATCCATCCTCCCCCTTGCTTACCAACAAGGAAGCGGACGAACAACCCCCCGTCCGTTGGCAATTTTATTAACCATTCCATGAGTGTTGCACTATTTACTAGTCAAGTTACTTAGTCAAATTAAAGCGGTACTTTAGTTATGCTTGTCTATGATCGAGAAACTGTGCTCCAAGTCGTCCATATCCGCGGACACGGCTTTTAGAAAGTTTTACCCGGCCGGGGTGCACCAATAGCAACACATGCTCGATCAACCTCGGAAAAACCAAATCAAAACCCAACGAGGCTTTCACGACTGAACAATCACAAGATTCAGAAATATTTCAGGGGGCCACCCCTTAAGTAGATCCATAGAAGCGGTGACTCGAGATGGGCTCAAGGTTTGGGTATACTGTGAGCATCGGGAACCCGAAAGTGGCTGGGCTTGTCGACACACCGGAATCGTCCCGATCCTCCTAATGAAGTGTGCTCCTCGCACAATTTAAATACTGAAAGTAGCATGGCATAAGTACAGGATAGTAAATAAAACCTCAAACTAGTTTGTGGCCCCAAGAAATAAGACGGAATCAAGCTCTGGTCCAGGGGGGTCCCATATACCTCCCGGATGTGGATAGCGCGATAAATCAAGGAACAGGAATCAAGTACTCGGGGTCTTACGGGACACAAGTGAGCAGGAAAAACCAAATAGCAGATGTTGCTCACCGGTGCCACTTTCATTAGTTATCCCATACTACTCAGATTAAGTTGTTTAGGTACCTCGTTATCCATCAGACGCTCACATACCCTACACATGCTGTTCTACGACTCGCATGGCTCAAACAACTCCTATAGTAAGGGCTCATGGGATGGAGGAACAAGCTTGGTGGGGTTTAAAAGTAAAGGCTATGCATACTTGGGATTCAATTTAATGCAATCGCGACTCAATGATGGAAGAATAAGATAGAGGCAATAGGTACTGTATGTATGCAAGCATGTGGAAGTGCTTGCACAACTCGCTTGAAGCGAGGGGCGGATCTGGTAGTGCTCACGGTTCTCTTGATATAACCCACCTTTCGGTGTCTATCAAGAAAAACCAAACAAACAAGGCCAACATGAATATAGAGCACAAGCATATGAATAATATGCGTCAAGCAAACAATCATGCCATGATGAATGATGCACAATTTACATGGCAAGAAGGTAGCATAGCATGGTGAGGTGTGGAATACAAGTAGCAACATTTTAGTGGAGTTTTGGTTCACATTTTGTTGTCATAACATTGCTGTACCCTATATTTTTACATGATGCATGCTGCAATTGAAGTTATGGATAGCTTAAACAGAAAGGTCTCGTCGAGCTGATCATTTTAGACATATCATTTGCAAAATTTGGAATTAGAAAACAAAAGTTATTAATTATTCAAGTTCTAGTGGCAATTGGGTAATTTAAATAAACTTGGAATTTTAATTGTGCAAAAGGCAATTTGAATGTCATATTTGGAATCCTCTCATTTTTCTGATATCCAAACATATATCATTTGTGTGATTTGGAATTACTATGGAAAAGTTATTTGAAATCTGAATTGAATTTGAATTTGAAAACATTTAAACAAAGTTTGAATTTAAACAGACTCTAGAAAGTTTTCTTACCCAGTCTACCCTAGCCCTAGTCACTGACATGTGGGGCCAGGCTCATCTGGACCCATACGCCAGTGGCTGGAACGAAGGAGGACCGCGGGTTGGTTAACAAGTTTGCCAGGATCCTTTTTGCAAAACAGCCGCGACACTGACAGGTGGGGCGTAGGGGAGCGCGGGTTGAGGGAAAAAGGGAGCCAGGGGGTTATCTGCAAAACGCCTACTCTCATGGATCTTCCTGCTCAAGAATGAAGAACGACAACTGGCGCGACGGAGGCAGGGGCGCCGGGCTCGATCCCGCGACCGCGGACGCGCCAGCGGGGGCGGCAACCACTGGGCTGGGGTGGGGCTTGTTGACAGGAAGGAGGGAGGCGGCTAGAAGAGGTTCTCGCGCGCAGATGCGGTTCAGCAGGTGCACGCCGGTGCTGCAGCGTGCTCGGGCGAACGATCGTCGTCGGCAGAAGCAGGCGGGGCCAGAGCATGTCTAGGGGGGTCAGGGGCTTAACGCGGTGGTGTTGGTGGCGGTGGCGAGGCTTGGGGTGCAGGCGATCGACGGTGCGGCTCGCGGACGGAGGCGCTAGGGTTTCGACGGGGCGGCGCCGGCGTGCAGGTTCCTGGGGCTTCTCTCCCTGCTCTGGCTCCAGGGGCGTCGCAGACGAGCTTCCGGCCTTCCTCAACACCTGCAGCTCCGCGCCCGCCTCCTGGTGCGTGTGTGCTGGCGAGTAGACGGCGTGGCCGGCGAGAGGAAGCTGGGGGCGGTGTAGATGGAGGGCAGAGGAGGGAAGCGAGGCAGGGTTGGATCTGGGGGCAGGGTAGGTCGAGGAAGGGGTGTGGGGTGGATAAGATCGAGGACGCGAGGTGGGGGCTTGCGTGGGGGAGGGGCAGGTTGGCTCGGCCACCTTTTTCACCCCTCCTTCACGTGATCGCCATGGGGGCCAGGGGGTCGCGCGGCAGGGCTGAGGGAGGCTGCCAGGTGGGGTAGGCGAGGCCAGGGAGGCAGGCAGCTGCGGGGTGGGGCTGCTGAGGCAGGGAGGAAAAGAGGGGAGAAAGGGGCTCGGGGTGGGAGCTAGGGTTAGATAGGAGGGGAGGGTAGCTCGGCAGGGAGGTGGTGGTTTGGTGGGGCCCTCATGCAGGGAGAGGGGAGGCCGAGGGAGATAGGGGCAGCTAGGGTAGGGCATGGGGTGATCATGCTAGAAAACTAGAAAGGAGAAGAGAGGTACTTAGGTTGGTTTAGGGAAAAGGTGTAGATTAGGGGTTTTTGTTTAGCTAGGATGGGGAGATGGCATGGGTAGGTTTTAGGGTTTTGCTAAGAGTGGGTAAGAGAGAGGTGGTACTTAACTGGATCATGCAAGCTCCCAACAAGCCCTAACAAGATCAAGGCAAGAAAAAGAGGAGGAGGGAGAGAGAGATGATCATGTGATGATGGGGTTTTTCTTTGGTCCATGCATGCTCCAACAATGACCAAGCAAGATCCAAGAGAAGGGGTGGTTTGAGGTTGTGCATGCCACATTAGCACATGTGTGTGCATGGAGCATGGGGAGAAGAGAGGGAGATGATTTGATGAAGGAACTACAAGCCAGAACAAGATTTAACACAGGGGAGAATGATTCATGCAAGCAAAACCAATATCACTCCAAGATCAAGAAAAAGGTGGCACTTGCATGGCCCATGCAAGCAATAATGGCCATGTTATTATATTGTGAAAACAACATTAATTTATGTGGCATTATTCCTTGCATTCCCAAAAGGTGGGCAAAGGCCAAGCAAAAGATTAAGGGGTGGATCCCAACCAACCAACATGAGCTAGAGATAAATCAACAAAATGCCAAGCTCAGATTAGTTGGATGGTGGAATTATAAGGTGGTGAAAGAAAAGGTGGTGGAGTCAATAAGAGAGATGCCCTCAACTCAACTTGGGCATTTAACAATATATTAAGAACCAAATACAATATCAAGAGGCAACTACAATTAATCATGCACATGAGATAAGAACCAAACAAGAAAGGGTTTTATATGATGCTCAAATGCAAGGTGACATGATGACATGAGCATGATATGATGATGATGCAACAATTATATGTTGGAAGTGGCCCTTTTTATTATTATAACAAGTAGCATTACAGGTGTTAGACAACTGGGATGCTACATTGGACCTGCGCGTCGTAGTCGCTTGCTCAAGTGCTGTTGCGCGCCGTCAAGTACCACAGTTGTTGGAGTATGGCCGTGTGTTTATTGTTGGAGTTGTTCATGGCTTTAATTATCGTTTACTTTAATTACCGTTTAATAACTAAAATTGAAGTAGGTAAATGCAGAGGCACCGGTGGGTGATAGATAATTTTTGGTTTCCGACCGCTCCTTTGGTGTCCGTGGGACCCGAGTTCTTGACACTGTTAGAGATCGAGCGCGCTAACCACATGTGGGATGTATGGGCACCCCCATCGATTTAGTACCTGATTCCAAGTACTGTACTGGGGGCCACAATTAGTTTGGGGCTTTATTACTATTCTGTACTTATGCCATGCTTTACTGCTTTATTTACGATTATGCAAGGAGCACCTGTACTGTTTAGGATCGTGACCGTTTATTGTGTCGATAAGCCCGAGAGTTCGGGTTCCCAGTCGTTTACAGCCGGCTCCACAAACCCTGAGTCCGTCTCGGAGCCCGGCCGACTTCGTTGCGGGTGTACTTAGTGGGGTGGCCCCCCGTGCTTGCTTTGGGTCTGGGAAACGTCGTGTCCGAAACCCCGTCGACATATCGTTGGGTGTATGTTTTGTGATCTTGTACCTACCTGATCCGACAACAAGGGTGTAGGTGCGTGTGGAAACTTTGGTGCACCCCTGCAGGGTTAAATCTTTTCGAGAAGCCGTGTCCGCGGTTATGGACGACTTGGAGCACAGGTCTCGATCATAGACAACTATAACTAAAGTGTACTGCTATAATTTGACTTGTATCCGATATGACCAGTAATCAGCTTCACTACAACGGTATGGCTAAATAAAAGTACCAACAACTGCTGGGTTTGGGGTTATCTCATGCTAATTGTATCTGACTAGTAAGTGTTGCAACTACAACGGAATGGTTAACTAAAACTGCCCACTGCTTATTATATCAGGATGACTCATGCTATTTATATTTGACTAGTAATTGCCGCAACTATAACGGAATGAATAAAACTGCCAACGGTGTGAGTTCCTCGGTTGACTTCCTCGTTTGGTCTCGAGGGGGAAATACCAGGATGGGTATGTTTGGTGGTAGCATCAGGTTGGACCCGGATAGGTCTTTATTATCCCTCTCTGGTAGCCGCTAGTTATATCGAGTCTCTATAGGCTGTTTAGTGCATGCTGCGTTGCCGCTTCAGTCCACCATACCTATGTAGGCGAGGACCGCCGAATTCTAGCCTCGCTGTCTTGGCCTCGATCGACCGCTCTCTCTTTTTCCTTTGCCCTTTGTCGGCACCCCTTTTGTTTAAGCAGGTTTTGAGATCGACGTCGTTAGCAGGGTTACCCTTCCGGCTTGGCCTGGGCAGGGTTATGGACGCCATTGGTTATTATTCAGGGCTCTTAGCCCCATTTGCATCTTGTCCGTAGCTGGACGCTCTATCGTTTTCAAGGTGATTTGGATCTTTGTTCTGTATATCTGTATTCTTGACTCATGGAGTCGTGTTGTAAATATATCTGTTATGTGGGTCCCGTCGAGGACTGTTGTGTAATGTTATTACTTCGTTTTCCACCCGCACGCAAGTGCCTGGTGGGCACCTTTGAATCGTTTCTATGCGGGTTTGGCGGAAAGCGCTGAAACTTGCATAGGGCCGATTCTGAGGGTGTTACAGAGTGGTATCAGAGCCAGGTTGTTGCGATACCCCACAAGTCCAGCCTGTAGGATAACCTAGCTAACGGCCGAAGTAGACTGTCAAAACTATCTTTGCAAAATCGGTTGGATAGTTCTGATTAGGTCTGATTTTACTCCTTACCCCTCTGCTATTATCCTCTTACCTCTACGTGTTTTGAATCCGCTCTCTTCTCTTTCTTCGAGTCCAGGAATTCTCGTGGTTGGGTTTTCGTCGTACCTTCAGGGTTTCGCTTCCTCCTTGGGTAACGGTGATGCTACATCTGGTCTTCATGCTATCCGAGGAATCCTTCGTCTGGTGGACTCTCTTTGTTCCTTCTTGTGCCTTCCGGTGTTTTCCAACGCGACGACATCATCTACGCCAGATCCGATGCAGATTCTGTATCACTCCTTTGATTCCAAACCTCGATTGTCGAGATCTTCAGTCTGATTCCGAGAATGGTTGCACGCTTTTCTACTTATTGTGCAGAGTAATAGTTTGGGTGCGTGATGGATTGGCCCCCATGCCGACTACCCCTTCTATTCGCTTGTGTACATTGAAGTGGATGAGAATGCATCGGTTCTCTCTTTCTATCAGAGTTAGAAGTGGCTTTATTTGTTGATACCTCTACCTTCGACCTTTTGTTCCCGGAGTGTCCTCTCGACGATCACGGACAACGACCTCTTGTTAGTGGTGTCGCGAGGATCTACACGATGCGAGAAGATTCAGATCGCCGCCCTTCTTCCCGGTACCATGAGGCGGATCTCGAGGGCGAGATCCATTGTTAGTGGTGTCGAATTGTGGCATCCCGCAAAACCACTACTAGAAAATCACGTTGTTTTTGTGCATTGCATCATCATGACCGCATGCTCATGTCATCATGCCACATTGCATTTGTGCATCGTCATGTCATCATGCATTTGTTTGTCGAAACCTATTTTCTAAAAGCCTAGTTTGGTTTTATAAATATTCCCCCTCTCAATTTCAAATTAAAGCGCCGGGCTTTTCCGGGTCTTTTTATTTGACTAAACACTATTTACAAAAGTTTATTTTAAAATAAACAAAAGTTTATATTATTTTAGGGGGCAGCCAAACCGGGCCAATCCGGCCCAGTCGGCCACCCCCAGTGCAAACCAGCCTGTCCCAAACCCTTTTCTACCCAATCCTAATCTACCCAGTCCCTCCACCTCACCCCCTCCAATCACTTGTCGCCACCTCACCTCTCCCCAAATCTCCACCAATAGCCACCCGCCACCTCATCTCTCCTCCCTCACCCAGCTGACCCACTCCCACACCTGCCCAACACACACCCACACACGCACCCACCCCACTCCCTAGTCTCCACCTGACCCGTTCGATCCCCTCACCCGCCCGTCCCGCGTGGCCCACCCTGCGGCCCCACCTCCCACCTCGCCCCGCGTCCCCTCCACGCAACCTCCCTCCTCTCTGCCTTGCCTGGCTCCTCCCTGGCGTCGCCGCCACCCTCATCCTCCCGACGCCGCCCGCGGCCCCGCGCCCTCGCCTTCTTCCCCGGTGCCTCTCCCTACCGCCGCCGCTCGGCTTCCCCTCCCAGTACGGCCGCCGCCGCCGCCCGGCGTCCTCCACCCCTCGCCCCGGTGGTCCTCCCCCAAGCAGGCCCCGCCGGCGCCTGCCTCTCCGACCGCTCCCCTCCGCTCGAGTCCCGCTGCCGCCTCCTCCCTGACGCTCCTCAGCGCCCAGCTCTTCCCCGCCGCCCAAGCTCCCCGACGCGCGTGCCGTCGCTCTCCTCCACGCTCACCCCTCTGCGGCCGGCCGCCCCGCTCGGCTCCCGTCGCCCCGGGCCCCGCCCTGCTCCGGCCAGAGCCTCGCCGCCTTGGCCCTGCAAGATCCGCCGCCGTCTGGGCCCCGCCTCGCCACCACGACCAAGCTTCGGCCATCGGCGTGTGCCCCCGGAGCCCTCCTTTCCGCGTCGCTCCACCAAGCAGAGCCGAACCACCGTCCCTCTGCTCCAACCTTCGCCGCTGTCGGGCTCCACCGCCACCGCGGTCCATGCAGCATCCGGTCGCCCCTCTCTCGTCCACCCCTGCCGCTGCCGTCTTGTGCTTGTGATGCTGTACAGAGGCATCCGGTTCTGTTTAGTGCATCGCGAGCACCGGGTGTTTGTAATTGGTGATATCCCTATCTCGGCCCAAAAACTGTTGACGTGATGACGTTGCTGTCAAAGACCAACGCAAGTCTGATGCGACAAGATCTTCCTGTTGACAAGGCCACCGACAAGATCTTCGACATGCGTCGCCATACTCGAAGCCCACTTCGCGGATCCGGCGACCACACACGCGACAAGAACTTCGTCCCGAATGCGAAGTCGAGAACCCGAACGCCAAGATCGCCGATGCGAATACGCCAAGATCGCCTACCCCGTACACCGTGCGACAAGATCTACTTCACGGAAACCGAAGATCTCCGACACGGAACGGCAAGACCTTCTTCCCGCACCGATGCCGACGACGTCGCACGCCAAGTTCTTCACCCCGGACGTCAAGACCGACTTGATACGCGGGCCCGCCAAGATCGACAACGACCAGGGCGAGTCCGATGCGCCCCCGACGCCACACCAAGTCCTTCTTCCCGGAACGCCAAACTCTTCATCTTGTATGCGACCTTTGAAGACCGACCCCGTCGAACCCTGAACCCTGAGACCAACCCCGAACCCCTCGAAGCCCAAGATCGCCGAACCCTAATATGTAATTCCCTACCCGAGACCCCATTATTTTATAAAATGACATTATCAACTGATGCATATTAAATTGTTCATGCATGCATACTTGTCTGTGGTTTGGGGCCTTATGCCGATTCACCTTATAATTAAATATGGGATCCATATGCGGGCAAATCTAGTCTTAGGTTGGTCCCATTTAAATTTGTGTAGCGAACTGGTGCTATCTTTTGCCATGTTAAGACAACATTTAAATTGCAGGGTATCCAAACAACATGAACCTATTAATTAATTGTCGGTATTCCGGTTCCGCTTAATATGGCCTAATTGCATCGCACCTTTGCCATGTCATATATCATACATGCATCATGCCCGATCTTTTGCCGTAGTATTAAATAGTGCATCCGGTGTTTATTCTAGTGTTTTGGTTCTTCGCGGATAAGGCCGTTGAGTTGATGCGAGTATCGACCCGATCTTCGGTGGAACCTTCGGCAATGTTTTCAGGCGAGCATCCCCCCCTTTCTACCTATCTTACTTTTATAGTATTTATTCCCTCCTGTTGATCTACTGCTATCTGTGTTGCGATGCTCTAGATTTCGTACCCGTGATATCCCTTGCAGCCTTATATTGCCTTGGACACCTCCTATTACCTGTTGTTTGGTAGATAGTTGGACCTGCGCGTCGTAGTCGCTTGCTCGAGTGCTGTTGCGCGCCGTCAAGTACCACAGTTGTTGGAGTATGGCCGTGTGTTTATTGTTGGAGTTGTTCATGGCTTTAATTATCGTTTACTTTAATTACCGTTTAATAACTAAAATTGAAGTAGGTAAATGCAGAGGCACCGGTGGGTGATAGATAATTTTTGGTTTCCGACCGCTCACTGGTGTCCCGTAGGACCCCGAATTCTTGACACCTGTTCCGAGATCGAGCGCGCTAACCACATGTGGGATGTATGGGCACCCCCATCGATTTAGTACCTGATTCCAAATCTTGCATCTTGGGGCCACAATTAGTTTGGGGCTTTATTACTATTCTACTTATGCCATGCTTTACTTGCTTTATTTACGATTGTGCGAGGAGAACTCAGTCTTGTTAGGATCGTGACCCGTTTTCGTGTCGACAAGCCGAGATTTTAGGGTTCCCGATCGTTTACACCGGCTCCACAAACCCCGAGTCCGTCTCGGGCCGACTTCCTTTGGGGTGTACTTAGTGGGGTGGCCCCCCGTGCTTGCTTTGGGTCTGGGAAACGTCGTGTCCGAAACCCCGTCGACAGACCGTTGGGTGTATGTTTTGTGATCTTGTACCTACCTGATCCGACAACAAGGGTGTAGGTGCGTGTGGAAACTTTGGTGCACCCCTGCAGGGTTAAATCTTTTCGATAAGCCGTGTCCGCGGTTATGGACGACTTGGAGCACAGGTCTCGATCATAGACAACTATAAATAAAGTGTACTGCTATAATTTGACTTGTATCCGATATGACCAGTAATCAGCTTCACTACAACGGTATGGCTAAATAAAAGTACCAACAACTGCTGGGTTTGGGGTTATCTCATGCTAATTGTATCTGACTAGTAAGTGTTGCAACTACAACGGAATGGTTAACTAAAAGCGCCTTCGCTTATTATATCAGGATGACTCATGCTATTTATATTTGACTAGTAATTGCCGCAACTATAACGGAATGAATAAAACTGCCAACGGTGTGAGTTCCTCGGTTGACTTCCTCGTTTGGTCTCGAGGGGGAAATACCAGGATGGGTATGTTTGGTGGTAGCATCAGGTTGGACCCGGATAGGTCTTTCTTATCCCTCTCTGGTAGCCGCTAGTTATATCGAGTCTCTATAGGCTGTTTAGTGCATGCTGCGCTGCCGCTTCAGTCCACCATACCTATGTAGGCGAGGACCGCCGAATTCTAGCCTCACCGTGTACTGGCCTCAGTACTGACCGCTCTCTCTTTTTCCTTTGCCCTTTGTCGGCACCCCTTTTTGTTTAAGCAGGTTTTCAGATCGACGTCGTTAGCAGGGTTACTCTTCCGGCTTGGCCTGGGCAGGGTTATGGACGCCATTGGTTATTCTTCAGGGATCTTAGCCCCATTAGCATCTTGTCCGTAGCTGGACGCTCTATCGTTTTCAAGGTGATTTGGATCTTTGTTCTGTATATCTGTATTCTTGACTCATGGAGTCGTGTTGTATATATATATCTGTTCTGTGGGTCCCATCGAGGAATGTTGTGTAATGTTATTACTTCGTTTTCCACCCGCACGCAAGTGCCTGGTGGGCACCTTTGAATCGTTTCTATGCGGGTTTGGCGGAAAGCGCTGAAACTTGCATAGGGCCGATTCTGAGGGTGTTACAATACGGCTATTAGTTATTTGATTTTGTACCATTGATATGGCTGTCATCCTCTTCAAATTAGGTACTGAATATGTTTCTTTTGTAATCTTTTGTAGCCAATATGATGATATTTGGGAGATCAGGTTTCATTTTTATGGGGAAGATAATCTGGAGAGGACACTTTGTAGAACTGGCATAACTTTGTTGAATCTACTAGCTCTAATAGAGTGTCATGGGTATGGAAATAGGGACAACATGTATTTTGAGAGGGAAAAAGGGAAAGGACGGGAGAGGATGGTGGTAATTTAATGCATGGCCAATGTAAGGGAGATGCTGGCCATTTATGAAGATGATAGTGTTTTGAATATCACTATGCTTATGAAAAATACATAATGGCCAACTGACCTGAACATTGAAGAAGAAGAACCAAAGATAATCAAAGAACCAGTAAAGGTACCAGATGACTCAAATGGTGTGAGATACAACTACATATCAGATGATGATGCTGATGAAGAAGAAATTGTTCCGGTCGCAATTTGTACATTAGCACAAAAAAGCTGTAATTTTCAAAATAAAAAACAGAGTGTTGTTATAGAATTAATCCCTAAGGATGATTCAGAGAATGGTGACTCAGATAATCAGGACTGGATGTATCCTTGCCCGTACAACCCTAAAGAGCATAACAAAATGGTGGCTAAGGTAGAACTAATTAAGAAAATAAAGAGAGAATAGGGAGAAACAAGTAGACTCTGTGGATGCTACAAAAATGGAGAAGATGAAAAATGAAGAAGCAGATATAGGACCCTTATGTGCATTTTGAAGGGGATACAGATGTGGAGGAGTTTTTTGATGATGGAGAAACTGACATGGATCTTGAAACAAATGAGGAGGTTGTTAAGTTTGACTAATTTGCCAAGGAAAGCCATTGAGGCTAGGCCCAACTAGCAGATGTCACCATGAGGCAGAGCAAACACCATTCACTAATTTCATTCCTTCTAGTGATGAGGACCTCATTCCAGAAGATATAGAGAAAGTTATGATGATGGGGAAGTCCATAAGTCACACTTGGTAGTGGTAAGAAGAGAAACTTGAAGAAGAGGATGTGGTATGATCCCAGCAGGTTAAACTCTCATTTGCAATTTTGCATCAAGCTATTCTTCAAATATGTTTACCAATTTAGAATAGCTCTCAGAAATTACCACATAGCTCTGCTCGAGAACTTCCACTATCACAGGAACACTCCTGATAGGATTATTGTGCGGTGCACTGAAGAAGGCAAGAAATAAAAGTGTGGTTTCTACCTGACAGCCTCCAAGATTGCAAATGAGCAGACTTTTTGCATTAGGAAATTCAAGTGTGAGCACACTTGCATAGATCATGGCGATAACACAAAGGTGTGCATTGATCGGATAGGAGCTTAGTCTGAGCAGACAATAAAGACAGACCCAAATACTTGTGTTGACACTTTGATAGACAATGCTAAGTTGAAGTATGGAGTTGAAATGCCAAGGAGCAAAGCCTACAAAGCAAGAATGAAGGCATATACTTCTGCCATTGGAGATCAGAAGAAACAATACACTAGGTTGAGGGATTATTTGAATGCTATATTAGTGACCAACCTAGGCAGCAAGTGTATTGTGACAACCAAGGAGCTGGTGGTACATCCTGGCCCTAACCCAAGATTCCATGGGTTATTCATGTGCTTCAATGCTTCACTCCAAGGTTTTCCCAATGGATGCAGGCCATTCATAGGTAATACTTACAAGTTACATATTCCAGTGCAATTTATTAGTGTTATATATGGATTTAATGTGTTCATTGTTAAATTATAGGAATAAATGTGTGTTTCATCGAATTGACAACTTGGCAGCAAATTCTAGCTGCAACTAGGAGAGATGGGAACAACAACATATTTCCCATTACTTTTGGTGTAGTTGACAAGGAAGATAATGCTAGCTGGATTTGGTTCCTAACTCAACTTAGGTATTGCATTGGAGAATCTGGAAAATTTGGTAACTACACCATTATCTCTGGTAGGCAAAAGTTAGCATAATTCCTAGTTGTATTTATTGTTGCTGCTTAGTACTAGGAGAATCTCTGTGTTTACTGCTGATGCTTACTTTTAATTTCCTCCCAAATTCACTTGTCTAGGGACTGCTAAAAGAAATTTCACAAGTTTTTCCAAATTCTCCACAAAGATTCTACCTCAGGCATATTTATGCCAACTTTAAGCCGGTAGGTCTTAGAGATCCTAAGATAAAAATATATATGGATGCAGCTAGCTACTTTTACACAAAGAATGTGTTTGATTTGGCAATTGAAGCTATGAAGAGAGACTGTGTAGAGGCTTATGAGTGGCTAGTGAAAATTCCAGCTGAGACATGAGTAAGACACTTGTTTGACACTAACTGCAAGACAAACCTAGTTGTGAACAATATGAGTAAAATATTCAATAGGATGATCCTAAATGTGAGAAACAAGCCAATTAGGACAATGCTTGAAGGAGTAATAAACAAACTCATGGTGAAGTATAGTGGAACTAGGGGGAAAGCAGCAACAAGGTGGGAGATAACTCCATTCTACATAGAGAAGCTACTTGAGGCTAAGAGGTGGTCTAGGGATTGCAATGCTCAAAACAGTGAGATTGGTTTAGGCAATTAACTAGTTCTAGTGGCAGAGTTGTTGTTGTTGTCAATTTGATTAACAATACATGTGAATGTAGGAAATGGGATCTTATAAGGATTCCTTGCAATCATGCAGTTGTAGCTATCATGAAAGTGCAACAACATCCAGAGGATTATGTACATGATTTCTTCAAGAATCCCATGTAGATGGAGACATTCAGGCATACAATCTACCTTGTTCCTGGCCCTGAATATTGGACTAGGACCAACACACCAGAAATATACCCAGCTGTATTCAGGGAGAAACCTGGAAGGAAGCATATAAAGAGAAGGAAAGGAAATTTTGAGGTACCCGCCCCTAGGGATACATCTAGGATGGGATCTATCACTTGCAGTAACTGCAAGCTAGTAAGTCATAGGTATACTAGCTATCAGGTTGCTTTGAGGCAAAGCCTGCAAATTAGAAAAGATGATCACAAGGTTAGTAGTTGTTAGTTATACTTGAGGTTTTTACATGGAAATCACTCGTACATTTGGTCCAAACTATTTAAGTGTTGTGCATTTGTTTCAGGCTAGTAGGAAGGACTACACTAAATCATCTGGTACTAACAATACTTCCACAACTCCTGTTAGTGCTCCTAGGCTACCAAGAAGTACTCCAACACCTACTGCTACATCTACTCCAGTTCCTAGTGTTCCAGCTACTAGTGCACCGAGAAGTACTCCGGCAGCAAGAAGGACTCCTACTCCAGCTACTAGTGCACCAAGTCCCGGGCCTTTCTCATAACAAAGGATAGTTTCTGCTTCAACTAATGCTATCAGCAACAGAGTATCTACCAGGAAAATCAAGCCTACCCGCAAAATGAAAGGGTACCTTACCGCTGGTAAACATGGCAGCTATAGGAAGAACGATCAGAAGCCTGTGACTGATAGTTCAAATGTTGTAGAGTAATTCATGTTTATATTTGTAAAAAACTGAGTGCAAGTGTATTCCTGCTGAACCTATCTATGTATGTTGGACCTATCTATTTGTGTTGTTGAAACATTCTTGTTGTGTAACTTTATAAGACATATTCAGTTGTTATATGGTTCAAATCAAAACATACAATAGGAATTTCTTAACCATTAAAAATCCAAGACACATGCATCATATGGTTCAACCAAAGGATTCAAGGTACAATTATGTAACTACCTCGGTGAACTACGCTCCTAGATACAAGCCTGGATGAGAAGTAGCGGTTGAAATAGTACGGTGGGGCCCCAAAAGCCACTCACTGGTAGTCCTTTCAGACGTCCCAACCGCTACTCTCTCAACGGGACCTGTCTGGCGGCGTGGTCGGCGAAGGATCAACTCATTACACAAGTGGGTATGTCAAGCCACCATACAAGAGTACATCAGAGCCACACCATCTAGAAAGAAAGGAAATATACCAACACCATACGGCAAGATTCAAATGACCTAGATACAGCTATAATTTAGGATAACTCCTCATACAACACACATCAGAGTATCATGCGGAAGCGGCAAACAAGATCCGAGTACGGATAAGAAGCAAATAGGCATAAGATGCCAGAGAAAATAAGCACATCCCAACTACAGGTCTCACGGATCCCCGTTCCCGGAATCTCTACACCGAACGATCGTTGCCCACATCATCGGCTTCTTCCACCCAGTATCCGTCCTGAGAAGGTACCTGTTCATCTGAATCAAGAATTTATCGTGTGAGACCCTAAGGGTGCTCAGCAAGTCTTAATGCCTCTAAAGGGGACACAACCTGGTGTGACGCAATTGCAGCAAAAGATAAACCCTAGCAATTCTCTGAGCGCTAACCATCCGCCTAACCAATGATAGACGGATGTCCGTGAATTTAAGTACAACAGTTATAATGGTAATCTCATCCGATCCATCCTCCTCCCTGCTTACCAACAAGGAAGCGGACGAACAACCCCCCATCCGTTGGCAATTTTATTAACCATTCCATGAGTATTGCACTATTTACTAGTCAAGTTACTTTAGTCATATTAAAAGCGGTACTTTAGTTATGCTTGTCTATGATCAAGAAACGTGCTCCAAGTCGTCCATATCCATGGACACGGCTTTGAAAGTTTTACCGGCGGGGTGCACCAATAGCAACACACGCCGATCAACCTCGGAAAAACCAAATCAAAACCCACGAGGCTTTCACGGTGAACAATCACAGATTGAAATATTTCAGGGGCCACCCTTAGAGTACACCATAGCACGGTAAGCAAGCTTGAGACGGACTCAAGGTTGCGCCAATGGCAGTAAGCGACGGTATGCCCCCAAGCGGGACTGTCGATGCACAGAATCACTCCGCTTACCTAAACAAGACAAAGGCACCTCACACAATCGTAATTAAAACAATAAACATGGCATAAGTACAGGATCGTAAATAAAACCTCAAACTAGTTTGTGGCCCCAAGAAATAAAGGAATCAAGCTCGGCCTGGGGGTCCCATATACCTCCCGGATGTGGATAGCGATAAATCAAGGAACAGGAATCAAGTACTCGGGGTCTTACGGGACACAAGTGAGCAGGAAAAACCAAATAGCAGATATTGCCCACCGGTGCCACTTTCTTTAGTTATCCCAGAACTACTCAGGTTAAGTTGTTTAGGTACCTCATTGTTCATCAGACTCTCACAAACCCTACACATGCTGTTCTACGACTCGCATGGCTCAAACAACTCCTATAGTAGTGGCTCATGGGATGGAGGAACAAGCTTAGTGGGGTTGAAAAGTAAAGGCTATGCATACTTGGGATTCAATTTAATGCAATCGCGACTCAATGATGCAAGAATAAGATAGAGGCAATAGGTACTGTATGTATGCAAGCATGTGGTAGTGCTTGCCTGGTGTCTCTGTTGAAGCAAAGGGCGGTTCTGGGTAGTGCTCCTGGTTCTCTTGATACAACCCCTGCTCAGTGTCTATCCGAGAAAAACCAAACAAACAAGGCCGACATGAATATAGAGCACAAGCATATGAATAAGATGCGTCAAGCAAACAATCATGCCATGATGAATGATGCACAATTTACATGGCAAGTAAAGTAGCATGGCATGGTGAGGTGTGGTGGACAAGAAGATAACATTTAAGTGGGTTTTAGTCTCGTTTCTTTGCCATAACAGTTGTTGTTCAATAAATACTTATATGATGCATGCTGCAATTGAAGTCATGGATAACATAAATAGAAAGGTCTCGTCGAGCTGATCAATTTAGACCTATCATTTGTCAAATTTGGAGTTATAGAACAAAAGTTATTACTTGATTAAGGTCCAGGGGCATTTTGTTGTAATTTTAGTCAACTCGAAATTTAAAGTGTTCAAAATATATTTTGGATGGCATATTTGAAATCCTCATGTTTTTCTGATTCAAAAACATATATTATTTGTATTATTTGGGTTTGCAAATTAAAAGTTATTAAAACTGAATTAAATTTATATTAAAACATTTTCAGAAATTGTTTTATTAAAACAGAATTACACAGAGACTTTTTGTACCCAGGTTGTTCTAGCCCGAGTCACTAACGCGCGGGTCCAGCGTGCTGACGGGGCGGAGCCGAGGGGCTGCCACATGGCGCGGTGGAGGGACTGCGGCTTGGAAAAAAAACAAAAAGCGAGGGGCCTAAGTAGAAAACTTCCAGGAGGATCAGTTTAAACTGACGAAACTGAATTCGTTTTGCAAAAACTGCTAGCTGAACTCGATTTTGCATCGAAGATGGCGAGCAATACATTGGGAATTTCGTGTCTCCGTAAAAACCAAAGTTGAAGAGGGATATGCAGGCTACAGGGTTCGTGTTGAGGTTTTCTTCATCGGAGGTCTGCGAGGGCCGGAAAACTGATGGGAAACAGAGGCCGCCACTGCCGAGATCGAAACTCGCTGCACCAAACTGCGAAGTCGAACGATCTTGCGAGGAAGAAAGCGCAACCCAGGCAGATCCGCGACGGCAAAAGGAAAGATGCGAGCAAGCCTAGGGCTACAACCCGATGTTTGGGGTTTTCGCGAAGGTAACGCAGCGGTCGGGCAAGGTGATAAAGAGGGCGTGTTTTCAGACGGACGGCCGCTGTGCCGCCGTTTGCAAGGCGCAAGGCTGCGTCGTCACAGGCGTCAGGCGATGCAGCAGGTGGCTGCGCTGTACCGGGCGGTAAGAGGGAGGTGGAGCTCACCGAGAAGGTGCGGCGACGGTGGCGATGTCTGGGAGCGACGCGACGACGGGCGAAGGGTGGTGCACGGCGAGACACGCGAGCGACGGCGCACTCGGGTGTCCGTTCGGCGAGGCGGTGCGGTGCTCCTCCGGCGTCCTTGTCCTCTCGGCAGACGGACCAGACGCGACGCGGACGGTGGCGTCACGGCAGGTCGACGGCAGGCGGCGGCTAGGGTCTAGCGGCCACGGCCATGGTGGGCTAGATAGGAGATGGAGGGGGAGGAGGATCTCGATCTGGGGCCTGGGAAGATAAGAGAGACGAGGCTCACGTGGTTGTGCGCCATCGCTTGCTTTTTGCAAAGCGAGGAGGGCACGGTCCGGGCGTGAGCGAGGTATGGCAGGGTCACGTGCTCGATATCCGGGAAGAGGAACAGGGCTCCGCTCGCTGGTCTGGTTGCAACATGAGGTAGCAGGGGTGGCGCCAGGGAGGGACCAGGAGGGTGGCTTCGGTCTACCAGGTTCAGGTTGAGCAACGATCAAAAGTGGTACAGGAAGGACGCGAGTTGACCGGCTGGGCTTTGATCGATGGCTTGCCGAGCACCTAGCTTGGTAGGGATATGGGGTGTCTGCCGTGAGGTTGGAGAGGCGTGTAAACAGATTTGGGTGTATTGTGTATGGATGTGGGTGTATGTGTATATGTACACGTGATAGGTTTTGAAATAAAAGGAACTGAGTTTTATATAGTCCAAACTAGACTAGATGAGACTGGTTTTAGGCCAAAACTTTAGACGGACTTAGTGTCAACTTTACTTTAGTCAAACAGGAAAACCTTTTATGATTTTTAAACGGTCCAAAAGAAAATGTGACTAGATAAAAGGCTTATTACCACATGTGACATGCAATATTAAGAATGCAAGAGGGAAAAAATAAAAGGAGGGAGATAGAGAGATATGGGGTTTGGTGTCTATATTTCATGTGACATGAAATAATGGTACCCCACATAGAGGATGATTTTACAAACAGAGAAGGGATTATTTTCCTTTTTCATGATACTTTTGGAATAATGGGCATGTTTGAATAAAGGAGAAATTATAAAGGTGTGTATTCCCTTTATTTCATATGGCCACCTTGCATTCAAATAAGTCCATAATTCAACAGAACCATATAAAGGAAAACAAAGGACACTACTCCACTTAGCCATGCAAGGATGGTCATGTGGGCTCCCATACTACATATTATGAAAATAATATGGGACCATGTATGGAGGCATGTAGCTCAAAGATAAGGATCCATACCTCCTAGTAATGAGCTTGAGTTTAATAACAAAATAAGATGCAAATGCTCACCTTAAAAGGGATGGTAGGATTATAAGGTGGTGGAAGGAAGGTGGTGGAGTCAATAAGAGAGATGCCCTCAACTCAACTTGGGCATTTTAACAATTTATTAAGAACCAAATACAATATCAAGAGGCAACTACATATAATCATGCACATGAGATAAGAACCAAACAATAAAGGGTTTTGTATGATGCTCAAGTGCAAGGGGACATGATGGCATGAGCATGATATGATGATGATGCAACAATTATATGTTGGAAGTGGCCCTTTTTATTATTATGACATGTAGCATTACAGGGGTTAGACAACTGGGATGCGACAACTCTCCCCCACTAAACAGGAATCTCGCCCCGAGATTCTAGGAAGAAGAAGAAGAAGATACAAAGAGAGAAGGATGGTTGACACGGAGTTCATCTTCACGCTCCCAAGTTGCTTCATCAATGAATGGTGTGACCACCGCACCTGCGTAATTTGATGGACTTGTTGCGAGTCCTTCGCTCATGGGTCTCGAGAATTTTGGTGGGGTGCTCTTGATAAGAGAGATCTTCTTGGAGGTCGATTAACTCATGATCCACAGCCTTGCGGGGTCTTTGAAGCACTTCTTGAGCTGAGAGATGTGGAAAACATCATGGACTTTGAGTTTTTCCTAAGCTCCAAAGGCATAAGCAACTTCTCCTCTTCTACCACGATCTTGAAAGGACCGATGTATCTAGGAGCCAACTTTCCTTTGATACCGAAGCGTTGTGTTCCTCTCATGGGAGTGACACGAAGGTAGACTAGATCACCAGGGGCATATACCATATCTGTGTGCTTCCTGTCATAGTTGCTCTTCTGACGACTCTGAGCAATCTTCAGGTTCTCCAGAATGATATGCACCTTCTCCTCCGCTTGGGTTACAATGTCAGGGCCAAACCAGATTCTTTCTCCTGCACCTGACCAACCAATGGGAGTTCTGCACTTGCGTCCATAGAGAGCCTCGAATGGTGCCATCTTCAGACTCTTCTGGAAGCTGTTGTTGTAGGAGAATTCAGCATATGGAAGGCATTCCTCCCACTTCATGCCAAACGAGATGACGCAAGCTCTAAGCATGTCCTCGAGAATCTGATTGATCCTCTCCACTTGTCCTTGCGACTGAGGGTGGTAAGCAGTGCTGAAGTTCAACTTCGTTCCCAAAGCTTTCTGGAAACTCTCCCAGAACTTTGAGGTGAAGATGCTCCCACGGTCTGAACTGATTTCAAGTGGAACCCCATACAAAGAGACAATCCTGTTGATATAGAGCTCAGCCAACTGAAGTCCAGAAATTGTTTCTTTGACTGGGAAGAAGTGTGCCACTTTAGAAAGCCTGTCGATGACAACAAAGATTGCATTGTTGCCCTTCTGCGACCTTGGAAAACCAGTGATGAAGTCCATCTCTACTTTCTCCCATTTCCATTCCGGAGGTTTCAGTGGCTGTAGAAGACCAAAAGGTTTCTGATGGACAGCCTTGACTCTGCGGCAGACATCGCATTCTGAGACGTACTTGGCACAATACCTTTTTAACCCAGGCCACCAGTATTGTGTTTTCAAGTCCATGTACATCTTTGTGCTGCCAGGATGGATAGAAAGAACCGAATCATGTGCCTCCTTGAGAACTTGGTCTCATAGACCCGGGTAGTTTGGAACAAACATCCGGTGTTCAAAGAAGAGCGTTCCTTGATCATCAACATGGAAGGATTCATACTTCGGAGTGCCAAGCTTAGCGATGAGCTTTTTAGTGTGCGGATCACCAAGCTGACGAGAACGAATCTGTTCTTCCAAGAGAGGAGTAGCCAGGAGGTTCAGAAGGTGCCCTTGTTCCACAATCTCCAGGTTGAGCTGACGGAATTCCTCGCACAAGAGAGGCTGCTGCTCTTCCACCATGAGGTTGTTGACATAAGCTTTACGACTAAGCGCATCTGCCATGACATTTGCTTTGCCTGGAGTGTAGTTGATGGTCACATCAAAGTCATTGATTGCTTCAATCCATCTCCTTTGCCGAAGGTTGAGATCCGGTTGAGTGAAGATATACTTCAAACTCTTGTGGTCCGAGAAGATCTCACAACGGTTACCAAGCAAGTAGTGCCTCCATAGCTTCAAGGCAAAGACCACTGCTGCTAGCTCAAGGTCATGTGTGGGATAGTTGACCTCATGCGTCTTCAACTGACGAGAGGCATAAGCAACCACCTGTCTCTCTTGCATAAGGACCGCACCCAATCCTTGCAAAGAGGCATCGCAGAAGATCTGGAAAGGCTTAGATGTATCTGGAGGAACCAACACTGGTGTGGAAGTGAGCTTCTCTTTGAGTGTCTCAAAACTTTCTTGACAAGCAGGAGTCCACAGGTACTTCTTGCCTTTCTTGAGGAGATCGGTAAGAGGCTTTGCTATCTTTGAGAAGTTCTGAACAAAACGACGGCAATAGCTAGCCAAGCCGAGAAAACTCCGCACTTCCTTGACATTAGCAGGAGGAAGCCATTCAACTATAGTCTTCACGGTTTCCGGGTTAACTGCAATGCCCTTGGCAGAGATGACATGTCCCAGATAGGTTACTTCAGGCAACCAGAACTCACACTTGGAGAACTTTGCATACAAGCGGTTCTCACGAAGCTTGTTCAGGACACACCGCAGGTG
This sequence comes from Avena longiglumis, assembly GCA_030063025.1. NCBI lineage: Eukaryota > Viridiplantae > Streptophyta > Magnoliopsida > Poales > Poaceae > Avena > Avena longiglumis. Next base: position 428,454,631 of record CP125979.1, read on the forward strand.
CTCTTCATGCTCCTCCTTGGACTTGGAATAGACCAGAATATCATCCAGATATACCACCACAAACTTGTCCAGGTACTCCATGAAAACGGAGTTCATCAGCCTCGAGAAGGTAGCAGGTGCGTTGGTGAGGCCGAAAGACATGACCGTGTACTCATACAGGCCATAGCGAGTGGTGAAAGCTGTCTTGGGCACATCCTCTTTGCGAATTTTGATTTGGTGATAACCACTCCTCAAATCCAGCTTAGAGAACACCACAGCTCCTGCCAGCTGATCAAAAAGATCATTTATCCGAGGAAGAGGATATTTGTTCTTGATGGTTTTAGCATTTAGAGCCCGGTAGTCAACACAGAGCCTATCGGTTACACACGCTTCTTCACGAAGATTGTTGGACTACCCCAAGAAGAAGTGCTATGCTGAATGAAACCCAACTTCTCTTGTTCATCAAGTTGTCGTTTGAGTTCAGCCAGCTCAGAAGGACCCATCTTGTATGGCCTCTTGGAGATAGGAGCCGTTCCAGGTTCAAGCTCGATCACGAATTCAACCTCGCGATCCGGAGGCATACCTGGCAACTCTTCAGGAAAGACATCCGGAAACTCACAGACCACTGGTACTTTCTGAATAGCTTCCATAGCATCATTATTCAGAGCAGCCAAGGAATAGAGCTGGACAGCCGGAGTCAGACTTGGAGAAAAGACTAAGTGGCCTTCAGGGATCTTCAGAGACACTGAGCGTTCAGCACAATCGATCACAGCTGCATTTGCTGTCAACCAATCCATGCCCAGGATGACATCAATGTCAGAGTTGCCCAGAACAATCAAAGAAGCCAAGAATGAAGAACCACCAATCTCAACTTTATTGCCATGACTGATTTGAGCAGCTGCCATTGTTGCTCCAGGAGAAAGAACCATTAACTTCTTGGGAAGAGGTTCTGACACTAACCCATTCTCATCGGCAAACTTTATAGAAACGAAAGAATGCGATGCACCAGAATCAAAGAGAACTCGTGCAGGAACTGAGTTAACCGAAAGCATACCCATGACAACTCCAGGTGCGAGCTCAGCTTGAGAGGCGTTGACGCAGTTGGCGCGAACAACCGCGGACCCGGGCTTAGTGTTGATGTTGAGAGCCCGAGGCGGTGGTGCACGAACCGAGGGAGAGCTTGTTGCAGATCTTGGCGGGGGTTGAGGGAGAGCTTTGTTCTTCATTGGACAGTTCCAGTTTTGATGTCCAGGATCTCCACATGTGTAACAAGCACCGTGAGCACGTGGAGCAGAGAAGCCAGGGACTCCGCCAGGCGCTCCAGGGTAAGGGTTGTTGTAGCCCCTGGGAGCCGCAGTGGTGAAGTTTGATGGCCTTGGCGCGAAGCTCGCAGGTCTTGGTGGAGCCGGGAGCGACGGTGGGGTGTTAGGAACCCAGACACGCCGCTTAGAAGGAGTTGCCATTGCTGCCGAGCTTGATGCATCCCTGCTGTGTTTCTTGGACTCCTCGAACATCTGCCTACTAGCCTCCTCTTGTAGTGCCATATGCCGCAGCCTGTGAAGGTTGCCGGTCTTGCATGCGTGAGTGCATACTTGATCGACGCATTGAGCCCTTGCCTGAATCTCTTCTGCTTTTTCTTGTCATCAGATACCTCATCACCACCATAGCGAGACAGGTTCATAAAGTTCCTGATATAGGTGTTGACGTTATCATTTCCCTGCTTCAGGTTGAGGAAAGCATCCTTCATCCTTTCCATCACAATCTCTGAGAGAAACTGTTCTTTGAAAGCTGCAGTGAACCTCTCCCAAGTAGGCTGGAGCCCAGTGCAGCTAGCCTTCAAGTAGTTTTCCCACCATAGAGCCGCATCTCCCTTGAGAAGGTGGGTAGCACACTTGACCCACTGCTCGGAACATCCAGCCTCGAGCAACCTTGAGATCTCGCAGCCAATCATCCGCATCAAGAGGTCGGCCGACACATCGAACTGGCGAGGGTTGAACTTGAGGAAGCTCTTGATGTCACCACGTTTGGGAGGTGGAGGAAGTGGAGTGAACTCGTTCCTTCTGACGCTCTCCTCAAAGCGCAGTTGACTCTCTTGCATGGCTGCCAAAGCATTAGCTATGCTTGACAAAGGTCTTGAGCCCAGCTCGAGGTATGTCCTCCTCGATCCCGTGGGGAGCCATCCTGTCATTGATATAAAACTCAAGTCAGTACTATAATGTAAGATGATAATAATCCACAATAGTACCAAGATGGAATTAACCAAGATTAAAGGATACAATTAACTGAGATGATATTAAAAATATCAACAAAGTTCATAGCACCTCAAAGATATTAAGCATATCGCACACGACTGAAAAGGAGTGTGGTACACAAACATATCAAAGAAAAATTTTCCACAAATTTCGGCATTAAAATACCAATAGATGCGCAAAATTACTTAACGAATCAAGATTAGTGACTCTACCGATCCATTATACAAAAGCGAATGATACAAGTAGTGGTATGGTCGCGACTCCATCCCGCACTCAAATCATTACTCCGCACATGAACAAGTGGAACACATATCCTAACCCCTTCTTCTCACGACGAAACCTAAAGATTGGTACTACGGAACGAACACCCCAAACAAGATAGCGTCGGATACAAAGAGGAAGATAGATTGCGTCGGTTTACAAGAGCCTGTCGGTATGGAATGTACCAACAGTTGATAACCAGAGGCAGATAAGATAACAACTTGGATGCAACAGATAGACAAGGGATTACACACATATACACACAGACACATCCTATGGTACTACGGAAACCCAGAACACGTGAATCCTAGTTTGAACTTTGAGAAGAGGATTGAAAACGTTGCACTTCCTTACCAGAAAAGGGTGGGTGGGAGGGTAAGAAGAAAAGTGGAAGCAGTCCTACTCTCGCGTTTTGTTTTTCCCTATATACATAACTACTCAAAATATTTGCTAGACTGACAACGACTGCTTGAAACCTCAAGGTCGGGATGGCTCGATACCAATTGTAACTACCTCGGTGAACTACGCTCCTAGATACAAGCCTGGATGAGAAGTAGCGGTTGAAATAGTACGGTGGGGCCCCAAAGCCACTCACCGGTAGTCCTTTCAGACGTCCCAACCGCTACTCTCAACGGGACTCAGACGGGCGGCATGATCGGCGAAGGGATCAACTACACACAAGTGGCTATGTACGCAAGCAAACATACAAGAGTACATCAGAGCCACACCATCTAGACAGAAAGGAAATATACCAACACCATACGGCAAGATTCAACTGCCCTAGCTACAGCTATAATTTAGGATAACTCCTCATACAACACACATCAGAGTATCATGCGGAAGCGGCAAACAAGATCCGAGTACGGATAAGAAGCAAATAGGCATAAGATGCCAGAGAAAATAAGCACATCCCAGCTACAGGTCTCACGGATCCCCGTTCCCGGAATCTCTACACCGAACGATCGTTGCCCACATCATCGGCTTCTTCCACCCAGTATCCGTCCTGAGAAGGTACCTGTTCATCTGAATCAAGAATTTATCGTGTGAGACCCTAAGGGTGCTCAGCAAGTCTTAATGCCTCTAAAGGGGACACAACCTGGTGACGAATTGCAGCAAAAGATAAACCCTAGCAATTCTCTGAAAGCGCTAACCATCCGCCTAACCAATGATAGATGGATGTCCGTGAATTTAAGTACAACAGTTATAATGGTAATCGCATCCGATCCATCCTCCTCCCTGCTTACCAACAAGGAAGCGGACGAACAACCCCCCATCCGTTGGCAATTTTATTAACCATTCCATGAGTATTGCACTATTTACTAGTCAAGTTACTTTAGTCATATTAAAAGCGGTACTTTAGTTATGCTTGTCTATGATCAAGAAACTGTGCTCCAAGTCGTCCATATCCGCGACACGGCTTTCGAAAGTTTTACCCGCCGGGTGCACCAATAGCAACACACGCTCGATCAACCTCGAAAACCAAATCAAAACCCAACGAGGCTTTCACGGTGAACAATCACAGGATTCAGAAATATTTGGGGCCACCCTTAGAGTACACCAACAAGTAAGCAAGCTTCGAGACGGACTCAAGGTTGCGCCTAATGGTCAGAAGTATGCCCCAAACGGGACTGCCGATCACAGCGTAATCACTCCGCTTACCTAAACAAGACAGTGCACCTCGCACAATCGTAATTAAAACAAGAACATGGCATAAGTACAGGATCGTAAATAAAACCTCAAACTAGTTTGTGGCCCCAAGAAATAAGACGGAATCAAGCTCGCCTGTGGGGGTCCCATATACCTCCGGATGTGGATAGCGCGATAAATCAAGGAACAGGAATCAAGTACTCGGGGTCTTACGGACACAAGTGAGCAGGAAAAACCAAATAGCAGATATTGCCCACCGTGCCATTTTCTTTAGTTATCCCGTAACTACTCAAAGTTAAGTTGTTTAGGTACCTCATTGTTCATCAGACTCACAAACCCTACACATGTTGTTCACGACTGCATGGCTCAAACAACTCCTATAGTAGTGGCTCATGGGATGGAGGAACAAGCTTAGTGGGGTTGAAAAGTAAAGGCTATGCATACTTGGGATTCAATTTAATGCAATCGCGACTCAATGATGCAAGAATAAGATAGAGGCAATAGGTCTATGTATGCAAGCATGTGGTAGTAGTGCTTGCGGTGTCTCTGTTGAAGCAAAGGCGGTCTGGTAGTGCTCTGGTTCTCTTGATACAACCCACCTCGGTGTCTATCCGAGAAAAACCAAACAAACAAGGCCGACATGAATATAGAGCACAAGCATATGAATAAGATGCGTCAAGCAAACAATCATGCCATGATGAATGATGCACAATTTACATGGCAAGTAAAGTAGCATGGCATGGTGAGGTGTGGTGGACAAGAAGATAACATTTAAGTGGGTTTTAGTCTCGTTTCTTTGCCATAACAGTTGTTGTTCAATAAATACTTATATGATGCATGCTGCAATTGAAGTCATGGATAGCATAAACAGAAAGGTCTCGTCGAGATGATCAATTTAGACCTATCATTTGTCAAATTTGGAGTTATAGAACAAAAGTTATTACTTGATTAAGGTCCAGGGGCATTTTGTTGTAATTTTAGTCAACTCGAAATTTAAAGTGTTCAAAATATATTTTGGATGGCATATTTGAAATCCTCATGTTTTTCTGATTCAAAAACATATATTATTTGTATTATTTGGGTTTGCAAATTAAAAGTTATTAAAACTGAATTAAATTTATATTAAAACATTTTCAGAAATTGTTTTATTAAAACAGAATTACACAGAGACTTTTTGTACCCAGGTTGTTCTAGCCCGAGTCACTGACGCGCGGGTCCAGCGTGCTGACGGGGCGGAGCCGAGGGGCTGCCACATGGCGCGGTGGAGGGACTGCGGCTTGAAAAAAAACAAAAAAACGAGGGGCCTAAGTAGAAAACTTCCAGGAGGATCAGTTTAAACTGACGAAACTGAATTCGTTTTGCAAAAACTGCTAGCTGAACTCGATTTTGCATCGAAGATGGCGAGCAATACATTGGGAATTTCGTAAAAACCAAAGTTGAAGAGGGATATGCAGCTGTGGTTCGTGTTGAGGTTTTCTTCATCGGAGGTCTGCGAGGGCCGGAAAACTGATGGGAAACAGAGGCCGCCTCCACTGTCGAGACTGAAACTCTGCTGCACCCAAACTGCGAAGTCGAACGATCTTGCGAGGAAGAAAGCGAGCAACCCAGGGCAGATCTGGCGACGGCGCAAAAAGGAAAGATGCAGAGCAAGCCTAGGGCTACAACTTCGATGTTTGGGGTTTTCGCGAAGGGTAACTGCAGCGGTCGGGGCAAGGTGATAAAGAGGGCGTGCTCGGCAGACGGACGGCTGCTGTTGTCATTGCTGTCATACAAGGCGTGCGCCGTCACGCGGCGACGCACGGGTGGGTACCGCGGTAAGAGGGGAGGTGGAGCTCACCGAGAGGGTGCCGGCGACGGTGGCGATGTGCCGAGCGGCGACGACGGCGGCGAAGGTGGTGCACGGCGAGACACGCGGCGACGGCGTGCGCACTCGGGTGTCCGGTTCGGCAAGCGGGTGCGGTGCTCCTCCTGGCGTCCTTGTCCTCTCGCAGCGCCGGCAGCACCAGACGGACCACGCGGACGAGCCGGCTGGGTGGCGTCACGGCAGGTCGACGGCAGGCGGCGGCTAGGGTCTAGCGGCCACGGCCATGGTGGGCTAGATAGGAGATGGAGGGGGAGGAGGATCTCGATCTGGGGCCTGGGAAGATAAGAGAGACGAGGCTCACGTGGTTGTGCTGCGCTACTGCCTTGCTTTTTGCAAAGCGAGGAGGGCACGGTCCGGGCGTGAGCGAGGTATGGCAGGGTCACGTGCTCGATATCCGGGAAGAGGAACAGGGCTCCGCTCGCTGGTCTGGTTGCAACATGAGGTAGCAGGGGTGGCGCCAGGGAGGGACCAGGAGGGTGGCTTCGGTCTACCAGGTTCAGGTTGAGCAACGATCAAAAGTGGTACAGGGAAGGACGCGAGTTGACCGGCTGGGCTTTGATCGATGGCTTGCTGAGCACCTAGCTTGGTAGGGATATGGGGTGTCTGCACGTGAGGTTGGAGAGGCGTGTAAACAGATTTGGGTGTATTGTGTATGGATGTGGGTGTATGTGTGTATATGTACACGTGATAGGTTTTTGAAATAAAAAGGAACTGGAGTTTTATATAGTCCAAACTAGACTAGATGAGACTGGTTTTAGGCCAAAACTTTAGACGGACTTAGTGTCAACTTTTACTTTAGTCAAACAGGAAAACCTTTTATGATTTTTAAACGGTCCAAAAGAAAATGTGACTAGATAAAAGGCTTATTACCACATGTGACATGCAATATTAAGCATGCAAGAGGGAAAAAAATAAAAGGAGGGAGATAGAGAGATATGGGGTTTGGTGTCTATATTTCATGTGACATGAAATAATGGTACCCCCACATAGAGGATGATTTTACAAACAGAGGAAGGGATTATTTTCCTTTTTCATGATACTTTTGGAATAATGGGCATGTTTGAATAAAGGGAGAAATTATAAAGGTGTGTATTCGCCCTTTATTTCATATGGCCACCTTGCATTCAAATAAGTCCATAATTCAACAGAACCATATAAAGGAAAACAAAAGGACACTACTCCACTTAGCCATGCAAGGATGGTCATGTGGGCTCCCATACTACATATTATGAAAATAATATGGGACCATGTATGGAGGCATGTAGCTCAAAGATAAGGATCCATACCTCCTAGTAATGAGCTTGAGTTTAATAACAAAATAAGATGCAAATGCTCACCTTAAAAGGGATGGTAGGATTATAAGGTGGTGGAAGGAAGGTGGTGGAGTCAATAAGAGAGATGCCCTCAACTCAACTTGGGCATTTTAACAATTTATTAAGAACCAAATACAATATCAAGAGGCAACTACATATAATCATGCACATGAGATAAGAACCAAACAATAAAGGGTTTTGTATGATGCTCAAGTGCAAGGGGACATGATGGCATGAGCATGATATGATGATGATGCAACAATTATATGTTGGAAGTGGCCCTTTTTATTATTATGACATGTAGCATTACAGGGGTTAGACAACTGGGATGCGACAAATTACACAAATGGTTCAACAACAAACATTAAAGTAATAAAATGGTTCAACGACTAAAAACTTCACCCATCATACAACTAAAGGATCACTCATCACAATTAGCTTTGATTTTCTTTAGCTTTACTTTGTTCACATCACTTTCCTGGAACATTTCATATATGGTATACTCCAGCTTCTTGTTTTATTCGTTCTGGGCAACTCTTTCGGCCTCCCACTTCTTCTTCTCTTCCTTCTGTGAAAATATTTCTGTCTCCCATTTCTTCTCTTCCAACAGGGCATCTCTTTTAGCCTCTAGCTTCTTTTGTTTTACCTTAAACACATTAGCATAGGATTTTAGAACATTCTTCAGTTCTTATTTTGCATTCTTCAGCACCTCAACTTCATGCTTCAAAGCTTCTATGTGCTTCTGCTCATGCAACTCACTGCTCCTTCTCTCGTATCTCTCAAAAATCCTAACACTATTGCTCTCATTATACATTGACAATATCTTGCGTAGTGCATTATTGAGTGTGTCAGACTCTTCTTTTTCTATCCAAGACTAGAACCCACAGTTCATTACTTACTGCAAAGTAAGCATAACAATTGGGTATAAGCATAACCAACATGATACATGGGTATCAACATAAATAAGATGATAAATGAGTACCTAATTCATTTCTTTATCTGTTAGTGCCAACAGTTTATTTCTTTAACTGTCAGTACATGATTCAAATGTAAGCTAAATAACATGATAAGCTATATGCACTAAATAAAATAGTTTTCGCAGCAACAATTTAACACCAAACTGACTGAGGTAAACTAAACTAATTCAGTGGCTTAAGCTATATGAAATCAAAAAGGATTCATTGGCAGTAACTGATTCAGATACTTAAAAAGGTAAATTAAACTAATTCAGTGGCAGTAATAGATTCAGATACTCAAAAAGGATGAAGTTAAAAAATTGTTACTTACTTTTTCAATATGACACATGTAGAATCTCCTCCGAGTGTTTGTCCATTCGAAGGCTACGAATTTGCAAGGCTCGAGTTTGTGCATATCACAGAGCTCGTCGCAGCCCACGGCTATCCCACACAATGTTGGGTCATCAATCATATTAGGAGCATAGTCGAGATCCGTTAGGTCCTAATTCAACAAGAAATCGACTTTAATCAACCTAATTCAAGGAAAAATCGACAAATCCCAATTTTGAATAAACCCTAATTTGAGAAATTGGGGAGGGACTGGAGCTTACCCCTAGGATGGAGTTGCTCGAAAAAAACCGTCGTGCGATCTAGGCATGGCGACGGCTGCGGCAATGGAGGGGGCATCGCTCGACAATGGCGCTCTGTCGCAGGAGCGTGGTCGATCGGGGAAGAACACAGGTGTGTGGTCAACATTCATGTAGCTTATCTAAGTGGTAGATCCCGCACCTTTTGTTAATGGCTGTGTCAGCCTTCATCTAGAGACGCCACGTTAGCGCTACAGGTGGGCTAGCCTTATCAGTTTTCATGTCAATTTGCGGTCAAGCCAAGTTTAGTGCTATTTGATAAAACTGACTCGAAGTATAGTAGATTTTTACTAATATTTTGGGAGAATAAGAACTTGTATTAATTTAGACAATATTACAATGTTTATATAGAAGAGAGGAGGGGGGGGGGTCGGCCAGCCTAGGATTAGACCCAAACCGACTTAGGCTAGAGTCCTAAGATAACATAAACACAAACTCCAATACCCCCCCCCCCTGCAGTGTCAACATCAGGCGCCAGAATGTTGAGACTAGAGCGTATGTCGATGAAGGACGCAGGATGGAGTCCTTTGGTAAAAATATGTGCAAATTGTGCACTTGTTAGAACATGTAGAACACGAACTTCTCCAAGAGCAACCTTTTCCCGAACAAAGTGAATGTGCATCTCGATGTGCTTGGTATGGCGATGCTGCACGGGATTAGAGGCCATATAGACGGCTGATATGTTGTCGCAGTAGACAATAGTGGCGTGCTTGACGGGGCGCTGGAGTTCCACAAGTAGTTGGCGTATCCAAAATGCTTCATCAACAACATGCACAACCGTCATATATCCCGCTTCAGCCGAAGACCGGGATACTGTAACCTGCCTTTTCGATGACCAAGAAAAAGATTATCACCCAAATAAACACAAAAGCCGGATGTGAATCGTCGAGTGTCTGGACATCCTGCCTAGTCTGCATCAGAATAAACTTTCAAGCTTGTTGGAGAAGATGAGTTCAGTAATAGACCATGATCAAGAGTTCCTTTTAAAGAGCGAACAATCTTTTTGACATGAGAAAGATGAGGTAAACGAGGATCATGCATATAGATACATGCTTGCTGAACATAATAAGATATGTTGGGTCGAGTGAGAGTAGCTATAACATCGCAAAAATAATGAACAAGGTTATCAATTCCAATCATCCAAAATTAGGGTCAACAAAAACTTTTGTTAATCAAAATTAATATGAATGCATGTGTGTATGTGATTATTGTATGAATGCATGAATGGACTTGTGTGATTGTTCTAAAAACCAAGGAATCGTTTAAAGGTGAAAACAACATCATCTAAAAAAATTCCAAGCAGAAACAAATCAAGAGAAATTAAAAAACAAATCAAATAAGCAAATGGTCACTTTTGCCAATCTTGCTCACTAGACCACTTTGAGTGTTTCTAGTCCAAGATTTCAAACATAACCAATTCTATTTCTTTTCACCCCTTGCTAGACCAAGTAAAAGTGAATCAAAGACCACCCTTCAAAATCATACAAACAATTGCAACTTGATTCAAATGCCAATTCAAAATTGAATCTGGTTCATATGTGGAGATCCCCCAATTCTCATAAACCAACAAAACCAATTCCCCTTGACCTTTCCAACTAACCAGAGACTATTGAGTATGTAATTTGTACTCCCACAAAGTTTGAATCAAAAATTCAAATTTGAATCTCCTTCGGCCCTTTCATCAAACACCTTGCAAACATAAAACAAACAAACATCAAACACTATAGTGAGCAGTAATTTTGGCCTAATTTGTTCCCTCTCTGGCTCACAACAGGCTATTAGTAGATAATCTAGCTTAGTTAACAAGCTCTAGCACCACTGTGAGCTTGCCATTGCCATCAATGGTGACCATGACGAGCTCAACTTTCCATCCCTCAGTCGACAACAAGCTACAAGCAGCACCAAGCCTAGCCTCCTTGTCTGGGACACTGACCACCGTCCACTTCCACCCCCTGTCCAACGCAAATGAGCAACAAGCCACTGGACCACCCTAGAATCGCCACGCCCTATGCCTTTGCGCCCTGTCGAGAGCGCGCCAGCACGCCGCACGCGACACACGCCCACAGACCGCGCTCTGCCCTCACCGCATGAAAGCGTGATCACCACCGTCCCAGGAGACCGCCAGACACCCCCGTTCGCCGCCACGCGACCTGTAGCCGTGGTGCGCCATTAAACTGCTCGTCGGACCCGTTCAGAGCACCGCAATATTCCGACCATCTCGCACCACCCCACGCCACGTAACCATGCCGTTGAGCTTCGCCACGGAGCACAACACCGCCCCATACCATCGCCCATTCCTTTAGCTCGACGTGTCGACGACACCGATGAGGTCAGCCCGCGCCCTTCGGTCCCGTCGCTGCACTATAAATAGAGGCCACCCCCGTTCGAATTCAGCACACCATCTCACTCCCAGAGCAAGGCGAGCAGAACATCGCCAAAATTTGTCCGAAGTCTGTAGCGGAGGAGGAAGAAAGGAGCCAGCGATTGGAGCCGCCCCAGGAGGTGCTACCGGTACCAGGAGGTTCCCCGTCATCTACTTCGTCGTTCGCCCCTGTCGCTGACCCTCGCCTGAGCCCCGGTGAGCCCCCGTAGACCCCCACTGGCCGCGCTAGGGTTCTGTATCGCCGAAGTTGCCCGACAGAGATGATAGGTCGTGGCCCTTCGATTAGAGTTTGATCGTGCGGTAAAGGTCACCCCGTACCCCTTTGCACCCCCTGTCTCGCTGACTGGTGGGGTCATCCACTTAAACCCACCCGCGCGTGCACTGTGTATCATGGGCCGGCCCAATTAACATCCCGCGCAACCCAGTTAGTTTGAATTTATATTTTCCAATTTAGTTTCAAACCTAGTTCTATACCTAGATTCAAAAATCAACCCAGGTCGATTCACTGACCCAAAATGTTTGAGTTGGAGAATATTAAATCTTAAGTAGTTTTTCAATGAGTAGAAATTACTTTTCCAAAAATAAAATAAATAAGACATGTACTTTGATGATTGTAATGTTTGTGATGATGATAGATCATCTAGTGAAAACCTTGGTGTGATAAATAGAAGTAATTAAGTATTGTTTGGTGATTGTGTACCTTGTATTTATAGATGCTAGTACCGACCAAGGATACGAGGAGGAAGGAGAATACTACGAGGAAGAAGCCGAGGAGAACTTCAACCACTGCTCTACACAAGGCAAGCTACCAACTAATCATGTTTCACCATGCAAGCTATCTTAGCAAGCTTACCTGCTGTCTTGGCAAGCTTCACCAAACAAGTGACTTTGCAAGTTAACCCTTGCATGATAATTATGTAAACTAGATGCCTTAGGCATACATGATTATAACCCTTTGATTATACCCAATCCTAGTTTTATTTGCAAGCTTAGTTATTTTATTTCTTTATCAATGCTCTTTAGTTTGGTTTACTTAGTGACTTGTAGATTTTAGAAAGATATTTGAAGGTAGCATAAAGAGCATAAAACTCGACCTAAGTTAGATAAATCTTGATGTCATCCTGAGGCATGAGATTGAACTTAGATCATTTACCCTTGTTCACCACCCCTCATTAGTGTTTATCCCCACTTGTAGATGCTAGTGCTAAGCATAAAACTTGATCACTTTAGATGGGGATACTTGGTGAAAATGGTTATGAAAACCTTAGAATGATGAGTCATTCTACTCAAATGTTTTGCCATGTGTTCTTGAACACCAGATGATTTTGATGATGAAACTGTTAAGGCATGAGCCTTATCCCTTTATAAACTGATGGTCGTATGGATGCGATACCATTCCAATTTTATCGTACAACCACAATACCCGAAATTTGGGTAGGGCTTGATTTGAAGTTTATATACTTTAGTATGGGTTCCCTTGCGACCAAGGGTTGAGCTGAGGCTACCTTGTGAAGGTTGTCCACCAGTGCAGTTCCCAAGATGACAGATGGTCATGGTTGGGAGGCGAAACTCACAGGAGAGGTGCCTATACTAGGGCGTGTAATTGAAAGGTTAGGATTGATTATCGCATACTGAGTGTGGTGAATTGAGGATTGTTCCTAACGGATGTATCGAATATTGTGGTGAACGTGTACCACCTCTGCAGAGTGTCAAACTATTCGAATAGTCGCGTCCGTGGTTATGGGCAGTTGGAGTGGCCATACTATTCCATTGTCAGATGTTTTCAAAATGACTTATAAAATGATCTGTGACTTGACTTGACCACAACAGCGTTGTGAAATGAAATTCAAGTCCCACTTAGGTGTTATAAAACTTTCAACTAGCTTTTCTTGCTTCTGAACTCACTAGAGATAAATCTAGCTTTTTGCAAAACAACCTAGAACCTAGTACTCCCCACTCAAAAACCACTTCACTTGTTAGTATTAGTTTGCGAGTACTTAAAGAGTACTCATGACTTTGTCCCTGGCTATTCCCGTGGCTAGACTAAGAAGAGGACTATCAGGAGGAAGGACCGCAGGAAGGTTACGACAACTAGGATCATCTCCCATCGTCAGCATTGCATGTGACCATGAAGATGGAGCTTCGCCCATGCTACCGTTATCATTACGTTATTCCGCTGCTTGAATTGTATTAAGACTGGATCATGAGGTCCCTATTTGTTATAAGACCTTATGTATGGTTTGTAATGGATGATGTACTGTGATATCCAATCTATGTCTCGCAAAAATGGTAATCCTGGGATTATGATGTATGGCATAACAGGCATCTGGGATTAAAAATCCGGGTGTTGACAAGTTGGTATCAGAGCCATCCTGACCATAGGAGACCCTAGTTTAGAATGGACGTTTGAAGAAAAGAATTAGTTTCAAAAACCAAGGAAGTGAGTATTTATGAAACCTTATTCTCATTCTTATCACTTAGATTATTTCATGAAAAATCATGTTCCTCAAGAATTTTGCAAACTTACATAAAATTTGACACACTTGATCACTCTACTAACTTACTCATCCTATATTCTTATAGATGGACGTGAAGTATAGAAAGCTCTATAAGTTGGGGAATGGAGGAGAACTCATCTTTGAGCGTGACTTGGACCAGCTTTCATAAATGCTGGAGCGTCCACACCCCGAGTTCTTCGGAGCTCAGCTCAACGATCAGGAAGGATAGGAATTGCAATGGCTGGTTGTCGCAACTCTCCAAGGAAAGATTGAAGCCCCTACCTTAAAGGGATTTCAGTTCACCTTGAGAGAAAACAACTAGCTCGATGGACTTGCCAAGTCCATGCAGGAAGCTCTTGCCCGTTTGTGTGGGCAGAGTATCAATCAGATCAAGGGTACCCGCTTTGAGTTCTATCCAATGCGTGATTGTATGGGACAGCCACTAGAGGCCCCATATCACCATGAGCTGAAGACTCAACTGGACCACCTCAGCTTCATGATGTATGACCGACAGAAGGAATTAGACAATGCCCGCTCCTATGCCAACCACAAGTACGCCATCGCCGCCAAGAAGGATCAGACCATGGCCATTCTAGTGAAGGATCGCCAGTCTCATCGCCGTCAGCTCGACAAGAAGGAGCGTATAATTTCCTGTCTTCGTCACCGGATCACCGACTTGGAGGAGACTATCCACGCGAGAGACATGCAGCTTGAGGAGAGGGATAATGCAGGGGAAGACCTTCGTGGAGACCCTTACTCCTATCTCAGTGACAATGATGACTTTCTAGAGGATCAGGCCATGGACTTCTTCACCGATGAGGATGACTTTGCCTTCATTGATGATGATTATGAAGATGAAGCCACCGATTCCGAGGAGTAGTAGCACTTGAGCACTAGCGTTAGTGAGTTGTATCCGGTCCAACTGAATCGTAGTTTCCCAGAATGGTTCTTAAAACCATCTGTTTTCTTTGTTGTGGTGTGTGTTTGTATTGTGTGCTATGAATGAATGAATGAAAAGCAAGTGGCTAGAAAAATCTGAGTCAAACTTCAAAAACTTTTCCCAAAACAAAAATCCTGGACCTTAGAAATTTCCCTCTTTTCTCATGATCTACCTCAATCTTCAGATGCCTCGCGGAGGAAGCAGTTCATCCCCGGATCCGATGTTGCAAATCTTGCAAATGTTGGTTTCGGACCGCGAAGCTGAGAGAGCCGGACGTCAAGCCAACTTAGCCACCCTTCAGCACATCGCTTAGATGGCCAACAACAATCAAGGCCATGGAAATCAGGACAACCATGGATCAAATCTCAAGAATTTCTAGAACACTAACCCACCCATTTTCACTAAGTCTGAAGATCCCGAAGATGTAGTTGATTGGATGCAAACCATCGAGAACAACCTAGAAGTTGCAGGAGTAGAGGCCAACGAGAAGGTACTGTTCGCCACCCACTACCTGGCCGGAGATGCAAGAGCATGGTGGAACAACGTTTATGCCATGAATGGAGGTCAAATATGACTTGGGAAGAGTTCAAAAGCAAGCTCGGCAGAACCCATGTGCCACCGGGTTTGATCAATAGGATGAGAGATGAATTCAGAGAACTAAAGAAAGGAAGGATGACCGTAGTTGAGTACCGTGACAAATTTTTGTCATTAGCTAGGTATGCACCGGATGAGATTGACACTGAAGCCAAGAAAAAGGAGATATTCTTGACTGGTCTGCATGATGAGATGCAGACAGTGTTAGTAAACATTCCGTTTGCTGATATTGAAGCCTTAGTGGATTCCGCCATTCAGATGGAAGGCAAGATCAACCAAGTCAATGAGAACCGCAAGCGTCGCATGATGCATCAACCAGGAACACATCATACCCCAAAGTATTGCCCCAACCCATCTCCAGGATTTTCCCCAAGAACCAATAGACCCCCGATGAACCGTACGACCTATACCAACTGTGGAAACCCAAGGCCCGGAGGAAACCATAACAACCCCGGCAACCCCAGCAATTTCAACCGTGCCCCGCCCAAGTTCAACAACAACAACAATGTCGCCACCAACACCAACACTGCCCCAAGGACTGGAAGCAATGGTGTGCCTGTTGCAGCAAAGGACAAGTCGCAAGTGACTTGTTATGAATGTGGAACCAAGGGTCACTATTCCAATGAGTGTCCCAAGAAGATTGCCGCAGCCCCCAATGCAAATGCCCCAGCTCAGCAGCAGCGTCGTGTTCGGCCTAGAAGAAGGTTTTCCCTAGGAAATTCGCTCAACCGCAATGGCCGTCTCTTTCTCATGCATGCTGAGGAAGCCCAAGAAGTGCCAGATATCGTACTGGGTATGTTTTCTGTTAACTCAGTACTTGCAAGAGTGTTGTTTGATTCTGGAGCATCACACTCATTTGTTACTGAAGAATTTGCATGCACTAGTAAGATTCAACCCACCAAATTGAAGAATGTTATGATAGTTCAAATACCTGGTTCAACCACCAAAGCTAGACAAATTTGCAAGAACGTGCCTATCCGAATCCATGGCATAGATTTTTATGCTAATATAATAGTACTCCGAACTAAAGGTTTGGAAGTAATACTAGGAATGGATTGGATGTCGAAACATAAAGGATTAATCAACTATGCTAAGAAAGCCATAACCATGACCAGTACATCTGGAATATCAGTCGAGCATGTATCTGAAACCTTGCCCCATCAATTCAAGTGCAACAAGAGTCTAGCTCAGCCAACCATTGACCAAGTCAGAGTAGTCTGTGAATACCCCGATGTATTTCTAGATGTTTTGCCCGGTATGCCCCCAGATCGGGATATCGAGTTTATCATCGAACTAATCCCTGGAACCGGACCCATAGCCTAGAGACCATATAGTATGAACCCGTCTGAATTACTGGAGCTAAAGAAGCAACTGGATGCTATGCTGGAGATAGGATTGATTCAACCAAGTGCGTCGCCATGGAGATCACCTGTTTTATTTGTGGATAAGAAAGATGGAGGTAACCATTTGTGTACGGATTATCAGAAGTTGAATGATGTCACCATCAAGAACAAGTACCCCTGCCAAAGATAGAAGACATGTTTAACCAGTTGACCGGTGCCAAAGTGTTTTCGAAGATTGATCTTAGAACTGGCTATCATCAACTCAAGATTCGCCCAGAGGATATTCCAAAGACTGCCTTTACCACCAATATGGATTATACGGGTATACTGTCATGTCTTTTGGATTAACCAATGCCCCCTCTTATTTCATGAACCTCATGAATAAGATTTTTATGGACTTCCTGGATAAGTTTGTCGTTGATTCATCGATGACATTCTGATCTATTCCAAATCAGAAGAAGAACATGAGCTACACCTGAGGACCATCCTTGGAACCCTTAGGGAGCATCAGTTGTATGCCAAGTTTAGCAAATGTGAATTCTGGTTACAGGAGGTAGGATTCCTCGGACATATCGTATCAGCCGGAGGAATTGCTGTTGGCCCTGCGAAGGTTAAGGATGTTGAAGATTGGCAAGCCCCAACCACTCAAACCCAAGTTCGTGCATTTCTCGGATTAGCGGGATATTACCGCAAGTTCGTAGAAGGATTCTCGAGTATCGCGAGACCCATGACCCAATTGTTGAAGAAAGATAAGAAGTTTGAATGGACGGACAAGTGTGAAGCGAGTTTTCAAGAACTCAAGAGGAGATTGATTTCAGCCCAATCTTGATCATGCCAGATATCACAAAGCCTTTTGATGTGTATTGTGACGCATCCAAGATCGGTCTCGGATGTGTGTTAATGCAAGAAGGCAAAGTTATATCTTATCTGTCCCGACAACTGAAGCAGCATGAAAGGAACTATCCTACCCATGACCTTGAACCAGCAGTTGTAGTTTTAGCCCTGAAGACATGGAGGCATTACCTTATGGGTAATCGTTGTGAGATTTATTCAGATCACAAAATGCTGAAGTATATATTCACTCAAAAGGACCTGGATATGAGGTAGAGAAGATGGATAGAGCTAATCAAGGACTATGATCTGGACATTCACTATCACCCCGGTAAAGCCAATGTGGTAGCAGATTGCCATGCCGCTTGAATTCCATGATTCTGAAGGAGCAACCAAGTTTGCACAAGGAGATGGAAGATTTCAGAATGGAGTTAGTAAGTGAAGGATTTTTGGCTCGCATATAACTTCAACCCACTTTGATCAGTCAGATCAAGGAGGCACAGAAAGGAAATGCTAGTATCGTCGGAATTAAATGTCGCATCGGTACAAGCAAAGTACCCAGGTTCACCGAGGATGAAGAAGGAGTTCTGTGGTACAAAGGACGTCTCTGTGTACCAGCAGATTCAGAGTTGAAAGAAACTATTTTGAAAGAGGCCCATGATACTCTCTATTCTATCCACCCCGAAGGAACGAAGATGTATCAGGATTTAAAGGAGCAATTTTGGTGGCATAAGATGAAGAGAGAAATCGAAAGCTATGTCGCCAAATGTGATATTTGTCAGAGAGTCAAGGAGGGACATCAGAGACCCGCATGACTGTTGCAACCACTGCAGATTCTGGAATGGAAATGGGATTCAGTTGGAATGGACTTTATCACTGGATTGCCTACTTCTAGTAGGGGAAATGACTCTATTTGGGTCATAGTTGATAGATTGTCCAAAGTCGCTCATTTCTTACCAGTCAAGACCACCTACCAGAGCTCGAAACTAGCGGAGTTGTACATCGCTAGAATCGTCAGTTTGCACGAAGTACCCAAGAACATCATATCAGATCGAGGAACTCAGTTTACCTCGAGATTTTGGAAGAAAGTCCAGGAAGGATTGGGAACCTGACTAGATTTCAGCACATCTTATCACCCTCAGACAGATGGACAAACGGAGCGTGTAAATGAAATACTCGAAGATATGTTGAGAGCCTGTGTGCTAGAGTATGGATATAAATGGGAAGTTCGTCTGCCATTCGCAGAATTTTCTTACAACAACAGTTATCAAGCTAGTTTGCAAATGTCCCCATTTGAATTCATGTATGGACGGAAGTGTTGTACCCCTTTGAATTGGTCGGAAGTAGGAGAAAGTCAGATATTCGGACCCGACATTCTACGAGAAGCAGAAGAGAAAGTTCACAAGATCCGTAAGCACCTCAAGGCCACCCAGTCCAGACAGAAGAGTTATGCCGAAAAAAGACGTCGTGACCTCGCTTTCAATATCGGAGATTTTGTGTATCTCAAAGTGTCGCCTTTGAAGGGAATGCAACGTCTCCATCTCAAAGGAAAGTTAGCCCCCAGATATATCGGACCCTTCAAGATTCTGAATCATCAAGGAGAAGTATCGTATCAACGAGAACTGTCAGAGGAGATGTCAGCAGTGCATAATGTGTTCCATATATCGTTGCTTCGCAAATGTCTAGAGGTCCCAGAGAAGACCGAAGTTTTCAAGAACATTGATCACCAAACCATAGATATCAACGATGACCTGACGTATCCCAAAGTACCCATCCGTATTTTGGAGGAAGCTTTCAGGACCACCAAGACCCAAAGAATCAAGTTTCTCAAGATTCAATGGAGTAACCACACTGAAGAAGAAGCTACCTGGGAAAGAGAAGATCACATCAAGACGGAGTTTCCCGATCTTTTTAGGTCCTAGTTTTCTTTTTCTTCTTTCTCAAATCTAGGGACGAGATTTTGTTTAAGGAGGGAAGGTTTGTAACATCCCAAAAATATTGAACAAGGTTATAAATTCCAATCATCCAAAATTAGGGTTAACAAAAACTTTTGTTAATCAAAATCAATATGAATGCATGTGTGTATGTGATGATTGTATGAATGCATGAATTGACTTGTGTGATTGTTCTAAAAAGCAAGGAACGGTTTAAATGTGAAAACAACATCATCTAAAACATTTCCAAGCAGAAATAAATCAAGAGAAATTGAAAAATAAATCAAATAAGCAAATGGTCACTTTTGCCAATCTTGCTCACTAGACCACTTTGAGTGTTTCTAGTCCAAGATTTCAAACAGAACCAATTCTATTTCTTTTAACCCCTTGCTAGACCAAGTAAAAGTGAATCAAAGCCCACCTTCAAACTCATAGAAACAATTGGCAACTTGATTCAAATGACAATTAAAAATTGAATCTGGTTCATATGTGGAGATCACCCAATTCTCAAAAACAAACCAAACCAATTCCCCTTGACCTTTCCAACTAACCAGAGACTACTGAGTATGTAACTAGTACAACCACAAAGTTTGAATCAAAAATTCAAATTTGAATCTATTTCGTCCATTTCGTCCATTTCATCAAACACCTTGCAAACACAAAACAAACAAACATCAAACACTATAGTGAGCAGTGATTTTGGCCTAAATTGTCCTCTCTGTAGCTCACAACAGGCTATTAGTAGACCATCTAGCTTAGTTAACAAGCTCTAGCACCATTGTGATCTTGCCATTGCCATCAATGGTGACCATGTCGAGCTCAACTTGCCATCCCTCAGTCGACAGCGAGCTACAAGCAGCACCAAGCCTAGCCACCTTGTCTGGGACACTGACCACCGTCCCATCGCCACCCCCTGTCCAACGCCAATGAGCAGCAAGCCATTGGACCACCCTAGAATCGCCGCGCCCTATGCGTCTGCGCCATGCCGAGAGCGCGCCAGCGCGCCGCACGCGACACACTCCCACAGACCGCGCTCTGCCCTCACCGTGTGCAAGCGTGATCACCACCGTCCCAGGAGACCGCTAGACACCCCCGTTCGCCGCCACGCGACCCATAGCCGCGGTGCACCATTAAACTGCCCGTCGGACCCGCTTAGAGCACCGTAGTGTTCTGACCGTCTCGCACCGCCCCACGCCACGTAACCATGCCGTTGAGCTTCGCCACGGAGCACATCACCGCCCCTACCGTCGCCCATGCCTTTAGCTTGCTGTGTCGATGACACCGACGAGCTCAGCCCGTGCCCTTCGGTCCCCTCGTTGCACTATAAATAGAGGCCACTCCTGTTCGAATTCAGCACACCATCTCACTCCCCTCTCTCTCAGAACCACCCCCACTCATTCCCGGAGCAAGGTGAGCACCACATCACCGGAATTTTGCCGGAGTCTGCCATGGAGGAGGAATAAAGGAGCCAGCGATTGGAGCTGCCCTAGGACGAGCTGCCGGTACCAGGAGGTTCGCCGTCATTGACTTCGTTGTTCGCCTCATTCGCCGACCCTCGCCTGAGCCCCGGTGATCCCCGTAGACCCCCACTAGCCGCGCTAGGGTTCTGTCTCGCCGGAGTTGCCCGACGGAGACGATAGGTCGTGGCCGTTCGATTATAGTTTGATCGTGCGGTCTAGATCACCCCGTACCCCTTCGCACCCCTATCTCGCTGACTGGCGGGGTCATCCACTTAAACCCACCCGCGCGTGCGCTGTGCACTGGGGGCCGAACCAATTAATATCCTGTGCAACCCAATTAGTTTGAATTTAGATTTTCCAATTTAGTTTCAAACCTAGTTCTGTACCTAGATTCAAAAATCAACCCAGGTCGATTCACTGACCCAAAATGCATGAAACCAATTTTTTAGAAAGGTACTGGAATTCTTAATCCAAGCCCGTTGGATTCAAATAAATTAGATTTGTAGATCACCTATAGTAAAAATAACAAGGTAGAAGCTTTTCTGCATTCAAACATTTTTCAAAATTCAACCAAAAGGGCTTTTAAGTTGATTCCAACTCTCAAAAATCACATTTAACAAGACCTTTCAGAATATATAAAAATATCTAGGTTTACTTGCAGAAATAATGGACAAGTAAAAAAAGAAGGCCTCATAGGCATTTCTACCCACCTTAATTAATCAAAATAAAAGGTTAAACCTTATTAAATTGTGACACCACCTTAAATCACATTCCCATGTTCTGAAATATGTGGTGATGACATGTGTCAACATGATCCCATGTTTGAGTTGGAGAATATTAAATCTTAAGTAGTTTTTCAATGATTGGAAATTATTTTTCCAAAAATAAAATAAAGAAAACATGTACTTTGATGATTGTAATGTTTGTGATGATGATAGAGCATCTAGTGAAAACCTTGGTGTGATAAATAGAAGTAATTAAGTATTGTTTGGTGATTGTGTACCTCGTATTTATAGACACTAGTACTGACCAAGGATACGAGGAGGAAGGAGAATACTACGAGGAAGAAGCCGAGGAGAACTTCAACCACTACTCTGCACAAGGCAAGCTACCAACTAATCAAGTTTCACCATGCAAGCTATCTTAGCAAGCTTACCTATTGACTTCGCAAGCTTCACCAAACAATTGAGTTTGCAATTTAACCCTTGCATGATAATTATGCAAACTAGATGCCTTAGGCATATGTGATTATACCCAATCCTAGTTTTATTTGCAAGCTTAGTTATTTATTTATTTATCAAAGCTCTTTAGTTTGGTTTACTTAGTGACTTGTAGGTTTTAGAAAGATATATGACGGGAGCATAAAGAGCATAAAACTCGACCTAAGTTAGATAAATCTTGATGTCATCCTGAGGCATGAGAATGAACTTAGATTATTTACCCTTGTCCAGCACCCCTCATTAATGTTTACCCCCACTTGTAGATGCTAGTGCTAAGCATAAAAATTGATCACTTTAGATGGGAATACTTGGTGGAAATGGTTATAAAAACCTTAGAATGATGAGTCATTCTGCTGAAATGTTTTTCCATGTGTTCTTGAACACCAGATGATTTTGATGATGAAACTGTTAAGGCATGAGCCTTATCCCTTTAGAAAACTGATGGTTGTATGGATGCGATACCATTCCAATTTTACCGTACAACCACAATACCCGAAATTTCGGTAGGGCTTGACTGGAAGTTTATATACCTCAGTATGGGTTCCCTTGCGGCCAAGGTTTGAGCTGAGGCTACCTTGTGAAGATTATCCACCAATATAGTTCCCAAGATGACAGATGGTCATGGTTGGGAGGCCAAACTCACAGGAGAGGTGCATATACTAGGGCGTGTAATTGAATGGTTAGGAATGATTATCCACATACTGAGTATGGTGAATTCAGGATTGTTCCTAATGGATGTATCGAATATTGTGGTGAAAGTGTACGACCTCTGTAGAGTGTCAAAATATTCGAATAGCCGTGTCCGCGGTTATGGACAGTTGCAGTGGCCATACTGTTCCATCGTCAGATGTTTTCAAAATGACTTATGAAATGATTCGTGACTTGACTTGATCACAACAAGGTTGTGAAATGAAATTCAAGTCCCATTAGGTGTTATAAAATTTTCAACTAGATTTTCTTTCTTCTGAACTCAGTAGAGATAAATCTAGATTTTTGCAAAACAACCTAGAGCCTAGTAATCCCCACTCAAAAACCACTTCACTTGTTAGTATTAGTTTGCGATTACTTAAAGAGTACTCATGGCTTTGTCCCTGGCTATTCCCATGGCTAGACTATGAAGAGCACTATCAGGAGGAAGGACCACAGGAAGGTTACGACAACTAGGATCATCTCCCATCGTCAGCATTGCCTGTGACCATGAAGATGGATCTTCGCCTTCGCTACCGTTATCATTACGTTATTCCGCTGCTTGAATTGTATTAAGACTGGATCATGAGATCTCTATTTGTTATAAGACCTTATGTATGGTTTGTAATGGATGATGTACTGTGATATCCAATCTGTTATGTCTCGCAAAAATGGTAATCCTAGGATTGCGATGTATGGCATAACATGCATCTGGGATTAAAAATCCAGGTGTTGACAGTAGCATATTCTAAAGCACCAGTGATACTACCATTTAATGTTGGATCTGGAACATGATCACCGTCAGCCGAAAGTTTGGTGCCAACATCAGCCGGTGTACGACAGGTTTTACAGTGAATCATGCCAGCTCGGTTCAAGATAGCAATAATATATTGTTGTTGAGAAAGAAAAAGAATAGAAGATGTTCTAGTGGCGGTGGCACAAAGAAAATGATGAAGTGATCCTAAATCAGTCATAGAAAACTCTTTATTAAGAAGAGTGATGATATATTGAAGAAAAGAATTAGAAGAAGTTGTAAGAACAATATCATCTACATATAAAAGAAGATATGCCGTATGAGAGGAAGATTGGAAAATAAAGAGAGATGTGTCAGATTTGAAAGGGATAAAACCAATAGTTTGAATGAATGTAGAAAATCATCGTAACCAGGCCCGAGGAGATTGTTTAAGACCATAGAGAGATTTCTTTAGAAGACAAACAATATTTGGATTAGAGGGATCTTCAAATCCAGATGGTTGCTGACAATAAACAGTTTTATTCAAAGTACCATTAAGAAAACCATTTTTTACATCAAGTTGGTGGATAGGCCAGGATGAAGAAACTTCAAGACTGAGGATGATGCGAATAGTGCTTGGCTTGATAATTAGGGAGAAGGTTTCATCATACTCAATTCCTTGTTGTTGAGAAAAACCTCTACAAACCCAACGGGCCTTGTAGCGAGCCAAAGACCCATCAGAGTTATACTTATGACGAAACAACCACTTCCCCGAGACAATATTGGCGTCAGATGGTTTAGGAACAAGAGTCCATGTATTATTTTGAATAAGAGCATTGAATTCATATTTCATGGCAGAGTGCCATAATGGATCAAGAAGAGCACGTTTGTAGGAGCTTGTGATAGGTGAGATCGATGGAGTAGCTGAAAGATTGAGAAAACATCAGGGAATATGGAAACCCTTTTTGCCACGAGTACACATGAAATGATCATTGGTGGGAATAGGTATGGGAACGACATTAGTAGGAAGTGGATTAGTTTCCAAAGAAGAAGGTGTGGTTGACGCGGGAGAGACCGAACTAGAGGACGTGCAGACAGGAGAGTCTACCGCGACAGGGAAGGTGACATGGCAGGATGCTGCGGGCTCTCGGCAAGAGGTGGTGCTGCCGCAGTAGAGGGCTCGGCAGCCACGGCGGGGGTGACAGTTGGCACTAAAAAATGACGCGCCATAGGGGCAGGAGATGGTGTCATAGGTTTATGGATCAGAGGGGACTGAACGATCGAAAAGGGGAAAGTATTTTCATCGAAGGTGACATGACGAGATATAAGAACCCGACCGGAGGAAGGATCAAAACATCGTGATCCTTTGTGATCATTGGATGGACCTAAGTATATGCATGGCAAAGATCTTGGAGCTAGTTTATGGGCGGCGGTAGAGGATGTGTTAGGAAAGCATAGACAGCCAAAAACACGAAAATCAGAATAATCGGGGTGAGATAGAAAGAGAGAATAAAGAGGACATGTTTTAGTTGGTCGGATGTTTAAAAGATATGTGGCTGTCCGTAGAGCTTCGGCCCAAAAATCAATTTGAGTTCACGGACAATATCATGTGGGTCTGAATTCTCAAACCTTTTCTGAAGCTCCGATTCCAAACCATACAAGATAGCACACTGAACTGTGGAGTACTGATTCTTCCGAGCGAGGTAAACGTTCTTTACTTCATCGGTAGCATCAGCTGCAGGCGGGTCACCCAGCGGTGCATCCAGCACATAGGTCAAATTACCAGCATTGAGGACAAAACTCAAATTGCGGAACCAATCCACGAAGTTGCTTCCATTGTTTTTCAACTTTTCTTTCTCTAGGAACGCATTAAAATTGATGGTAGGGGCCGCCATTGATCTACAACATATTTGCAATAGTTTAGACTAAGTTTATGACAAATTGAGTTCTAATTAATAGTTAAATTAATCTAGGTGAACTCCCACTCAAAACAATATCCCTCACATTGTTTTAGTGATCACACGAACCAAATCCACCACATCAACACCGATCATCACGAGAGTTGATGTAGCTTTAATGGCGAACAATCGACATGTTCATCATATCTACTATATGATTCATGCTTTACCTTTCGGTGATCCGTATTCCGAGACCATGTCTGTACATGCTAGGCTCGTCAACATCAAACCTTAGCTTCCGCATGAGCAAATCTGGCTTGCTCACATTGTATACACTTGCAGAATCTATCACACCCGATCATCACGTGGTGCTTCGAAACAACAAGCTTTAGCAACGGCGCTTACTAAGGGTGAACACTTTAGAACTTGAAATTCATGTGCATGAGGGATCATCTTATAATGCTACCGTCGTTAACTAAGCAATACAAGATGCATAAAGGATTAACATCACATGCAATTCATAATATGTGATATGATATGGCCTTTCTTCTTTGTGCTTCCAATCTCCATCTTCAAGCACGAACATGATCTCCATCATCACCGGCATTGCATCAAGGTCAATGATGCCGCTCCATGGTTGTCGTCCACCAGCTTCAACTATTACAACTACTTTGAATAGACACGCGGGTCTTAACATAAAATAAAACATCCATATGGCTCCTCCCGGTTGTCAACTTACAATAAGGGACATTGCATACATCAAATATAATCACAATCATGGCCATATCACATCACAGCACACCCCTGGAAAACAAAGTTAGACGCCTCTAATTTATTTGCATGTTTTACGTGGTTTGGGGCTTTCTATGTCGATCTAACTTACGAACAAGAACCACAAAGTTGATGTTTGAACTATCAAGTGCCCGTTGTAAATTGGATCTATACTATAATGGGAGAGATAGACACCCGCAAAGACACTTATGCAATACAAGTTGCATGTTGAGCATGGAGCAAGTCTCATGAACGATGTCATGTAAGGTTAGCCCGGGCCGCTTCATCCCATCATACCGCAAGATGCAAAGTACACAAGAAGCAATTGATAATAAAAGCACCACCGCCCATAATGACCATTGTGTTCTACTCGTGCAACAGATCTACATATAGACACAACTCTGATACCACTGTAGGGGTTCGTAGCATGGAAAAACAAAATTTTCTACCGCATACAAACAAACAAGCCAAGATCTATCTACTAGATTGTAGCAACTACTCGATAGAATAACTCACCCTCGAAGATTCCAAAGTGTTTAACGAGAGCGGATTCTCGTGGGTGATGTAGTCGTACTCTTCCCGATCTCAAGATCGCGTAGATGATCCTTCCGGTGCTGCGTTAAAGCGCTTCCTTGATCGGTCACACGCTCGTTGATTTCGAAGAGCTTCCTCTCCCTTGTTCCAGCAGGCAGCGGAGGTTGTAGCACTCTCCTCGCGATTCCGACAGCACAACGACGCGGTACCGGAAGTAGAGGGGAGATCTCGCAGGGCTTCGCCTTAAGCCGGAGCGAGTATAGTGGACTATGAGAGAGCCTCGGTGATCTAGGGTTTAGACACACCAAGTAGATGGAGCTAGGCCGGCGGCTAGGGCAAGTAGAAGCCCCAACTCAGCGGCTTGGGAGAAACCCTAGGGCGGCGGCTATGGTGGGCGGCGGCGGCGGCTAGGGTTAGGGTTTAGAGGGGCAAGGTGTAGATCTAGGAGGGGCAGCCCTGCCCCTCCTTATATAGGTGGGAGGGCGCGGCCAAGGGGAGGGGAGTCTCTCCCCAACTCGACCTCCTTGGCCGGCGGTGGAGGGAGAGGGACTTCCTCCCCAAGTAGGTTTCCTACTCTCCCTCCACCAAACAAAATAGCCGTTTGACTTTTCAAATTGGCGTTTGACTTTTCAAACTAGGATTTGATTTATCCCTTTATTTTGTTCAACGATGACACCTAGTACATGATGCAACTATTCCAACTTGTTATGACACATTCATGTACCCTTACCCTCCGGAGTGCCGGACATTCCGGAACCTTCTAGAACATTCCCGATGAAAACACCGGAACCATTCTCCAACCCCGAAACAGGACTTTCCTTATATGAATCTTATTCTCCGGACCATTCCGGATCTCCTCGTGATATCCCGGATCCCATCCGAGACTCCAAACAACATTCGGTCTCTTACTCATCATTCCATAACTACTCAACAACGTCGAATCCTTAAGTGTGTCTCCCTACGGTTCGTGAATTATGCGGACATGATCGAGACACTTCTCCGAACAATAACCAATAGAGGAATCTGGAAATTCATATGGCTCCCACATATTTCTACGATTACTTTGCGATCGAATGAACCACTTACATACGATACCAATTTCCCTTTGTCTCACGATAGTTTACTTATTCGAGGTTTTGATCGTCGGTATCTCTGCATACCTAGTTCAACCTCGTTACTGATAAGTAATATTTTCTCGTTCCCGTGATATGTGATCCCTTGTGAGCCAGTCACATGCTTGCAAGATAATTGGATGACATTCCACCGAGAGGGCCCAGAGTATATCTCTCTGTCATATGGATGGACAAATCCCACTCTTGATCCATGTGTCTCAACCAATACTTTCCGAACACTCAATGCCACCTTTATAGCCACCTAGTTACGGTGTGGTGTTTGATGTCATCAAAGCATCCTTCCGGTGATGGTGATAAGCATGATCTCATGGTCGAAGGAATTAGGTTACTATGTATCAGAAAGCATATAGCAATTTGAACTATTAAAATGACTTGATCTTTATGCTACGCTTATCTATAGGAGTATGTCCATCATATCATTCTCCTAACGATATGATCTTGTTGTTAATAACATCTTAATGTTCATGATAGGGAAACCACAATCATTTCAACAAGCTAGTATTATAAAGAGGCTTTACAAGGGACTCTAATTTAGTTTACAAATCACACAAGTATTAATGTTTCCTTGTTAATACTATTATAGCATGAATGTAAACATTTATCATAAACACAAAGATATAATAATAACTACATTTATTATTGCCTCTAGGGCATATCTCCAACATTTTAATCCAAGGTGGTGTCATAGGTTTATGGATCAGAGGGGACTGAACGATCGAAAAGGGGAAAGTATTTTCATCGAAGGTGACATGACGAGATATAAGAACCCGGCCGGAGGAAGGATCAAAACATCGTGATCCTTTGTGATCATTGGATGGACCTAAGTATATGCATGGCAAAGATCTTGGAGCTAGTTTATGGGCGGCGGTAGAGGATGTGTTAGGAAAACATAGACAGCCAAAAACACGAAAATCAGAATAATCGGGGTGAGATAGAAAGAGAGAATAAAGAGGACATGTTTTAGTTGGTCAGATGTTTAAAAGATATGTGGCTGTCCGTAGAGCTTCGGCCCAAAAATCAATTTGAGTTCACGGACAATATCATGTGCGTCTGAATTCTCAAACCTTTTCTGAAGCTCCGATTCCAAACCATACAAGATAGCACACTGAACTGTGGAGTACTGATTCTTCCGAGCGAGATAAACGTTCTTTACTTCATCGGTAGCATCACCGCAAAGGGTCACCAATGTGCATCCAAAGACATAGGTCAAATTACCAGCATTGAGGACAATCCTCAAATTGCGGAACCAATCCGCGAAGTTGCTTCCATTGTTTTTCAACTTTTCTTTCTCTAGGAATGCATTTAAATTGATGGTAGGGGCCGCCATTGATCTACAACATATTTGTAATATTTTAGACTAAGTTTATGACAAATTGAGTTCTAATTAATAGTTAAATTAATCTAGGTGAACTCCCACTCAAAACAATATCCCTCACATTGTTTTAGTGATCACACGAACCAAATCCACCACATCAACACCGATCATCACGAGAGTTGATGTAGCTTTAATGGCGAACAATCGAAATGTTCATCATATCTACTATATGATTCATGCTTTACCTTTCGGTGATCCGTATTTCGAGACCATGTATGTACATGCTAGGCTCGTCAAGATCAAACCTTAGCTTCCGCATGAGCAAATCTGGCTTGCTCACGTTGTATACACTTGCAGAATCTATCACACCCGATCATCACGTGGTGCATCGAAACAACAAGCTTTAGCAACGGTGCTTACTAAGGGTGAACACTTTAGAACTTGAAATTCATGTGCATGAGGGATCATCTTATAATGCTACCGTCGTTAACTAAGCAATATAAGATGCATAAAGGATTAACATCACATGCAATTCATAATATGTGATATGATATGGCCTTTCTTCTTTGTGCTTCCGATTCCATCTTCAAGCACGAACATGATCTCCATCATCACCGGCATTGCATCAAGGTCAATGACGCCGCTCCATGGTTGTCGTCCACCAGCTTCAACTATTACAACTACTTTGAATAGACACGCAAGTCTTAACATAAAATAAAACAACCATATGGCTCCTCCCGGTTGTCAACTTACAATAAGGGACATTGCATACATCAAATATAATCACAATCATGGCCATATCACATCACAGCACACCAACTCTGCAAAACAAAGTTAGACGCCTCTAATTTCTTTGCATGTTTTACGTGGTTTGGGGCTTTCTATGTCTATCTAACTTACGAACAAGAACCACAACGTTGATGTTCGAACTATCAAGTGCCCGTTGTAAATTGGATCTATACTATAATGGGAGAGACAGACACCCGCAAAGACACTTATGCAATAGAAGTTGCATGTTGAGCGTGGAGCAAGTCTCATGAATGATGTCATGTAAGGTTAGCCCGGGCCGCTTCATCCCATCATACCGCAAGATGCAAAGTACACAAGAAGCAATTGATAATAAAAGCACCACCGCCCATAATGACCATTGTGTTCTACTCGTGCAACAGATCTACATATAGACACGGCTCTGATACCACTGTAGGGGTTCGTAGCATGGAAAAACAAAATTTTCTACCGCATACAAACAAACAAGCCAAGATCTATCTACTAGATTGTCGCAACGAGTCGATAGAATAACTCACCCTCGAACATTCCAAAGTGTTTAACGAGAGCGGATTCTTGTGGGTGATGTAGTCGTACTCTTCCCGATCTCAAGATCGTGTAGATGATCCTTCCGGTGCTGCGTTCCGGCAGCGCTTCCGCAGTCGGTCACACGTTCGGTACTCGACGAAGAGCTTCCTCTCCCTTGTTCCAGCAGGCAGCGGAGGTTGTAGCACTCTCCTCGTGATTCCGGCAGCACAACGGCGTGGTACCGGAAGTAGAGGGGAGATCTCGCAGGGCTTCGCCTTAAGCCGGAGCGAGTATAGTGGACTATGAGAGAGCCTCGGTGATCTAGGGTTTCGACACACCAAGTAGAGGAAGCTAGGACGGCGGCTAGGGCAAGTAGAAGCCCCAATTCGGCGGCTTGGGAGAAACCCTAGGGCGGCGGCTATGGTGGGCGGCGGCGGCTAGGGTTAGGGTTTAGAGGGGCAAGGTGTAGATCTACGAGGGGCAGCCCTGCCCCTCCTTATATAGGTGGGAGGGTGCGGCCAAGGGGAGGGGAGTCTCTCCCCAACTCGGCCTCCTTGGCCGGCGGTGGAGGGAGAGGGACTTCCTCCCCAAGTAGGTTTCCTACTCTCCCTCCACCAAACAAAATAGCCGTTTGACTTTTCAAATTGGCGTTTGACTTTTCAAACTAGGATTTGATTTATCCCTTTATTTTGTTCAGCGATGACACCTAGTACATGATGCAAATATTCCAACTTGTTATGACACATTCATGTACCCTTCCCCTCCGGAGTGCCGGACATTCCGGAACCTTCTAGAATATTCCCGCTGGAAACACCGGAACCATTCTCCAACTCCGAAACAGGACTTTCCTTATATGAATATTATTCTCCGGACCATTTCGGATCTCCTAGTGATATCCCGGATCCCATCCGAGACTCCGAACAACATTCGGTCTCTTACTCATCATTCCATAACTACTCAACAACGTCGAATCCTTAAGTGTGTCTCCCTACGGTTCGTGACTTATGCGGACATGATCGAGACACTTCTCCGAACAATAACCAATAGAGGAATCTGGAAATTCATATGGCTCCCACATATTTCTACGATTACTTTGCGATCGAATGAACCACTTACATACGATACCAATTTCCCTTTGTCTCACGATAGTTTACTTATCCGAGGTTTTGATCGTCGGTATCTCTGCATACCTAGTTCAACCTCATTACTGATAAGTACTCTTTTCTCGTTCCCGTGATATGTGATCCCTTGTGATCCAGTCACATGCTTGCAAGATAATTGGATGACATTCCACCGAGAGGGCCTAGAGTATATCTCTCTGTCATATGGATGGACAAATCCCACTCTTGATCCATGTGTCTCAACCAATACTTTCCGAACACTCAATGCCACCTTTATAGCCACCCAGTTACGGTGTGGTGTTTGATGTCATCAAAGCATCCTTCCGGTGATGGTGATAAGCATGATCTCATGGTCGAAGGAATTAGGTTACTATGTATCAGAAAGCATATAGCAATTTGAACTATTAAAATGACTTGATCTTTATGCTACGCTTATCTATAGGAGTATGTCCATCATATCATTCTCCTAACGATATGATCTTGTTGTTAATAACATCTCAATGTTCATGATAGGGAAACCACAATCATTTCAACAAGCTAGTATTATAAAGAGGCTTTACTAGGGACTCTAATGTAGTTTACAAATCACACAAGTATTAATGTTTCCTTGTTAATACTATTATAGCATGAATGTAAACATTTATCATAAACACAAAGATATAATAATAACTACATTTATTATTGCCTCTAGGGCATATCTCCAACATTTTCATCGAAGGTGACATGACGAGATATAAGAACACGACCGGAGGAAGGATCAAAACATCGTGATCCTTTGTGATCATTGGATGGACCTAAGTACATGCATGGCAAATATCTTGGAGCTAGTTTATGGGCGGCGGTAGAGGATGTGTTAGGAAAACATAGACAGCCAAAAACACGAAAATTAGAATAATCGGGGTGAGATAGAAAGAGAGAATAAAGAGGACATGTTTTAGTTGGTCGGATGTTTAAAAGATATGTGGCTGTCCGTAGAGCTTCGGCCCAAAAATGTGGTGGAAGAGAGGCTTGAATTAGTAAGGTGTGCAAGATGTCATTGATATAGCGAAGGGAACGTTCAGCCTTGCCGTTTTGAGGAGATGTGTATCGGCAGGAAAAACGAAAGAGGATACCTTAGCGATCGCGATCGAACCTGCCCGTCAATGAGACGATCGCCACCAGCCGCATGATCGTGATCGGAGAGATCCTCCAGACATTGCCGAGCAGCTACGTCCCGGCGGCACGCCCCATCACGCATAGAGTGATCATGCCGGTTGGCATGATCAGCCTCTTCGTCGGCTTCACTGAATTCATCGTCTCAGAGGACTCGGCTCGCATCCGCGAGTCGCCACCGCGCGATCGGCTCTCTGAGCGTCAGGTCCGCACCATCCATCGACTCGCCTCCGAGTATGACTCGGCCAACAGTAACGTGGTCAAGACCAACATGGCCACAGACGACGCGGCCCTCAATGACAACGCTGACTCAGCGACCTCGGCGTCAGTCGCTGGATCCATCATCACCGCGTCACCCGCGGGCTCCATCACCCAAGTCTCCAATGTGGCGGACTTCAAGGATCCTTCCATCCTCGGGATCTTCGACTCTGACTCTGGGTCGGAGAACTCTAGCGATCTCCACGACGGATCTGGTCGCTACATCTTGACCTACATGGCGAGCGGCATGGACGCTCTGCCAGACCCCTTCTCCATGCCGACCCCGCTGACCACGACGGCGATGGAGGTCGAAGAACTCCGCCTACGACTAGAGGAGGCGGTCCGCAAGGAACAAGCCGAGCACGAGAAATTTCGCCTCGAGCAGGCAACGGCGCAAGAGCTCTCGCGCTACCACCAACTCCACATCAGGTCGCGCCTGAACCCCACCTTTCAGGGTCGTGCCCTGAACTTCGACGACGAGAGTGACCCAGCCTGCCTGGCCGATCGCACGATCTGCGAGAATGCGCCACCAAGAGGAATCGCCCGACCACCACCAGGCGCGGCGGCGAACGACGCTCCCCACCACCACCCCCGGGACCATCCAAGAATCATGGTCTCCTCGCGGGAGCGAGACACGAAGGACCTCCCACTATTCTCCACTCTGATGGAAAACATCATCGCGAGTCGAGCCGCGGTCGATAACATCAACATGACCGGGGAAGGCGCCCTGGAGATCTAATACGCCAAGGCCTTACTCGCCAAGGCCATCGAGCAAAAAACCGCGGGAGCCGAGTCGCAGGGTCGCATGTATTCCCGCTCATCAGAATGCAGGGCGGCCTCGAGCAGCCGCCTGACGATGGAAAACACCGTCAACTGCCCACCACCCGAGCCCCGGCAGCTCCAACCCCTACCCGCACACGCGACGCTCTCCACCAATGACTCGCGACCAACAAACAACTTCGTCACTGCCAATGGGCAGCCAGTCGACGTGTGGACCCACATCATCAACAACCAGAGATGGCACACACGCCAGCCCGATGACTTGAGTCATACCCTCACCAACCGCCGCGATGGCGAACCAAGGGGATCGCCAAGCCGAGTTGGCCCCCAGTGCTTCGTACCTATGATTCGAGGCGAAAAATACCCGAAGAACTTCAAGGCACCGAAGGAAATTGAGAAGTATGACCCCTCGTACGACCCATCCGTGTGGCTGGACACATACCTCATGGCGATGGGAATCGCCAGCCACACCGATCTACACGCCGCTCGCTACCTTCCCCTGATAATGGAGGCAGCAAGCCGGCAATGGATCAACACCCTCCCCGCGGATAGCATCGACTCCTGAGAGGACATGCGCGACGCCTTCGTCAGGCATTTCGAGGGATCCTACACCCGCGCCACCACCATCGAGGACCTGGAGCGATGCCTCTAGGGACCCCGCGAGTCGAACCGCAACTGGGTCCAGCGCTGGCAAGACCTGTAGTACAACGCGGCCGGCATCCACCCGGACAACGTGATTCACTGCTTCAAGACCTCATGCCACTATGAGCCCCTGGTCGCCAAGCTCAAGCAGGTGTACAAGACACTCGACAACATCCCAGACCTCCTCTAGATCGCCAAACGGTACACAGAGGAGGACCCGAACCAAGAGACCGACGATGAGTCAGGTGAAAATCTCCGCCAAAGCAGCCACGACAATGGGGGACGACCCGAGCTACGCTACAGCAACACTCGCCTCACCGGAAAGTGCCATGGTGAAGGGAGAGTCGACTTCATCGCCAACGACGGCTACGCGCCACGCGAGCCCAAGAGCTTCCGCTGCGACGGAGGCCAACGCAGCGACGGCGGCAACTACAAGGCGAAGGCGAGGTTTGACCCCGCGGCTCTCCTCAACCAACCATGTGTGTTTCATAGCAGGGAAGGGAAGCCCGCCACGCACATGACCGCTGACTGCCACTCCCTGAAGGAGATCGAAAAGGCACGGCGCGCATGGGAGCACCCCAACAACCACCCGCCAAACGGCGGGAAATTCGGCAACAATGTCGGATCGCTCCACACCTTCACCGGGTTCAGCACCAAGCGCGAGAAGAAGGTCATAGCCCGCGCCGTCGCCGTCAATGCGGTGTCCCAGGTTGACATCCCTCAGTTCCTACTGGTCCGAGCAACGGATCACCTGGAGCCGCGAAGACCACTCTCTACGGATCGAATATCCGGATCGAGTCGCCTTGGTGGTCAAGCCGAAGGTGGGGGAATACTGGCTCCCCAATGTAGCATCCCAATTGTCTAACAATTGTAATGCTACTTGGTCTAGTAATATAATGGCTACTTCCTATATATAATTGTTGCATCATAATCCTATCATGCTCATGTCATCATGCCACCTTGCATTTGAGCATCATATAAAACCCTTTTGGTTTGGTTCTTCTCTCATATGCATTGTTAATTGTATTTGCCTCTTGATATTGTATTTGGTTATTGATATATTGTTTAAATCCCCAAGTTGAGTTGGGGGCATATCTTTTATTCCACTCCACCACCTTTTCTTTCACCACCTTATAATTCCACCAACCAACTAAATATGAGCTTTGCACTTTATTTGGTTTTACCTCTAGCTCATGTGGGTTGGGATGGATCCAATTCTATCTCCACATGCTCTCATATATGCACCATTTTGTTTTCACATTATTGGTTTATAAGAGCCACATGGCCACCTTTGCATGCCTTGTGAGTGGAACCTTTTACCTAGATTCATATGGATTATCATGGATTTATGCTCATGTTGGGATATTTATGGGACTATTAAACATCTAGTGGAATAAACACACTAGCAAGTCCCATTTTTATTCAAATATGGTCATCTCCATCTACTCCACATGGGGCATCCTTTCACTTCTTTTAGCTTGGCTTATTCCATATTTTTGGAATGCATATGTATAAATGCTATGGGTATTTATTTTGTTTTCACAAGATGAAACCTAGCATTAATGTTCATGCATGGGCCATGCAATCATAACCCTTGGCCTTCTTCTCTTTGTTTGGTTTTATCTTGGTTTGAGCTTTACTTTTAAATTCAAACTACATGTTTCCTTGTTTTTGAATCTCTTTAACCATATCATAAACCTACCTCTTTGGTTGGGCTAAACCAAACCATCTCTAATCCTAAATCCCCTCTCTAGCTAACCCTGGTTCTAATCCACCCTCACACCAAACCTCATCTCACCCCCTCTATCCAAAACCCTAACCCAAATCACCTACCCTCTATCACCATCCGTCCTACCTAGCTAAAACCGAGACCACCTCTCTCTAACCCTAAGCCAAACCTAACCCGAGCACCATCTACCCTAGCCCGAGCTACCCTGGTCCCCTCCCTTCCTC
Organism: Avena longiglumis; assembly: GCA_030063025.1. Classification (NCBI taxonomy): domain Eukaryota; kingdom Viridiplantae; phylum Streptophyta; class Magnoliopsida; order Poales; family Poaceae; genus Avena; species Avena longiglumis. The sequence continues at coordinate 428,491,023 of CP125979.1, forward strand.
TCTTAGCAAAGCAACAGGAGAGAGAGGAGAGAGATCACCCGAGGCCCTTCCTCTACTTGCCAAAAGGTGAAGCTACCCATGTGCCTCTCCCCTCTCCCCCCCCCCTTATCACCTCAACCACCCCAGGAAGACCCCAGGGCAAGATCTGGACGACAGGCACCCCGTCTCCCTCCCACATTCCCCCAGGGACAGCCATGGCCTTCCCCATGCCAAAACCCTAGCTAGCCATACCCTCCCCCGAGTTCGTCAAGCTCTGGTGGACGTCAGGACCGCGCGAAGTGTACCAGGAGCCCATCTGCTTCCTCTTCGACGCCAGAGGAGCAAGAACCGGAGTTCGCGGAGTCTCGCTGTCGCCGCGTGTCCGTGAGAGGTGGCCGAAGAAGCAGCGCCAGCCAGCGACGATTCTCGCTAACCCTGCTTCCACGGCTTCACAGGCGCACTCTCGTGAGCACCTCCTCCCTCCCAGACAACCTCTTGTTCCCCCTAGTTCGCCGGATCGCCGTTGCACTCCGTCGAGCGGCCTCAGGCGCTGTCTGCTGTTAAGGCGTCTGCAGCTTAGTCCGCCCCGCTTCTTCGTCGTGCCCCGCGCGCTGTAGGCCGCCTCCGTGCGAGCTTGCTAAACGAGAATTGTAGCCCGCACCACCCTCTCCATCTTCCCTTTTTGCGGCTTGGCGAGATTCGCCGCCGTTTGTTCGCCATCGTCGTCGGAAGACAGCCAGATCCGCCGTCGGCAGAACCTTTTCCGTCAGCTAGCAGCCACAGCCGATGTCCTTTTTGTGTTTAGCCCCCTCCCCTTTTTCCCGCCTAAACCCGTAGTCCCAGTGGCCCACCTGTCACCCTTTCTAGCTGTTTTACAAAAAGGAACCAAGAGTGTCGGGTTTTCACAGCGCACTCCCTAGGATCACACACGTGTCAACCACCGGCTGGCCGCGCGCGCAGTGGACCTGCGAGGCTACTGTCCCCACCTGCCATTGAGCGTGGGTACGGTCGGGCTCGGTGAGAAAGTTGCCCCGCTGTTTTTCTTTTGCCAGCTCAGCATCTCCGCGTCGGGCCCTACTGTCAGCGGCTCGGGCTAGTTCCACCTGGGTACAAAAATTCTCGGTGTAATTCTGTTTAATAAAACAATTTCAGAAAATGTTTTTATAAATGATTTAATTTCTGTTTTAAATAACTTTTAAGTTATAAACCCAAATAATACAAATAATATATGTTTTGAAATCAGAAAAATGTGAGGAATCCAAATATGCTATTCAAAATATATTTTGAACAATTAAAAGTTCAAGTTGATTAAAATTACAAATAAAATGCCCTTTTCTTAATTAATTAATAACTTCTGTTTTATAACTCCAAATTTGACAAATGATATGTCTAAAATGATCATCTCGACGAGACCTTTCTATTTATGCTTTCCATGTTCTGAATTGCAGCATGCATCATATAAATATAAAGTATACAGCAACTTTTATGAGGTTAAAATGTGACCAAAACTCAATAAAATGCTTATTTCTTGTATTCCACACCTCACCCATGCCATGCTACTTTATTGCCATGCAAATTGTGCATCATTCATCATGGCATGATTGTTTGCTTGTCGCATTTAATTCATATGCTTGTGCACTTTATTTATGTTGGCCCTTGTTTGTTTGGTTCTTCTTCGAATAGACGCTGAGCAGGGGATATATCAAGAAACCCAGGAGCACTACCCAGATCCTTCTCTTGCTTCAACTGAGCTGCCAAGCAAGCACTACCACATGCTTGCATACATATAGTACCTATTGCATCTATCTTATTCTTGCATCATTGAGTCGCGATCGCATTAAACTGAATCCCAAGTACTGCATAGCCTTTACTTTTAAACCCCACCGAAGCTTGTTCCTCCATCCCATGAGCCATTACTATAGGAGTTGTTTGAGCCATGCGAGTCGTAGAACAGCATGTGTAGGGTATGTGAGTGTCTGATGGATAACGAGGTACCTATACAACTTAACCTGAGTAGTAATGGGATAACTAATGAAAGTGGCACCGGTGAGCAATATCTGCTATTTGGTTTTTCATGCTCACTTGTGTCCGTGAGGACCCCGAGTACTTGATTCCTGTTCCTTGAATATTCGCTATCCACATCCGGAGGCTTATGGGACCCCCGAGCCGAGCTTGATTCATTCTTATTTCTTGGGGCCACAAAGTAGTTTGGGGCTTTATTACTATTCTACTTATGCCATGCTTTCTTGCTTTATTTAAGATTGTGCGAGGAATGCACCTGTCTTGTTAGGTAAGCGGAGTGTTTTCATGTCGACAAGCGTCCACACTTTCGGGTTCCCGATCGTTTCAGACCATTGACGCAAACCTTGAGTCCGTCTCGAGCCGCCAACTTCGTGCTGGTAGCTTAATGGGGTGCCCCTGAAATATTTCTGAATCCGTGATTGCTTTGTCGTGAATGCCTCGTTGGGTTTTGATTTGGTTTTTCCGAGGTTGATCGAGTGTGTGTTGCTATTTGTGCACCCTGCAGGTAAAACTTTCGAAAGCCGTGTCATGGTTATGGACGACTTGGAGCACAGTTTCTCGATCATAGACAAGTATAACTAAAATACCGCTTTTAATTTGACTAAGTAACTGACTAGTAAATAGTGCAACACTCATGGAATGGATAGTAAAACTGCCAACGGATGGGGGGTGTTCGTCCGCTTCCTCGTTGGTAAGCGAGGAGGAGGATGGATCTGTTCATATTACTGTTATAACTGTTGTTATTATTTCACGGACATCCGTCTATCTTTGGTTAGGCGGATGGTTAGCGAGTATCTATTGAATTGTTAGGTATTATCTTTTGCTGCAATTGCGTCACCCCAGGTTGTGTCCCCTTTAGAGGCATAAAGACTTGCTGAGTACCCCTAGGGTCTCACACGATAAATTATTTGATTCAGATGAACAGGTACACTCACAAGATGGATACTGGGTGGAGGAGGCGGACGATGTGGGCAACGATCATTCGGTGTAGAGATTCCGGGAACGGGGATCCGTGCAATCTGTGGGCGGGATGTGTTTATTTATGGGGCATCTTATGCCGATTTGCTTCTTATCCGTACTCGGATCTTGTTTTTCGCTTCACCGATACCGATGTTTGATGTATGAGGGGATATCCTAAACTATATATCTATCTAGGATATTTGGATCTTGCCGTATGGCGTTGCAATATTTCTATTTCTTTTAGATGGAATGGCTCTGAGGACTGTTGTATGGTGGCTTGCATACATACTCATTTGTGTATGTAGTTGATCCCTTCGCCTGCCGATTACGCCGCCCGTTCTTGTCCCGATGTTTGGAAATGGTTAGGACGGCCGAAAGGTCTACCTGTGAGTGGCATTTGGGCCCCACCATACTATTTTAACCATTTTCGATCACCTAGGCTTGTAACTAGGAGCGTAATTCACCGAGGTAGTTACAATTGGTATCAGAGCCATCCCGCCCTTTAGGGTCTCAGCCAAATGGTCGTTGTCAGTCTAGCAAATATTTTGGTAGCTATGTATACTAGGGAAAAACAAAACACGAGAGTAGGACTGCTTCCACTTTTCTTCTTACCCACCCACCACCCTTTTCTGGTAAGGAAGTGTAACGTTTTCAATCCTCTTCTTAAAATTCAAACTAGGATTCACGTGTTCTGGGTTTTCGTAGTACCATAGAAAGTGTGTGTGTGTGTGTAACTCCTTGTCTATCTGTTGCATCCAATTTGTTTTCATAATCTGCCTTTGGTTATCAACTGTTGGTACATTCCATACAGACAGGCTTTTGAATACCGGCGCGATCTATCTGACTCCTTGTTAACCGGTGCCATCTTCTTAAGGGTGTCCTTCCTTCTAGCAACTCCACATTCTGTGAAACCATCAGTTGCTAATCGCTACCTGATAAGTGTTTTTGCGCATCTATTGGTATTTTAATGCCGAAAAATGCGGAAAATTTTCTTTGATACATCTGTGCTTCCACACTCCTTTTCAGTCGTGTGTGAAACATTATCTATCTCCCTTTTATCAGCATGTCCATGCTAACTCATTCTTTTGTCACCGGCGCTTAATCCTAGAGTTTTATTTCATCTCCAATTCCCTTGGGCTAATTACATAACATGTGTTGATCCGATGCTGGTGATTGTAATTTGGTTCTCGACATAGCTATATGACACTTATCTTGAGTGGAATATGGAAAATACAATTACCACTATCCTCCAAATGGTGACGGTTATCTCATGTGATTTTGAGTACACCGCGATCATATCTATGCATATTCAAGCATCTATGGCAATCCAGAGTTTCTCCAAGCACTACGGATCTATCATCATCCATCATGCCGCACATCCTTTTGAACCCCATATCCGCACGCACAATTCTCCCGGATACGAGGGAATTGCATCTTTTAAATCTGATAGCTTTGCTTAAGGTATGAGCTATCATCGGTTCTTATCCAAGATCTCTTTATCTTTGTAACCGGTGATCCGATCGACAATGTGAACCAGGTGACATCTCTTTTTATTCCGAAGGACCAGTTAACCTATTATGTCAGCGCATCTTCTTCAACAGGAATCCTTACTCGTAACGTTGATCTTTCAAAGAGCGTTGAGCTCAGAAAGTGTTTCGAGCATTTGTTCGTTTCTCCCGCCTTTTCGAACTTGGTATTCTAGGAATATCTTGCTAATCCATGGTGGTATATGTTGATAATATGCTTGCCTATTCAATATCAATGGAAGGACATGGAAGATCATCTGTGTCTTTTCTCTCAAGCTTCGTGAGCACTGCTTGCGTGCAAAGTCTCAAAGTGAGAATTCTGACTTCTCGAAGTCACCAATCTCGGCCACGTCCTTCTGCTAAATAGATCGCTTCAACTCTGGAATCAGCAAGTCCATTGTTAATTCCATCCTCCATCTTCAACCAATCCGGAGTTGTTCCTTGATGGCAAGTTATCATCGTCGTTCCGCTGAAGATTTCCTCAAGGCTGCTAAATCTCCCTCAATCATTTCAAGAAGAACATGGAGTTCTTTCACCTCAGTCTCGCCAAGTGATCTTTTGAAACTCTCTCGTTCTATCATCTATGCTCAATCCACCGGAGGCCATGAGGACCTTCAAGATCTTGTATTCCTTTGGTTCAAGTGGTGCTATCTTTTTCTTTGTCTGTGGAACCTTGCAGTTGTCTCCGTGATCTTCCTTTATATCTTTTCCAGTGGCTTGGTACTTCAGACATGACGACAACATCATCACCCTTATCTATCTTGAATCCAGCGAATCGTTTGCATCTATCCTTGTTTTCTAACGAAGTTCCATGAGTTACTGTCAATACCTTCAGTCTGTTTCGGTAGTTGGGTTGCATGGTTTTCTTATTCATGTGCGGAGTAATGCTTTGAGTGCGGGATGGAGTCGCGACCATACCACTACTCTTATCATTCGCTCTTGTACATTGAATTGGTGAATTAATGTGATTTCAATCATTCCATGGAAGTTAGAAGTGGCCTTTATCCCTTGATACTTTTACTTCCGTCCTTGTTTTTCCGGAGTGCTCTTTCGAAGAAACTAATCAATAATCTCTTGTTGGTGGTCTGTCTATTCTAGATGGAGCAAAATCTTCAATTATCTGGTGGAAACAGACGCAAACTCCTTTCTGTCCTCGTCATTCTACCGATGCTCGATATCCCCAAACAAGATGAAAGGAAACTATCTCTCTCTTTGTTTCATCAATTCTTTTTCTGTGGTAAAGCCATTTATGGTTGATGCCATCAGCCGCAAATCTATTGCGTTAGCCTCAAGGCTAAAGAAAGCAATAAGTATCTCTACAATAAACTCCAGATCCTCCATATTCTTTGTTTCTCGGGATTCCACCATGATCTGTCTTCACATCCGTCTCTAGAAGTTATATCCGCGCACCTAAATTGCGTGATCCTTGGTTCTTACCGGCGCAACAAGAATCTAATCTGATGATGTCTAACTAAATCTTTCTGTTGTTATCAAGGGACTCTATTTTTTGAAGTCAATATTGTTTCCGAACTTCTTTTCTCAAATCCGAGAGAAGATATGATGCTATTGTAATAGTGGTTCAAAACTCTCCAATCTAGCTCTTTTTCTTCCGGCGAGATAAAGGTTCATCCTCTATAGTATCGGTAAATCTTTAATCTTAACGGTGTGTCTTTCTTTATCCATGATGCATCATCTTGTCCTTTCTTTCACCAGTGGATATTTTTCTTTTATCATGTTTCTTGAAAAAACCGGAGCTATGCCCATCCTATGCTTCTTGTCTCACGACAATCCTTCAACTCTTCTAACCCGTTGTTTCTCAAGCAAAACGCAAGACTCGCAACAAGTCTAGCAAGTTTTGCAAGGTGTAGTGGTCGCACCATTCTGTTGTTCATCAACTTGGGAACGTGAGGGTCACCTTCGTTCGGAAACCCGCCTCTCCTTGTGTTGTTTTCTTTTTCCTAGGAATCTCGGGGCGAGATTCTTGTTTAGTGGGGGAGAGTTGTAGCATCCCAATTGTCTAACAATTGTAATGCTACTTGGTCTAGTAATATAATGGCTACTTCCTATATATAATTGTTGCATCATAATCCTATCATGCTCATGTCATCATGCCACCTTGCATTTGAGCATCATATAAAACCCTTTTGGTTTGGTTCTTCTCTCATATGCATTGTTAATTGTATTTGCCTCTTGATATTGTATTTGGTTATTGATATATTGTTTAAATCCCCAAGTTGAGTTGGGGGCATATCTTTTATTCCACTCCACCACCTTTTCTTTCACCACCTTATAATTCTACCATCCAACTAAATATGAGCTTTGCACTTTATTTGGTTTTACCTCTAGCTCATGTGGGTTGGGATGGATCCAATTCTATCTCCACATGCTCTCATATATGCACCATTTTGTTTTCACATTATTGGTCTATTAGAGCCACATGGCCACCTTTGCATGCCTTGTGAGTGGAACCTTTTACCTAGCTTCATATGGATTATCATGGATTTATGCTCATGTTGGGATATTTATGGGACTATTAAACATCTAGTGGAATAAACACACTATCAAGTCCCATTTTTATTCAAATATGGTCATCTCCATCTACTCCACATGGGGCATCCTTTCACTTCTTTTTGCTTGGCTTATTCCATATTTTTGGAATGCATATGTATAAATGCTATGGATATTTATTTTGTTTTCACAAGATGAAACCTAGCATTAATGTTCATGCATGGGCCATGCAATCATAACCCTTGGCCTTCTTCTCTTTGTTTTGTTTTATCTTGGTTTGAGCTTTACTTTTAAATTCAAACTACATGTTTCCTTGTTTTTGAATCTCTTTAACCATATCATAAACCTACCTCTTTGGTTGGGCTAAACCAAACCATCTCTAACCCTAAATCCCCTCTCTAGCTAACCCTGGTTCTAATCCACCCTCACACCAAACCTCATCTCACCCCCTCTATCCAAAACCCTAACCCAAATCACCTACCCTCTATCACCATCTGTCCTACCTAGCTAAAACCGAGACCACCTCTCTCTAACCCTAAGCCAAACCTAACCCGAGCACCATCTACCCTAGCCCGAGCTACCCTGGTCCCCTCCCTTCCTCTCTTAGCAAAGCAACAGGAGAGAGAGGAGAGAGATCACCCGAGGCCCTTCCTCTACTTGCCAAAAGGTGAAGCTAACCATGTGCCTCTCCCCAGGAGCACTACTCAGATCCTTCTCTCGCTGAGCAGGGGATATATCAAGAAACCCAGGAGCACTACTCAGATCCTTCTCTCGCTTCAACTGAGCTGCCAGGCAAGCACTACCACATGCTTGCATACATATAGTACCTATTGCCTCTATCTTATTCTTGCATCATTGAGTCGCGATCGCATTAAACTGAATCCCAAGTACTGCATAGCCTTTACTTTTAAACCCCACCGAAGCTTGTTCCTCCATCCCATGAGCCATTACTACAGGAGTTGTTTGAGCCATGCGAGTGGTAGAACAGCATGTGTAGGGTATGTGAGTGTCTGATGGATAACGAGGTACCTATACAACTTAACCTGAGTAGTAATGGGATAACTAATGAAAGTGGCACCGGTGAGCAATATCTGCTATTTGGTTTTTCATGCTCACTTGTGTCCCGTAGGACCCCGAGTACTTGATTCCTGTTCCTTGAATATTCGCGCTATCCACATCCGGGAGGCTTATGGGACCCCCCCTGAGCCAGAGCTTGATTCATTCTTATTTCTTGGGGCCACAAAGTAGTTTGGGGCTTTATTACTATTCTGTACTTATGCCATGCTTTACTGCTTTATTTAAGATTGTGCGAGGAATGCACTGTCTTGTTAGGTAAGCGGAGTGTTTTCATGGTATCGACAAGCCCAGTCCACACTTCGGGTTCCCATCGTTTACCATTGACGCAAACCTTGAGTCCATCTCGAGCCGCCAACTTCGTCTGGTAGCTTAATGGGTGGCCCTGAAATATTTCTGAATCCGTGATTGCTTTGTCGTGAATGCCTCGTTGGGTTTTGATTTGGTTTTTCGAGGTTGATCGAGTGTGTGTTGCTATTTGTGCACCCTGCAGGTAAAACTTTCTCAAAGCCGTGTCCGCGGTTATGGACGACTTGGAGCACAGTTTCTCGATCATAGACAAGTATAACTAAAATACCGCTTTTAATTTGACTAAGTAACTGACTAGTAAATAGTGCAACACTCATGGAATGGATAATAAAACTGCCAACGGATGGGGGGTGTTCGTCCGCTTCCTCGTTGGTAAGCGAGGAGGAGGATGGATCTGTTCATATTACTGTTATAACTGTTGTTATTAATTCACGGACATCCGTCTATCTTTGGTTAGGCGGATGGTTAGCGAGTATCTATAGAATTGTTAGGTATTATCTTTTGCTGCAATTGCGTCACCCCAGGTTGTGTCCCCTTTAGAGGCATAAAGACTTGCTGAGTACCCCTAGGGTCTCACACGATAAATTATTTGATTCAGATGAACAGGTACACTCACAAGATGGAAACTGGGTGGAGGAGGCGGACGATGTGGGCAATGATCATTCGGTGTAGAGATTCCGGGAACGGGGATCCGTGCGATCTATGGGCGGGATGTGTTTATTTATGGGGCATCTTATGCCGATTTGCTTCTTATCCATACTCGGATCTTGTTTTCCTCTTCCGCCTGATACTCTGATGTTTGATGTATGAGGAGATATCCTAAACTATATATCTATCTAGGATATTTGGATCTTGTCGTATGGCGTTGCAATATTTCTATTTCTTTTAGATGGAATGGCTCTGAGGACTGTTGTATGGTGGCTTGCATACATACTCATTTGTGTATGTAGTTGATCCCTTCGCCTGCCGATTACGCCGCCCGTCCTTGTCCCGATGTTTGGAAATGGTTAGGACGGCCGAAAGGTCTACCTGTGAGTGGCATTTGGGCCCCACCATACTATTTTAACCATTTTCGCTCGTCCAGGCTTGTAACTAGGAGCGTAATTCACCGAGGTAGTTGCACCCAAGACGCTGATGGACAGTGGAAGCTCCATCAACATTCTCTACCTGGACACATTCAGGCGACTACGGCTCCTGCAGTCGATGGTCGAGACGACCTACACCACCTTCCATGGCATCGTCCCTGGTCGGAAGACGTACCCGATCGGCAAGGTGACGCTGCGAGTCACCTTCGGCACACTAGTAAACTTCCGCACCGAGCGGATCGTCTTCGAGGTGGTGCCATTCAACAGCCCCTACCATTGCGTCTTGGGGCAGCAAGCGTTCGCCAAGTTCATGGTAGCGCCCCACTACACGTACAACGCGATGAAGCTCCCAGGGCCGTGCGGCATCATCACTGTCCATGGTGGCCCCGACATGGCCGCGGAGTGCGAGGCCAAGGGCGCGAGCTCGTCGACACCGTCATAGCCACAGAAGCCAACCATGCGGAGGAGCTCTCCAAGTATATGAGTGGGGTCAACAACGACGACCCCACAATACTCAAGAAGCCCAACTCGGAGGGCGGCGGCTCCACCGCCTTCGAGGCAATGACACACACTAGCTCCATCGAGCTGGTCCCAGGCAACTCTAGCCAGACGTTGATGATCGGAACATGCATGAGCCCAGCATAGGAAGGCGCTCTCATCGAGTTCCTACGTGAGAATCGCGACATCTTCGCATGGAAGCCATCCGACATGCCTGGTGTCCCGAGGGAACTCGCTGAGCACAAACTCAACGCCGAACCCAAAGCGCGACCCATCAAGCAGTCGCTGCGGCCCTTCAATGAAGAGCGTCACCGAGCAATTGGCGAGGAGGTGTAGCGTCTACTCGTTGCAGGTTTCATTCGGCCAATCAAATACTACAAGTGGCTGGCAAACCCAGTCCTGGTCAAGAAGAAAAACGGGACCTGGAGAATGTGTATCGATTACACAAACCTCAACAACGCCTGCCCGAAGGAGCAGTTCGTCCTCCCGGGATCGATCAAATAATCGAATCGACCGCGGGCTCGGAGTCGCTATGCTTCCTTGACACCTACTCTGGTTTCAACCAGATCAAAATGGCAGTCGAGGATGAGGGGAAGACGACTTTCATCATGCCATTCGGAGTATTATGCTACACGGCTATGACCTTCAGCCTCAAGAACGCCAGGGCAACCTACCAGAGGTGCATGCAGGAGTGCCTTGTGAGCCAAATTGGCCGCAACATCCACGTATACATCAACGACGTGGTGGTGAAGTCCACTCGCCAGGGCGATCTACTCGCCGACCTGGCAGAAACCTTCGCAAATCTGCGGAGGTACAAGATCAAGCTAAACTCAAGAAAGTGCACCTTCGGTGTACCTACTGGACAGCTGCTGGGGTATGTGGTCTCCAAAGGCGACATCGAGGAGAACCCGACCAAGATCAACACAATCGCATGGCTCGACAAACCCGAGTGCGGCTCTCAGTCGCTTCATCCCTCGACTAGGCGAGAAGGCAATGCCCCTCTACCGCCTGATGCGCAAGAACCCCACGTTCTAGTGGGACAAGGAGGCAGACGACGCGCTCCACGCACTCAAGGAAGTTCTACTTGTGGCCCCACTACTCGTCGCCCCTGCTGACAAGGAGCCCATGCTCGTCTACGTCGCGGCTTCCGAGCGATTCGTCAGTGCCGTCATGGTCGTCGAGCAACCAAAAGAGGGAAAGGAGCGCCCGGTGCAGCGGCCCCTCTACTACGTTAGTGAAGTCCTCACCGAGTTGTGCCAGCACTACCCGCAGTACCAGAAACTGGTATACGCGGTCTTCCGAGCCCAGCGGCGACTGCCGCATTACTTCCAGGAGCACCCAATTACAGTCGTCTCCTCAGCGCTGTTCCAGGACATCATTCGCAACCGCGAGTCTCCAAGTGGGCAGTCGAGATCGGCGTCCACAACATCAAGTACGAGCCGCGCAAGGCAATCAAGGCACATGCCAGGGCAGGGATCCTCCAAGGCATGCTAGCAGCTAAGGAGATGAACATCAACCGCCTGCGCTGCTACGACGACTCCGACCTGGTCGCCGGACAGGTCGCCGGCACCTGCGACGCCGTCTCCCCCACCATGGCAGCATACTGCCAAGCAGTGGACCAGCTGGGGGGCCACTTCGCGGGCTACTCCGTCGCGTGGACTGACCGGCACTAGAACGAGGAGGCCGACGCCCTCTCCCGCATAGGCTCGGCTCGCTTCACGCCACCCTCCGGCGTCTTCCTCGAAACCATCACCAAGCCATCCGTCTCTCCCCCGAGGGAGATTGACATCGAAATACCTCTGCAACCAGAACAAGCACTGGTCGCCCTAATCATGGAGCCAAGCGAATGGACCATGCCATACGTTGCATACCTAGAGGGAGGGACCCTACCCGTAGACTAGACCGAGGCCCGGATGATAGTACGCCGCTACAACTCCTTCGTCATCATCAACGGCGAGCTCCACAAGCGCAGCGTGACTGGCGTGTTCCAATACTACGTACAACCGGCGGAAGGTTGCAACATCCTCCAAGATATCCACGCGGCGACTATGGCCACCATGCCGGCGCTCGGTCCCTAGTCGCCAAGGCCATGCGACATGGCTTCTACTGGCTCACCCCACACGCCGACGCGGTCGACATCGTCCAACGCTGCGTCGGGTGCCAGAAGTACGCCAACCAGACTCACGTGCCAAGCTCGGCGCTCAAGACCATCCCCATCACCTGGCCATTCTCCGTGCGGGGCATGGACATGGTGGGCCCGTTCAAGAAGGCCCCCTCTGGCTTCACCCACCTTTTAGTCGCAGTCGACAAATTCACAAAGTGGGTGGAGGCCAAGCCAGTCCACAAGTGCGACGGGAAGACCGCCACCAAGTTCCTACGCGATCTCATCTATCGCTACGGGTTCCCGCACAGCATCATCACGGACAACGGTACCAACTTCGCCAAAGGAGCCATGGCTGAATTCTGCGAGGAGCGCAACATACGACTCGACCTCGCCTCAGTCGCCCACCCGGAGTCTTACGGCCAGGCGAAACGCGCCAACCAGAGCATCCTCCATGGCCTAAAGCCGCGACTACAAGTTCCCCTTGATCGAACTCCGGGGTGCTGGGTCGAAGAGCTCCCCTCCGTCATCTAGGGCATCCGCACCTCCATCAACAGGTCGACAGGGTTCACCCCCTTCTTCATGGTGTACAGCGTCGGGGCCGTCATGCCAACCGGCCTCGAGCACGACTCGCCTCGACTGGTCAACTACGCGGAGGATGACAACGAGCTCGCACGCCAGGACGGGGTCGACCAGCTCGATGAAGAACGCGACCTAGCTCGCTCCTGCACCGCCATCTACAAGCAAGGACTTCGCTGCTACCACAGCCGGCGAGTCCGGAGTCGCACCTTCCAGGAAGGCGACATGGTCCTGCGATTGATCCAAGACAAGAACGGCACGCACAAGCTCTCTCCCCCTTGTGAGGGACCGTTCGCCATCAGGCGAGTCCTGGGCAACGATGTCTACTACCTCGCCGACGTCCGAGGCGACGGAAAACTCGACGTCAAGCGACCATGGAATGTAAACCTCCTACAGAAGTTCTACACCTAGATCTCCAACATGTACTCCCCCCGCTATGAAATAAAGAAGATCGATTCACACAAATTGTGTCTACTCTCCATACCTTGTGCCACTCGCACTCGTACTAACGGCGTTATGCTACTCATGGAAGTCAACCCTTGGTCACGTGACCGGCACGGCCAAGTAGTGCGATACGAGGGAACCGAAAAATTTCGGGCCTTGTGTCGTCCACGAAAAACGCCAACCCGGAGCCCCATCGGAGTCGCCTCGCTTGACTGGCTTTCCGAGCCAGGACGACCACATTTGCTTCCAACAGCGACCCAATCCTCCATATCCTCGGCACAGCAACTCGAAAGGCCAAGTACCATGCTCGGGGACTGACACTAGTCCAACCCCGAGTAACTAGGGAAAATTCCAAGTACGAGAGCGCGCCCTGGACTCGCCACGCGACTGATCCTACAGGTCAGGTGGAGTGACACGCTTAATCCAACGCGCCTCGTCCTCACCTACCTTGGGCATGCGACTAGAACAGCCAAGTACCACGCTCGGGGACTCGGCCATCAACCCTGTTCGTGCCCGAGAAAACGGCCAAGTATAGAGAACCCGTTGGGGTCGCCACACGACTGGCTTTTCAAGCCATGGCGAGTCGACCTCAACTGACTAACAGTATACAATCAAACATACACATAAAAACGAGGTAAACCTCACAAAAGGGCGAACGCGCTCGGGGACTCGGACAACGTAACAAATCACAATCAAACCAAACACTGACAAAAGAATCCATGCATTCCTTATGGCAATAAAATTTGTTCGCTTACAAGGGCAGGCAGATTTTTCATTTACATCTAATGCCACGTGGCATACTCTCCTACTCTACAGGCTTCGACGACGACTCACCACCACCTCCGTGGACGCGGATGAAAGGCACCCACGGGTTCGAGGGATACGTCGTCAGAGTACCCGCCATGGCCGCTCGGAACGGCTGCTCCACCTTGAAGACATGGTGCGCCAGCTACGGGTCACTCGGGGCAACGAACGTTTACTAGTACGGAATGATGTCACCCATCGCCCATACCCGTCGGAGTACACCACAGCCCGCTCGGTCAACTTCCGCACATCACAGATCCGGACCGCGCCCGTCGATGACGGGTACCCGCTGGTGACATCGTCAAGGTCGAAGTCATCGGGGAAGTGCGCGATTGTAGCACCCCAAATAAACCCTAATTATAATATTGCCATTTCATTTACTTTTGTTGCATCATCATGGCATCATGCATCTTTGTCTCTCAAAATATTTTAACTAAAAACTATTTTGTTTGCTACAATACCCTTCTCTTATTCAAAACAAAATCCTATATTTGTCTGCTAAACTATTTTCTTAAAAATTATTTACCAAATTTTTTTTAAACAAAACAAAAGAAAATATTTTATAAAAATAATAAACCTAATCCGGCTAGGCCCAACAGGCCCATCCGTCTAGACCCAGTACAAACCTTAGCCTACCCTAGAAACCCTAACCCTAAATCCCACCTACCTATTCCCACACCTTCCCCGCCGCGAGCCACACCTGGACACATCGCACACGACACACTACATGTTTCCTCCCCACCCAGCACGCTCCTCCTCACCTGTCCCACGTCCCCACACGCACGGACCCACCACCGCGCTAGCATCCCGCTCCCCCACCTGCCGTGATCCCCTCCTGCGAGCCCTGCGTCCGCTCCCTCGTCCCTCGATTCCCCGCCGCCAGGACACCCTCGCCCTGATGCCCTGCTCGCCTCGCCTGCAAGCCATCTCTATCGCTCGCCCTCACCACTCCTTCCTCGCGTGCACCTCGCCACCAGAGGCCCGCTCGCTCTGTGGACCTCCGCTGCCATGGCTCTGCCTCCCAGTTCCCCATCGACCATGCCTTCCCGTGTGACGCCACCGTCATGTCAAGCCCTCCCTTGTTGCCAGTGCTCCTCCGTACCTGGCGCCGCCCGGTCTCGGGCCTCCTCACCGTCGCGGCCCATCCGCCTCTGCTCGCCGCCCGACCCTGGTCGCCGTTGTGTCCCTTCGCGTCAGCCTCGTCCTTCCGCCCGAGCGCGCCCCGTGCCGAACCCGCTCGCGTCCTGTCGCATGTTGCTCTAGCGCCGCCGCCGTCCTGCCCAACCGTTCGCCTTGAATCCCTTTTCCCCGTTGCCGACCTTCGCCCAGCAGGCGCCGCTGCCGCCTGCGCCCGTCTCCACCCCTTCCTCGAGCTCTCCCCGACCACGCGCCCCCGATCCCCTCGTCCGTGGCCTCTGCTAGGACGCGTCCTCTGCTCCCTAGTCGAACTCGTCTCCACCGCCGGTCCCTCGTGTTCGGCTCAGTCTCCGACACCAGGTCCATATCTGATGCAAGCCATGAGCTTTTTCTGCCATTTACATGTTTATCCAAGCACTGTTGCGTGCCCCTATTGTGTTGATGTTGCTGTTTGGGTTATTTTGTGGAGGTGGCCGTGAGGTAAGACAAAGGGGGACGTGCTGTTATGGTGCCAAGTTGAGGCTTGCTCGGTCCGGCCCTCTGAAGTCGCCAAGATCTTTCCTAGACAAATCAACACCCAGTTTTGCCAAGACTGTCCACAAGAGACTGCGAAACCCCGAGACCTTCACGGAATGCCAAGATCTGCTTCCCGGGAATCGAAGACTGATCTGGGACGCCAAGTTCTTCTTCACGGATGCGGGTCCGAAGACCCATTCCGCCGAGGCTGGCTTGAACCCTCAAGATTGCCAAACCCTCGATGTGTGACTCCTATCTGAGACCCCTATATTTTTAGTATATGATATATATATGTTGTTGCATATTAATTGATCATGCGCATACATACCATGTGGGTTAGGGGCATTATGCCGATTCATCTCATAATTAAATATGGAGACCATATGCGGATGAATCTAGTCTAATATCGACTCCATTTAAATTTGTGTAGGGAACCGATGTCATTGTTTTGGCTTGATAAGATAACATTTAAATTGCGTGGTACCTAAACAGCTTGAACCTATTAAATAATTGTCGGTACCCCGGTTCTGCTTAATATGGCCTAATTGCATCGCACCTTTGACATGTCATACATCATACATGCATCATGCCCGATCTTCTGCCGTAGTATTAAATATTGCATCCGGTGTTCCAGCTAGTGCTTTGCTTCTTCACGGATTAGGCCTATGAGTTGATGCGAGTGTCGACCCGATCTTCAGATGAATATTCGGCAATATTTTCAGGCGAGCATTCTCCCCCTTTCTACCTATTTTACATTTCTAGTCTTTATTCCCTCCTATTGATCTATTGCTATTTGTGTTGTGATGCTCTAGTTTTCGTACCCGTGATATCCCTTGTAGCCTTATATTGCCTTGGACACATCCTATTACCTATTGTTTGATAGATAGTTGGACTTGCGTGTCGTAGTCGCTTGCTCAAGTGCTGTTGCGTGTCGACAAGTACCACAGTTGTTGGAGAAATCACTACTAGGAAAACGGCTATAGGTAATCAGCACATTCGTGGCTCACATGGTTGAAGTGCCCCACGGCTAAAACAGGCGTGGCTCACCTGTGGGCAGTGCCCTTCTAATAACTAGAACAACCGTGGCGCACATGACTATAGTGCGCCACAGATGTGTGGGCAGGCCTGGCCTACGCCAAACATCTGTAGCGCACTATAGTCATGTGCGCCACGGTTGTTAGGGTCATCTGTGGCGCACGTGCACAGTGCGCTACGCCTAAGCGCATGCCCCCCTCTGCTCTGAAATGGCCACAAACTTCTGTGGCGCACTCGGCCTAGTGCGCCACGGGGAGTAGGAGCATCTGTGGCGCACATGAAATAGTGCGCCACCGATGTTTGTACTCTCTGTGGCGCACTAGGGCCGTGTGCGCCACGGATGTGTCGATTTCTTTAGGACAGCACTTTATGTGCACATGTGTGACCACATCCACCACCCCACACTTCACTTTCCCCTTCTTCTTCCTCCTTAGATCTAGTCGGGATCTTCTTCTTCCCACCTCAATTTCTCCACACATTCACCATTTTTAGCATGTAAAACTTGCTTTGGATGTTACATAAGTAATAGAGGAGGTCTCCGGTCTCTCATCTATCCTTCTCCGGTCGACGCGCGCACCTCTCCTTTCCATCTTTCTCGCGATCGGTCTCTCATCTCGGTAAGTTGTCCATGTAAGGATGTGTTCATGTGTATATGGATGATGTGCTCATATGTATGTAGATGATCGATGCTCATGATGTGTGTATGTGGAGAGGATCGATGGTCATATGTGTGTGTATATGGAGAGTATCGATGATGCTCATGCATGTGTACTATGGAGAGGATAATGATATGTTCATGTGTGTATGGATCGGTCTCTCTCTCTTGTGTTTGTATGTGAACAAGTTGCCATTTGTTTTGCCAAAATGTTGATTCATTTCCATTTTGGCAAGACTTTGGCATTTCGCAAAGGTCCTAATTTTAGGATAGGTCATGCCGAAATTTTCTATCGACCATTGCATGCATGCATTCATTATGTGGTTCTAATAGACTTCAAAATTGTACCGTGTACATCGTGCAGGCAAAAATGGTCCGCATAATGAGCGAAGGCATTGTGGCTAGATTTTTGAAATGTGTGACGGCCGACATGATACGAAATAACAAGACAGATATAAGATGTCCGTGCAGAAGATGCAAACTCAACTGGGTGATCGACCCAGATTCCGAATCTGGGCGCACCTGCTCGCCATAGTTTCATGGATGGATACACTCGTTGGATAAGCGATGGCGTAGATGATGGAGACGGTGAAGAAGGTGGCCAACATGGCGATGATCATCATCACGGCGAGCAGGCGAGATGATGAAGAGTCTCTAGAGATGGTGAAGGTGCAAGGCATCGGGATGATGATGATCTAGATGCGGAGGAGCGACGGCGATGGAACAACATCGGCTGGTGCGGGACCCTTATGTGCAAGAGCTGCTTCTCATTTAGTAACGCCAGTGGCTGCCGCTAGAGAAAGCCAAGCTTGCGCAACTTGATAAAGACGCGGTTACTCCATTGTATGAAGGATGCAGGCCCGATGATACCCGGTTGAATGTAACGCTCAAGGCTATGGAGATGAAGGCAAAGCACAAATTGAGCGACGCAAGCTTCGACGATATGATGGCATTCTGGCACGATCGTCTCCCGGAGGGGAACACATGTCCAACTAGTATCGAGGATGCCAAGAAAATCGTCTGTCCTCTCGATCTACCGCACGTTAGATATCACGTATGCATCAACAATTGCATCATTTATCGGGGGGATGACGCGGAGAAAACCACATGTCCAGTGTGCGGCGTGAGTCGATACAAGAAAGGGAAGAAAGCACCTCGAAAAGTGGTATGGTACTTTCCTATCACTCCTCGTCTGTAGCGCTATTTCGCGGACCCTAAGGAAGCGAAGCTCATGCGATGGCATGCGGAAAGGAAGAAGCCAGGAGATGATGATGACCCCGAAAGGATGAGCTGGCGCGCACCCTTCGGATGCTAGCGATGAAAGCATTGGACCTCGAATTCCCGAGTCGGTGGAGATTCGAGGAACATCAGGCTTGGTGCGAGCACCGATGGACTCAATCCGTTCGGTAGCCAGAGTAGCACGCACAGCACTTGGCCCGTGTTTGTATGGATGTACAACCTCCCTCCATGGTTGTGCATGAAGAAGAAGTACATACAAATGAGTATGCTAATTCAAGGGCCGAAACAACCTGGTACCGACATCAATCTGTATCTCGGGCTGTTGAAAGAGGAGCTAGCCACGTTATGGGAATCTAGAGCCAATACTTACGACGCCGTCGCACAAGATTATTTCACTATGAGAGCCGCGTTGATCACTACGGTGCAAGACTATCCAGGTTGCGGGTATATCTCGGGGCAGGTTATCCAAGGATTCTGCGCATGCGTTAGGTGCATGGATAACACAAGCTATCTCCAACTAGAGAAAGATCTAGGGTCATTGAAAACCGTGTTCATGGCGCACCAGAGGTGGCTCGGCAAGAATGATCCATGGAGGAAACGTGGAGACCTGTTCGATGGCAAATCAGAGACCCGAGGAATTCCAGAGCGTAGGAGCAGCGAAGAAGTGGAAGAGTTCTTTGAAAAGCGGAAAGATTGTCCTAAGCACGGAAAGAAGCGAAGAGGCAGCAACTAGACAAGCCCGATGAAGGTATGGAAAACAAGGTCATTTTACGGAGTTGCCATCTTGGAAGTTTCTCCGCTGCTCATAGCCTCGACATCATGCATATCAAGAAAAAGCGAGTCTGGTCGCCACCATAATCAACATGCCGGATAGGACGAAGATGGTCCGAAAGCAAGGCACGACGATATGCTTGGGTATCCGGAAGGAGCTTCACGGAGGATGCACTACTCGATGATCGGGAAGATGGCGATGATCATGAGTCGGAGGCGACACAAGGTCGTCGGAAGGGTAAAAAGTTCAAGAAGAGCGAATATTACTGCCCTCCTTCTTGCTTCACTCTAAGCCGGGATGAGATCAAACAGTTTTCAAGTGCCTTCTAGGAGTCAAATTTCCTTCTGACTACGGGCAAGATAAGCGGATACCTAGGCGAGGCGAGAGGTTCGATGGCATGAAGTCTCACGACGTGTCGTGCTAATGACGCAGTACTTCCGGTCGCACTAAGAGGGATAATGGGCGAGCACGTCCGTGAAAGCGTTATTTGGCCTATGCAAGTTTTCGGCGTCATCTCTAGGAAGTCGATTGGCTTGAATCAGCTCGGAAGGCTACAGGAGGAGATCATGGTGATACTATGTGAGCTTGAGGTCTACTTCCCACCCGCATTCTTCGACATTATGGTGCATCTGCTGGTCCATGTCGTGGAGGACATCGTACAACTCGGGCGATGTTCCTCCGCGGCATGATGGCGTTCGAAAGGATGAGCGGACACATCAAAGGATACGTTCGCAACAGGTCCCGTCGGATGGAAGCATAGCCAAGGGCTTTACGGCGAAGAGTGCATCTCTTTACGCGAATTATCTGAACATCGAGAACCCCGCCGGTCTTCCCATCAGCGACACCTTGGCAAGATCGGCGGATCTGGTCCTTTGAGAGGGTCGTCGCATCGCATGCAGACTTGATTTTCGACGCAGACTTTGATCGAGCAAACCTCGTCGGCTCTGACATTTAGAACTGGTCGATCCTTGGGTGCGAAGCACAAAGGTTAATCGAGAAGAAGTATAGTGACCGGGGCATCTGAGGACACATGGAGAAATAATCAAAGAGCACAACTCAGATTTCACGCGTTGGTTTAGGCGACGCTCTTGATAATCCCAGCTTCGCATTCTTCCGACACGGAAAGATCATATTCACCTTGTCGCGAGGACCGATGCAAAACCTGGTGACCTATCGCGTATGATATCAACGGCTACACATTTTACACGGAGGAAAAGGATAACAAGTGTGATTATCGAACTCGCGTAACGTCGAATTCTACACCGATGACAACGTGAAGGAAAGATTCTACGGAAGAATCGAGGAGATCCGGGAGATCGACTACGTGGAGAAAAGATGCCGATGTTTCGTGTCGGATGGTCAAAAGGCGTCGAAAGAAGACGGTATTTCACAACCATGGTTATACGAAGCAGCCAAATCCAAGGCCGGTGCAAACATGGCGCGAAAAATGAACCATGGGTGGCTACCAAAGTGGACCAATGTTTTTCATTACCGACCCGACAAAGCCTAGCCGTGTTGTCGTGAGGAGGAAAAAGAAACATCATCGGAATGGATGGAGTCGCCAGCGAGCAAGACTTGACCGATCTGGCGACAAAGATTGAAGATGACGGCGACTACGATGCGACAACATACATCACAAGAAGAAAAAGGACAACCCTACCCAAAAAAGGTAGCCCGTTGAAAGAAGAAACATTAAAGTCAGGGGCTAAATTATTCAACCGCGACAAAGAAGGGAAAAAGATTGTAAAACGCTAGCTCAAAAATATTGTAAAAGCGTGGTCGAAAAAGATTGTAATATTCATGGACAAATTATTATGAAATTTAGTTATACTTTCAATCATATTTGTAACACTTTTATGACATATATTATCACTTTTGGGCATTTTGGAATATTTAAAAGTATTTTAAAAACAAAACAAAATTTGTATGGCATGTATCACCACTTTTGGAACATTTTAAAGTATTTTTGGAACATTTTAAAGTATTTTTAAAGTAAAAATAAAAGTGGAGCACCAGGATTGAACACAGGTGCTCATGGTTTATAATAGAGCTAAGGCGACCGGTGGGGTAAGAGTACTAGTGTTAACTAGTGGGATGACGCCGCTTATCGATAGTCCAACCCACACGGCGTAGCTCACAGCCAAGTGCTCTCGGATAACGTGGCGCACTTGGTCAGAGTGCGCTCTGCGTGTGTGTGGACTAGTCAATCAGCGCGTGAGCCAGCCCTCCCATCGTCGTCCTCAGACACATCGTCCCCATCCCCATCCCCGCATCGAGGCGCCGCCGCCGCATCCCAAGAGGAGGAGGCCACCACGCTAGGAGGAGGAGGCCTCCACGCTAGGAGGAGGAGGAGGCCGCCTTGCCCGCGCGCTCGTTCCGTGGAGGAGGAGGTCGGTGGCGGCGAGGTTCCTGCAGAGTCGGCTCCGCTCCTCCGACGGCAAGGCGCTCTGCCGCTCCCTCCCCCTCGTTACCTCGTCTGCCAGCCCTCGTCGTCGTCATCTCCCCCTCTCTCCTCGAGCAATCTCAGAGGTGAGCTCTGCCCCTCCCCTCTATCCTTCTCCCCCTCTCTCTCCTCAGAGGTGAGCTCTTCCCCTCCCCTCTATCCTTCTCCCCCTCTCTCTGCTGCAATTCATTTTCTTCCTGAATCCATTGCATCTGGTTAGGGTTAGGCTATTGTACTTTGGTGTTTGCAGAATGTTAGACAAAAATGTGCTAGTGCTGCAGAATGTTAGACAAAAATGTAGTTTGGTGCTTGCCGGCTGCCTCGAGAAAGCATCTGTAATTATTGACAAAGATGGCATGTATATCTTTCTATATACATACTGCTAGTGACCTGATGAGCGATGCTAGTTAAGTGAAGATGGCATGTATATCTTTGTATGTGTAAGACAGAGAAACCAAATGGACCATTGATGTGCCAATTTGGTCATTTTTTTGCGAGTAATTTGGTCATTTAGTCCATGCACAATGCAAATGCTTAGCAAAACACAATGCAATGCTGAATTGATGCCACCTCTTTTAATCTACATTGCCTTGCTCTTGAACATATAGTATGTGGATTTAGTCTTGTTGTGCTTGCGGTTTGCATATATACAATATGTCCCCTATAAACCCACATCTTTATTGATACTATAGATCAATCACTCATAGGGTGGCATCAATTCACATTAGAATCTATAGGGTTGATTCGGTATATATGTCACATCTTGATTAATGCCACATATAGTATGTTGATCTATAGGGTTCGAATCTATAGAATGATTTGATCCTTTTGTTAGGTTTATTCTTGTGATAGTTCATCGGTAAAAATATTCACATTATTTTACTTATTTGCATATGGAAGGACTAAAAGCATGTGATGGTCTTGGGCCTCTTAGTTCTCAAGAGTTCATGATCATCGGTTTAGAAGCATATGGTTTAGAAGCCTCTTAGTGCTCAAGACTAAAAGCATATGGTTTAGAAGCCACGAGATCTTATATGATCCCATTTTCCTTAGCCTAGCTTGGAATATCTAGGTTTAGTATTGCCCCTATCTCATAACTTGAGATAGTTGTTGAGTAAGTAGCGGATGTAAAATATTTTGCGGCTAATATTATCGTACTTGGAAGTATTGTTCGTTTTGGGCCTACTCTCACCTTCATGAATCTGGAATCATAATAGAGGTATCATGGATAGCGGGGTTGTTCGGTGATCACTAATTTAATCTGTACTTGCAAGTATTACTTGCTTGTTTAAGTCTTGCTCTCTTCACAAATCTTGATTGTTAATAGATTGTTCGATGATCATTCTTGTGGTTACCATTTATGTTTGATGTCTTGTTTGTGTGTTGGCCATTTATTCTAGTTGTGCTCCATTTTGCATGAAACATTCATTGTGTGCTGGTTGTGCTTGTGCTGGCTATCTTGGGCCATTTATCTTTGGTTGTCTTTGGATATGATGGCCATTTATTGTGTGCTAGCTATCTGGCCATATATATCGAGCAAGTTCTTGTATGAAACGTGTCCCGATTTTTGCGAATGTTGATTAACTTCCGTTTGGCAGAAATCGGGCACTCTAGTTTAAGAAAATTAGCAAAGTTCATGCGGATTTTTCCGTGCATTTAACCAATTATTTGTTTTTATTAGTGCAGCGATGTGTGACAACGACGAGGTTGGATGTTCTAAGCGCATCGGCTGAAGGAGAACTCAGACCTCCGAATAAACAATTGACATTACGAAGCGGCCCGGCGTAGAAGGCGATGAAGAATACCATCCTTCAGAGAGCGAGGATGATGAGATGGAAGACGCGGAGGAAGAAGCCGAAGGAACGGCGGACGATGAAACCAATGATGGCGGCGAGGGCACAGGGAGTGGTAGCAACCCTCCTAAGAAGAAGAAGAAGAAGCCGAAGGATCGGCGCCCGAACACGGTTGGCACGGTCAGGGAGGAAATTACCGAAGTGAGCCCATCAGGGGTTCCTTTGGAGCCCGCCCTTGTCGTCAAAGGGTACGGTGGGCAAGTGGCGGCGATCACCGGACAACCATCTCTATCAACACAGAATCTCGGCATAAAGATAATGGCCACTTGCGCACACTCCTGTTAGAAGCTGCACGCAAGATACAAGTTCCCGCTAAGTATCGAACACAAATTATCATGGGAGCAAGTAAACAAATCCGCCCTCACAAAGATGAGCACCGCCGGCATTTGGAGAACCGGATAAAGAAGAAGATCTATAAAGAAGGCAAAAGTCTCGAGGAGATCCAGAAGATTGACCCGCAGATCACCGAAGATCGATTCGGGAGTTCAAGGAGGTGTGAATCCGAAGAGCCACGGCCAAGTAATCGGGGAAAGGTGCTGCAGGCGATGAATATAGGTCATCACCATCTCGGATCTGGTGGATCTGAGAACGCGGAGGCCAAATGGAATAAGGAGGACGAAGAGTATATATTCAAGGGATAGAAAACCCTTTGATAAATTCGAACCGGGCAGGTTCGAAACTTCATCGAGCCCATTACCATGTGGACCCAAAACCAAACAACTCACCGCGGATCCTGCGGTGAAGGAATCGAGAAATTGTGGTAAGTATAATCTAATTACCGCGGATCAACTCGATTGCAATCTAATCGATGATCTAAATGATTCACTATTACTTCTTCTGCAGGAGGAGGAAATTGTTGCTAGTCATGGATCCCAGGGTTCCTCATCCCAGGGGTCGACGGCGGCCACCCGGTGGGATAACCCTTTTACAGGCGATGAACCGGGCCAAGAAAATAGAGCGATTCTGAAGAAGCCATATCGTCGGCTGGCCGTCTGGCGCCTCGGGGTAGAATTGGGTGGATCATTTTGGTCCACCGCCGAGGACGCATGTGGCGCCCGTCGGGAAGGGCGAGGAGGAAAACCAGAGGTTCAAGAACTTAAGGCACAAGTGGCGCGGATCCGCGGATCGTCCAAGATAACACGCAATCACCCTTACGTCCTTCCTGCCTACCTTGGTGGAGTCAATAGCGAACTGGAGTGCGGGTGGTCGAGTAGGGCCGTGCCGATTCCAAGCATGGTCGCAGACCACTCGAACAACGCGGCGAATCGAGGCAAACTACATGTTCGTGACTCCGCGCTAGCACCTTGGCGCGCCGCAAGTGTTGGTGACTCCCCTACCATCACCGCGGAGTACATGTTGGTGCCCCCATCGCCGCCATCGGCTTTGAGCTCAAGCACCCGTCGGTAGGGAGAATACACGGCCAAGACCGCAGCGCCATCAAGCAGCCTTCCGTCTCTTGCACGCCGTCGCCGTATGCGGTGCGTCGACATTAGCCGATCTCGGCGCCATCACGGTAAACAAATTGCTTTAATTACCGCCTTTCATGCCATCTATATATTACTCTTGTGGCATCTCGCTCGACGACGCCGTACATGTTTTTCGCAGACGGATGTTCCTTGCACTCTCTTATGCTACGTGAACAACAAGGTGAGGATGTTGCCAAGGGTACCATCGTTCAACCCTTGCACCGCCGCGTTCCACTCAAAGCCGATGCGGATAGCGTGCACAGGTTAAAATTAGTCGGTGCTAAGGGGCTGCGACGACGGAACCTCCCATTCAACCCCGAGGCGGATGAAGAAGAGTCGTTTGTCCTCGAAGTTGCTTGGCTTGTTCTTGCTATGGCCAAAGAGCATGATCCGTTTGGGGACGGCGGGGCCATCACGCCCACGAACAACGGCACCGCTGTCGTGCGGCGACAAGCGGTGGCAAAACCGGCCCTCGCCGTCACCTCCTCCAGCGGTGGGTCGGATGATCATGTTGATGATATGCACATGGCGCGAGATCCGCCGAGGATGACGAAGACTGGAATGATCACTTCTTGACACTTTCGGTTTAAAGGCGAAGACCTAGCTGGTGGCCCCACGAGAAAGCCACTATCACCAAGCGTCTGTTTGGTTCTCGAGATGCCTCCGCTTGCGCCTTTATAGAGCCAGTTGATACAACCAACGCCCTTTATTCTAAGCCGACACACTACATAGGGAGGCGGTGCTCAGATTGTGGTGCCCCGCTCTCCAAAAGGAAAAAGGCGGAAAAGAAAATCTAAGCTCGAGCCAGCGGTGGCGTCAACAACTGCGAATCCGATCAGGTTTGGGACGGGCCACCAAGACCGAGGGTATTATGTGGAGGATTCATGTGGCGGGTGAGCCCATGCTACCTAAGAATTTGCGGAAGCTTCGCCGATTCGAACTGCGAGTGTGCATGACGTCTTGACGATAGAGACGCCTTCTATCGGAGAAAGATCCCTCGCACCCGGTATTCGTGGTTAAGGTGCCACCAGGCTTGGGCTTCACGACACCGCATGGATCTGTTCTTCCTGCGGTTCGAGGACATCTTCAATATGTTCCACCTATACCCGCTGCACTATACCATGGTCGTCTCTTTTCTCTCGGCTGGCCATGCAGATCATTAGAGAGAACACACGGGCATCGCTATAGTGGACCCCTACTACATGTGTGGCTGCTTGGGTTCCCCATGAGCGACGTATCGTGGCCTTGTACCTAAAAAGAATCCTCATGGCGAACAAGACAAAGGAATACATTCTCGTGCCTTACTTTCCCGAGTAAGTCGTTATTCACTCGCCACCGTCGATTGGCTTTATTAGATCATCATCATTCTTTTTCCAACACATTCCATTTGAATTTTTTTGTGAGATGAACACTGCACGCTCATCTCCTTATCGCCGAAGCATTCCCACGCCATGTATTTCGACTCGGGGAGTCTAGAAAAGAAGAAAAACTACGACAAGATCAAGGAAGTTCTGGATGATGCTCTCACTGGCTTTGCCTCGACGGAACGCACCACCGTGCGTAAGAAGGTCAAGTTCGGCACGTCTTCAACCATGTAACGGAGTTCCCTGCGAAGCGGTAGGAAAACGATGAAGGAAGCCTACACACTCCCTCACATGAGGGCGTTCCTACTTGACCAGTGAATTCTGCTGCCAGATCATCTCAAACAGTGGGCCGAAGCAAAGGCCAAGATCAATGATTCGGATATTAGACAAGAGATGTATCGCATCCAGCAGCATTTTGGGGCAATCATCTTTCGTGATGTCATGACTTCGGGGGGGATCTTCTACGGAGGAAATATCACGAATAACCGTGACACAGAAGATCGCCTAGAGATGCAGGGTGACTATAGGAAGTTCATGACGAGACAGGGCGTCCTCCTGTTCCCTAAGCCGAGCCAGAAGGCTTGATGTTGGCCTAGTTGTAGTTACAAACTATAGATGGCCTTTGTGTGTGTGTGTGGACGACAAGTGAACTTATTTTGCTTATTATTATATATCGATCAATGCTTGGTTTTTTTTCTTACTCTTTGGTCCTTTGCTCAATTTGGTCCTTCTTTTTTTCCTTACTCTTTTTTCGAGAATAATGCCGATGATTGAAATGTCGTGGCACACTATATATGTGAATGTGCTACGATGGGACTGTGAGCCTTGTGATATGCACAAGTCCAGGTCTTGTGCATCCTACTTGGCTCACAGTTCCATCGTAGCATATTCCTGTGTCCAACGACCTATGTATATATATGAGGCATTCTTTTCGAGTTATTTTTGTCTTTTTCGAGAATATGCCGATGATTGAAATGTCGTGGCACAATATATATGTGAATGTGCTATGACGGGATAGTTAGCCTTGTGATATGCACAAGTCCGGGGTGTGCATCCTACTTGGCTAACTGTTCCGTCATAGCATATTCTAATCAACGACCTAGCTAGTTATATATGAGGCATTCTTTTCGAGCTACTTTGGTATTTTTCGAGAATAATGCCGATGATTGAAATCTCGTAGCACACTATATATGTGAATGTGCTACGGTGGGATTGTATGCCTTGTGCTATGCACAAGTCCAGGTGTTGTGCATCCTACTTGGCGTACAGTTCCGTCGTAGCATATTCCTGTGTCCAACGACCTATGTATATATATGAGGCATGATTTTTGAGTTACTTTGGTCTTTTTCGAGAATAATGCCGATGATTGAAATGTCGTGGCACACTATATGTGAATGTGCTGCGATGGGATTGTTCGCCTTGTGCTATGCAGTCCAGTGTTATGCATCCTACTTGGCGAGCAGTTCCATCGTAGCATATTCTGTCGAACAACCTAGTTATATATGAGGCATGCTTTACGAGTTTGGTCTTTTGATTTAGGAGTACTTTCTATAAGTTTATCTTCATATGCGACTTTAATTATATATGTTTTTTCAATAGTCGGTTAATTATTATTGTCAACTTATAGATGGCGTGGTACGTCGTGTACAAGGGCGGGTTCCGGAGTCTCGATGATTGGGAAGGCTACTGGGAGGCAGGTGCACCGTTTAGCGGCAATAGCTACAAAGGGTACAACACTATGGCGGAGGAGGAAGCTAGATACACGCGCTATCTAGCGGGAGTTAGGACAAGGAACGGATGAAGACCTACACCTTCGTCGGCGGTGATCATGCTTATCTTCTTTGGTTATTTATCCCGTTTGTGTCTAGCTAGTTAGTTTAGATGTCTAGGCGAGCTTCGAGCTCTAACTTGTTCGATCGACACATGTATTAGCATGTCACCAACTACTACTTTGTAACATGATCGAAACAATGTAACTTAGACTATGTATTCATGTATGAGACTTATCTATATGTATTTGTTTCAATCTTGTTTTTCATATTGAGTATTTATATATATAATTGTATATCTTGTATTTGTGTGTGTATATCTGCTGTAATATTGTATATAATCTATATTGCATATAATCTGGCTCGGAAATTTAAAAAAAAACAAAAAATACATCTGTGGCGCACATGGTCTACCTTATGTGGCGCACTACACCTAAAGCGCACCATGGAAGTTTAGTGGCGCACTAGGTAGTGCGCCACAGAAGATCCCAGGGGTAGCGCACCATGCCAAACTTCTGTGGCGCACTAGCAGGTGCGCTACGCCTATCTCTGCACAACCGTGGCGCACTAGGAAGTGCGCCACGGCTGAGAGATAGCCGTAGCGCAAGGCCCGTGGCACACTGCTAGTGCGCCACTAACGGCCTGTTTCCTAGTAGTGAATGCCATATGCTTTATGTTTGAGATGATCATGGTGTTAATTATCGTTTAATAACTAAAATTGAAGTAGGTAAATAATGTAGAGGCACAGGTGGGCAATAGATGTTATTTGGTTTTTAACCGTCCACTTGTGTCCTGTAGGACCCCGAGTGCTTGATACCTGTTCTTTGAATATTCGCACTATCCGCATGTGGGACCATGAATCCCCCTAGCCAGAGCTTGAGTCATATTTATTTCTTGGGGCCACAAAGTAGTTTGGGGCTTTATTACTATCCTGTACTTATGCCATGCTTTACTTCTTGTTTACGATTGCGCGTGGAGCGCCTGTACTTTTTAGGAACAAATGTGGAATGTTTTCGCGGTATCGACAAGCCCAGTCACACTTTCGGGTTCCCAGTCATTTACAGCCATTGGCACAAACCTCTGGGTCCGTTTTGGAGCCGGCCAACTTCGTCGCAGGTAGCTTGGTGGGGTGGCCCCCTGAAATTTATATGAATCTTGAAATTGCTCTGTCGTGATGCCTCGTTGGGTTTTATTTGGTTTTTCCCAAGGTTGATCGTGCGTGTGTTGCTATTTGTGCCCCCTACAGGGTAAAACTTTCTGAAAGCCGTGTCTGCGGTTATGGAATACTTGGAGCACAGTATCTCGATCATAGACAACTATAACTAAAGTAGTGCTATAAATTTGACTTTATAATGACTAGTAATCAGCTTCATTATAATGGAATGGCTAAATAAAAGTGCCAACAATTGCTGGTTTGGGTTGTTACCTGTTACCTTTGTATCTGACTAGTAAGTATTGCAACTATAACGGAATGGCTAAATAAAAGTGCCAACGACTGCTGGGTTTTGGGATGCATCATGCTATATGTATCTGACTAGTAAGTATTACAACTACAGCGGAATGGTTAATTAAAACTGCCCACTTCTTATTATATCAGGATGACTCATGCTATCTATATCTGACTAGTAATTGCCGCAACTATAATGAAATGAATAAAACTGCCAACGGTGTGAGTTCCTCGGTTGACTTCCTCGGTTGGTATCGAGGGGGAATACCAGGATGGGTATGTTTGGTGTTAGAATCAGGTTGGAGCCGAGTAGGTCTTTCTTATCCCTATCTGATAGCCGCCAGTTGTATTGAGTCTCTATAGGTTGTTTAGTACATGCTGCGCTGCCGCTTCAGTCCACCATACCTATGTAGGAGAGGACCGCCGAATTCTAGTCTCGCCGTGTACTGGCCTCAGTACTGACCGCTCTCTTTTTCCTTTGCCCTTTGTCGGCACCCTTTTGTTTTAGCAGGTTTAGAGATCGACGTCATTAGCAGGGTTACCCTTCCGGCTTGGCCTGGGCAGGGTTATGGACGCCATTGGTTATTCTTCAGGGCTCTTAGCTCAATTTGCATCTTGTCCATACTCGGACGCTGTATTGTTTTCAAGGTGATCTGGATCTTTGTACTGTATATCTGTATTCTTGACTCTTTGAGTCAATGTTGTATATATATGTTTTGTGGGTACCATCGAGGACTATTCCGTAATGATATTACTTCGTTTTCCACCCGCACGAAAGTGCCTGGTGGGCACCTTTGAATCGTTTCTATGCGGATTTGGCGGGAATCGCTGAAACTTGCATAGGGTCGATTTTGAGGGTGTTACAGCGAGCCCAAAGCTCAATGCAGTAGCGGCACCACGGCGGAAGGCCGACCGCGACATGAAGTCAAAAACAGCCGGGGCCTTCTCCAGGTAGCGCCAGACTTCGACGAGGTCGCTGGGGATCACCTTCGTCGGTGAAATCTCTTGAAGGTATGCGCGGATGCAAGTCGCTGACAGAGCGCCGGAATCTACCAGCGTGGTGACACACTGCTGCGCGTCATACGACTACGCTTCGGCCTCATCATCAAGAATCTTCCCTGCAAAGCATGAGCACACATTAAGAAAATCTCCAACAAAACAAAGGCGACCCGCACGCTCGGGGACTCGCTAGTTGTTTGAAAGGACATGGAGCTCACCGATCAAAGTACGGCAGATCCCCGTGACGTAATCCGGCAGACCAGAGAGATCATCCTGCAGCCTGGTGGCAAGGGCATCTGACACCTTCCATTCATTGGCGGCAGCAGCAATGGCTGCCTTGGCCCTCTCATCGGCCGAGGTCGCCTCCGCCTTCACTTTCTTGAGCTCCCGCTCCAAGTCAGCGACCCGCTTTTCCTCGGCTCATAGGGACGATTGAGCAGCCGTCAGGTCGCTCGCAGGGATCATACCCTCACGGGCCTTCTCCACCGCGGCCGCGCGACCCTCTGCGTCAACAAAACTATAACTACAAAATCAGCAAAAGACAAGCTCCACAATGAGCACACCAAAACATTACCAGCAGTCGCCCGAAGCTGTTCGTTCATCGTTCGCACGGAGTGGAGCTCCTTATCCAGTTGCTCCTTGGCAGCCAAACGCTCCGCCGACTCGCGCTGAAGCCCCTACACATCCATGATAAATTAGCGAAGAAATTCCTAAGTGCCTAACTGCTGAAATTCAGCGACTAGCCACTCGGGGACTGAACAGCGAAAAAAATTCCTAAGTGCCTAGCCGCTGAAATTCAGTGCCTAGACACTCGGGGACTGGACAACAAAACATTAAGGATCTTCCCGCTGAAACTCAGCGACCAGATCCTCGGGGACTGTAGGGCTGCACCTAGCATGCTGTGGAGCTCGAGCACGTCCACCGATGGAAGCACCAGAGGCATGCGCCCGCGATGTTGCTCGACCTTCGAGCCGACGACTTCAGGCACCTGGCCCGATGGCGCTGAAGCGCTTGCCGTAGAGTCCCTCACTACGAAGCGAGGGAATGTTGCTACCGCCGCTCCCGCGACACTTGAGGTTGGGCCTGTAGCCCCGAGCGACACCACGGGCTCTACCCGCTATGACCCCACGTCCATTACGGCCTTTGTGGCAACATCTTCTCTAGTCGGAGCTTCGCTTGGGGAGACCACCGGCTCGTCCGAAATTGTGACGACCTCGTGGCCCTTTGCCTTCTTCGCGCCCTCAACGGGCGCCACGACTTCGTCGCTCTTCCTCTTGTTCGAGAGATCGACCTGCGCCCCCGAGGGACCCAATGGGACCTTGGCCACCGAGGGATGGCCTATCTTCTTCACACTAGTCCTGCAATGCGGTGATGTCAGCGAGTTTGCCGGACAAACATAAGTCAGCTTCCCAATTCGAAGAGGCACTTACTTGGCAATTGGAATAAAGCGCAGGCCAGTGCAAATATGTGCCGGTTTCTCCAGCTCCGGCCCCAACGACCAATTGAGGCCCGTCTCGAGCATGGTCTGGGCCTAAGACACCAAGGGATTCCTCAAGGATGAAGCCGCGGCAATCGCCGCAGGCGCTCCCCTCGGCGGTGAGGCGCCCGCGGATGAAGCAACCTCGAGCCCGGTGATGATGGTGAAGGGCGGTGGCAGCGACGCCAGTGGCACCTCGCCCTCTACCACGGCTGTGTCGGCTGCCGCAGTCGCCTGTGCTAGCGCGCTAGCCCCAGCCTCCTCGGCCGCGCTGGTAGCTTTGGAGCTACTCGCGGACTGAGGCGGTGACGCCGACTTGGCCGACCCCTTCTTCTTCTTATGTGGTGATTTCTTTTCCGATGGCGTGGCCACGCGCCGTGAAGTGTGCTCGGGTAGCTCATCGTCATCCCCATCGTGAGCCTCGAGGCTCTCGCTGGCCTCGAGCTTGCGTTGCCGCTGCCCACGGGTGTTACAGACCGTGGGTGCGGCGACCTCCACGGCTTCGTCGTCATCCTCATCATCGTCATCATAGCCGTCGTCGACATCGTCTCCTCTGGCGTTGGCCTTGTCGGACGAGGACTCGCTCTCTTCCTCGGCGGACTCGTTCGAGTTTTCGTCATCAAGAGGCGGAAGCCAACCTTCCACCACTTGGAACAACTGTAGGGTTTCGTAGCATGGAAAACAAAAATTTTCTATCGCATACAAACAAACAAGCCAAGATCTATCTACTAGATTGTAGCAAAAGTCGATGGAATAACTTACCCTCGAAGATTCCAAAGTGTTTAACGAGAGCGGATTCTCGTGGGTGATGTAGTCGTACTCTTCCCGATCTCAAGATCGCGTAGACGATCCTTCCGGCGCTGCATTCCAGCAGCGCTTCATGATCGGTCACGTTCGGTACTGACGAAGACCTTCCTCTCCCTTGTTCCAAAGACGCGGAGGTTGTAGCACTCTCCTCGCGATTCCGGCAAAGACAACAGTGGTACCGGAAGTAGGGGAGATCCCAGGCTTCCTTAAGCCGAGCGAGTATGGTGGAGTATGAGAGAGCTAATAGTGGTCTAGGTTTTAGACACACCAATTAGAAGGCTCTAAACCAAGGCTAGGGCAATTAGAAGCTCTAAACCAAAGCGGCTCTAAACCGGAGGCTTTGGCTAGGGTTTAGATTAGAGGATAGGAACTTGTGTGTCTAGAGGAGGGGCCATGCCCTCCTTTTATAGGTGGGAGAGTGCGGCCAAGGGAGGAGTCCTCCCCAACTCGGCCTTGGGTGGTGCGCTTGGCTTGGAGAGAAGGGACTCCTCCCCCAAGTCGGTTTCAACCTCCTCTTTCCTCTTTCCCTCAGTTTCCTGTTTTAGCCGTTTGACTTTCAAACTGGCCGTTTGACTTTTCAGTTTGGGATTCAATTTAATCCTTTATTTGGAACAGCGAGAACACTTAGTACATGATGCAATCATTCCAATATGCAATGACACATTCATGTACCCCTTCCCCTCCGGAGTGCCGGACATTCCGGAACCTTCTAGAACATTCCCGATGAAAACACCGGAATCATTCCCGAACTCCGAAACGGGACTTTCCTTATATGAATCTTATTCTCCGGACCATTCTGGATCACCTCGTGATATCCCGGATCCTATCCGAGACTCCGAACAACATTCGGTCTCTTTCTCATAATACCATAACTACCCAAACAACGTCGAATCCTTAAGTGTGTCTCCCTACGGTTCGTGAATTATGCGGAAATGATCGAGACACTTCTCCGAACAATAACCAATAGAGGAATCTGGAAATTCATATGGCTCCCACATATTTCTACGATTACTTTGCGATCGAATGAACCACTTACATGCGATACCAATTTCCCTTTGTCTCACGATAGTTTGCTTATCCGAGGTTATGATCGTCGGTATCTCTGCATACCTAGTTCAACCTCACATCGATAAGTACTCTTTTCTCGTTCGTGATATGTGATCCCTTGTGAGCGGTCACATGCTTGCAAGCTAATTGGATGACATTTCACCGAGAGGGCCCAGAGTATATCTATCCGTCATATGGATGGACAAATCCCACTCTTGATCCATGTGTTTCAACCAATACTTTACGAACACTCAATGCCACCTTTATATCCACCACATTACGGTGTGGTGTTTGATGACATCAAAGCATCCATCCGGAAAAGGTGATATGCATGATCTCATGGTCGAAGGAATTAGGTTACTATGTATCAGAAAGCATATAGCAATTGAACTATTGAAATGACTTGATCTTTATGCTACGATTATCTATAGGAGTATGTACATCACATCATTCTCCTAATGATATGATCCTGTTGTTAATAACATCTCTATGTTCATGATTAGGAAACCATGATCATATATTAACCAACAAGCTAGTTTAACAAGAGGCTTTACTAGGGACTCTTATTTTAGTTTACAAATCACACAAGTATTAATGTTTCCGGTTAATACAATTATAGCATGGTATGTAAACATTTATCATAAGTGTGAAGATATGATAATAACCACTTTATTATTGCCTCTTGGGCATATCTCCAACAGTCTCCCACTTGCACTAGAGTCAATAATCTAGTTTCAAACCATTGTGTATTCAACACCTATGGCTTTCGGTGTTGTATGTACACGATTGCTAGTGGTCAATCGATCTCCGGATCGACACTTCCAGTCCGTGTGTAATTGCATGTCTTTGCGTCTCTCGCATCACTCATTCTCTAATGAGATGGCTTGTACAAATTTGGTCCTTTGGTGACCTTTAGTTCTTTGGGGTTAAAACATGTTGATAATATTGTCGCATACATATCTTCATAGTATTATCCTGCTGTGAACTACACCTAGTTTGATAACAAACTACTTGACACAAATGCCCTCTTTAGCTGCTATTATAGCAGTCATATACTTAGCCTTTTGTTGTAGTATCTGTCACAATGTGTTCACTTTGGAACTCATCCAAATCCATTATGGAACTTACTTTCCATTATATTGTGCCACCCTTAGTTTAGATTGAGATAAACTTAATTTGTATTTTGTGACAAAACTAGTATCAATGTAGTACTTTTACAATGAACTAACCATCTATTTGTCACTTCTACAAATAATATACTCTTAGTTCTTCCAAAAGATCATAAGAATATCCTTACTATTGTCCAATGATCATCTTATGAATTATTCTGGTATATGCTCACATCATTTAGAGCATAGGACATATCTGGATTTGTACATATCACAGCATAATTGATATAAATACTCTTTGTGATTTCATACATCAAGTATCAATCTATACTTGAATCTTTGTTTCACTTACCCTGTGTCATTACACTTGAATATATCATCAATATTGAACTCATTCAATCTTTTCTGTGTGACAAGAACCTTTCTTGTAGTTTCTATATTGAACTCATTCAATATCTTGTCTATGTACTTCTGGCACAACCATATTAGAGTCTATTGATGCCAAATATTTGGGTTTTGCCTAAGCCTTTCATCGAGATGAAATTCTTAATATGTATTAATAAAATATACATCATTTCCAATCAACAATATGTCTTCCACATAAAGTATTAGAAATATGTCTTAGCGCTCCCACTTAATTTCTTGCAAACGCAAGCATCTTCATTGTCTCTAATGAATTTAAACTCTTTTAACAATTTCATCATTGTGAAGATTCCAACTCCGCGATGCTTACTTCAACCATTGAAGTTTGCATATGCATTTAGCATCCTTTGAATTAACAAAACCCTATGGACCGTGTCATGCACACGTCCTAGGTAACAATTCTATTAGAAGAACTTGTTTTGTTTATTCAACTACCATATAACAAAATTATATGTAGTGGTTGCTACATTAATCCGTCTAGACTAAATATCGCTATGAAAGATCAAATCTTATCATATTCAACCTTTGAACATTGTTGTGAACTCTTTCCGAACATGTCGACTATTTCATAGATGTGCAACATCCATGTCTATTTCTTTTATAGATCCAAACACAATTGTAAGGTAGTACACCTTTCTCGAGGGTCCTTCAAGTTCAAAACTTGATTGCTCGTGTATGGAACTATCACGGATTTTATGGCTTCAAGCCATTTGATGGAGTCAGGGCTCATCATCGCTTCTTTGCATGTAGTCGGATCATTATTGTCAAATAATGATTTAACTCTCAAATCTTGGTATTCGATTGTTCATCCGACCTACTTGTTTCAATAGGAACTTGGATCTCCGTGACCACAACCTTTGAGGTACGTGAGCCATGAGCATTGTTGCTACCTCCGGAACACTTTTCGGCGCTGCGCAACTTTGCACATATAGCTAAGGTTCTTTTAACCTTATCAAAGTTCTATTGTCCTCCCACTTAACTTTTCACGAAAAATTCCTTCTCAAAGAAACTTGACGTTCTAAGCGACAAACACTTTTGTCTCCGGTGTTTTATGGAGGAATACTTAACATTTATACAAAGACAGGTTCATCCGACTTTGGTTGCACACATCTTTCTTATGCATAGCATACCAATGTTTTAAGAAAGGACTACTTGGGTTTTATCCCAAACCATAACCTTATATGGTGTCATTTCACCGGATTATGATGAAGCTCTTTTGAGTGGAAAAACGGTAATCTCTAAAGCTTTTAATCTTTAAAATATAATGGCAGTTTTATGAATTATACCTTTGATCTTACCATGTCAAACAAGGTTTAATTACATACCTCGAACGCTCCATACCCTTATGGTGTTTCGGGAAATGCAAATCCACGGAACAATTCCTTAAATCTTTAGGTATTATGCTAAACTCTATAACTCAAATATCTTCCTTTATGATCTTTATCATAAACTATTTGTATTCTTGTTACTATGATTTTGCACTTCATCTTGAAAGTCTTTGAACTTTTCAAATGTTTCATACTTCATCCTTATTAAGTAAATATTCATATATTCACTCAAAATTTCGGAGAAAGCATATGAAGTTGAAATCTATCGCTCTTGACTACACATAATGGACTTCGTACAACAATATGTACAATTTCCAATAAGCTAGTCTTCCGTTCCCTTTTGGCCTATGAACGAAGTTTCAATTATCTCTAGGAAAGTTTCACAAGTGTCATTTGATCAAAAATCAAAAGACTCCAAAATTCCATCCACATGGAGTTTCTTCATGTTTTCTTTCCAGTATAATTTAAACGGCGATGTCACTTCCTAAGTGATCTTTCAATCAATTTGTCTTTCGACATCTTTAGCACTAGTTTTATGGATGTGATATCTCCAACGAGATTTGCAAATCCATATTTTATGGATTACGACAATTATTTGAACAACCCTTTTGTTCTCATAATACCTGATAAAACAAATCTTTGAAGGCAAGCGTTGATGTTTAACGAGCAACACAATAACCCTTTATTTGTTCTCGATGAACATCATCAGATATTCTTTTGCTAGTTACTTAGGCCATTGTAGTTCATGAATTGTGTTGTTTCGTATGACAATTCATACCAACAAATTCAGTATCAAATACTTGAGAACCACATTGTTTAACAAGCAAAGAATATAGCCATAACATGTATATCATCTATATACTTAAGCTGAACAATTCTAGTCTTTTCCTTTCTACCATATACTTATGAGATTTTCTTTTAATATTTCCTTTTCTGTTTGGAAGAATCTATCAACATCAATAGTGGAGTCATACATATGACATATAGTCCAAAGCGTGTATAGTTAAATACCAATGTCTTTGGACTTGCACTTTGAAGTAGATCACCATCATCAAATGTTTGGTGTTCTTTCAAATTCCTTTCTTTAGTAATCTCTTGGTGTAGTAAACATTTTACCTACATCAAATATTCACCCTTATCATGGAATCGTCCATGATCAAGCTACTTTTAGCTTATAACGATGAATTATGAGTATAATGTTGCTATCCAAAACCTTTTGGTGGGTTAGGACAACAAGTGTCTCCAACCTTTTGCAAATTCTCATCAAAATATGAGAACATGAACTTTGCCATATTATACTCTATCATGTTGTAACCAAAACTTCGTTTCAGATATCACAATATCTTCCACACATCATGGTTTCTAAAACAACTCTTTCAGATCCTAGATAACCTTGATATTAAGAGAATCCTTTGAATATCAAGAATCATGGAGACAAACATGATACTTATATACTAACACTTGGAATTGTTACTCTTGATTTAATACTAATTATTAAACTTCATGGAGTAAGGAACTTCTTGAAAGTTTGCAATAGGATTTTAAACTTTAGATTAACACTTCAAAACAATACGATACCAGTTCGTAAAGTAACTAACCAGAATTCTATAGTTCTATCATCTCAATTATAACTAAGCGCCAAGGTGGTAGCGGATGCCAATGACTACAACAACTATGCAAATTCACTTTGATTTAGTTTATGATAAATTGAGTTCTAATTAATAATTAAATTAATCTAGGTGAACTCCCTCAAAACAATATCCCTCACATTGTTTTAGTGATCACACGAACCAAATCCACCACATCAAAACCGATCATCACGAGAGTTGATATAGCTTCAATGGCGAACAATCAACATGTTCATCATATCTACTATATGACGCATGCTCTACCTTTCGGTACTCCGTGTTCGAGGCCATGTACGTACATGCTAGGCTCGTCAAGATCAAACCTTAGTTTCGCATGAGCAAATCTGGCTTGCTCACGTTGTATACACTTGTAGAATCTAACACACCCGATCATCACGTGGTGCTTGAAACAACAAGCTTTAGCGGTGCTAACTAAGGGTGAACACTTTATGACTTGAAATTCATGTGCATGAGGGATCATCTTATAATGCTACCGTCGTCTACTAAGCAATACAAGATGCATAAAGGATTAACATCACATGCAATTCATAATATGTGATATGATATGGCCTTTCTTCTTTGTGCTTCCGATCTCCATCTTCTAGCACGAACATGATCTCCATCATCACCGACATTGCATCAAGGTCAATGATGCTTCTCCATGGTTGTCGTCCACCGGCTTCAACTATTACAACTACTTTGAATAGACACGCGGGTCTTAACAGAAATTAAAGACAACCATATGGCTCCTGCCGGTTGCCGACTTACAATAAGGAACATTGCATACATCATATATAATCACAATCATGGCCATATCACATCACTGCACACCCCTGCAAAACAAAGTTAGACGCCTCTACTTTCTTTGCATATTTTACGTGGTTTGGGGCTTTCGATAAGTGTCGTTCTAACTTACGAACAAGAACCACAACATTGATACTAGTATTGTTAATCACCCGTTGTAAATTGGATCTTAACTATGCTAGGAGAAACAGGCACCCGCACAGCCACTTATGATATACAAGTTGCATGTCAAGCGTGGAGCAAGTATCATGAACGATGTCATGTAAGGTTAGCCCGGGCCGCTTCATCCCAACATACCGCAAGATGCAAAGTACACAAGAAGCAATCGACAATAAAAGCATCAATGCCCACAATGACCATTGTGTTCTACTCGTGCAACAGATCTACATATAGACACGGCTCTGATACCACTGTAGGGTTTCGTAGCATGGAAAACAAAAATTTTCTATCGCATACAAACAAACAAGCCAAGATCTATCTACTATATTGTAGCAACGAGTCGATGGAATAACTTACCCTCGAAGATTCCAAAGTGTTTAACAAGAGCGGATTCTCGTGGGTGATGTAGTCGTACTCTTCCCGATCTCAAGATCGCGTAGACGATCCTTCCGGCGCTGAGTTCCAGCGCTTCATGATCGGTCACCGTTCGATACTCGGCGAAGACCTTCCTCTCCCTTGTTCCGGCAGGACGGAGGTTGTAGCACTCTCCTCGCGATTCCGGCGGCTGGCGTGGTACTGAAGTAGAGGGAGATCATGAGGCTTCTCCTTAAGCCGGGGCGAGTATGGTGGAGTATGAGAGAGCTAATAGTGGTCTAGGGTTTAGACACACCAATTAGAAGGCTCTAAACCGAAGGCTAGGGCAATTAGAAGCTCTAAACCAAAACGGCTCTAAACCGGAGGCTTTGGCTAGGGTTTAGATTAGAGGATAGGAACTTGTGTGTCTAGAGGAGGGGGCCCTGCCCCTCCTTTTATAGGTGGGAGGTGCGGCCAAGGGGAGGGAGTCCCTCCCCAACTCGGCCTTGGGTGGTGCACCGGCTTGGAGAGGAGGGACTCCTCCCCCAAGTCGGTTTCAACCTCCTCTTTCCTCTTTCCGTCACTTTCTTGTTTTAGCCGTTTGACTTTTCAGTTTGGGATTCAATTTAATCCTTTATTTGGAACAGCGAGAACACTTAGTACATGATGCAATCATTCCAATATGCAATGACACATTCATGTACCCCTTCCCCTCCGGAGTGCCGGACATTCCGGAACCTTCTAGAACATTCCCGATGAAAACACCGGAATCATTCCCGAACTCCAAAACGGGACTTTCCTTATATGAATCTTATTCTCCGGACCATTCCGGATCACCTCGTGATATCCCGGATCCCATACGAGACTCGAACAACATTCGGTCTCTTTCTCATAATACCATAACTACTCAAACAACGTTGAATCCTTAAGTGTGTCTCCCTACGGTTCGTGAATTATGCGGACATGATCGAGACACTTCTCGAACAATAACCAATAGAGGAATCTGAAATTCATATGGCTCCACATATTTCTCGATTACTTTGCGATCGAATGAACCACTTACATACGATACCAATTTCCCTTTGTCTCACGATAGTTTGCTTATCCGAGGTTATGATCGTCGGTATCTGCATACCTAGTTCAACCTCACATCTTGATAAGTACTCTTTTCTCGTTCCCGTGATATGTGATCCCTTGTGAGCCAGTCACATGCTTGCAAGCTAATTGGATGACATTTCACCGAGAGGGCCCAGAGTATATCTATCCGTCATATGGATGGACAAATCCCACTCTTGATCCATGTGTTTCAACCAATACTTTGTGAACACTCAATGCCACCTTTATAGCCACCTTGTTACGGTGTGGTGTTTGATGACATCAAAGCATCCATCCGGAAAAGGTGATATGCATGATATCATGGTCGAAGGAATTAGGTTACTATGTATCAGAAAGCATATAGCAATTGAACTATTGAAATGACTTGATCTTTATGCTACGCTTATCTATAGGAGTATGTCCATCACATCATTCTCCTAATGATATGATCCTGTTGTTAATAACATCTCTATGTTCATGATCAGGAAACCATGATCATATATTAACCAACAAGCTAGTTTAACAAGAGGCTTTACTAGGGACTCTTATTTTAGTTTACAAATCACACAAGTATTAAT
The DNA here is from genome assembly GCA_030063025.1 of Avena longiglumis. NCBI lineage: Eukaryota > Viridiplantae > Streptophyta > Magnoliopsida > Poales > Poaceae > Avena > Avena longiglumis. The sequence continues at coordinate 428,532,416 of CP125979.1, forward strand.
GTTTCCGGTTAATACAATTATAGCATGGTATGTAAACATTTATCATAAGTGTGAAGATATGATAATAACCACTTTATTATTGCCTCTTGGGCATATCTCCAACAACAACTGCAAAGATGAAATGCGATTAGCACGAACCGCAACTGGATATCTACGACTGCGAAATGTACAAGAAAGTAGGAACTTACTGACGAAGCCTTGCGCTTCGCGGTGTAAGGGGGAACCCCAGCCTTCGCATCGAGGTATTCCGTGTCGGTGATTTACTTTAGGGCCAAGGTGTAATCGTTGAGCCTCCACACGGCAGTGCAGGACTTCGTCGGGTCGTCCTTGCCCATGTACTCGTACATGTAGTGGGCGCGACTGTCTAGAGGCACTAGCCGCCGCCCAAACCAGCAATTGTACAAATTGATGGTCTAGAGGCCCTTCTTCTTCAAGTTGTGGATTGTCTGCAGCATTTTGTCGACCACCATCCGCTATTCGTGCGGAAGCTTGGCGACTTGGAGCTGACGTGGCTCGGGCCGGTCGGAGGAATACATCGGAAGCGCCACCTCGTCGTCCGGTGGCGACTCGGTCATGTAGAACCAATGTTTCTTCCACTCGTCCGCTGTCTTCTTCGGCAGCATCAGATCGAAGAAGGAGGCCTTTGACTTCAATTGAAAGGTGAGGCTTCCCGCAGCCAGCATCGGGCAGCCTGCCTCTTCGCGTCTGATCCTCCCATGGAACAGATCTTGCCACCGGGGGAAGTACGGTCGGTATCCTAGGTAGCACTCGCAAAACGCCACAAAGATGTCGAGTTGCTCGATGCTATGTGGCCCTAGGTCTGACAGATGGTTGACGTAATATGCGCAGAAACGATGAAAGAAGATGGAGGTGGGGAATCCGAGCCCCCTCTCTAGGTGGCTCATGAAGCGGATGAACTATCCCTCGCGCGGATCTGTCACCACTTCACCTGCAGCGGGGATGCGCTGTCTCCCGGTGCAGAGGATCCCTGCCTCCTCGAATGACCTCACCAACACTTTCATGCATTTGGATCTCCCCCATGGCTCCGTCGAAGGCGCCATCAGTCGAAGGATATAGGATTGCGGATCTCTCTGAGTCACTCTGGTCGCTATTGGAAGAATGGGATATTCGGAGGCACGCGAGATCGGAGGAAGTGTGGGGAATGATCACTCTTCGTCCATCACTCTCCTTATATAGCGGTTGCTACCCGCCATTTCCGGGGAGCTGTTACCGCGCGGTGATTATCTTGATATTACCGTTGGATTACCCAACGTCTAGTTTGACCAATAATGACGGTCCAACTTCGTCTACTCGACTCACCAGCTTCAGTGACTCGATTATTCGCTGACCCGATCGCCCTAGCTGTGATTCGACTGTTTGCTGACCTGATCACCGTAGTAGTGATTCGCCTACTCGTCGTGCTACGATTTGATTGGTCGCCGTTATTGCGACTAAGATAACAAGTTCCCTCTTTCATTCAGGGAGTCCACCGTCGATTCGACTGGGCATCCAAATTGGACCCGCATGCTCTGACTGCCAATGAACACCTGCGACTAAATAGCGACGGCCTCAAGGACTACTGATGGGGATATGCCGAATGGGGTATGCCCAGTAGGACGTTTCCTACTAGCCCAAGCTACCAGCGAGTGGGCTTGCAGGACGGCGACTGGATCAAGACCCAACAAGGAGCCAGGCGACTGGAAGCTGAAGGCCCAGAAGCGTAGCTAGGCCCAGTCGGATTAGGTCAAGTATCCTCTGAATCCTTAACTAATTCGGTTGTAGATTTGTAAACCCTAGCAGGGTGAGTCTATATAAACCTCCCTAAGGTACGCATAGAGGACACGTTCCATCATACACCCCCTGCGACTCGCCGCCTAGTCGTCGAGCTCACCCTTGTACTATCTCATTAATACAATCTAGAAGGAGTAGGTCTTTACCCTCCGGGGGGCCGAACCTGGGTATATCCTTGTGTCTCCGCCCTCATCTCAGACCGCAGATGGCTGGCCGCCCTTGCCCCTCGTTCTACTACTAGCTGCCGATTGCAGCATCTTCCGTGGACATTCCCACGACAAATAAGATCTGTTAGGGCATAGTGCCTAGTATCTCTATTAGTGCTATTTGAATTTGTTGCAACTTGTTGTTCTTAATGCTTGTCACTAGGGACCGAGTGCCATGATCTCAGATCTGAACTTATTATTGAATCATTATGATCGTATTGTTTGTGATCTTATCTGCAAATTGTGTACACATATCATTGTCCAGATCCAAAGGCCCCAAAGTGACAATATTGGGACAACTAGAGGGTATGGTTGTGGTGTGTGGATCACATGTGTTCATTGAGTGTTAATGCTTTGCTCCGGTGCTCTATTAAAAGGAGCACCCTAATTGCCAGTAGTTCCCTAGAGGCCCTGCTGCCACGGGCTGGCTGGACAGAAGAGTGCAAGTTCTCATTGCGAGCATGTATGACTATATATGGAGCACATGCCTAGGATTGTTTAGTACTTGGATGCTTGTTATTATTTATCTGCAATGCCCTAGATCTTGAAGTTACATGTTTATACTTGTCCATGCAACACCCGTCCATCCATCCATATGCCTACTGCTGTCACATCCCAAATTTTCGATTTGGTCTTGCATATCATTCATTGCATCGCATCATATCTTACCATGCATTACCGTCGAGTAGAGAGGATCGACGAAACGCTATTTGCGAAAACCTATTTTTGTTTCGACCCGAGTTTCCTGCGGGGAGCTTTAGAGGACTTCGACAACCACCCTGTAGATTCAAGTTTTCGCACAAACTTGACTAAAGGTTGTTCCTCGACGATCTGAACCCGTGGCGAAAATCGCTCAATCGGAGTTCGTATGCAAAAGACTCGGACGTTTTAGTAAACCAAGAGACTTGCGACAACCACCCCTGTAGATTCGAGTTTTCGCACAAACTTCGACTGAAGGTTGTTCCTCGACGATCTGAACCCGTGGCGAAAAATCGCTCAATCGGAGTTCGTATGCAAAAGACTCGAGCGTTTTAGTAAATCGCTGGAAAGCGGTCCGAAAATCGGACGGTTTCGAATCGAGTCAATTCGGACCGTTTGTTTCGGTTTTCCGCAAGATACTACTTAAAGAGGCCCACACAGGGCCTAGTTTTTCGTGCCCCACGACCCCGACCCAGCGTCCAGAAACCGCGCCGCCTTCCTCGATCTGCGCGCCCGAGCTCTGCCGCCGCCTTCGCCTCCGGTGCCGCCGCGCCACCTCCGCAACGCCGCGCCTCGCCGCCAGGAGTACTCCCTCCGCCCTTGGCGCCCGCCTCCGCCACTGCCGCTCGCCCGCGTCGCCGCCCGCACCACCGCGCCCGCGCCGCCGCCTCAACCCGCACCGCCGACCCGCCGCCCGCCGCCGCCGCGCCGCCACCGCGCGCCGCCAGCGGCCAGCTTCTGCCAGCGTTGCCGCTTCTTCTTTGCGGCACCAGCCTGCGCCATCGCCGCCACCGCCCGCGCGACGCCCGCGCCCAGCGCCATGCCAGCGCCGTCGCCGACCCGCTGCGCGCGCCGCCCACGCTGCGTGTCTTTGCGCCACAGCGCCTGCGCCAGCGTTACCGCATGCGGTATCGCGCGTCATTGCACGCTTGCATGCACTCATACACGCACGTACGCGCGCCGTCTCGCGCGCGCGATTATTTTTGTCAACCTTAGTTAACCGTGTACGTACCCGTGCAGGAAGAACCACGTCGCCGGAAGTGACCGTCGCCGCCGTCCGGAGCTCGCCGGAGTTCGTTTCGCAGTCCGATTCCGGTAAGACAGCAGCCACCGTCAGATCTCAGATCAGCGGCTTAGATCGTTCGTTGACTGGTCAGCACTCCAGACGTTGACTAGTCAGACGCCCCAGACGTTGACTGGTCACGTCGATCAGCGCCCGTCATCGAACACGCTGACTGGGTCAATTTCGTTAATCCTATTAGTTGGCAGATTTCGGTAGAATCTTATAAATTGCGTAGAAATTAAACCGCTTGGCCAAAAATTGCAAATAAAATATGTACGCGTTCAGTGAGTCGTGTAGAATCTCTCTGTAGCTTTGGTTCAGACTTTTACTGTCAGGTTTAGTACAGTTTAATCAAACTAGTTAGCGGCCTTTCCGGAGTAATAAATTCGTAGTAAAAGTTTCGTAGCTCCAAAAATCGCGTGTGATATGTCCCTGAACTCGTGTGAACGAGGGGAATCTCACCGTGAAATAAAAAGATAGGCTTACAGTAAAAACGTCTGCAGTATTTGTCTAATGGCTTTCTGCAGTGTTTTAATTACTCGGGATGTTTTATAACTCCTTTTTGAGTAATTCCAATTGGTACTGTTTCTTATCAGCGATGCCTATGCGGTAGAATTTTTCCAAGATTTTACAAACAGTATACTACCGGTAGCGAATTATTTAAGTTCTAGCTCTAGTAGTGATCACTACTTTTGGTTAATAGCTTCCCTTGCGCCAAATCTATTTTCCATGCATGTATTCGGTAGTAATATGTATTAGTATTATGTGGTGCAGCTGTAGCACTAATTCACTTGCCGTTCTTGCATTCATGCATCATCTTTGTTGCATATGTTTGTGAATTGTTTGTTTATGAATGCAATTGTGTCGTGTAGATTGTGTGGAGTGCAACCCTTGCTCGTGTGTGGATTGTTCCTCCGACCGCTACAACCAAGGCAAGTAGATGCTACTTTGTTCATGATATCGTCCTACTATTTTCAATGCATTGTCGTGTATTTTGTAGATGCATGTGTAGGATGATACTATCGCTATGCTATGTCCTATTATGTGGTAGGACCCTCTTTGTAGATGAACCACCGTTAGTAGATGTGCTTAGCCATGCTATGTTGAACGAGGGCTGGGTTACATCAGTGTTACTTGTTTTCTCAAAGTATTGGTTTGTGAAAACTAAAACAACTTAATCAATGAACCCCCTGGGTGTGATGGTATTGATAATTTTTGGTGGTTTCATTGCGGAAAGGCACCCAGGTATCAAGAGAGAATGATTGGCTTCTTTATTGTGTAGCTTACGTGTACAACCATGTGCCAATAATGAAATGGGCGGTTGGTTGGACTTAGTAGGTTGTGGTAACTCGAACCCGCGTATCCAGAGATGTAGAATTTTGGTAGGTTGGACGGTCTTGGCGTCGGGATTGAGGAGCTACTTCGAACAGTCTCTTCTTGGACTTCTCCCTATCACCACTCAAAATGAGAGTGATGGTACGAGCTGGGCTGGCCAAGTCACATGGGTAAAGTGTACTAACCTCTTCAGAGTGTATAATCTAATCGATTAGCCGTGTCCCGGTTATGGACATCTGAGTTGCTAGATATTGATTTCATGACATGTTTCTCGCTCATTCTAATTTCATAATTGTTTTAATATTGTTGGGTTAACTTAATTGGTATCTTTTCAAAGAAAATTCAAAACTGCTTATGAAAGTAGGACAAAGTTATTTGCAAATGCAAGCGGACACAGCTCCACTTGCCAAATAAGCATGTAGATGTTAGTACTATTGTCTCCATTACTAGCTCTACTTGCCATACATTCCATGTATTGACCCTTCGGGCTGTTGCGTTTTATGCTGCAGTTATTCCGATTCGATTGATCGTTATAGGCCACGGTACTCCACTCGGCACTTGTTCACTTGTGGGCAATTTGAAGATTGGAGGATTTACTCGCTTTGTTGCTACCGAACAATTTGAGCTAGCTCTATGCTAAGCTTTTACATTGTAATAATGGTACTCTGGATCTTGTAGATCATGATACACGGTTAATTTCTATGATTATCTATCTTACTCTATTGTGGGCCAATGAACCGATCCAGGGATTGGCATGTCACATAGAGGCCACGGTCTTATCAGTAACCGGGTGTCACAGGATGGTATCGAGCCCGTGTGTCATCAGGATCGTGACCTAGGATTGGATTAGGAAGCCATAGAATTACTAAAGCCTATATTAACTCTGTCTTTCATCTTATGCCTTTCACCCTCGTAAAATTCTTACCATATGCTATTCTCACACTTTCCTCTTTTACTTGATAGATGGGAGACGTCAGGACTGAGTATGCCACCATGGAGTCACCAAGGCCCTTTGCCAGGCAGTTAGCTCAGCTCTCTCAACTTTGGGATTGCCACGCCCATGTTCAAGGGAAGAAGGCTGTACACCTATGGATATGGAGAGGATGCATGGGAGATCACTACCTTCATATTCAGAGATGCCGCCTTGCCAAACCCGTGCACTTGGTCTACACCAAGATATACGCAATCGGGACTTGGAATCAACAGCCATACATGAAGCCTGTCTCGCCAGGCCATAATGTCCGACACCTACTACCAGCAGATTCACCCTACCGTGACTATGGAAGGCGTGATGAAGAGGAACATTGTGGTTACCAGGCGACAGGAACAACATGCCGCCCGTCGGAGGCACATAGAGGACATGGAAAGGGAGAATGGAGCTCTAGCAGAGAAGGTGAGGATGATAAAGGAGATTGCAGATTTTACTAGCAATGGTATGGTGGTCCAAGGACAGGAGATTGACACTTTGCATGAAGCTGGGAGTTCGGAGAATGCCACGATAGCCAGAGATGCAACCATAGCACATCTTCATGGTATGCAGGAGAACACCGAACATACAGCAACTGCAGGGACAGTCCAGAAAGGGATCAAACTATTGAAGCTATGACAGCCCATTGCCGCTCTCCAAGCACAGCTGAATCCACCCCGGATGATGACAATGGAGATGATGGCAACAATGGGGATGATGATGACAGTGGAGACGATGATGATGATGAGGACGAGGATGATGATGGCGAAGGCGATGATGGTGGAGGAGATGAGGCCGTTGCAGCTGAGGATGAAGAAGAAGAGGAGGATCCAGAAGAGGTGGAGTTTGAAGTCTCAAGTGATGGTTCAGGAGAGGTGTACACTCCGCCATGGTTGTACATGAGCCGAAGCGCCAACGCATGACCGCAAGGACCTACCTCAATCTCTTCAAGAAATAGATAGAAGTCCACCAATTAGACCACGTTAGGCAAATTCGTTAGGATTAGTCTCGATCGTTGTGAAGCTTAGTTCGTGTTAGATTAAAAGTGTTTAGTTGCTTATTTGTGTACTCCAATATCCCAGGATTTATTTGTGCGAATTTTAATGAAAGAGTTATGGCAATTTGGTTACTATCTGTGTGTTTTTCGCTGCAGTTTTTCTGCTGATACAGCAGTACTGCGCGATTTTTCATATTTTTCTGGTAACTCAGAAAAATCTGAAAAAAATTGGGCTGATGCGAAACTCTCTGTGCCATATGCACAAAAATTGGCTAAATTTTCTGACGAGTTTAAGTCAGGCGGAAAAATTCGTGAAAGCTGCTGGACTGTTCTGGCAGAATTGCTGTTTTGTTGATAAGATGATCTATTGTTTAGTTAACCATTGCCAACTCTTGCAAAACTATTTCAGTAGTTATGTACTGCTAGGATAACACCTGGGATGTTGCTGGATCGCTTGTTTGTTGTTGTGTTGCTTGCTTGTGATTGTCTGCTATTGTTTGTTGTTGATTGCTCATATGCATAGGTAGAATCCTATTGTCGTAGTTGATTCTTTCTAAACTTACCTATGCTGAACCGCAGATGCCTCCCCGTCGCCAACCCACTGAGATGGAGCAGCTCATGGCCGCTCAGGCACAACTGACCCAAGTGATGACCCAGTTCATGGCGAATCAGAACAACAACAATGGAAACAATCAGCCTCAGGGAGATGCTCTCACCAGATTTCTGAGGTTAAGGCCAGCTAAGTTCTCTACTGCAACGGAACCAATGGTTGCTCTCGACTGGTTGCGTTCAGTCAACAAGGATCTAGTAACTGTCGGATGCACTGATGCTGAGAAGGTGAGGTTTGCCGCTCACCTACTGGAGGGACCAGCCGCTTCTTGGTGGGACACATTCCAGATCACCCACCCGCTGGATACTGTGACTTGGGCTATGTTTGAGGAAGGTTTTAGGACCAACCACGTGTCTTCAGGAGTTCTGAGCCTGAAGAGGAAGGAGTTCATAACTTGCGCCAAACCAATCGCACCGTGGCCGAGTACATTGAGGAGTTCAACAACCTGTCCCGTTATGCACCTGAGGATGTGGACACTGATGCCAAAAGGAGGGAGAGATTCCTGGATGGCCTCAGTGATGAGCTTTCAGTACAGCTACTTGTGGTTTATTGCCCCACTTTCCAGGAGCTTATGGACAAGGCCAGAATCTTGGAAGGGAAACACAAGCAGGTGGAGAACCGCAAGAGAAAGAACAACAATCACCACTCTGGTTCACACCACAAGACTCGCACTTCATATGATGGATACTCCAAGCATGGAGGAAGTGACCATGGGAGCCATGATCGCCGCGAGGGACATCGTCATGACAACCATAGGAACAGCCTCCACAACCACAAGGGAGGACACTCTCACCACTCTGGAGGACACGGTGGACATGACCGCAACCGTGATCGCAACTTCGTGAAGAAGGATCTGAGTGAGGTGACATGCTTCAAGTGCAAGCAGAAGGGGCACTATGCTGACAACTGTCCGGAGAGGAAAGGACTCAAGCCAACCAACGGCGAGAAGGCCACAGTGCACCACATGAATGTGGAGGAGATTCCAGATGAGCCTGACCTTGTGATTGGTAAGTTCCCAATCAACACTTACCCTGCACTTATACTTTTTGATACTGGTGCATCGCATTCATTCATATCAAGGGCATTTGTGGATAAGTATAAGTTACCTACTGAGTCTATGAAAAGGTCTATTAGAGTGATTTCACCTGGAGGAGATATGATAGCTAGTGCGGGATGCCGCGACTTGACTGTGAGGATTGGAACACACAACTTCATTGCACATCTAGTAGTGCTGGATTCACAAGGATTAGATGTCATTCTGGGTATGGATTGGATGTCTATGCATGGGGGACACATAGATTGTGCACAGCGAGCTGTTTCACTTAAAACCCCGGATGGTAAGAGGATTAGATTCAAGTCGGCTGCACGACCAGGAAGGTGTAAGCTGAATTCTCTTAAGGGGGTTAGCATGGATACTGTGCCAGTGATTAGGGATTACCCTGACGTGTTTCCGGAAGAGCTGCCAGGTATGCCACCTGACAGAGATGTAGAGTTTCTTATCGACCTGATGCCGGGAACAGGACCTATAGCAAAGAAACCATATAAGATGGATGTCGATGAGCTGAAGGAATTGAAGAAACAGTTGAAGGAACAACTGGAAAAGGGATTCATTCAGCCTAGTGCGTCGTCATGGGGAGCACCTGTTCTATTTGTGGAGAAGAAAGACAGCACCAAGAGATTAGTGGTAGACTATCGCTCGCTGAATGAAGTAACCATTAAGAACAAGTACCCTCTGCCGAACATAAATGACTTGTTTGATCAACTGGAAGGAGCAAAGGTGTTCAGCAAGATTGATCTGCGATCAGGCTATTTCCAATTGAAGATCCGAGAAGATGTACCAAAAACCGCCTTCACCACTAGGTATGGTTTATATGAGTATCTGATTATGTCTTTTGGACTAACGAATGCCCGCATACTTCATGACCATGATGAACAAGGTATTTATGGAGTATTTGGACAAGTTCGTGGTGGTGTTTATTGATGACATACTTGATATATTCCAAGGATGATCTTGAGCATGAGAAACATCTGACCGATTATGGAGAAGCGAGAGAACACAGTGACGCCAAATTCAGCAAGTGTGAATTCGGCTTAACATCGTTGGTTTCTTGGACACGTAGTGTCGGAGAAGGAATTGTTGATCCAAACAAAGTGACCTGGTAACAGAGTGGGAAGCGCCCAAGAATGCGGAGAGATTCAAGCTTTTGGGACTTCTTTGGATATTACGGAGGTTCATAGAAAACTTTTCCAAGATTTCTAAGCCGATGACCGAACTTGAAGAAGGAGAGGAAGTTTGAATGGTCGGGCGTATGTGAAGCCAGCTTTGAACCCAAGCGTCGACTAGTGACCGCTACTGTTCTATGTTTACGATCTTGAAGGATTTCCAAGTGTCTTGTGATGCCTCACGACAAGGACTTGGGAGTGTCGATGCAAGATGGGAGAGTAGTGTCATATGCCTCGCGACAACTCAAGCACCATGAGCGGAATTACCCCACACGACTTGGAGTTAGCGTCGGTGGTTCATGCGCTCAAGGTATGGAGGCATTACTTAATGGGAAAACACTGATGTGTACACCACCACAAGAGCTCAAGTACATATTTACACAGAAGGAACTGAACATGAGACAAAGGAGATGGTTGGAACTTATCAAGGACTATGATATGAATCTACAGTACCACCCAGGAAAGGCCAATGTAGTAGCAGATGCTCTGAGCCGGAAGGTTTATGCCAATGGATTGACAATTGGTGAATTGCCTGAGGATTTGTGCAAGCAATTCAAGGACCTTAGACTGGAGGTAGTATCTGAAGGATACTTGGCTACAATGGAAGTCCAACCAACGCTTCAGGACAGAATCAGGAAGGCTCAAGTGGGAGACAAAGAGATAGATGAAGTTAAGGAAAAGATGAAGGAAGGTCGAGCAAGGGAATTCCGCGAGGATGAGCAAGGTACCTTGTGGTATGGAGATCGTTTGTGTGTGCCCAACGATCCGGAGTTAAGGAAGTTGATTCTGCAGGAAGCTCATGACTCGCCGTATTCCATACATCCGGGCAATACGAAGATGTATATGGACCTAAAGGACAGATTCTGGTGGAACAACATGAAGGGAGACATCGCAGAGCATATTGCCCTATGTGATGTATGTAGCCGAGTGAAGGCGGGACACCAGAAGCCAGCAGGATTGCTACAGCCATTGCCTGTGCCGGATTGGAAGTGGGATAGAGTGGGAATGGACTTTATCACAGGATTGCCCAGGACCAGGTCAGGATATGACTCTATTTGGGTAGTGGTCGACCATTTGACCAAGGTAGCCCACTTTATACCGGTGAAGACGACCTATACGAGTGCAAAGTTGGCCAAGATTTACATGGACAGAATTGTGTGCCTACACGGAGTTCCCAAGAGTATCGTATCCGATAGAGGCACCCAATTTACCTCGCACTTCTGGCGCCAGCTGCACGAGTCACTTGGTACTAGATTGGAGTTTAGCACGTTTCACCCATGCATCGATGGATGCACGAGAGGGAGAATCAGATTTTGGAGGACATGCTAAGAGCTTGCGCCTTTGGCTCATGGTTCTAGTTGGGATGAGAATTTGCCGTATGCCGAAGTTTTCCTACAACAACAGCTATCAAACCAGCATCAAGACGTCACCGCTCGACGATCTTTGTATGGGAAGCGGTGCGAACACCATTGCTATGGGATGGAGTAGGAGAACGTCCGTTGTTTGGACCTGATTTGATCAAGGACGCCGAGGAGAAGGTCGCCTTGGTTAGAGAGATCAAGGTAGCACAATCAAGACGGAAGAGCTACGCCGACGCCAAGCGCAAGGAGGTGGTGTATGAGATAGGTGATAGAGCATACCTCGAGTATCGCCGCCGTGGAATTAAGAGATTTGGTATTAAGGGTGTCGGCACCTCGATTTATTGGACCATATCGAGTCTTAGCACGCAAAGGAGAGGTTGCTTATCGCTTGGAGTTGCGAGGCTCGCGCTGTTCACAATGTGTTCCACGTGTCCCGTGAAGAAGTGCCATCCGGAGATGGTGGATACACCATTGAGAGATCTTGCACGCTAGAGGAGGTTCAGCTTGAGAATGATTTGACCTATGAGGAGAAACCGGTCAAGATTCTGGAGACAGCAGAAAGGACTACCCGTACCAAGACAATCAAGTTTTCCAAGGTGCAGTGGAGTCACCACACAGAAGAGGAAGCCACTTGGGAGCGTGAAGATGACATCCGAGAGGACTACCCACACATATTTGCTAGCCGCGCCGAATCTCGAGGACGAGATTCATCTTAAGGGGGTTAGTCTTGTCACATCCCAAATTTTCGATTTGGTCTTGCATATCATTCATTGCATCGCATCATATCTTACCATGCATTACCGTCGAGTAGAGAGGATCGACGAAACGCTATTTGAAAAACCTATTTTTGTTTCGACCCGAGTTTCTGCGGGAGCTTTAGAGGGACTTGCGACAACCACCCCTGTAGATTCGAGTTTTCGCACAAACTTCGACTAAAGGTTGTTCCCCTCGACGATACGAACCCGTAGGCGCGAAAATCGCTCCAATCGGAGTTCGTATGCAAAAGACTCGGACGTTTTAGTAAACCAAGAGACTTGCGACAACCACCCCTGTAGATTCGAGTTTTCGCACAAACTTCGACTGAAGGTTGTTCCCCTCGACGATACGAACCCGTAGGCGCGAAAATCGCTCCAATCGGAGTTCGTATGCAAAAGACTCGAACGTTTTAGTAAACTGCCGGAAAACGGTCCGAAAATTCGGACCGGTTTCCGAATCGGAGTCCAATTCCGGTTTCTGTTTCGGTTTTCCGCAAGATTATTTAAAGAGGCCCACTGGGCCTAGTTTTTCGTGCCCACGACCCCAAGGCCCAGGAAACCGCCGCCTTCCTCGATCTGCGCCGAGGTTGCTGCCGCCGCCGCCGCCGCCGCCACCTCCCGCGCCGCCGCCGCCGCGCACGCCGCCACCGCTTCGCCCGCCCGCTTGCCGCTTAGTCGCTTCACCGCCGCCGCGACGCGCCCGCCCCCGCCGCCGCGCCGCGCCGCCGCCGCCACGCGCCGCCGCCGCCAGCGGCTGTTGCCGCTTGCCGCTGCAAGCTGCGCGCCAGCTCGCGCCGCATCGCCGCCGCCGCCATCGCCGCCGCCCAGCGCCATGCCCGCGCCGCCGCCGACCGCCCGCGCCGCCGCGCCGCCACGCTGTCTGCGCCATACGCCACGCATGCGTTATCGCGCGTATCGCGTCATTGCACGCTTGCATGCACTCATACACGCACGTACGCGCGCCGTCTCGCGCGCGCGATTATTTTTGTCAACCTTAGTTAACCGTGTGCGTACCCGTGCAGGAAGAACCACGCCGCCGAAGTGACCGTCGCCGCCGTCCGGAGCTCGCCGGAGTTCGTTTCGATCCGATTCGGTAAGACAGCAGCCACCGTCAGATCTGATCAGCGGCTTAGATCGTTCTCGTTGACTGGTCAGCACTCCGGACGTTGACTAGTCAGACGTTGACTGGTCAGACGTCGAGTCAGCGCCAGTCATCGTATTACGCTGATCGGTCAATTTCGTTAATCCTATTAGTTGGCAGATTTCGGTAGAATCTTATAAATTGCGTAGAAATTAAACCGCTTGGCCAAAAATTGCAAATAAAATATGTACGCGTTCAGTGAGTCGTGTAGAATCTCGCTGTAGCTTTGGTTCAGACTTTTACTGTCAGGTTTAGTACAGTTTAATCAAACTAGTTAGCGGCCTTTCCGGAGTAATAAATTCGTAGTAAAAGTTTCGTAGCTCCAAAAATCGCGTGTGATATGTCCCTGAACTCGTGTGAACGAGGGGAATCTCATCGTGAAATAAAAAGATAGTCTTACAGTAAAAACTTCTGCAGTATTTGTCTAATGGCTTTCTGCAGTGTTTTAATTACTTGGGATGTTTTATAACTCCTTTTTGAGTAATTCCAGTTGGTACTGTTTCTTATCAGCGATGCCTATGCGGTAGAATTTTTCCAAGATTTTACAAACAGTATACTACCGGTAGCGAATTATTTAAGTTCTAGCTCTAGTAGTGATCACTACTTTTGGTTAATAGCTTCCCTTGCGCCAAATCTATTTTCCATGCATGTATTCGGTAGTAATATGTATTAGTATTATGTGGTGCAGCTGTAGCACTAATTCACTTGCCGTTCTTGCATTCATGCATCATCTTTGTTGCATATGTTTGTGAATTGTTTGTTTATGAATGCAATTGTGTCGTGTAGATTGTGTGGAGTGCAGCCCTTGCTCGTGTGGATTGTTCCTCCGACCGCTACAACCAAGGCAAGTAGATGCTACTTTGTTCATGATATCGTCCTACTATTTTCAATGCATTGTCGTGTATTTTGTAGATGCATGTGTAGGATGATACTATCGCTATGCTATGTCCTATTATGTGGTAGGACCCTCTTTGTAGATGAACCACCGTTGGTAGATGTGCTTAGCCATGCTATGTTGAACGAGGGCTGGGTTACATCATTGTTACTTGTTTTCTCAAAGTATTGGTTTGTGAAAACTAAAACAACAATCAATGAACCCCACAGGTGTGATGGTATTGATAATTTTGGTGGTTTCATTATGAAAGGCACCGGTATCAAGAGAGAATGATTGGCTTCTTTATTGTGTAGCTTACGTGTACAACCATGTGCCAATAATGAAATGGGCGGTTGGTTGGACTTAGTAGGTTGTGGTAACTCGAACCCGCGTATCCAGAGATGTAGAATTTTGGTAGGTTGGACCGGCGCATCTCGGGATTGAGGAGCTACTTCCCGAACAGTCTCTTCTTGGCCTTCTCCCTATCATCACCCAAAATGAGAGTGACGGTACGAGCTGGGCTGGCCAAGTCACATGGGTAAAGTGTACTAACCTCTGCAGAGTGTATAATCTAATCGATTAGCCGTGTCCCGGTTATGGACAACTGAGTTGCTAGATATTGATTCCATGACATGTTTCTCGCTCATTCTAATTTCATAATTGTTTTAATATTGTTGGGTTAACTTAATTGGGATCTTTTCAAAGAAAATTCAAAACTGTTTATGAAAGTAGGACAAAGTTATTTGCAAATGCAAGCGGATTACAGCTCCACTTGCCAAATAAGCATGTAGATGTTAGTACTATTGTCTCCATTACTAGCTCTACTTGCCATACATTCCATGTATTGACCTTCGGGCTGTTATGCTTTATGCTGCAGTTATTCCGATTCTGATTGATCGTTATAGGCCACGGTACTCCACTCGGCACTTGTTCACTTGTGGGCAATTTGAAGATTGGAGGATTTACTCGCTTTTGTTGCTACCTGAACAATTTGAGCTAGCTCTATGCTAAGCTTTTACATTGTAATAATGGTACTCTGGATCTTGTAGATCATGATACACGGTTAATTTCTATGATTATCTATCTTACTCTATTGTGGGCCAATGAACCGATCCAGGGATTGGCATGTCACATAGAGGCCACGGTCTTATCAGAACCGGGGTGTCACAACCGCACTCGAATCCCACTGTTTACTATTACTGTTACTATTGCTCATGTTTCACTGTTGATGTTGCATTGTTGTTGCTTCTACCAAACTAGTGCTAGTGATAAACTTCTGTGAGAAAGAACTATTTATTGGTGCAGCTGAACTGACAACTCAGTTGTTAAGGCTTGCAAGTATTCTTTGGCTCTCCTTGTATCGAATCAGTAAATTGGGTAATACTACCCGTGAAGACTGTTGTGATCCCCTACACTTGTGGTTCATCAAGACTATTTTTGGCTCCGTTGCCGGGGACATAGCTTTATTTGTAAGTTCACTTGGATCTATTATTATTCACTGCTTCTCCTTTCATCATGTGGAAGTCTTGTGATGGAAAGTTCCCTATTTTACCATCCAATACAAGAATAGGTACAGTCCTAAACACCTCTGCTGCTCTTGATTCACCGTCTGTTATAAGTAAGCTTGTTACACCACCACCACATACACATGCTACACAAACTGCTACTACTGTTGAGTCTGAAACTGCTTTTGATACTCATGATGTTACTTGTAATGTGCTTGATGTGAGTGGTTCATTAGGTCCTTTTATAGATGCTACTATGGCTAGTCTAGGAAATGCCGAAACTCCTAGTGAAGACACTGTTACACCTGTTAGCTCACCTGAGTCTAGAGAGAGTTATGATATTAATGATGGTTAAATTGAGTTCACTGATGAATTTTTTGAAGAGTGTCGGAACACACATGGTACTAGTGCTATTAAGAGTCTCCTTGCTAGATGCACCATTATTCCTAAGTTGTCCTCTAATCCTAAGTTTGCAGCTTCTCCCATAGATATTAAAGATAAAGATTATGATTTCTCTCTTGATTTATCCTACTTGGACATTGTTGAGAAAGAACCTTTTTGTGGGACTTAAAATGAGAGTGTTGTGGCTCATATGAATGATCTTTCTACTATGAGTTCTTTATTATCTGATGATTTCAAGATGCGCAAGTACTTTGTTACTAAGATATTCCCTTTTTCACTAAAAGGAGAATCTAGGGCTTGGTTTAATAGATTACCTCCTGGTTCCATTGATAGCCCTAATTGTTTGATTGGTTCTTTATTCCAAAAATATTTTAATCCTAGTGCTAGACATGCTGCTTTGCAGAGACTTTTTGATTTTAAACAGGGTGAAGAAGAGAAATTTCCCGAGTCATGGACAAGGTTCTGTGCCTTGATTCATGCACATCCTGGATGTCGATTACCTAAGAATGAGCTTCTTGATATTTATTATAATGGACTAACTGATGAATCTATGACTTACCTGGATAGCTTTGATGATTGTGTTTTCAGGAAAAGAACTCCTACAGATGCTGAAGAATTAATGGCTAAAATAAGCAAGAATTATGATGATTGGACTTCAACTGAGCTAAATACACCTGAGCCTATTACCCCTAAACCAGATGTTCCTGAACCAGTTCCAATACCAACACCAAAAAAAAGGGGAGTTATTGCATTAAATGATGAAGTGATGAAGGAAGCTAAGAAGTGTCTAAAGGAGAGAGGTATTAGAGCTGAAGATATGAAGAATATACCTCCTATAGAAGAATTATGTAAGACAATTCCCCACTCATCTACTATTGAGGTACACTCTCTCCACTTCGATGAAGGAGAAATTCCCTATAGTAAGCCTCCTGATCAATGCTTACAGGAACTTGACACATTTATTGTTAAGCAAGGTAATTTTAATAAACAAGTTCAAAATCATTTATTAGAAAACTCTAGAGCTATTAAAGAGTTGAAAGATCTTGTGGAAAGAACTTCAAATGATATTAAAATGCTCTGTAAACACTTTCAAATGGTTCAAACCCAACTTGATCAACTTGCTAAAGTACAAAAGGATATGGTAGTTAATGCTTAAGTGGATAAACATGCTTATGGCATTAGAACTAGGAGTGGTATAGCTACTCAAGACCCTTTATATCCTGAAGGACACCCTAAAAGAATTGAGCAGGATTCTCAACAAGGAGAAGATAGCGGGAGTACTCGTAAGAGAAAGAAAAGGAAACATAGAATAGTTGAGGAACCACTTGAACCTGCTGTAGATCCTAATAGTATATCTGTCTCTAATGCTGAAACTGAGAGTGGTAATGATAAAAATGATGCTCCTGATAATGAGGGAGTAGTTGAGGAAGAACCTGATAAGCACACTAAGAACACTATGTACACTAAGGAAGATTTTATTGCTAATAAACATGGTAAAGAGAGAGAACCTTGGGTATAGAAACCTATGCCTTTTCCAGGTAAGAAACACGACTCAAAGGAGGAAGAACACTACAACAAGTTTTGTGAGTGGATGAAGCCTTTATTTTTGGAAATTCCTTTGACTGATGCTATTAAGTTGCCTCCTTATTCAAAGTACATGAAGGATATTATCTCTAATAAAAGGAAGATTCCTAATGAGGATATTTCTACTTTTCTTGCTAATTACTCCTTCAATGGTAAGGTTCCAAAGAAACTTGGTGATCTAGGTATACCAACTATTCCTTCCTTTATTAAAAATAATTATGTTAGAACTAATTTATTTGATTTGGGAGCTGGAGTTAGTGTTATGCCTTTTTCTCTCTATAAGAGATTCCAGCTAGAAAAGTCACATATACCAACTAATATATCTTTGCAAATGGCTGATAAGTCAACTACTATTCCTGTTGGTATATGAGAGGATGTTCCTGTTCAAGTTGCTCATAATTGCTTGGTTCTAACTGATTTTGTTGTGCATGAAATGCCTGAAGATGATAATATGTCTATTATTCTTGGCAGACCTTTTCTTAATACTGCAGGTGTTGTCATCAACTGTAATCAAGGAAAAGTAACATTCAATATTAATGACAAAGAGCATATTGTCTATTTCCCCAAGAAGGTTGCTAAGAGATATTGCTTGAATTCCATTGAAAATATTGGGAGCATCAAGGTTGGAGAAATATATTGTCCCATTCCACAAGAAAATATTGAAACTATTATGATTGGGACCATTGCTATCAAGTATGAGGTAACATAATCACCTTGTGGATTGCAAAGTTTTGTTTCAAATAAGATTGTTTTGGTAACAATACTTGATCAACCTTGTTAACAAAAGGATTTAAATGAACAAAATAATGTTTTCACTGTGATTATACTTGCTTTCTTTTACTTTTCTCCTTCCTAGTCTTTGCTTTTGCTCTTGTTAGCTAGTTGTTTTCTTTTTAGAGTGTCTTAGAACTCTTGTAGTTTGGTTTTTGTTTGTTTTTGCTTCTTCCGAAAAAACTATTTCTGCGAGAAAATCAATTTTCATACCCTGAAAATTAGCCAAAAATAAAGTTTCCCAAAAAATCTCAGAAAATTCAAAATAAATTTTCCTCTAAAAAAGGGGCAGAGGGACACTTAGAGTGACCCAGGGGGCCACCCCAGGACACCACACCCATGGTAGGCTCGGCCTACCTAGGGGTGGCGCCTAGGGGGGTTTGGCGCACATGGGCCCCTCCAGGCTGCCTCCTCAAAGCCACCTTCTTTCTCTCTCCTGAAAAACACTGGAAAACTTTCTATAGCTCGAGTTCTTGCTGTTCTTGCTCGCGATTTTCGATCTCCTTGTTCAACCCATCTCTAGTGTGCTGATTTTTGGAGGGTTTGCTCCTTGGTATGTGCCTCCTCCACTTGTCCAATTAGATTTGTGATTGGTAGATTGTATCTTGAGTATTTTGCTTCTATAGGTGACAGGTTTTGTGATCTTGCATGCTTGTTCTATGCTTAGAGATTTAATTTTGATGCATGTGTAGCCCTCTAGCAAGTTCCTATAGTATTTTCTCATTATTTATCAACTTAGAAATCACTTGGTTTGATGGTTGTCTAAAAATTTCAGCAAGGAAGATGAGTGCACACTAGTGGAGACAGGTCCTCTAGTACCGGGCCGTAAGGGCCTCTAGTCCTGGTTTTTGAACCGGGACTAATCAAGCGGGACTAGAGGCCCAACACTAGTCCCGGCCCAGTTACCAGCCAGGACTAGTGGGTGCCCACGTGGCTACCCCTGCGCGCTCAGGGTGCACCCCCACTAGTCCCAGCTGGTGCCACAGACCGGGACTAGTGGGTCTCTGCCACAGCAACATTTTACGCCTTTTCTCTGTCGCAGCAGAGCATTACCTTGGACTAGTGATTTCTCTGCCGCGGCAGCATTTTGTGCCCTTTCTCTACCGCGGCAGAGAATCCATTTTGTATTATTTTATTATTTATTTTTCATTTCAAAATGGTTTTTAAATATTTGTACGCCAGCACATATCGTACACATTCTTGCATATATATAAGATAAGTTGTATTAGGAAATCGAGCATACAAATATATACAGTTTACATAGTTACATGGAGATCACAGAATACCGGGACTAGAGCAAAAAATAGTTTGATTACTTGGAGATTAGTAGCGCCTATTCACACTAAATTCTCCGGCGTAGTCTACGTTCTCTTCGGAAATAAATCCCGCCAGCTCCTCCGCAATTGCTAGTACACGTTGCTCTGGTAGTAGTTGATCCCGCATTCTCTCAAACTATATATAAGAAAAAGGAGATCAATATGTATCAATCATGATAACAAAAGGTGACGGCAATAAAATGATGGTGTGAATGCATTGCTTACGTCGACTCTATAATCGTTGTATTCGGTGGTAAACGTGCGAATAAACTCACAAACGTAGAATCCACATAGATTCGACCCCCGTGGCTGCCTCACGCACTTTACGAGAATAGAATTCAATCAAAATAATAATCTAGAGCATCATTATTCTATTGAAACTGGAAGTAAAGAGATGTGTGGACATATCACGTGCTACTTACCGAGACCGCCTTAAACGTCAGCTTCTCACTAAATACACCCGTAACCTCGCACTTGAACCAGATCCAAACCCTGCCCGACGAAGAAAATGAATGAATGAGTTATTCATTACCTGATATCTCAGGAAATCAAGTGTAACATCCCTAAAATATGAAACTTGGATCATCAAACTCTAATCATCAAAATTAGGGTTAACAAAAACTTTTCTAAATAAAAATATGAAAGCATGCATGTGTGTATGCATTCCAATTTGAATTCTTTTGAATTACCTTGCTTGTGTGTTTCTTTGCTTGTAAAATGATTCTTAGGTGAAATAAACATCATCTAAACAATCCCCATACTTTTCCCAAAGACAAATAAATCAAAACAAACAAAATAAGGGAATGGTCACTTTGGCCAAATTAACTCCCATGCTACTTTGGCTATCTCCAACTTTCAGAACTTATCAGAAACATGTATGGATCTTTGCACCCCTTGATAGTACTCATAACAAAGTACCAAGGCCCACCTTGTGATCATCCAAAAACATTTGAATGCATAGTTTAAATGACAGTTCAAAATTGAATCTTTATCATATGGGAAGATCCCACTTTTTCAAAAACCACTCAAACAAGCTCAACTTTTAAAACCCGAGCATCCACAGACTCACCAGTACATGCCTAGCACACCCACCAAAAATCTTTTCAAAATTCAAAACTTGAATTCATGTGGCCATTTCATCAAACACCTTGCAGATACAAATCAAACAAAATCAAAACACTATAGTGTGCAGTGTTTTGGGCCTAACTTGTCCCCTCTCTCGACACCACTAGCCTTAGTAGATCATCTAACAACCTAAACTAATCTCTAGTACCACTCTAAGCTGGCCATTGTCATCAATGGTGAGCCGGCCGAGCCTCACCTTGCCACCCACATGTCGACAGCAAGCTACAAGCAGCCCTAGCCTCGCCAACCTTGTCTGGGAGCAAGCCAGCACCCCACCGCCACTCCCTGTCCCAGCCGTGAGCGATGCCAGCCCCTGGACCACACGCACAAACCATGCCAACCTTCTCTGCAACCATGCCGAGAGCGCGCCCCGTGCGCCACGCTCGACAGACGCACACAGACCGCGCGCCGCCCTTGCCGCGTGTATACGTGATCACCACCATCCCAGCAACCCCGCAGACACGCCCGTTCGCCGCCACAAAGACCACGCGCGATGTGCGCCATAAAAACTTCTGTCGGGCATGCTCAGAGTACCGTAGCGTTCCGACCGATCAGCACCGCCCCACGCCTCTCCACTACGTCGTTGAGCTTCGCCAGGGAGCACAGCACCGCCCCCTACCGTCGCCCATGCCGATAGCCCTCTGTGCCGTCGACCACGACGAGCTCAGCTTGCGTCCGTCGGTCCCCTCTCGCCACAATATATAGAGGCCTCCCCCGCTCAATTTCTTCACACCATTCCACTCCCCTCTCACCCAGAACCACCCCACCTCAGTCCCGGAGCAAGGCGAGCAGTGCATCGCCGGAATTTTGCTGGATCCCGCTGCTGCTGGAGAAGAAGGAAGCCAGCGATTGGAGCCGCCCCAAGAGAAGCTGCCGGTACCAGGAGGTTCGCCGTCGTCGACTTCGTCGTTCGCCCGCCTCGCCGACCCTCGCCTGAGCCC
This sequence comes from Avena longiglumis, assembly GCA_030063025.1. NCBI lineage: Eukaryota > Viridiplantae > Streptophyta > Magnoliopsida > Poales > Poaceae > Avena > Avena longiglumis. The sequence goes on from CP125979.1 coordinate 428,554,082, forward strand.
CGGTGAGTCCCCGACGACCCCCACCTTCCGCGTTAGGGTCTGTCTCGCCGGCGCTGCCCGATGTGGACGAAAACTAGAGCCGTTAGATTAGAACTAGATCCAACGCACCACGTTGCCCCGTATCGCTTCGCGTTTAAAGAGCCACTGACTGATGGAACCCCCTGTCAGTTGAGCCTCGCTCCGCGGAGTGACACTGGGCCGGACCATTAGCAGTTCCCGTGCAGCCCAGTCATTTGAATTTAACTTTTTCCATTTTAATTCAAACATAGTTCTATACCCAGTTTCAAAAATCAACCCAGCTCGATTCAGTGAACCAAATTGAATGAAACCAATTTTTTTAGAAAGGTCTGGAAATGCTGAATCCAAGCCCGTTGGATTCAAATCATTTGAATCTATAGATCAACCTTAGTAAAAATAACAAGGCAGAAGCTTTTCCACACTCAAACATTTTTCAAATTTAAACCATAATAGCTTTTGAGTTGATTCCAACTCTCAAAAATCACATTTGATCATACCTTTCAGAATAGATAAAAACATATGGGTTTACTTATAGAAATAATGTTCAAGTAATAAAAGGATGCCACATAGGCATTTCTAGTCACTTATTTTATTTAAAATAAAAGGTTAAACATTATTAAATTGTGACACCACTTTAAATCACCCTCCCATGTACTGAAATGTGTGGTGCTGACATGTGTCAACATGATCCCATGTTTGGTTTGGAGAATATTAAATCTTAAGTAGTTTTTCAATGAGTAGAAATTACTTTTCTAAAAATAAAATCATTAAGTCAAGTGCTTGTAATGTTAGTGATGATTCTAGATCATCTATAGAACCCCTTTGTGTGATGATTGAAAATAGTTAAGTATTGTTTGGTGATTGTGTACCTCGTATTTATTTATAGATGCTAGTACCTACCAAGGATACGAGGAAGAACGGGGATACTACGAAGAAGAAGCCGAGGAGAACTTCAACCACTGCTCTGCACAAGGCAAGCCAATACTTGCAAGATACTTTACCTATGCAATCTAACACTTGCAATTATGAGAGTTAAATAACCTATGCAATGCACTAAGCATGCTTGGTTAGATACATTTGATGATACCCAATCCTAGTTTTACTTACAAGCTTTATACTTTATTTCTTTATCAAAGCTACTACTTAGAGTTTACTTGAGTAAATTGTAGATACTAGAAAGATAATTGAAGGTTGCATAAAGAGCATAAAACTTGGCCTAAGCTAGATAATCTTCATGTCATCCTAAGGCATGAGATTGAACTTAGTTAAACTCCACTAGTTTACTACCCCTCATTAGTACTTACCCCCACTTGTAGATGCTAGTGCATAAAACTTGATCAACTTTAGATGGGAATACTTGGTAGAAAAATGGTTATGAAAACCTTGGAATGATGGATCATTCTATTGAGATGTTTTGACATGTGTTTCCGAACACCAGATGATTTTGGTGATGAAAATGTTGAGGCATGAGCCTTAGCCCTTTAGAAAACTGATGGTTGTCTGGATGCGATACCATTCCAATTTTACCGTACAACCACAATACCCGAAAATTGGGTAGGGCTTGACTGGAAACTTATATACCTTAGTATTAGTTCCCTCACGGCCAAGGTCTGAGCTGAGGCTACCTTGTGAAGATTGTCCACCTCTGCAGTACCCAAGATGACAGTTGGTCATGGTTGGGAGGCCAAACTCACAGGAGAGGTGCTTATACTAGGGGTTGTAATTGAAAGGTTAGGATTGATTATCCGCATACTGAGTATGGTGAATTCAGGATTTGTTATTGACGGATGTATCGAATGTTGTGGTGAAAGTGTACAATCTCTGCAGAGTGTCAAACTATTCGAATAGCCGCTGCTCATGTCATGGAGCTGAGTGGCCATACTTTTCCCCCGTCAGATGTTTTCAAAACGACTTGTGAAATGGATTGAGATTTTAACTTGACCACAACAGAGTTGTGATATGATATACAAGTTCCCACTTAGGTGTTATAAAACTTCAACTAGCTTTCTTCGTTTCTAAACTTAGTAGAGGTAAATCTGGCTTTTTGCAAAACAACCCTAGAGCTTAGTGTCCTATTACAAAAACCCTTTTCCCTTGTTAGTATTAGTTTACGAGTACTTAAAGAGTACTCATGGCTTTGTCCCTAGATATTCCCGTGGCCAGACTATGAAAAGGAATACCAGGAGGATGGACCCCAGGAAGGTTACGACAACTAGGATCATCTCCCATCGTCAGCATTGCCTATGACCCCGAAGATGGAGCTTCGCCTATGCTACCGTTATTATTACGTATTTACGCTGCTTGAGTTGTATTAAGAACTGGATCATGAGATACTTATTTTTATAAGACCTTATGTATGGTTTGTAATGGATGATGTACTGTGGTATCCAAATCTGTTATGTCTCGCAAAAATGGTAATCCTGGGATTGCGATGTATGGCATAACAGGCATCTGGGATTAAAAATCCGGGTGTTGACATCAACAAAAGATGCCGATATAGCGCGAAACTTACTTCTAGAGCATGTTCTGCATGCTACAGAAATCTTCCAGGTTTCTCTTTGATGGGTCCATGATATCAACTCTTCCCTTCTCAAGTTGAATGTCTAGCAGAACCCAGTGGAAGCTGCAAACATTTATATATACATAAGTTACACTTATTAGCATCGACTAATCAAAAGTGAATGTGTACAACAGAGTAAGACCCTCACCTGAAATTGTAAGGAAACAGTATGTGGTCAGAGAAATTTTGCTCCAGTAGAAACCTTAGAATGTTTTCCTCCGTCTCCTCGGGGTTATCCCTTAGCGTGGCTATATGCACTTTATCTGTGTCAATGAACCCGATATTATAGATTCTTTTTCTTTTACATTCCAGCATCGTCATTCTGCATAATAAGGATAATTACATGTTCTGAACTGAGCAACTGAAAAATCGAACATGTAGACAATGAATTCAACAACTTACAGACAATAGCATCTGAGGATGGATTTGTCCAGGGTGTCGAGATGGTATAACTGGAACAGTTCTGGAAACTCAGTATGGACCTCTTCGGGTCTGAAGTAGTACTCACGTGGGACATTGGCTACGATAAATATTCTCCCCTGCTTTATGATCGTCGAGTACCATTGATGGAGATTCCACGTTTGTGTTGGCATTTCTCTCAGCCTCTATTTGTTGACCAAATCCTCACATGCGACATATTTAGGGGCTAGTGGCATCTTGGGTAGATGGTCGAGTTGGGGGCCTAACAGTTCATCAAGTGTAATTTCCATAGTGGCCGCCAACTCCGCAACTATTGACATATCAAGTGGTTGTTGTGTGAGGAGTGGAATGTTTTGTGAAACCACCTTGAGGGGTGCGATCGTTTGTTTTTCCTGTTGTCCGAGAAGGGGAATGTCTGATTTTTTACTGATTGCATTTTTGGTCCCGCATGCACCTGTGCTTGCTGATTTTTTACCGCTTGCACTTGATTTGCTTGATTTACTTGATTTGCTCTTCACCACTTCTTTATGAAGTGTGCGTAGATAGTCATCTGGCTTATGGTGCAACTCACATTGCGATGGTGTGTTCAGAAAATCAAGTGCATATGCCTTTTGCTTCTCGGTGTATACCAGAGCGGGCTCGGGTTTCTTCTTCTCAAAATGCGCCGCCACTTCGGCCTTTGATATAGTTGCAGATTCCGCATCAGTACGATCGTAAGATCTGATGGGAATATTCTGATGAGGCACTTTTGGGAGGGGCGACATTTTCCGTTTTGGGCTGCCGCGTCCTTTAGTACTCACTGACGGAGCACGCTACCTCTTATTGTCCTTAGCGGGCGGCGAATACTGCTGAGCCTGCGGCTGAGATCGAGATGGACTCGGGATGTGGTGGTCGTAGTCATCATGGGGTGGGCTTCTTGGAGGTGATGGAGGTGAAGGAGACCTGCGACGACTCGGAGGCGGTAGTGTTATCCTTGGAGCCGAGCCTGGAAACCGTATGTTGTTCTTTTCCCAGAGAATGATCCCACCAAGTACTTCTCCCAGTGTGATATCACCTTCAGTTCTAGGGATGTCAAGCTCCATTGACTCACTCTCCTTTACGATTTGATCCACCCCGACTTTAGCATAGCCAGGTGGAATCTCACGGCCATGCCAACGTGCGTCAGGCGGACAAGGAAAATCCAATCCGACCGCCACCTTCACAGATATGTTCTTCAATTTTTTATGGAGCTCATAAGGTATCTTCTCCTTAATTCCATCCTCGGGGTAGCCGGGACCGCCATCTGTAGTATAGTATGCATCGTTAGACGGGACCACCGATTCAGCGACGCTGCTTCTCCATTGAGATGGGTTGGCGGTAATATCGAGTGGAGGATCTTGCTGCAAGCGCGCTATTCCTCTAAGTTCATCGATCTGCTGTTGTTGCTTGTCAAGTCTTCCTAGCAGCTGCTTGAACTTGTCTGCCTCCTCCTCCCGTCGTTGCTTTGCTCTTGCTCGGCTTTTATAGGTACCTTGGTCCTTAGGAAACCCAGTATCCCACGTGAAACTCCCGTCAAGGCCTTTGACTCGTCCTGTATATTCGCGATTCCCGAGGACCAAGGTCAGCAAGTATTTTTCTCTATCGGATGAAACTGTTTTATTCCATCTTTAATATCTTTGACCACTTTTAGCAATGCAGTCCTGGGTAACTTTATCCTGTCACTGCAAACAAGGTCCCGTGTAAGTTCGTCATATGTACTCCCAAGCCTAAGGAACCAATTTATTGCCCTCAAATCCCATTCTTCGCGAATTTGTTCTGGAATGATCCCTTTATTATGAAGCTCTTTCTATTTTGCATCCCACTTAGGCATGGCAGCCACGTAGCCCCCTAGCCCCAAGTTATGGTGATATTTCTTCTTCGCAGCATTTATCTTGTTTTTTTCTGACTTTTCCTCTGCAACTCCTGACCCCCTATACATCACAAATGCATCCCAGTAAGGTTGCTGCTTTGCTAGATGGCCTTCGAATAATGGGATTTTCTTGTCCTTCTGATATTGTTGCCATAATGACTTCTTCCAGTTCTTGAATAGTTCATCCATCTTCTTTAGTGCGAAATGCTTGACTTTCTTTCTCATTTCAGTAGTCTCGTCTTCAGTGTCACATTCTGGTAGCTTGAAATGTCCCATTAGGTCATTAAAAAGTTCATCTTTGAACCTATTGTCGATATACACATCACTCCATTCCACCTCTTTGGGTTTATTCCACTCCCGAACAGTGATCGGGGTGCGATCTCTAGCAACAACTCCGCATTGTTGTACAAATAGTTGTTTTGTTTTCTTTGTTTCCAATGGTTCACCGTCTCCTGAAACCTCTGTAATTTCATAAACAGTACCCAGGGGCAACTTTTTGGCTGGGCCACGCTTGGTTTTCTTGCTCGATGTAGAGGCCTAAGAGAAGAAACATTCGTCAACATTATATATATACAACTAGGTACATCTAGTGACGATCATCGGACATCATATATATATATACCTCGTTGGTCTATGTTACGTGTCCATGGGCTTCTTCCTCTTGTCTGTTGGTCTCCTCTCCCTCACCGGATGAGTTCAGATACCTCGAGGGAGATCCCTCATCGGCATCGTGAATCATATCCTCGAGCAAGTGTTTCAAATCTAGGTCTCTGCGGACTGGGGGACTAGGTGGATCCATAGTTCCTGCAAAATGCACACAATATTTATTTGAACTTAACAAAATAAAACCTAAACCCCTAAACCCGGAGGTGCGGTGGGCGGTGGCCGATGATGGTGGCCGCGGGAGAGGCGGGCTACTAAGCGGCTTCCCGCGAGAACCACCACCATAACCCTAACTCCGGTCACCACCCTGAACCCTAAACACGGAGGTGCAGTGGCGGTGGCAGGTGATGGTCACCGCGGCAGAGGCGGGCGACTAAGCGGCTTCCCGCGAGAACCACCACCCTAACCCTAACCCTAGGCCTCGACACCTAGCCATGCCCATGCCCTTCACCAATAAACTTACACTTGACTAAAAATATCCTATATACACTAAAGATCAAAGAAGATCCTAAAAATCCAAAAAATTCTACATACACTAAACTATATACACTAAAAAGCCCATAATAAATATAATCACTAAACTATAACCCTTAATCATATAATCATAAAACTAATTAAAATATAATAATCATAATATACACTAATCATAATATATACACTAACCCTAATCATAATCATAAATATACACTAACCCTAATCATAATATACGCACTAAACTATAATCATAACATACACTAATCATAATATATACACTAACCCTAATCATAATCATATTCATAAATAATCCTAATTAATTAATATACACTATACCTAAGTCTGAGGAGGCTGAGAGGGGGCCGGCGGCGGGCGGTGGCGCAGGTGGCCGGAGAGGTGGTCGGTGGCGCAGTGGTGGCTTGCAGTGGCGGGAGGTGGGCGTGCACGGGAGGCGAGAGAGGTGCGAGGCGGCAAGGCAGTGGCGTGGCCGGCTAGGGTGGTCGGCGTGGAGGCGAGCGCGTTTAGGTGTTCGGCAGGCGCCTGTCGACGCCGGCGAAAATTTCTAAGACTGGCGGCGTTTATCGTCTTGGCCTCCACTCCGGTGCGTGGAACGCACCAGGATAAGGATACTTTATACCCCTCCTCTAGTCCCGGTGCGTGGCACCGGGACTAAAATGGTCTCGATCGGTGGTGCCACATACCAGACTAGAGGCGTTGCGTTTGCTGAGGCGGACCTTTAGTCCCGGCTGGTAAACTGGGCCGGGACTAAAGGCCCAAATTTGCACGCGCTGGGCCAAAAACCCCTGCGCGCGTGTGCTTTTTCTCAAATTTTCAAAAATATCATTTAAAACATTTAAATTATACTTTGTTGCATATTTGTGAATTTGACAAAACGTTCAACATCAAAAGTTCTTGAATTTGAATAATTAATCCAAATCCATTTTATGTTTTATCAAATAATTATTTTAAATAGTCAAATTATTAACCATTTTGCCATTATCAGTTTAAAAATGCATTAACTATTTTTTTTTGCATATTTTTGAATTTGACAAAACTTTCAACATGAAAAGTTCCTGAATTTGAATAATTAATCCAAATCCATTTTCTGTTTTATCAAATAATTATTTTAAATAGTCAAATTATTCACCATTTTGCCATTATAAATTTAAAAATGCATTAACTATTATTTTTTGCATATTTTTGAATCTCACTAAACTTTCAACATGAAAAGTTCTTGAATTTGAATAATTAATACAAATCCATTTTCTGAATAAGCTTCAGTCCCGGTTGTATCCACTAACAGGGACTCAGGATTTTTCCCGCCATTTCTCACTGCTTCTCGCCAAATTTTTCTGCCCTTTCCTCTGAGCCGAGCTTTTAGTCCTTGTTGTAGCCACTGACAGGGACTAAAGATATTTACCGCCATTTCCCACCGCATCCTGCCATGTTTTCCCGTGCTTTCCATCTATATATAGGCCGACCGCGCTATGGTTATGCACACATCCACACCTTCCTCTTTCATAGAAATGGACAGCGCCTACTGGGCCATTCTGACCCTCGAGGAGACGGAAGCGCTAGCGCCTCAAGCTACCCTTGCCCACTAGGCTACCGGGTACCCTCCGGCTGGATGCTGAGTGCTGGAGGTGTTCCTGTCCCTCCCGTGCCTCAAGGCTCTGCCCGACAGGCGGCCATCACGAACCACTTCTACCACAAGCTCACGGTGGAGCAGCACATGGATCCCCAGTAGAATCAAGACAACTACGACACCTGGAATGCCTTCTTCGCTAACCAGCGGGAAAGGGAGCGACTAGGTAGGATGGTGTTGGCCCGTCCCCGGTGAACCACAACGAAGCCGGCCGCCGTCTGTGGTGGGCGAACCGTACTATCATAGGCGTGATGCGCTACATCGCCGAGGGAGACCATCCTTGCCTGCAGTGCCCACAAGTCCACCCGCCCGCCATGAATCCGAGGCCAGAGTGGCAGGTGCCCCCGGTATATGCCATGGTTGGGCTCAGGATCCCCAGAGTGGCAGGTGATGATGATAATGATGATGACGATGACGAAGAAGACCCTAAAGGTATGTACTATAGGACTAGGCATGATTATGACTAAAGGGGGCGGCTTTAGTCCTGAGTGTTAGCTAGTCCCGGTTTGTGGCTGGACGGGGACTAAGGGGGCCTTTAGTCCCAATTCAGTAGTCTCGGTTTTTAAATATTAATAAATGTCTTGAGTGTTAGTCTTGTTTTATGGTTGGACCGGGACTAAAGGGGGACCTTTAGTTCCGATTCGTACTTCGACTTTCCCAAACTTTGAAGATGTTATCCCGATTCGTACTTACCATGAAGATCTGATCTCCAAACACGTGCTGTCACATATTAGGGAGTGCCTCTATGACCAGTTTCTTGGAGATGCCGGAGGACTGGGCTCCTGCGGTATCTCCCTGAAACTAGACATAGTGGTGTCCTTGCTCTCGAAGACCATCTTGCAGTTTGTAACTTCTCTAACTAGATCAATATGCCTGGGAGCAAACCTAATTTCACATATTAGGGAGTGCCTCTATGACCAGTTTCTTGGATATGCCGGAGGACTGGGCTCCGGCGGCATCTCCCTGAAACTGTCCGTAGTGGTGTCCCTGCTCTCGAAAACCATCGATCTTGGAGATGCCTCAAACTGGCTGGAGGATTGGCCTATTTATAGTACAAGCAGCTCGGCATAGTGTCGACACTCATGACATAATGTCGACACTCACCCCTATTATTAGTGCTCACTCATGTTTTGTCCCGGTTGCTGTCTCCAACCGGTACTAAAGGTTCATCCAACCGGGACTAAAGGTTCAACCCCTATTATTAGTGCTACCTGGCCCAGCCTGCCGCAATCCCTCCAGTCGCGGTTGGCTTCTCCAACCGGGACTAATGGTTCAACCCATATTATTGGTGGTGCCTGGCATAGCCTGCCCTACCCTTTCCCTCAATTTATAGTGCGCCCATCATGGCCATGGAGAATATTCATAATTTAACAATATGATTAGATAAAATGTTTAATATATTACACCAACGCCCCTATCTAGTGTTGTTGTTTTCTTCTGCATCGTGGCCATGGAGAATCTTCATCATTTAATAGGAGGTTTGGGTCAGTTTTCACTTTGAAGGGAGGGATTTCATGAAACTTATTATAATCTTGTGACATATCTGTCTTGTCATCCACTCCCACGATGTTTCTTTTCCCTGAAAGAACTATGTGGCTCTTTGGCTCGTCGGACGATGTATTCTTTTGCTGATTTCTTTTTCTCAGTTTCGTAGACATGTCCTTCACATAGAAAGCCTGAGCCACATCATTGGCTAGGACGAATGGTTCGTCCATGTACGCAAGATTGTTGAGATCCACTGTTGGCATGCCATACTTTTCGTCTACATGTACCCCTCCTCATGTCATCTTGACCCATTTGCACCGAAACAAAGGGACCTTAAAAGTAGGTCCATACTCAAGTTCCCATATCTCCTCTATGTACCCATAATATGTGTCCTTCTGCCCATTGTCATCTGTTGCATCAAAGAGGACACCACTGTTTTGGTTGGTGCTCTTTCTATCTTGGGCGATCATGTAAAATGTATTACCATTCATCTCCTACCCTTGGAAAGTACATACAGTCGAAGATGGTATCCGTGCCAACAAGTATAGCTGATCTTCAAAAGTGTTGTTATTCATAATATGCTTATGCAACCAACTGCCGAAAGTGTTCGCGTGTTCCACTTTAATCGAGGAGTCAGGCATCCTCGGGTTTTCCGAGCGTACAATAATCTTGTGTTCCTCGATATACGGAGCCACCAAGGTGGAATTGTGTAGAACTGTGTAGTGTGCTTTACTGAAAGAATCCCTGTCCATACATACCATTGTTTTCCTTCCTAGCGTGCCTTTTACAGTCAGCCTCCCCTCATACCGAGATTCAGGAACACCAATCGTCTTAAGGTCAGGAAGAAAGTCAACACAAAACTCAATGACCTCCTCTGTTCCATAGCCCTTGGCGATGCTTCCTTCTGGCCTAGCACGGTTATGAACATATTTATTTAAGACTCCCATGAACCTTTCGAAGGGGAACATATTGTGTAGAAACACATGACCGATAATTCTAATCTCTTCGACTAGGTGAACTAGGAGGTGCGTCATGATATTGAAGAAAGATGGAGGGTACAACAACTCGAAGCTGACCAGACATTGGACCACATCAATATGTAACCCTGATAGACTTTCTGGATCGATTACCTTCTGAGAAATTGCATTGAGGAATGCACATACCTTCACAATGTCTAGCCGAACATTTTCCGGTGGAATCCCTCTCAATGCAACCGGAAGCAATTGCGTCATAAGCACGTGGCAGTCATGGGACTTTAGGTTTTGGAATTTTTTCTCTTTCATATTTACTATTCCCTTTATGTTAGACGAGAAGCCAGACGGGACCTTGATACTGAAAAAGGACTTCAAAAAAGATTTCCTTCTCTTCCATGGTAAGAGCGTAGCTGGCAGGCCCTTGAAACTGCCCTGGATGCTTGCCGTCTCGTCCTTTATGACGTTGCTGGTCCTCCCGTGCTTCTGGTGTATCTTTTGACTTCCCATACAAGCCCAAGAAGCCTAGAATATTCACGCGAGATTCTTCGTCAGGTGCATCACATCGATTGCAGAGCGGAACTCATGGACTTCCCAATAGGGTATCTCCCAAAATATAGATTTCTTCTTCCACATGGGTGCGCGTCCATCGGCGTCTTTCGGAACAGGTTGTCCTCCGGGACCCTTTCCAAATATTAAATTTAAATCCTTGACTATACCAAATACATCAGCACCAGTACGGGCGGCAGGCTTCTTCCAGTGATCTGCCTCGCCATCGAAATGGTTGCCTTTTTTCCTTAAGGGGTCATGAAAGAAAACGATTATGCGGTACACATTCTTCCTAGATTTATCCAGATATATACTTTCAGTCTCATATAAACAGTATGTGCATGCATTATATCCCTTGTTCGTCTGTCCTGAGATATTACTAAGAGCAGGCCAATCATTGATGGTTATGAACAACAACGCTTGTAGGTCGATTTTCTCCTGTTTGTGCTCATCCCACACACGTAAACCTGGTTCAGCCCACAACTGTATCGACTAATGGACTTAGGTACACATCAATATCATTGACGGGTTGCTTCGGGCCTTGGATGAGCACTGGCATCATAATGAACTTCCGCTTCATGCACAACCAAGGAGGATGGTTGTAGATACATAGAGTGATGGGCCAGGTGCTGTGACTACAACTCTGCTCCCCAAAAGGATTCATGCCATCTGTACTTAGACCAAACCATAAGTTTCTTGCTTCACCAACAAAGTCCGGGAAGTCTCTCTCGATTTTTCTCCACTGTCGACCATCAGTGGGGTGCCTCAACATCATGTCCTTCTTACGTTCTTCCATGTGCCATCGCAACAACTTGGCATGCTCTTTATTTCTGAACAAACGTTTCAATCGTGGTATTATAGGAGCATACCACATCATCTTGGCAGGAACCCTCTTCCTGGGTGGCTCGCCATCAACATCACCAGGGTCATCTTTTCTGATCTTATACCGCAATGCAGTGCATACCGGGCATTTATCCAAATTCTTGTATTTCTCACCGCGGTAGAGGATGCAGTCATTAGGGCACGCATGTATCTTCTGCACATCTAATCCTAGAGGGAAGACGAGCTTCTTTGCTTCGTATGTATTGGCAGGCAATTCGTCATTTCTTGGAAGCAACCTCTTCATGAGTACCAGCAACTTCTCAAATCCCGAGTCAGTCACACCGGTCTCTGCCTTCCACTTCAGCAATTCCAGTGTGCTACCCAGCTTCTGCTGGCCATCTTCACAAGTTGGGTACAATAATTTGTTGTGGTCCTGTAACTTCTGCCCAAACTGCAACCTCTCCTTTTCTGTGTCGCGGTCTCGCTTTGCATCAGAGATGACCCGACCAAGATCATCAGCGGGCCGGTCTGGTTCCCGTTCTTTACCTCCTTCTTCTTCATTGTCTTCCATTGCGGTATCAGCGTATTCAGGGAACATACACTACAAGGAATTTCTATATATATGACCCTCCATTTTTGTCACAAAATTGTCATAGTACTCTGTTTATGACAATTCTATGACGATTTTGAGATCGTCGAAAGCTGGGCGTCGCAAATGAACTATAACGACGATTTTGGGAAAATCGTCATAACCATTTATGACGATATTGGATCGTCATAAAGTCTATGACGATCCAATATCGTCATGAGATATCTAGCCTGGCCAAGTCAGATCCTACGTGGCCGATCCTATGTGGCAAAATTGTGATGAAACTAAATTGTCTTAAATCAAAATCAGCCCAGTCCATTATAGTTTCTTACTTTGGCTGAGCCCAATAATTCTGGCCTTTTACTTCTTCTACAATGGTTCATTACTGTTATGGGCTCTGGCCATTGTGTTTCATATTTCAGTTTTGGGCCTTGGCCTTTTTACTGTCCAATTAGTTCTTAGCTTTTTCTGTTTTTTGAAACATTTGTGTCAATATAATTTGGACCAGGGCCTATTTAGATCCCAATTAATATTTGGTCTAGAACAATTTTCAGCCTTTTTTCATATTTCTTCTGTGCGAAAATCACAGTACGTAATTTCATAAGATGATTTCGCTCATCAAATTTCTATTCATCATCACATAACATTTATTTAACTGAAACATGAAAGATATGGAAAATTTTAAACAACAGGCAAGAATAGTCTATTAGTCTATTACAGTCATTACATGGTTCATTCCAAACATCCAGATGTTTTGACTGTTAGAATACAACTAGCTCTAAAATTATAGGGTCTTCAAGATTTTCTCGAATTTCTTTGGCTGGAACTCCTGGAAAAGAGAGGAAAAGCCATGTTTTTAGAGCCAGGATATAGCAAATAATTGGCAAATATTACGAAACAATAGAATCATAAAATAGGCAACAATAGTAGATGATGGGGATATGCCTACCGGGGTGTACCCAGCAGGACGTTTCCGCCTGGCCCAAGACCCGGCGAGTGGGCCTGCAGAACGGCGAGTGGATCGAAGCCCAGTCGAGCGATCGAAGTCAAGGCCCAGGCGAGTAGATAGGCCCAGTCGGGTAAGGATTAAACGGCTATTGAAGCTTTAACCGAATCGGTTGAGATATGTAAACCCTAGGGGAGGTGAGCCTATATAAACCCCCCTATAGGGTGAGTAGAGACACGTTCTCATACACCCGACTCACCGCCTAGCCGCCGAGCTCGCCCATTGTAACACCTCCATAATACAATCTAGCGAGTAGATCTTTACCCTCGGGGCGAACCTGGTAAAACCTCGTGTCTTTGCCCTCATCTCGCATCAGATGGCTGGCCGCCCTTGCCCTCGTTCTACTACTACCGCTAATTGCAAGATCCGCCGTGACAATTCCCACGACATTGGCGCCCACCGTGGGCCTGGCGGTCGGCGGTGTTCTGCGGAGAGATCCAATCTGCCCATCAACGAGACGGTCGCCACCGGCCGCATGATAGCGATCGGCGAGATGCTCCAGGTCTTGCCGAGCAGCTACGTCCCGGTGGCGCGACCCGTCACGCACAGCGTGATCCTGCCTATCGACACGATCAGCCTCTTCGTCGGCCTCACCGACGTCATCAGCTCGGAGGAGTCGGCTCGCATCCGCGAGTCGCCGCCACGCGATCGGCTCTCCGAGAGCCAGATCCGCACGATCCACCGCCTCGCCTCCGAGTACAACTCGGCCCAGAGCAACGTGGCCGGGAATTCAGCAGCCGCAGAGGATGCGGCCCTCACCGACGACGCCGATTCGGCGACCCCGGCGTCACTCGCCGGATCCATCACCGCGGCCTCATCCGCGGGCTCCATCGCCCAGGTCTCCAACGCGGGAGATTTCGAGACCCTCCATCCGGGATCTTGAATTCGACTCGGGTCGGAGAACTCCACCGACCTCATGACGGAACCGGTCGCCACGCCCGCGACCTACATGGCCACCGGCGCCGATCCGCCGGAGGATCCTTTCTCCACCCAATCCCTCCTAACGCCACGGCAACGGAGGTCGAGGAACTCCGCTGGCGGCGGGCGGTACGCAAGCAAGAGCGCGAAAAATTTCGCCTCGAGCAGGTGACGCGCAGAGCTGTCACGCTACCACCAGCCGGATCAGGTCACGCTGAACCCCACTGCTCAGGCGCCCTGAACTTCGACGAGCAACGACCGGCCCGCGTGGCCGAGCGCGCGATCTGCGAGAACGCGCCACCAGGAGGAAGCGCCCGGCCCCTGCCAGGATCAACGGCGAGGGGCGCCCCACCTCCACCCAACGGCACCCCTCCCAGGGACCAGCCACGGATAGTAGTCTCCTCACAGGAGCGAGACGCAAACGGCCTCCCACTGTTTTCCACCCCAATGGACAACCTCGTGGCAGGCCGAGCAGTAGCCGAAACCATCACAGCCACCGGTGACGGCGCCCTACAGATCCAATACGTCAGGGCCCTGCTCGCGAAGGCCGTCGAGCAGCAAAAAGCGGGCGCCGACTCGGCAGGTCGAGTATACTCGCGTTCCTCGGGAAGCAGAGCGGCCTCCAGCGGCCGCCCCGCAGCGGCAAACACCCTCAACTGCCCGCCACCAGAGCCGCTGTAGCTCCAACACCGACCCGCGAACGCGGCACTCTCCACCAACGACCCCAGGCCGGCAACCAACATTGTCGCCGCCAACGGGCAACCCATCGACGCCCGCACCCACATCATCAACAACCAAAGCTAGCGCGCACGCCAGCCCGACGACTTGCGGCACACCCTCACTAATCGCTGCGACGGCGAGCCTATGGGGTCGCTCAGTCGACTCGGACCCAAGTGCTTCGGAACAATGATCCGAGGCGAGAAGTACCCGCCAAACTTCAAGGCGCCAAAAGAGATAGAAAAGTACGACTCCTCGTACGACCCCGCCGTCTGGCTCGACACATACCTCATGGCGATGGGGATCACGGGTCACACTGACCTACTCGCCGCCCGTTACCTCCCCCTGATGATGGAGGGGACGTGCAGGCAGTGGATCAACACTCTCCCCCAGGACAGTATCGACTCCTGGGAGGAAATGTGCGACGCCTTCGTCAGGCACTTCGAGTGCTCCTACACCCGCGCCACCACCATTGAGGAACTGGAACGGTGCGTCCAGGGACCCCGCGAGTCGACCCGCAACTGGGTCCAACGGTGGCAAGAGCTTTGGTACAACGCGGTCGGCATCCACCCGGACACCGCGATCCATTGCTTCAAGACCTCGTGCCACTACGAGACTCTAGTCGCCAAGCTCAAGCGACACTCCCGCACACTGGACAACATCCCCGACCTCCTCGAGATCGCCAAACGGTACGCCGAGGAAGATCCAAACTAGGAAACTGACGACGAATCAGGAGGCCAACGCCGCACGGGCGGCAACGACGGCGGACGCCGAACCGACCTACGCTACAGCGGCACTCGCCTCACTGGCAAGCGTCGCAGTGACGGGCGAGTCGACTTCGTCGCCAACGCCGGGCACGCGCAGCGTGAGCCCAAGAGCTACCGCCGCGACGGAGGGCAACGCCGCGACGGCGGCAACTACAAGAACAAGCCAAGGTTCGATCTCGCGGCCCTCCTTAACCAACCATGTGCGTTCCACAGCAGGGAAGGAAAGCCCGCAACGCATACCACCGCCGACTGCCACACCCTTAGGGAAATCGAGAAGGCACGGCAAGCGCGGGAGGACCCCGACAACGACCCGCCAAACGGCGGAATATTCGGCAAAGTAGCCGGCTCGCTTCACACCTTCACAGGCTTCAACACGAAGCGCGAGAAGAAGGTCATCGCCCGCGCCGTCGCCGTCAATGCGGTGGCCCAAATATACGTCCCCCGGTTCCTGAACTGGTCGGAGCAACCCATCACCTAGAGCCGGCAAGACCACTCGCCGCGCATCGAGTACCCAGGACGAGTCGCCCTGGTGGTCATGTCCAAGGTTGGCGACTACTGGCTCCCCAAGACACTGATGGACGGCGGCAGCTCCATCAGCATCCTCTACCTCGACACCTTCAGGCGGCTGCGGCTCCCGCATTCGATGATCGAGACGACCCACACCACATTCCACGGCATCGTCCCCGGTCGGAAGGCGTACCCGAACGGCAAGGTCACGCTTCCAGTCACCTTCGGCACACCGGCAAACTTCCGCACCGAGCGGATCGTCTTCGAGCTGGTGCCCTTCGATAACCCCTACCACTGCGTCCTGGGGCGCCAGGCATTCGCTAAATTCATGGCAGCGCCCCACTACGCGTACAACGCGATGAAGCTCCCCGGGCCGTGCGGCATCATCACCATCAACGGCGACCCCGACATGGCCGCCGAGTGCGAGGCCAAAGGAGCCGAGCTCGCCGACGCCGTCATCGCGGCGGAGACCAACCATGCCGACGAGCTCGCCAAGTACGCGAGCGGGGTCAACAACGATGACCCCACCATACTCAAGAAGCCCAACTCAGAGGGCGTAGGCACCTCAACCTTTGAGGCCACGACGCACACGCGCACCGTCGAGCTGGTACCAGGCGACTCCAGCCAGACGGTGACGATCGGGACGGGCATGAGCCCAGCATAGGAAGGCGCGCTCATAGAGTTCCTCCGTGAGAACAGGGACATCTTCGCATGGAAAACCTCTGACATGACCGGTGTCCCTAGGGAACTCGCTGAGCACAAGCTAAACGCCGACCCCAAAGTGCGACCTGTCAAGCAGTCGCTGCGGCCCTTCAATGAAGAACGCCGTCGAGCAATCGCCGAGGAAGTGCAGCGTCTACTCGCTGTCGGCTTCATCCGGCCAATCAAGTACTCCAACTGGCTGGCAAACCCAGTCCTGGTCGAGAAGAAAAACGGGACCTGGAGAATGTGTATCGACTACACAAACCTGAACAGCGCCTGCCCAAAGGAGCAGTTCGTCCTCCCGTGGATCGACCAGATAATCGATTCGACCGCGGGCTCGGAGTCGCTCTGTTTCCTCGACGCCTACTCTGGGTACAACCAGATCAAAATGGCCGTCGAAGACGAGGAGAAGACGGCGTTTATCACGCCATTCGGAGCCTTCTGCTACACCGCCATGACCTTCGGCCTCAAGAACGCCGGGGCGACCTACCAGCGGTGCATGCAAGAATGCCTCGCGAGCCAAATTGGCCGCAACATCCACGTCTACATCGACGACGTGGTCGTGAAGTCCGCTCGCCAAGGCGACCTACTCGCCGACCTGGCGGAAACTTTCGCCAACCTGCGAAGATACAAGATAAAGCTCAACCCAGGCAAGTGCACCTTCGGTGTACCCGCCGGACAACTACTAGGGTACGTCGTCTCCAAACGAGGGATCGAGGCGAACCCCACAAAGATCGACACGATCGCCCGGCTCGGCAAACCCGAGTGCCTGCGTGACGTCTAGAAGCTGGCCGGGCGAGTAGCGGCTCTCAGTCGCTTCATTCCCCGCCTGGGCGAAAAGGCGATGCCCCTATACCGCCTGATGCGCAAGAACCCCACCTTCCAGTGGGACAAGGAGGCGGACGACGCGCTCCGCGACCTCAAAAAGGTGCTACTCGCCGCACCACTACTCGCCGCCCCCGCCGACAAAGAACCCATGCTGGTTTACGTCGCGGCGTCCGAGCGCGTCGTCAGCGCCGTGATGGTCGTCGAGCGACCAGAGGAAGGAAAGGAGCGCCCGGTTCAGCGGCCGGTGTACTACATCAGCGAGGTCCTCACCGAATCGCGCCAGCGGTACCCGCAGTACCAAAAGCTAGTATACGCGGTCTTCCGGGCTCAGCGTCGCCTGCCGCATTACTTCCAGGAACACCCGATCACGGTCGTCTCCTCAGCACCACTGCAAGACATCATCCGCAATCGCGAGGCGACTGGGCGAGTCGCCAAGTGGGCCGTCGAGATCGGCGTCCACAGCATCAAGTATGAGCCACGAAAGGCGATCAAGTCACGCACCGGCAGACTTCATCGCCCATCGAGGAGGCCCAAAGCGGAGAAGCTGCCGTACCTCCATCGAGCCTGCACTTTGACGGCTCCAAGAACGCGACGGCGCAGTGAGTGGATAGTGCTGACTTCACCAAAGGGCGACAAACTCCGCTACATCCTCTGCCTCGACTTCACGCCCTGCACCAACAACATGGCTGAATACGAGGCCTTACTCCACGGCATGCGAGCCGCCAAGGAGATGAACGTCAATCGCCTCCGCTGCTACGGAGATTCCGACCTTGTCGCGGGGCAAGTCGCCGGCACCTGCGACGCCGTCTCCCCTACCATGGCGGCGTACCGCCAAGCAGTGGACAAGTTGGGCGGCCACTTCACCGGCTACTCCGTCGAGTGGATCGACAGGCAGAAAAACGAGGAGGCCGACGCCCTATCTCGCATCGGGTCGGCTCGACTCGCACCACCCGCCGTGTTCCGACACAATCTCAAGCCATTACCGTCTCCCCGAGGGAGATCGACATCGAGTCCCACTCCAACCAGAGGCAGCCTTGGTCGCACTTCACCGAGCGCACGACCGACCAAGCCCTACATCGCTTACCGAAGCCGCACCGCCAGCAGACGAGACAGACGCTCGAATGATCGCTCGTCGATGCAAGTCCTACACCATCATCGACAACGAGCTCCACAAGCGCAGCGTCACCGGCGTGTTCCAACGCTGCGTACAACCGGCTGAAGGACGCAAAATCCTCCACGACATTCACTCAGGTGACTGCGGCCACCACGCCGCCGCTCGCTCCCTGGTCACCAAGGCTATGCGACACGGCTTCTCTTGGCCCACCGCGCCACGCTGCCGACATCGTCGCGATGCGCCGGTGTAACACCCTCGATCGGACCTATGCAAGTTTGAGCAAAATTCGCCAAACCCGCATAGAAACGATTCAAAGGTGCTCACCAGCACTTTCGCAAGGGTGGAAAACGGCAATAACATTACACAACAGTCCTCGATGGGACCCACGTAATGTATATATATATATATATATAACAGCGACTCAACGAGTCAAGAAGATGTATGTAAGATACAAGATCCAAATCACCTTGAAAATGGTAGAGCGTCCGACCGGACACAAGAAGCAAATGGGGCTAAGAGCCTCAAGAATAACCAATGGCGCCATAACTTGCCAAGCCGGAAGGGTAACCCTGCTAACGGGCCGATCTCAAAACCTGCTTAACAAAAGGTGCCGACAAAGGGCAAAGGAAAACAAAGAAGGAGCCAAGATCGAGGCCAAGACACGGCGAGGCTAGAATTGGCGGTCCTCGCCACATAGGTATGGTGGATCAAGCGGCAGCAGATGCACTAAACAACCTATAGAGACTCGATACAATGGCGGCAATCGAGAGGGGTAAGAATGACCTATCCGGATCCAACCTGAAACTAACACCAAACAAACCCATCTGGTGTTTCTCGAGACCAAACGAGGAGGTCAACCGAGGAACTCACACATTGGCGCTTTATTTATTCAGTTATCGCAGCGATTACTAGTCGATGTAGATAATCATCCCGATAAAGTAAGCAAGGCACTTTTAGTTGACCATTCCGTGATAGTTGTACCTCTTACTAATCGATATAAATAGCATGAGATAAACCCATAACTCAGCAGCTTGTTGGTACTTTTATTCACCATTCCGCTAGAAGTTGCCATACTTACTAGTCAGATTCAACTGTCGCAAGCGACAAACAAACAAGCAATTGTGGGCAGTATTAATTAGCCATTCCATTATAGTGAAGCTGATTACTAGTCATTATAAGTCAAATTTATAGCAATAAACTTTAGTTATGCTTGTCTATGATCGAGATATCGCTCCAAGTCGTCCATATCCGCGACACGGCTTTCGTAAAGTTTTACCCGCCGGGTGCACCAATAGCAACACACGCCGATCAACCTCGAAAACCAAATCAAAACCCAACGAGGCTTTCACGATGAACAATCACAGGATTCAGAATATTTCAGGGGCCACCCTTAAGTAGAATCATAACGGAGTAAGCAAGCTCAGACGGCCTCAAGGTTATGGGGACGGTCAGGAACGATCGGGAACCCGAAGTGTGGCTGGGCTTGTCGACATCATGAATCGTGCCATGATCCTAACAAGACAAAGGTGCTCCTCGCACAATTTAAATACGAAAGTAGCATGGCATAAGTACAGGATAGTAAAACACCTCAAACTAGTTTGTGGCCCCAAGAAATAAGATGAATCAAGCTCGCTCGTGGGGTCCCATATACCTCCCGGATGTGGATAGCGCAAAATCAAGGAACAGTATCAAGTACTGGGTCTTACGGGACACAAGTGGGCTCGAAACCAAATATTTTCTATCACCCACCGATGCCTCTGCTTATTTCAATTTTAGTTGTTAAACAGAAATTAAAGTGACGATAAGTAAAACTAGAATCATCTCCAACATCAACATGCGGCAATACATCAGCAATTGTGGCATATGACGACAAACATCAGCACTTGAGCAAGCCACTACGACGCGCAAGTCCAACTATCTACCAAACAACAGGTAATAGGGTGTGTCCAAGGCAATATAAGGCTGCAGGGGATATATCACGGGTACGGAAACTAAAGCATCGCAACCCAGATAGCAATAGATCAACAGGAGGGAATAAAGACTATAAAAGTAAGATAGGTAGAAAGAGGGAGATGCTCGCCTGAAAACATTGTCGAAGGTTCAACCGAAGATCGGGGCGAAGCTCACATCAACTCAACGGCCTTATCCGCGAAGAAGCAAAACACTAGAAGAAACACCGGATGCAATATTTAATGAAACGGCAGAAGATCGGCATGATGCATGTATGATGGATGGCAAGGCAAAAGTGCGGTGCAATTAGGTCAAATTAAGCGGAACCGGGGTCCCGACAATTAATTATATGGTTCAAGTTATTTAGAACCCCCGCAATTTAAATGTTGTTATAACAAGGCAAGATAAGATACCGGTTTGCTACACCAGTTTAAATGAGGCCGGTATGAGACTAGATTTGCCCGCATATGGGCCCCATATTTATTTATTAGGTGAATCGGCATAAGGCCCCCAACCACAGATATGCATGCGAGTATGACAATTCAATATGCAACAAGTTGTTATGTTATAAAAATAGGATTCGAGGAAAAGGGGCACACATTAGGGTCTCGACGATCTTGGGTTCTGGGGGTTCGGGGTTCGACAGGGTCCAGGGTTCGATGGAGCGGTCTCGCGGAAACGTTCTCGGTAACGGGTAGATCTTGTCGCATCGGGGTCTCGGTGTCCGGGGCGATACGGATTTCTTCCGGGCCGATGCCGTTCTGGTCGTCGTGCCGATCTTGTCGGGTCCCACGGGGTCGATCTTGCCGGTGCGAGGGTCTTGTCGGGCCCGTGCCATCGAGACGGAGTTAACGTTCGGGAGCGTTCTCGTGGCATCCTTGGCGTCCTGGGGATGATCCTGTCGCATCCGCGGTCGTCGGGTCGTGCCGATGGTCATGGCGTCCGGGAAGCGGTGCTTGACGTTCCTCGGTTCCATGTCGATGGCCTTGTGTCCTCGATGGCGAACTCAGCGAAACCGTGTCGTGGTTCTCGTCGGGGTTCTCTGTTTAGAGCGCCGGGATCGGGCTTCGGATTCCGTGATGATCTAGCCATCGCGATGTTGGGGTCTTGGGTGGAGCGCCTTTACATTCGTTGGCAACACGCCGGTCTTGGACAAAACAGAGTAACATCGTTGAAGCCTCGGTGGTTCGCGCTCAGCAGACCCGACCCGAGCCGGTCGATCCCGAGGCTCCTGGCCAGGAACAGCGGGTCAACCCGCCGATCTGCTACAGGGATCCGCTGCATGCGCTGGGGTGGCCGGCACGTGTTGGTACGGGGGCGAGCTTGGTCTCCGGCGGGGCTGGCTCGGAAGGGCGGCGGCGCTGGGAGGCGCGGCGGACGGTGTCGGGAGGTCGCGCGGTGGAGCCGCCACCGGCGACGAGGCGGAGACGCGGAGGTGGCTCGGGGCGGAGCGACGTGGGTCCGGCGACGTCGGCGCGCGGGGTCGACGGAGGGAGGAGGACCAGCGAGGGCGGCAGGTGAGGGGCAGAGGCGGGTTCTGCACCGGCGCCGGGCGACGGGCTGGGCGGGGAGGGAACCCGACGGCGGCGGGCAGCTTCGGGGAAGGCCGGCGGAGGAGAAGCGGCTAGGGCGGGCGGCCGCCGCAGCCCGGCGGGAGGCGCTGCTCGGAAGATGTGGCGCTGGCGAGGCGCAGACGGCGGCGAGGGGCGGTGGGACGGGCGACGAGGGAGAGGAGGTGGCGCGGTGGTCGCCGCCGCAGGACGGGCGAGCGGAGCTGTTGGGCTTGCGGGCGGTGAGGTGGAAGGGAGGAGGCGGAGGGGTGGTTCGGTGAGGGAGAAGGAGGTTGACTGGGCAGGGGAGGTAGAACCTGGGGAGGCAGGCGCGGTGCAGGTGGGGGAAGCGGGGAGGGGGGAAAAAAGGGAGTGGGTCTGGCAAGGTGGGGCCAAGGCGGGTGGGACCCAAGAGCAGAGAGAGAGGGTGAGGGAGAGGCTGTGAGAGAGGGAGAGAGAAAGCGGACCAGGGGGGGCTGTGGTTGGCGTGTGTGGCATGTGGGGTGGGCTGGGTGAGTTGTCTAGGTGGCAGGGTCGGATTGGGTGAGGGAGAGGAGTGGGTGAGGTGGCGAGTGGGGATTGGAGGGGGTGAGGTGGCCAGGGGGTGTGGGTAGGTTAGTTGGTGAGTTTAGGATTTAGATGGGGCTGGTTGGGGTGGACCGTTTGTAAAAATCTGGGGTGGTCGTTCGGGTCTACTCGGCCCGTTCGACTGCCCCACTAAAATAATTAAATCTTTTATTTAATTTAATTGGGCCGTTTGCAACCCGATAGCAACAAATCAAAATAATCCGGAGACCCGGGGTTTTGCGTTGGAATAAAGATGGGGCGTTTGGACAACAAATCGGGGTTTGAAAAATAGTTTTATGCAAACTATGCATGCTGATGACGATGCAATGCACAAATTCAACGCGATTTTCTAGTAGTGGTTTTGCGGGATGCCACAATTCGACACCACTAACAATGGATCTCGCCCTCGAGATCCGCCTCATGGTACCGGAAGGAAGGTCGGCGAACTGCGTCTTCTCGCTTTGTGTAGATCCTCGCGACACCACTAACAAGAGGTCGTTGTCCGTGATCGTCGCGAGAACACTCCGGGATCAAAAGGTCGAAGGTAGGGGTATCAACAATTAAAGCCACCTCTAGCTTCGATGGAAAGAGGGAACCGTTGCATTCTCGTCCACTTCAATGTACAAAAGCGAATAGAAAGGGTAGTCGGCATGGGGGCCAATCCATCACGCACCCAAACTATTACTCCGCACAATCAGTAGAAGGGAATGCAACCCTTCTCGGAATCAGACTGAAGATCTCGACAAGCGAGGTTCGGAAACAAAGGAGTGATGCAGACTCTGCATCGGATCTGGCGTAGATGATGTCGTCGCGTCGGAAAACACAGGATAGCAAGCAAGTAACAAGAATGGTAACGCCGTAGACGGATTCATCAGGCGGCTGGAACACCGGATGGCAGAACACCGTTATCGAAGAAGGAAGCGAAACCCTGAAGGTACGACGGAAACCCAACCACGAGAAATCCTGGACTCGAAGAAGAGATAAGAGGTGGATTCAAAACACGTAGAGGTAAGAGGAGAGCAGCAAAGGGGTAAGGAGTAAAATCAGACCTAGCGTAACTATCCAACCGATTTTCAAAAATAGTTTTACACTTCTACTTCCGTTAGCTAGGTTATCCTACAGTTTGGACTTAGGGGTATCGCAACCGCTGAGCTCGATACCACTCAGAACACCCTCAGATCGACCTATGCAAGTTTGAGCAAAATTCGCCAAACCCGCATAGAAACGATTCAAAGGTGCCCACCAGGCACTTTCGTGCGGGTGGAAAACGAAGTAATAACATTACACAACAGTCCTCGATGGGACCCACAGAACAGATATATATATAACAGCGACTCAACGAGTCAAGAAGACAGATGTAAGATACAAGATCCAAATCACCTTGAAAATGGTAGAGCGTCCGACTACGGACAAGAAGCAAATGGGGCTAAGAGCCCTGAAGAATAACCAATGGCGTCCATAACCCTGCCCAGGCCAAGCCGGAAGGGTAACCCTGCTAACGGCGTTGATCTCAAAACCTGCTTAACAAAAGGGGTGCCGACAAAGGGCAAAGCAGAAAACAAAGAAGGAGCGCCAAGATCGAGGCCAAGACACATGAGGCTAGAATTCGGTCCTCGCCACATAGGTATGGTGGATCAAGGCAGCGGCAGATGCACTAAACAACCTATAGAGACTCGATACAACCGGCAATCGAGAGGGTAAGAATGACCTATCCGGATCCAACTGAAACTAACACCAAACAAACCCATCTCGTGTTTCTCGAGACCAAACGAGGAGGTCAACCGAGGAACTCACACTTGGCGCTTTATTTATTCGCTTATCGCAGCGATTACTAGTCGATGTAGATAATCATCCCGATAAAGTAAGCAAGGCACTTTTAGTTGACCATTCCGTGATAGTTGTACCTCTTACTAATCGATATATAAATAGCATGAGATAAACCCATAACCCAGCAGTTGTTGGTACTTTTATTCAGCCATTCCGCTAGAAGTTGCAAGATTTACTAGTCAGGTACAATGGTCGCAAGCGACACACAGAACAAGCAATTGTGGGCAGTATTAATTAGCCATGCCATTATAGTGAAGCTGATTCCTAGTCATTATAAGTCAAATTTATAGCAGTAAACTTTAGTTATGCTTGTCTATGATCGAGATACTGTGCTCCAAGTCGTCCATATCCGCGGACACGGCTTTCAGAAAGTTTTACCCGGCCGGGGTGCACCAATAGCAACACACGCTCGATCAACCTCGGAAAAACCAACTCAAAACCCAACGAGGCTTTCACGACTGAACAATCACAGGATTCAGAAATATTTCAGGGGCCACCCTTAAGTAGAATCCGCAACGGAGTAAGCAAGCCCGAGACGGCCTCAAGGTTATGGGGACGGTCAGAACGATCGGGAACCCGAAAGTGTGGCTGGGCTTGTCGACATCATGGAATCGTGCCATGATCCTAAATAAGACAAAGTGTGCTCCTCGCACAATTTAAATACGAAAGTAGCATGGCATAAGTACAGGATAGTAAAACACCTCAAACTAGTTTGTGGCCCCAAGAAATAAGACTGAATCAAGCTCGCTGGGGTCCCATATACCTCCGGATGTGGATAGCGCAAAATCAAGGAACAGGTATCAAGTACTCGGGGTCTTACGGGACACAAGTGGGCGTTCGGAAACCAAATATTTTCTATCACCCACCGATGCCTCTGCTTATTTCAATTTTAGTTGTTAAACAGAAATTAAAGTGACGATAAGTAAAACTAGAATCATCTCCAACATCAACATGCGGCAATACATCAGCAACTGTGGCATATGACGACAAACATCAGCACTTGAGCAAGCCACTACGACGCGCAAGTCCAACTATCTACCAAACAACAGGTAATAGGGTGTGTCCAAGGCAATATAAGGCATAGGGATATCATGCACGGAAACTAAAGCATCGCAACCCAGATAGCAATAGATCAACAGGAGGGAATAAAGACTATAAAAGTAAGATAGGTAGAAAGAGGGAGATGCTCGCCTGAAAACATTGTCGAAGGTTCAACCGAAGATCGGGGCGAAGCTCACATCAACTCAACGGCCTTATCCGCGAAGAAGCAAAACACTAGAAGAAACACCGGATGCAATATTTAATGAAACGGCAGAAGATCGGCATGATGCATGTATGATGGATGGCAAGGCAAAAGTGCGGTGCAATTAGGTCAAATTAAGCGGAACCGGGGTCCCGACAATTAATTATATGGTTCAAGTTATTTAGAACCCCCGCAATTTAAATGTTGTTATAACAAGGCAAGATAAGATACCGGTTCGCTACACCAGTTTAAATGAGGCCGGTATGAGACTAGATTTGCCCGCATATGGGCCCCATATTTATTTATTAGGTGAATCGGCATAAGGCCCCCAACCACAGATATGCATGCGAGTATGACAATTCAATATGCAACAAGTTGTTATGTTATAAAAATAGGATTCGAGGAAAAGGGGCACACATTAGGGTCTCGACGATCTTGGGTTCTGGGGGTTCGGGGTTCGACAGGGTCCAGGGTTCGATGGAGCGGTCTCGCGGAAACGTTCTCGGTAACGGGTAGATCTTGTCGCATCGGGGTCTCGGTGTCCGGGGCGAGACAGATTTCTTCCGGGCCGATGTCGTTCTGGTCGTCGTGCCGATCTTGTCGGGTCCCACGGGGTCGATCTTGCCGGTGCGAGGGTCTTGTCGGGCCCGTGCCATCGAGACGGAGTTAACGTTCGGGAGCGTTCTCGTGGCATCCTTGGCGTCCTGGGGATGATCCTGTCGCATCCGCGGTCGTCGGGTCGTGCCGATGGTCATGGCGTCCGGGAAGCGGTGCTTGACGTTCCTCGGTTCCATGTCGATGGCCTTGTGTCCTCGATGGCGAACTCAGCGAAACCGTGTCGTGGTTCTCGCCGGGTTCTTCGTTTAGAGCGCCGGATCGGGCTTCGATTCCGTGATGATCTAGCCATCGCGATGTTGGGGTCTTGGGTGAGCGCCTTTACATTCGCTGGCAACACGGTCTTGGACAAAACAGTAACATCGTTGAAGCCTCGGGTTCAAGGCCAGCAGACCCGACCCGAGCCGTCGATCCCGAGGCTCTGGCAGGAACAGCTGGTCAACCCGCCGATCACACAGGAGCCGCTGCATGCGCTGGGGTGCACGTAGGTACGGGCGAGCTTGGTCTCGCGGCTGGTTTCGAAGGGCGGCGGGCTGGGAGGCGCGGACGGTGTCGGGAGGTCACGGTGGAGCGCCACCGCGACGCAGGCGGAGACGCGGAGGTGGCTCGGGCGAGCGACGGGTCACGGCGGCGCTGGGTCGACGGAGGGAGGAGGACCAGAGCGCAGTGAGGGGTGAGGCGGGTTCGGCACCGCGGGCGACGGGCGGCAGACGCCAAGGGAGGGAACCCGACGGGCGGGAGGCAGCTTCGGGAAGGCCGGCGGAGGAGAAGCTAGGGCGGCGGCGGGCCGCCGCAGCTGGGCGGGGGCGCGCTCGGGAAGACGGGCTGGCCGAGGCGCAGACGGGCGTAGGGGCGCGGGGACGGGCGGTCGAGGAGCGGAGGTGGCGCGGTGGTCGTCGCCGGCGAGGACGGTGGGCGAGCGGAGCGGTTGCTGGGGCTTGCGGGCGGCGCGGGGTGAGCAGGGAAGGGAGGAGGCGGAGGGGTGGTTCGGTGAGCGAGAAGGAGGTTGACTGGGCAGGGGAGGTAGAACCTGGGGAGGCAGGCGCGGTGCAGGTGGGGGAAGCGGGGAGGGGGGAAAAAAGGGAGTGGGTCTGGCAAGGTGGGGCCAAGGCGGGTGGGACCCAAGAGCAGAGAGAGAGGGTGAGGGAGAGGCTGTGAGAGAGGGAGAGAGAAAGCGGTGTGGGGGCTGGTTGGCGGTGTGGCATGGGGGGTGGGCTGGGTGAGTTGTCTAGGTGGCAGGGTCGGATTGGGTGAGGGAGAGGAGTGGGTGAGGTGGCGAGTGGGGATTGGAGGGGGTGAGGTGGCCAGGGGGTGTGGGTAGGTTAGTTGGTGAGTTTAGGATTTAGATGGGGCTGGTTGGGGTGGACCGTTTGTAAAAATCTGGGGTGGTCGTTCGGGTCTACTCGGCCCGTTCGACTGCCCCACTAAAATAATTAAATCTTTTATTTAATTTAATTGGGCCGTTTGCAACCCGATAGCAACAAATCAAAATAATCCGGAGACCCGGGGTTTTGCGTTGGAATAAAGATGGGGCGTTTGGAAAACAAATCGGGGTTTGAAAAATAGTTTTATGCAAACTATGCATGCTGATGACGATGCAATGCACAAATTCAACGCGATTTTCTAGTAGTGGTTTTGCGGGATGCCACAATTCGACACCACTAACAATGGATCTCGCCCTCGAGATCCGCCTCATGGTACCGGAAGGAAGGTCGGCGAACTGCGTCTTCTCGCTTTGTGTAGATCCTCGCGACACCACTAACAAGAGGTCGTTGTCCGTGATCGTCGCGAGAACACTCCGGGATCAAAAGGTCGAAGGTAGGGGTATCAACAATTAAAGCCACCTCTAGCTTTGATGGAAAGAGGGAACCGTTGCATTCTCGTCCACTTCAATGTACAAAAGCGAATAGAAAGGGTAGTCGGCATGGGGGCCAATCCATCACGCACCCAAACTATTACTCCGCACAATCAGTAGAAGGGAATGCAACCCTTCTCGGAATCAGACTGAAGATCTCGACAAGCGAGGTTCGGAAACAAAGGAGTGATGCAGACTCTGCATCGGATCTGGCGTAGATGATGTCGTCGCGTCGGAAAACACCGGATAGCAAGCAAGGAACAAGAATGGTAACGCCGTAGACGGATTCATCAGGCGGCTGGAACACCGGATGGCAGAACACCGTTATCGAAGAAGGAAGCGAAACCCTGAAGGTACGACGGAAACCCAACCACGAGAAATCCTGGACTCGAAGAAGAGATAAGAGGTGGATTCAAAACACGTAGAGGTAAGAGGAGAGCAGCAAAGGGGTAAGGAGTAAAATCAGACCTAGCCAGAACTATCCAACCGATTTTCAAAAATAGTTTTTACACTTCTACTTCGGCCGTTAGCTAGGTTATCCTACAGGCTGGACTTGTGGGGTATCGCAACTGCTGAGCTCTGATACCACTCTGTAACACCCTCAGAATCGGACCTATGCAAGTTTGAGCAAAATTCGCCAAACCCGCATAGAAACGATTCAAAGGTGCCCACCAGGCACTTTCGTGCGGGTGGAAAACGAAGTAATAACATTACACAACAGTCCTCGATGGGACCCACAGAACAGATATATATATATATATAACAGCGACTCAACGAGTCAAGAAGACAGATGTAAGATACAAGATCCAAATCACCTTGAAAATGGTAGAGCGTCCGACTACGGACAAGAAGCAAATGGGGCTAAGAGCCCTGAAGAATAACCAATGGCGTCCATAACCCTGCCCAGGCCAAGCCGGAAGGGTAACCCTGCTAACGGCGTTGATCTCAAAACCTGCTTAACAAAAGGGGTGCCGACAAAGGGCAAAGCAGAAAACAAAGAAGGAGCGCCAAGATCGAGGCCAAGACACCATGAGGCTAGAATTGGCGGTCCTCGCCACATAGGTATGGTGGATCAAGCGCAGCGGCAAAGATGCACTAAACAACCTATAGAGACTCGATAACCGGGCGGCAATCGAGAGGGTAAGAATGACCTATCCGGATCCAACCTGAAACTAACACCAAACAAACCCATCTGGTGTTTCCTCAAGACCAAACGAGGAGGTCAACCGAGGAACTCACACGCTGGCGCTTTATTTATTCGCTTATCGTTGCAGCGATTACTAGTCAGATGTAGCTAATCATCCTGATAAAGTAAGCAGTGGGCACTTTTAGTTGACCATTCCGTGATAGTTGTACCTCTTACTAATCAGATATAAATAGCATGAGATAAACCCATAACCCAGCAGTTGTTGGTACTTTTATTCAGCCATTCCGCTAGAAGTTGCCATACTTACGAGTCAGGTACAATGGTCGCAAGCGACAAACAAACAAGCAATTGTGGGCAGTATTAATTAGCCATTCCATTATAGTGAAGCTGATTACTAGTCATTATAAGTCAAATTTATAGCAGAACTTTAGTTATGCTTGTCATGATCGAGATATCGTGCTCCAAGTCGCCCATATCCGCGACACGGCTTTGAAAAGTTTTACCCGCCGGGTGCACCAATAGCAACACACGCCGATCAACCTCGAAAAACCAAATCAAAACCCAACGAGGCTTTCACGATCGAACAATCACAGATTCAGAAATATTTCAGGGGCCACGCTTAAGTAGAATCAGAACGAGTAAGCAAGCTCCGAGACGGCCTCAAGGTTATGGGGACGGCCAGAACGATCGGGAACCCAAAGTGTGGCTGGGCTTGTCGACATCATGGAATCGTGCCATGATCCTAACAAGACAAAGGTGCTCCTCGCACAATTTAAATACAGTAAGTAGCATGGCATAAGTACAGGATAGTAAAAACACCTCAAACTAGTTTGTGGCCCCAAGAAATAAGATGAATCAAGCTCGCCTGTGGGGTCCCATATACCTCCGGATGTGGATAGCGCGAAAATCAAGGAACAGTATCAAGTACTGGGGTCTTACGGACACAAGTATGCTCGAAACCAAATATTTTCTATCACCCACCGATGCCTCTCGCTTATTTCAATTTTAGTTGCTAACCAGAAATTAAAGTGACGATAAGTAAAACTAGAATCATCTCCAACATCCACATGCGGCAACACATCAACAACTGTGGCATATGCCGACAAACACCCGCACTTGAGCAAGCCACTACGACGCCATAAGTCCAACTATCTACCAAACAACAGTAATAGGGTGTGTCCAAGGCAATATAAGGTCATAGGGATATATCACGGGTACGGAAACTAAAGCATCGCAACCCAGATAGCAATAGATCAACAGGAGGGAATAAAGACTATAAAAGTAAGATAGGTAGAAAGAGGGAGATGCTCGCCTGAAAACATTGTCGAAGGTTCAACCGAAGATCGGGGCGAAGCTCACATCAACTCAACGGCCTTATCCGCGAAGAAGCAAAACACTAGAAGAAACACCGGATGCAATATTTAATAAAACGGCAGAAGATCGGCATGATGCATGTATGATGGATGGCAAGGCAAAAGTGCGGTGCAATTAGGTCAAATTAAGCGGAACCGGGGTCCCGACAATTAATTATATGGTTCAAGTTATTTAGAACCCCCGCAATTTAAATGTTGTTATAACAAGGCAAGATAAGATACCGGTTCGCTACACCAGTTTAAATGAGGCCGGTATGAGACTAGATTTGCCCGCATATGGGCCCCATATTTATTTATTAGGTGAATCGGCATAAGGCCCCCAACCACAGATATGCATGCGAGTATGACAATTCAATATGCAACAAGTTGTTATGTTATAAAATAGGATTCGAGGAAAAGGGCACACATTAGGGTCTCACGATCTTGGGTTCGGGGTTCGGGTTCGACAGGTCCAGGTTCGATGGAGGTCTCATGGAAACGCTTTGTAACGGTAGATCTTGTCGCATCGGGTCTCGTGTCCGGCAGACGGATTTCTTCCGGCCGATGCCGCTCGTCGTCGTGCCGATCTTGTCGGGTCCCACGGGGTCGATCTTGCCGGTGCGAGGGTCTTGTCGGGCCCGCGCCATCGAGACGGAGTTAACGTTCGGGAGCGTTCTCGTGGCATCCTTGGCGTCCTGGGGATGATCCTGTCGCATCCGCGGTCGTCGGGTCGTGCCGATGGTCATGGCGTCCGGGAAGCGGTGCTTGACGTTCCTCGGTTCCATGTCGATGGCCTTGTGTCCTCGATGGTGAACTCAGAAACCGTGTCGTGGTTCTCGCCGTTCTTCGCTTAGCGCCGGGATCGGGCTTCGGATTCCGTGATGATCTAGCCATCGCGATGTTGGGGTCTTGGGTGGAGCGCCTTTACATTCGTTGGCAACACGCCGGTCTTGGACAAAACAGAGTAACATCGTTGAAGCCTCGGTGGTTCGCGCTCAGCAGACCCGACCCGAGCCGGTCGATCCCGAGGCTCCTGGCCAGGAACAGCGGGTCAACCCGCCGACCACATAGGAGCCGCATGCGCTGGGTGGCCGCACGCAGGTACGGGCGAGCTTGGTCTCCGGCGGGGCTGGCTCGGAAGGGCGGCGGCGCTGGGAGGCGCGGCGGACGGTGTCGGAGGTCAAGGTGGAGCGCCACCGCGACGAGGCGAGACGCGAGGTGGCTCGGCGGAGCGACGTGGTCCGGGCGACGCCGCGCGGGTCGACGGAGGGAGGAGGACCAGCGAGGGCGAGGGGCAGAGGCGGGTTCGTGCACCGGCGCAGCGACGGCCGCAGACTGGCGGGAGGAACCCGACGGGCGGGCAGCCGGGAAGGCCGGAGGAGAAGCGCTAGGGCGGCGTCGGGCCGCCGCAGCTGGGCGCGGAGGCTGCTCGGGAAGATCTGGCGCGCCGGGCGAGGCGCAGACGGGCGAGGGCGCGGGGACGGATCGACGAGGAGAGCGGAGGTGGCGCGTGGTCGCCGCGGCGAGGACGGGGGCAGCGGAGCGGCTGGGGCTTGCAGGCAAAGGGGTGAGCAGGGAAGGGAGGAGGCGGAGGGATGGTTCGGTGAGGGAGAAGGAGGTTGACTGGGCAGGGGAGGTAGAACACAGGGAGGCAGGCAGGTGTGTGGGGAAGGGGAGGGGGAAAAAGGAGTGGGTCTGCAAGGGGGCTGGGCGGTGGGACCCAAGAGCAGAGAGAGAGGGTGAGGGAGAGGCTGTGAGAGAGGGAGAGAGAAAGCGGACTGTGGGGGTGTGGTGGCATGTGGGGTGGGCTGGGTGAGTTGTCTAGGTGGCGTGGTCGGATTGGGTGAGGGAGAGGAGTGGTGAGGTGGCAGTGGGATTGGAGGGGTGAGGTGGCTGTGGGTGTGGGTAGTTGGTGAGTTTAGGATTTAGATGGGGCTGGTTGGGGTGGACCGTTTGTAAAAATCTGGGGTGGTCGTTCGGGTCTACTCGGCCCGTTCGACTGCCCCACTAAAATAATTAAATCTTTTATTTAATTTAATTGGGCCGTTTGCAACCCGATAGCAACAAATCAAAATAATCCGGAGACCCGGGGTTTTGCGTTGGAATAAAGATGGGGCGTTTGGAAAACAAATCGGGGTTTGAAAAATAGTTTTATGCAAACTATGCATGCTGATGACGATGCAATGCACAAATTCAACGCGATTTTCTAGTAGTGGTTTTGCGGGATGCCACACGGTGCCGGCACGCCAATCGACGACGCATCGAGCTCGGCCAAAACAATTCCCATCACCGCCATTCTGTGTGGGGCATGGACATGGTAGGCCCTTCAAGAAGGCCCCTCCGGTTACACCCACCGCTGGTCGCCGTCGACAAATTCACGGCGGGTGGAGGCCAAGCCAGTCCGAAATGCGACGGAAGACCGCCACTAAATTCTTACGCGAGCTCATATATCGCCACGGGTTCCCCAACAGCATCATCACGGACAACGGCACCAACTTCGCCAAGGGAGCCATGGCCGAATTTCGCGAAGAGCACCATATCCGCTCGACCTCGCTACCGCCCACCCGAATCCAACGGCCAGCGGAACGGGCCAACCAAAGCATCCTCCACGGCCCGAAGCCACGACTCCAAGTACCACTCGAGCGCACCGGTGCTGGGTCGAGGAGTTGCCCTTCCATCCGGGGATCCGGACCTCCGTCAACAGATCGACGGATTCACCCCTTCTTCATGGTCTACGGTGCAAGGTCATGCCCACCGACCGAACACGACTCGCCGCGAGTCGTCCACTATACGGAGGCTGCAAATGAGCTGGCCTGCCAAGATGGGGTCGACCAGCTCGACGAAGCACGCGACCTCGCTCGGTCACGCACCGCCATCTACCAGCAAGGACTCCGCCGCTACCACAGCCGGCGGGTGAAAGCTCGCACCTTCCAGGAAGGCGACCTGGTGTTACGACTCATACCGGCCAAGACGAGCATGCACAAGCTTTCCTCCGTGGAAGGCCCATTCGCTATCGGGCGCCATCGCAACGACGCTTACTACCTCATCGACGTCGCGGGGACGGCGAACTCGACGCTGTTTACCATGGAATGTAAACCTCCTCCGGAAGTTCTACTCCTAGAACCCCACACATGTACTCTCCAGTCGCTATGGAATAAAAAGAAATGGTTACCGCAACTTGTGCTTACTCTCCATGACTTGTGCCACTCGCACTCGTAAAAACAGCGTTATGCTAAACGCAGAAGTCAACCTTTGGTACAGCGATCGGCACGGCTAAGTAGTGCGGTGTAAGAGCACTGAATCACTTCAGGTCTTGCACCGTCCATGAATAACGCCAACCCGGAGCCCCATTGGAGTCGCCTAGCTCGACTGGTTCTACGAGCCAAGACAACTGCCCTCGCTTCCCACAACAACCTTGGTCCTCTGCATCCTCGGCATAGCGACTCGAACGGCTAAGTACCACGCTCGGGGACTGAAGACCAGTTCGTCGTGAGCGGTCAGGGAAAACGCCAAGTAAGAGAGCATGCCCAGGACTCGCCGCGCGACTGAACCCACGGGCCAGGCAGGAGTGACGCGCTCACACCAACGCGCTAAGTCCTCAACCACCCTCGAGTCGCGCCTAGAACTACCAAGTACCACGCCGGTACTCGCCACCCGACCTCATTCGCAAGACGGGAAAACAGTAAAGCACAGAGCACTCAAGGAGTCGCTTAGCGATCGGCTCTTCGAGCTTCAAGCGTAGTCGACTAAAACATCAAAACACATAACAACAACACATACATCATATACGAGGTAAACCCCACAAAAGGGCGGACGCGCTCGGGGACTCGTCCAAAATCAATCAAAAGCACACAAACAAATATCAAAATAGACACGACGTCTCATTCAATCACATGTTGCATTGTTTCATGTTACAAAATATGCCCGCGTGGCAGAACTGCTGCTAACGCCACAAGGCAAACTACCCTACTCTGCAGGCTTCGATGACGACTCGCCAGCATCCCGGCGACTGCGGATGAACGCCGTGTACGGGTTGGATGGATACGTCGTCAGTTCACCCGCCATCGCCGCGCGAAAAGGCTGCTCGACCTTGAAGTCACGATGCGGCGGAGGCTCGGGTCGCTGGCGCGACAACCGCCTCTGGTACGGCAAGAGGTCGCCATTGCCCGTATTATCGCCCGAGTGGCGGCACATTCTTGCAACTTGAGGACCTCGGACAGCTCCACCGCGCCAGTCGACGATGGATACCCACTCGTCACATCGTCAACGTCGAAATCTTCGGGGAAGTGGGCGAGTCCAAGGCTCAGGGCCGTCGACGCTCCACGCCGAAACGCCGACCGCGTCATGAACTCAATGACCGCGGGCGCCTTCTCCAAGTACCTCCACACCTCAACGAGTTCGCTGGGAATCACCTCCGTGGGCGACATTTCTTGGAGGTAGGCACGGATGCATGTCGCTGACAACGTCGCCGAATCGATGAGCATGCTTACGCACTGCCGCGCGTCGAGCGAGCTCACCTCTTCTTCGCTACCAATGATGCGACCTGCGAGTAGAAGACAATGATAAGTATGACGGACATCACAAAAAGCACAACTATTGTAAAGGGGAGATACACTCACCAAGCAACGGGCGGGCGAGTCCCGTGATGAAGCACTAAAGCGACGTATGGTCGTCCTGAAGCCCAGCAATAAGGACTTCCGACACCTTGCGATCCTCTTAAGCGGCCGCAATGGCAGCCTTAGCTCGCCCGTACGCCGAGCTCGCTTCTTCTCTCGCCTCTCGCAGTTCGCGCTCGAGGTCGGCGATCCGCCGTTCAGCGGCACCCAGAGCAGATCGCGCCGCCACCAACTCACCAGCGGGGACAAGCCCCTGGCGAGCTTCCTCTGCCTTCACAGCAGCAGCCTGAAGCCCCTTGTTAGCCTCCTGGATGATGGCCAGCTCCTTCTCCGCTGCCTTACGCCAATCGTCCGCCGACTCCAGTGCACCGCACATCACCAAAAAAGTTAGTCAAAACGAAATTCCTCAATGCCCACCCGATGAAATTCAGCGAGTGCGCACTCGGGGACTGGCGATCAAGAAATTCCTAAGTGCCCACTCGCTGAAATTCAGCGAGTGCGCACTCGGGGACTGGCGATCAAGAAATTCCTAAGTGCCCAATCGTTGAGATTCAGCGAGTGCGCACTCGGGGACTGGATGCGAAAAAAAAACGAGACATTATAAGAATCAAGCCGCTGCAAAGCACCGACCTGATCCTCGGGGACTAGATGTACCTGGATGGCCGCGCCAAGCATGCCATGGAGTTGTATCGCGTCCACAGATGCGAGTAACGCCGGCGTGTGCCCACGACGTTGGTCGACTTCAGCATCGGCGGTCCCAGGAGCGTGGCTCGAGGGCGTAGCCGCACTCGCCGTGGCCGCCTTGGTCACGAAGCGGGGGAAGGTAGCGATAGAGGCACCCGCTCCAAGGAAGGTCGCCTCCGCCGTTCCAGGCAAGGAAGCACCCTCCTTCGTAGACGCGGCTGCCTCCACCGCAGGCCCGGCCGGCGCGACCGTCGCGTCATCAGAAATCGTGACGACGTCATCACCCTTGGCCTTCTTGTTGCCGTCCGCTGAGGCGACGACCTCGTCCGCCTTCCTCTTGCGGGAAGGGTCCTCCTCGCTTGCGGCGGAGGGTACCTTGGCCACGGTCAGGTGGCCCATCCTTTTCGCTCCGGTCCTGCGCATTCATCAAATCAACAGAGACAATTGGAATAGTTATGGAAAATAAGGAAGGGTGAGCGCACTCACTTGGCGACTGGGATGAAACGCAGCCCCGTACGAAGGCCGGCCGGTTTTTCCAGTTCAGGGCCCAGTCGGCGACTGATCCCCAGTTCCAGGACGTCGCGTGCCCAAGACACGGACAGATTCTTCGTCGTTGGGGCCGCGGCTGGAGCCTCTGGGACGTCCTCGGCGGGAGCCTCCTCGCGAGTTGGGGCCGCTTTAGCCGGAGCCTCCTTGCGAGGCGAAGCCGCCGCAGTCGGAGCCTCCTCGCGAGGCGAAGCCACCGTAGCCGGAGCCTCCCCCAGCCCAGAGACTGGGGCGAATGGTGGAGGCATTGAGGCCAGCGGCACTTCCACGGTCGCCGTGTCCAGCGCGGTTGTCGCTGGTGGCGCGCCGTCACTGGCTGGGCTGGGAGCATCAGAGCTGCTCACCGAGTGTGGCGGTGAGGCTGTTCTCGACGGCTTCGTTTTCTTCTTTGGGGAGGCCCTCGCCTCCCTTTCCTTCTTCTTCTTCTTTGACGGGGTGGCTTGACGGTGCGAGGTGGTCTCTGGGAGCTTGTCGTCATCGTCATGACGTTCGAGGCTTCTGCTTGCCTCGATCTCGCTATTGTCGCGTCCGTGGGTCTTCGGACGGGGGCGACCTCCTCTTCGGACTCGTCCTCGCCGCTTCGCGTTGCCCTTGGTAGGCGGCGATTCGCCTATGTCTGGGCCCGAGCTCTCATCATCCGAGGGTGGGAGCCACCCTTCCACCACTTGGAATAGCTGCAACAAATACAAGACGAAATCAGAATTACCGCGACTGCATTTACTGCGACTGCGAGCAAGGTAAAGAAATTACCGTGGGAGCCAGACGCTTCGCGGTATAGGGGGCGACCCCAGCCTGCGCATCCAGTTACACCGCCTGGGTAATCTTCTTCAACGCTGGGAGATAATCCTCCAGCTTCCACTCGTCGAGACAGGCCTTTGTCGAGTCTCCCGCCCGTAATCTTGGTACATGTAGTGGTCGCGGGCGAGTGGAACGAGCCGCCGCCCGAGCCAGCAATTGTACAAGTTTATCGTTTGAA
The DNA here is from genome assembly GCA_030063025.1 of Avena longiglumis. Lineage (NCBI taxonomy): Eukaryota > Viridiplantae > Streptophyta > Magnoliopsida > Poales > Poaceae > Avena > Avena longiglumis. Next base: position 428,591,653 of record CP125979.1, read on the forward strand.
GGCCCTTCTTTTTCATACCACGGATGGTCTGGAGCATCTCGTCGACGACCATCCGCTGGTCGCCGGGGAGCTTGCCGACTTGGAGATTGCGCGGCTCGGAGCGACTAGCGGAATACCGTGGGATCGCCACCTCGCCCCGGGTCGCCGCCACGAGAACCACGACTTCTTCCGCCGCCGCTTGGCGGGTAGCATCGTCAAAGAAAGAAGCTTTGGACTTGAGCTGAACGATCAAGCCGCTGCCAGCATTGTCGCCGCTTCTCGCCTGATCCGTCTGCGGAATGATCTTGCCACAAGGGAAGTAGGGCGGTCCAAGTAGCATTCGCAGAACGCCACGAAGATGGCGAGCTGCTCGATGCTATGGGGACCTAGATCAAGGCTGATCTCGAGTAGGCGCAGGCCGGAAGAATAGGGATGTAGGAAACCCTAGCCCCACTCGAGATGACCGTGAAATGCAGTAATTCCTCTCTCGCAGTTTTGGGGTCATTTCTCCTCATGGGATACGCCAACAGCTGGCTCAGGATCCCGGCCTCCTTGAAGGAGGCCACCGTGCCTGCAGCACTTGGACCTACCCCACGGCTCGGAAAGGGCCATGGCCGAGATATTGGTTGGGGATCGGAGGATTTGGTCGATTGGATCGCTGGAGCGAAGGAAAGAAAATGCGACTTTCGGAAGAAGTGGGGAGGAGTTGGCTCTCACGATTGCTCGCCATTCCTTATATAGCGGGAGTTACCCGCCAAATCAGGGAACCGTTACCACGCGGTGATTACGCCGAAAGTTACCGTTGGATTACCCCAACGGCTAGTTTGACCACGCCTGACGGTCCAACTACGGCCACTCGGCTCGCCGACCCAATCACTAAGACAGTGTTTCCGCCGACTCGGCTCGCCAAAGCTCCGACCAGGATCATTGGTTGTTTCCTTTATACAGGAGCCTGCCGACGATTCGACTGGATGCCTACTCTGAAGCCGTATACTCCGACTGCCAGCAGCCACCTACGCCTAATCAACGACGGCCTCGGGGACTACTGATGGGGATATGCCTACCGGGGTGTACCCAGCAGGACGTTTCCGACTGGCCCAAGACCCGGCGAGTGGGCCTGCAGAACGGCGAGTGGATCGAAGCCCAGCCGGGAGCTGAGCGACTGGAAGCTGAAGGCCCAGGCGAGTAGATAGGCCCAGTCGGGTAAGGATTAAACGGCTATTGAAGCTTTAACCGAATCGGTTGAGATATGTAAACCCTAGGGGAGGTGAGCCTATATAAACCCCCCTATAGGGTGAGTAGAGACACGCTTTTACATACAAGCGACTCGCCGCCTAGCCGCCGAGCTCGCCCATTGTAACACCTCCATAATACAATCTAGCAGGAGTAGGTCTTTACCCTCCGGGGGGCCGAACCTGGGTAAAACCCTGTGTCTTTGCCCTTATCTCGCACCGCATATGGCTGGCCGCCCTTTCCCCTCGTTCTACTACTCGCTGCCAATTGCAGCATCTGCCGTGACAATTCCCACGACAGTAGAGTAACAACGCGGCATGAGATTTGTTGATAAATTCTCCAACGAGTCCAAATATTGTCAGGTCATCTTACTAAGTACACTATGATACCAGATGATTTCCTTAATCTTAAGATGCTTCTTAGCAAATCCTATTGTTTGTTGCATATCAGTGAAGTAGCTTAGATCTACAAGTTACTGTAACTATCATGTTTATTTATTCTAGAGTCTTCTGTGAAAAAACAGTTTGCTCTTAGACCTATGCTTTTACTGATAGTGTCGATAGAAAGCATAATCACAAGCAAGAAGCATTCTGGAAACAACCAAATGAGAGGGGGATACCAGAGAATATTCATGGAGAGAACAGGAAACTTACCCAACTCGCATTCCTTCCTCAATATCATTGGGTGAAACTTTGTCTCCTAAACCTACCACAAACTGCAATCACACCCCAAAATGAACATGAAAATAATTGAATTTTGAACTTCTAGGGATATGTAATTGACATAAGATAGTACTATGCTGAAGCACCTTTGCGATTTTTTTTACGTTGATGACGTATTTGGCATCATCGGTGTTAGTACTTACGATCTTGGTGCATCTAGCAACCTTCACAAAAGGATGAAACTTATTATTAGGGGCGACATGAAAGCATAATGGTGTAAAACAACTAGCAGCCATAAGCATCCCAATGTCTATAGTTGCTCCTCCGGCATCATGAAAGCATAATGGTGTAAAACTGATGATGGGAATCAAGAAAATTCACCTTCAATAGTTGCTCCTCCGGCATCATCTGTTTATCTGATACAAGATCCCACTAGCTTGGTGGAGCTAATCTAGTGTCAGACTCCTTTATCCCTGTAATTCAGTAAAAGCACAGTTCCGCTGAGCTAAATGCAAGGAGGTGGAATTGCAGTGGCAACTAGAACTATAAACTAGCAGTACAAAACAATCAGAACTGCTGAAATTACAAGAATGCAGATTTTATCTTTGAGGATTAGATAAAGAGAACAACTAACCCAGATTTAGGGACAGTCAAAACACATCAATGTGAACATACCACAGAGGTCATTAATAATCCTTGCCTTCTCTTTTATCTCCTTCTTGACCTTCTTGATGGTGTTCGAGTATGACCCAAGCCCCTGTTGAACAGAAAGTCGTCCAGAGAATCAGAAAATTTCACCCAAATCGGCGAACTAAAATTCAGCAGAAGCTACATATTCACTGCAGAACACGAGAATCCAAGCCAAACATTCTTTTGTCATGTCAAAACACACCATGTGAATCTACTTCAGCAACCAATACTCAGATTCATGGAATGAAGCACATCAGGATATAAAGCTACATGTGTACATATAATTACTACACATCATGATATAAAGCTACATAACTTTAAAACTGTAGGTGCAAGTTGCACAAATAAATAACAAGTCAGATGCAAAAAAAATTGTGTACTAATAGCAACTATTTTCTAATTACTTTCATAAATTTCTACAAGATGAAAGAAACATCTTTCTACAACAGTAATGGTACTATATATTTGCTAAAAAGGGAGAAAACACCAAGTAAAACATATAACCTACAGCACACTCCAAAGTAGGTGATCCTACAGGACAAGACACTCCATTTTTCTATAGTATGTTCATGGTACTTTATATTTGCTAAAAGAGAGAAAACACCATCAGTTGTTACATCTACTATGCACTAAAAAGGATTAGTAGATAAAAAAGAAGCATAACAGTGGCTCTTTTGGTGTCATTTACTTTAAGGGGAAACTAATATTAGTAACTACATAAATTACTTGAGATGTGCATACAAGGGTTCAGCATGCAAATTCTACTAGACATTCAGAGAAGGGTTTAGCAATCAGCATTCTACTAGCAATTAGCATTCAACCTGAAATGCCCAATTAGTAAATACGTAGAGAGGGCAATGGATCATCATGCTGCTAGACCACGCCTCGTCGCCTCTCACCCGCAATCCCGCGGCTGCAAAATATGAGATATTCATGCTCAAAGAACCACTGGCCAGAAACACAACAAAAGTTTTGCAGTTACGGAACTATAGTCTTCAAAAGATGTCGAGATTGTGGCAAGTACCTGGTAGACCTTGTGGAACCACATCCTTGCGAAACTATAGTCTTAAGAAGATGTCTCAAGTTGATAAAACCACATCCTGTATTTCTGGCAAAAACGGGGAACAAGAAAGCAGTTAAAAGGACAAAGTGTTCAGTGCGGATTCAATATGCGATAGGAACCACGAATCCCCACACCGCAAATAAATGAACCACAAATCTCCACGATCGAACTTCCTATATATCACGCTCGTCTAGGTCGAGTGCCTAGCTCACGGGGTGGGGTGGAATTGAAGCAGCACACTGGTCAGATCTCAGAAGCCTTACCTATAGCTCCATAGCGGAGGAGGCATGGCCAGGAGCGGCCCTCGATGCCAAGAGCCTTGGTCACCCGACACGGCCAGGAGCGGCCCTTGATGCTAGGAGCCTTGGTCACTTGGCACGGCCAGGAGCGGCCCTCGTTGTGCCAGACTCCGCAGCGGGAGCCAGCATTCCTCGATGCCTCCGCACCGACATCCTCGGGCTCGTTGTCGCCTGGTAGAGCAGCGGGAGCCAGCATGCCTTGAAGCCAAACCCTTCCCTGCAGGGTTCTGCCATCCCAACATCTTGGTTCTGCAGAACAAGTGTTTCTAAAGAAAATCCTTCCTTAGAATTACATGTAGTATGAATGACATTGAGATATTGGAGAGCCATTATTTAGGCATTAATAAAGCTAGTACTGAGCAAGAATAATTTTCAATATATTGGAGAGCCAGTATTTAGGTCGAGTGCCTAGATAGGTTATTCAATATAGTTGTATTTGAAACAAGATAATGATAGTGTAATTATATTCCCACTATAGGCTCACTACTACCATTGTCAAGTATACCATTGTCAAGCTCACTACTACTATTGTCAACGAAATTAGTTTATTACAAGCATGTTTAACAAACACAAACCGTAACCAGATCCCCCATGGCCTAGCATAAACCGTAACCAGAATGTCTTGTACAAACCATAACAAAATCAATTGATAACCTAGTTTCTAATTTCACAGTATGTACATTCTAGTCCAGGTGATTTCAACCCATCAAAGGGTGCAGATAATTCTAGCCCAACAAAACTAGCAGGGCGTCGGGCTATCTTTGTCCCTAATAAATCACAGAACATATTAGCTTCATGTATTTTGAAAGGTTTTCTCTGCATGAGAAATGAATTGCTAACATTCAGTAAGAATTCATGCCAAACATACATACATACATACATACAGATCAAAATCGACAAAGAGTAATATTTCATAAAAGGTTCAGTTAGCTAATTTGACCCCCAATTTTATTTCTTGTTCTCTTAAGTTGCTGCAACCAAGAGCATATATTAGAGATTCTAAGGATAACAGACAGCTACAGAATCAAGTAAAACAAAAATAGAAAATAAGCACATGTACATGGTTTGCATAGGTTTTTGGTGGACAAGTGGAATTCATTGAAAAATCTAAAGAGAGCCCGATTCGGATTGTTTGACACCATGCGGTGAGCTGGGGGAGGGGGCATCTACTACGCAAGGTGCAGCGTTCAGGGACCAAGGTACAATGGTGCAACATCAGCTAAATAGAGGAATGTGGTGCATGGGCATCAAAGAGAGCATATCAATTTCCATGTCCGTTCCTAATAAAACATAGAGGAAAACAATCCACTATAACCCCAGAAAAAAAATGAGATTTTACTTTTGACAAAATATCAGCGCTGCATTCATTAGCCAAGATGAAATATCTGTAGTCATTTACCATGAAACAAATTGGATTACGGCATGGAAATGACAGTCTGCAGAGAAACTCACCAGCCTATGAATGCAGTCTAGCATCAGGAGAATCGGTTTGAGAATAGCAATCTTCAGTCCTCACACCTACCTGTGGAAGATAATTTAGCTTAAGTAACAGTAAGTAAACTCCATCCCAATTTTTTGTGCAGTTAGTAAAAAATTACAGACGTGGAATGCCTGAGATAGCTGAGTTGATCTGAAGAGCGCCAAATCCAAGGGTGGCCTGTGTTGCCTGCTCCAAGGATAGCGAGATCCAGCAGTGGCGATGTGGGGAGCCGCCATGGAGCGGTCGTGTCCACTTGGGTGCTAGGGAAAAAGGGAACCACCATGAATGCTAGGTTTGGTAGAGGTGGATATCGCTGTTAGATACGTGTCGTCTCTACCGTGGCAAGACAGGATAAGGTGGAGAGAAGGACCTGAGGTGCAAGGCGTGTAGGGCTCAGCTACCCACCGTTCATGGCCGGGTGCTCCGCATGTACAAGGGAACACGCGGGCGCCAAGTATGAGCTGGCTCCACGCCTTGAAGAAGCCAGAGGAGGAGTTGCCGACCTTGAGGATAGCGGCGGCCTCTCATCGCCCTCCATGGCCACAGCCACCCGGCCCGACCGATGGATGGAGAAAGCGCAGCCTCCAAGGGAGGAGAAGGGGCGACCGGAGGTGAGCGTGGTGTGGCGGCGGGGAGAGATAAGGGTTAGGGTTAGAGGATGGAGAGATAAGGGCATGGTGTGGTGTGGTGGCGGCGGGGAATTTGGTGTGTGCGCGCGATGGATGCGAATATTTTCCATGTGTGCGCGCGACGGATGCAAATATTCGCTGTGCTGGATGCCAGGTCATCAATCCGCAACAAGTTTTCACACTTGACCATCCCATCCGTTCATTGCGTTCACATCCTACGGCTTGTATTGTGCTTCTCTTATATCTTGATCTGTCTATAAATTATGACGATTTTGTCTATAGAAATTACGACGTTTTTCATGAAATCGTCATAGTTTAATAAGGATTTGGCCCTTCTAAATAGCTTACGACCATGTGGTGTATAATCGTCATAAATCTATGACGATTTTATTCATGGTCACTACCAAAACGTCATAGTTTGACACATTTGTTGTAGTGATAGATCGGTAGTTGTCATCATCGTTCTCTTCTTCATCGCCGTCTTCCATCACAACCGCTCTTTCTCCGTGTTTGGTCCAAACATTATAGCCGGACATAAAACCAGACCGAAGCAGGTGGCTCTGAATGACTCTTGCAGAAGTGTGAGCCTTCTCATTCCTACAGTCAACACATGGACAACACATAAAACCATCCCGTCGCTTGTTCTCCTCGGCCACAACACGAAAAGAACACACGCCTTCTCTGAAAGCGGCAGAGCGTCGGTCACGTACATCCATGGATGGCTCATCTGTATCATACAAATATATGTCAAACGCAATCACTATGCTAAACTTAGTACCACACGACGGTCTTAACGAGAAAATAGTTGCTAACCTTTTATTACACTTGGAAACAAAGATGGGAAAACTTAAGTGTGGCTCGGGCACCTCATATCATGTCTGTCTTGTGTGACCTAAACTTGCATCGCTCTAATAGACATTTCACCAAACACCTCTAGTGCATATGTACGAACAAGAAAAAAAATAGCACAACAACACTCTCTCCCACCAGGAAAAAAAACAGCTGAGAGGGGGAGGGGGCCGTGCGTATATATAGGGCCAGACCACTAGTCCCGGTTGGAGATACAAAACGGGACTAAAGGGGGTGCCCCCAGTGAGCGGCAGGGCCAGGGCCCTTTAATCCCGGTTTGAGTCTCAGACCGTGACTAATGGGGTCTAACGGGTCGGGGCATATGGTTCTGGGTGGCTAGGGTCGTCCGACCAGGGCCATTAGTCCCGGCCCTAGCCACCGCCGAGACTAATGGCCTGGACGAAAGTCATGTTTTTACTAGTGGAATATCCATTGAATCAATATGACTTGATGGTACCTGAGCCAATGAAAGTCCATCATGAGGAAGGAGTCTTCCCTTCCATATATCCATGCCAGGAATTTATGAGAACCGCGGGAATCCTCCAGGATTTCCAAACTATGATCACCAATGCGGGGTTGGAACACTTTGCTGAAGGTGAACCATTTCAATATGTTAAGATAAACATGGCTTTTGTGTAGGACTTTCGGTTTACTTGGTCTTCATCTAACCCCATGGTCCATTACAAAATATACAACATACCTGTCGACTTGCCTTTTGCTGATTTCTGCGCAGCAATTAGAGTACCTCAGTGGGATCTTGTGAGAGATCAAGGAGAGGACCAAGTCTCTTATGGATTTATATGCTGAGATTTTCCAAGGTTTTGACTTCTCAAAGGAAAGTGGTAAAATTCAGAACATTCAGTTCCCAGCCATTAGATATTTTGCCTATTTCATTACCAAGTCTCTTCTTGCTATAAATATTGGTAGGAAGTTATCTTCTTTTGATCTAGCTTTTATCGCAGCTACTCTGAATAGGAATAGATCTTATAATTTGGGTGCTTTGATAGCTTACCGTCTCACCACCAACCGCGAGAAGGGTGGAATTTTTGGAGGTCTCGTTGCTTCTAGGTTGCTAGCTTTCCATGGTTTAGAGCCTCACCATTCAGATTAATAGTTCCCTATAGAAAGGCTTGATCTTGAATCAATGATTCAGCATAGTTTTGTTTCCTTGGGGGCTAATGTGAGAAGTTTACCGTTTGAGCTATCTTTTGCCCAGCATGGTTGGAGAGGGGGTAGGACTGATAAAATAGTGTATTTGCTTGCACCTGCTTTGTTTAACTTTGATAACAGGCAAGGATGGTCGCTCACGGAGTACGAGGTTGACACATATGTGGAGGAGCTCTCCCAGCAAGAGGATAATGTTGGAGAGGATGCCGAAGATGATTCGGTTCAGCCCTCCAACTTGGTAGAGTCTTCATACCAGCAGCCCTCATTTGATTGGGGCGCGTCTTCTTCTTCATCGCAGGCGCCTGACTATGGTCATTCCTATGATGACCCACTAGCTTTGGGTTACTACTCGCGCTATTGAGCCCTGCTTAGGCCAAAATCCTAAGCTTGGGGGGAGGTATACCGATATCACACTCATTTATATATCATGTTTTGTCGATACTTTGTATATCCATTGTTTCTCTTTCTTTTTGGCTCTTGTTGCTTATTTCTCAAAAACACAAAAATACCAAAAATATTTTCGTCGTTTCTCTTGGTTTATTTCTTTGCTTTTTGGTTTTGGTTTGCCTTATTGTTTGGTTTTCTTTTGTTTTGTTGGTTTTTCTTTGTTTGCTTTCTTTACAAAAATCAAAAACACCAAAAATATATGTTCTTCTTCTTTGGTTTTGTGAGTTCTTTGCAGGGTTCAGCCATCCTCAGTGGAGTTTGGTTTCATGTTATTATTCAAGTCACACAAGTGAAGGGAAATAATGAAGATTAAGACAACTTGAGGAGTGGTAAGAGGCTGGTAACGAACTCTATTTTTTTTTCATTTTTGTACATATACTCATCATTGTGAGCATGCTTAGCCTGTTTATGTAAGGTGTATGTCATTATGGATGCTTAGTAGTTCTTGGTTGCTTGTGATTAGCTCCAGCTCGCTAATAGTTTGTAGCATGTCATATGAATGTTTGCTTTCATTTTTTTATTCATGTGAATCGACTTGGCACATGCTTACGCATGCATATGACTAAACAATAGTCAATAATCCTCGATGATTTATTTTTCCTCAGAGTTCTAGTATCATTTTCATGCCATAATTAGTCCTGTTTTGTTGCAAGCATGATTATGACAGTTATTGCTCTCTCGTTTGTCGCTCCCTCTTTATTGCTAACCTTCACTTGCACTGAGTATGAGTTCTACCTGTGCTTCCAGCTCCCAAAACCAATATTGCCAACTATGTCCACCATACCTACCTACTACCATTCATTTTCTATTTCAGTGCATATTCTATATGCCTTGTTTTCTTCTAAAATAAAATGTTTGTCTGTTTTAAGAAAGTTAGTTAGTAAAGCTCTCACGAACTTGATGGCACAATTTATTCCGTGCACTTAATAATCCTGACCCATTGTGACCTATCCATGAAAGTTATATGCTTGCAAATTATATGCTGGGAGTCAGTAGAACCGTGCTGTCACGGGGAATGCTTTCAACACTTTTTGGATATTTTATCTAGTTGATACCTTGCTCTTTTGTTTGCAGATGTCGTCGATGTGAAATAAAAGGGGGACTTGTGAGTTCATGGAGTCTATACATTGTGTTAAAGAAACTCCTGGGCCGCTAGCCTAAGCCATGCCTAATCATGGTGGAAACTTGTAGCATCACTATAATGAGAATTTATGAAGCGTCCTCAATAAAAAGCTGTGCACATAGTAAATAAAAAGATCGTTGAGATGCTCATTGTCTGCTAGCCTTGTCATTTTGATCACGGGATAGCTCCTGTATCATGTGCAAGGGGTACCCCGTTGGAGGTTCTCTATGATATGCATGTATTTACAATGACAAGAACTTACAGGTAACCAAAGTTGAGTAGCATGCGGAGCGGCCCTCGTACTCCAGGGACATGGGATTTCCAGTTTATGGTCTGTCAAGCATATGATTCAAAGTGGACCTCACTTTCACCTTAACCATATGAATATGCCTATGATAGGGGCAATGAGAGCTCAAAGCTAATGAGTACCTTTCTTTCAGCAATTGGAAGCCTTTCAAACTATTCAAAACCTTTTCACAACCTTGTTGAGTCGCCACTTATTCTATGAGCACCTTCTTGAGAGCATAGTTGTCATTCTTGTGTTTGTTTCAAAACTTGGTTAATTATGTCATGACTTTGATGCATGTATCTCTGATATCTTTATCTCTAGTCTTCATTTGAACTTCAGAGGTGCCTTGGCATTCATATTGTGCTCTTCAAACAAAGGCAAGCGAGATACCACTCTGTCATACCTTATTATGAGCATTGCAATGTTGCTTATGTTTATGTTCATGCTACTTATTACTATTGAGTTGGTTTATCTTCATAGCTTGCAATGACTATTGAGTAGACTTAGTTGCATGCTTCTTATTATGCATTGTCTAAGCATCTACTCCTGTGCTGAGAATATATACATCATTTGAAGAAAATGTGTTCGTGAAAGTTCTTTTATCGCACTCAGTTTTCAACTGAATTGCTTGAGGACAAGCAATAAGCTAAGTTTGGGGGAGTTGATACGTCCAAAACGTATCTACTTTCTCGAACACTTTGCTATTGTTTATCCTCTAAACTTATGTGATTTGGGTACAAATCCTGGCGCTATTTTCAGCAGAATTACCTTGGTGTCTAGTTTTTGTGCAGAAAATCAACTATCAGGAAAAATCCTGGAAAATATGCCAAATATCCTATTTATCCAGAAGATCCATAGAGCCAGAAGACGAGACGGAGAAGGGGCCTGGGAGGCCCACACCCCTGCCAGGTGCGAGCCCACCACTGGTCGCGCCTAGGGGGGTGCATCCACCCTAGGCACCCCCTCGGCCTCCCTCTGTGCCTATAAGTTGCCTATCGACCTAAAAACTGAGGGGGTTAAATAGTTTTTTAGAAAGAGTTCCGCTATGCCGCCGCCACCAGAACCAAGATTCGGATCCAGAAACTCTGTTGTGGCACCCTACCGGGATGGAGAATTTGGAGAGGATCATCGCCATCGTCATCACCAACGCATCTCCATCAACCATCAATGTTTCCCTCATCCATGAGTGAGTAACCCCCCGCTGTAGGCTGGGGGATGGTAGGGATTGGATGAGTTCTATCATGTAATCGAATAAGATCTGTTAGGGCATAGTGCCTAGTATCTCTATTAGTTCTATTTGACTTTGTTGCAACTTGTTGTGCTTAATGCTTGTCACTAGGGCTCGAGGGCCATGATCTCAGATATTAAAATTATTATTGAATCATTATGATAGTATTGTTTGTGATCTTATCTGCAAGTTGTGTACACATATCATTGTCCGGATCCAAAGGCCCCAAAGTGACAATAATTGGGACAACCAGAGGGGATGGCTATGGTGTGAGGATCACATGTGTTCATGGAGTGTTAATGCTTTGCTCCGGTGCTCTGTTAAAAGGAGCACATTAATTGCCAGTAGTTCCCTAGAGGCCCCGCTGCCATGGGCTGCCTGGACAGAAGATGTTGTGCAAGTTCCCATTGCGAGCACGTATGACTATATATGGAGCACATGCCTAGGATTGTTTAGTACTTCGATGCTTGTTATTATTTATCTGCAATGCCCTAGATCTTGAAGTTACATTTTTAGACTTGTCCATGCAACGCCCGTCCATCCATCCCTATGCCTACCGCACTCGAATTCCACTGTTTACTGTTACTGTTACTATTGCTCATGTTTCACTGTTGCTATTGCTTTGCTGTTGCTACAACCAAACTGTTGCTACTCATAAACTTATGTGAGCAAGAACTATTTCCAGGTGCAGCTGAATTGACAACTCAGTTGTTAAGGCTTCCAAGTATTCTTTGGCTCCCCTTGTGTCGAATCAATAAATTGGGTCCAGCTAAGTTGTTAGTTCAGCTGCACCTGAAAATCGTTATTGCTCACAAAAGTTTATCAGTAGCAACAGTTAATAGGAGCAATAGTAACAGTAGGAGTAAACAGTGGGATTCGAGTGCGGTAGCCATAGGGATGGATGGACGGGCGTTGCATGGACGAGTCTAAACATGTAACTTCAAGATCTAGGGCATTGCAGATAAATAATAACAAGCATCCAAGTACTAAACAATCCTAGGCATGTGCTCCATATATAGTCATACGTGCTCGCAATGAGAACTTGCAGAACATCTTCGTCCCCCCGGCAACGGGCCTCTAGGGAACCACCGCAATTAAGGTGATCCTTTTAATAGAGCACTAGAGAAAAGCATTAACACTCCGTGAACACATGTGATCCTCACACAACAGCCAACCCCTCCGGTTGTCCCAATTATTGTCAATTTGGGGCCTTTGGATCCGTACAATGATATGTGTACACAACTTGCAGATAAGATCACATACAATACTATCATAATGATTCAATAATAAGTTCTGATATAAGATCATGGCACTCGGGCCCTAGTGACAAGCATTAAGCACAACAAGTTGCAACAAAGTCAAATAGCACTAATAGAGATACTAGGCACTATGCCCTAACAATCATATTCGATTACATGATAGAACTCATCCAGTCCCTACCATACCCAAGCCTACAACGGGGGATTACTCACTCATGGATGAGGGAAACATGGATGGTTGATGGATATGCGTTGGTGATGACGATGACGATGATCCTCTCAAAATTCCCCGTCCCGGCAGGGTGCCAGAACGGAGTTTCTGGATCCGAATCTTGGTTTCTGGTGGCAGCGGCGTAGCGAAACTCTTTCTGGAAAATGATCGAACCCCCTCCTATTTTTAGGTCGAGAGGCAACTTATAGGCACAGAGGGAGCCCGAGGGGGCGCCTAGGGTGGCTGCACTCCCTAGGCGTGGGAAGAGGTTGGCATGCGCCTGGCAGGGGTGTGGGCCCCCAGGCCCCTTCTCTGTCTCGTACTCTGGATCCGTGGATCTTCTAGTGAAATATAATTTTTGGCGTATTTTCCGAGATTTTTCCTGATAGTTGATTTTCTGCACAAAAACTAGACACCAAGGTAATTCTGCTGAAAACAGCCTCAGTCCGTGTTAGTTGTATCCAAATCACATAAGTTTAGAGGAGAAACAATAGCAAAAGTGTACAAGAAAGTAGATACGTTTTGGACGTATCAACTCCCCCAAGCTTAGCTTATTGTTTGTCCTCAAGCAATTCAGTTGAAAACTGAGTGCGATAAAAGAACTTTCACGAACACATTTGATTCATATGATGTATATATTCTCAGCACAGGAGTAGATGCTTAGACAATTCATAATAAAGAGTATGCAACTAAGTCTACTCAATATTCATAGCAAGATACGAAGAGAAACCATCTCAATAATAATAAGTAGCATCAAACATAAACATAAGCAACATTGCAATGCTCATAATAATGTATGATAGAATGGTATCTCTCTTACCTTTGTTTGAAGAGAACAATATAAATGTCAAGGCACCTCTGAAGTTCAAGTGAAGACTAGAGATAAAGATATCAGAGATACAATCATCAAATTCATGACATAATTAACCAAGTTTTGAGACAAACACAAGAATGACAACTATGCTCTCAAGAAGGTGCTCATAGAATAAGTGGTGACTCAACAAGGTTGTGAAGATATTTTGAAAAGTTTGAAAGGCTTCCAAATGATGAAAGAAGGGTACTCATTAGCTTTGAGCTCTCATTGCCCCTATCATAGGCATCTTCATGTGGTTAAGGTGAAAGTGAGGTCCAATCTGAGTTATATGCTTGACAGACCATAGAATGGAAATCCCAAGTCCCTTGAGTACGAGGGCCGCTCCGCATGCTACTCAACTTTGGTTACCTGTAAGTTCTTGTCATTGTAAATACATGCATATCATAGAGAACCGCCAACGTGGTACCCCTTGCACATGATACATGAGTTATCCCGTGATCAAAATGACAAGGCAAGCAGACAATGAGCATCTCAGCGATCTTTTTATTTACTATGTGCATAGATTTTTATTGAGGATGCTTCATAAATGCTCATTATAGTTATGCTGCAAGTTTCCACCATGATTAGGCATTGCTTAGGCTACCGGTCCAGGCATTTCTCTAACACGTATAGACTCCATGAACTCACAAGCTCCCCTTTTATTTCATATCGACGACATCCGCAAACAAAAGAGCAAGGTATCAACTGGATGAGATATCCAAAAAGTGTTGAAAGCGCCTCGTGATAAAGACGGTTCTGACTCAAGATATAACTTTCATGGACAGGTCACAATGGTTCAAGATTATTAAGTGCACAGAATAAAGTGTGCCATCAATTTTGTGAGAGCTTTACTAACTTACTTTCTCAAAACAGACAAAATTTTTATTTGGGAAAAAACACGGCCTATGGAATATGCACTGAAATAGCAAATGAATGCTAGTAGGTAGGTATGGTGGACACAGTTGGTAATATTGGTTTTGGGAGATGGAAGCAGAGGTAGAACTCATACTCAGTGCAAGTGAAGGCTAGCAATAGAGAGGGAGCGACAAATAAGAGAGCAATAATTGTCATAATCATGCTTGCAACAAAATAGGACTAACTATGGCATGAAAGTGATACAAGAACTCTGAGGTAAAATAAATCATCGAGGCTTACTGACTATTGATTAGTCATATGCATGCGCGAGCATGTGCCAAGTCGATTCACATGAAACTTTTAGAGTAGGATACCACAATATCATACCAAAGTATAAATAAAACAATGCAAGCAAACATTCATATGACATGCTACAAACTATTAGCAAGCTGGAGCTAATCATAAGAGAGCAAGAACTACTAAGCATCCATAATGAAATACACCTTACACAAATAGGCTAAGCATGATCACAATGATGAGTATATGTACAAAAATGAAAACAAATAGAGTTCGTTACCAGCCTCTTACCACACCTCAAGTTGTCTTAATCTTCATTATTGACCTTCACTTATGTGACTTGAATAATAACATGAAACCAAACTCCACTGAGGACGGCTGAACCCTGGAAAGAACTCACAAAACCAAAGAAGAACAACAAATATTTTTGGTGTTTTAGATTTTTTTAAAGAAAGCAAACAAAGCAAAACCAATAAAACAAAAGCAAACCAAACAAAGCAAAATATTTTTGGATTTGTGTTTTAAGGCAAACCAAAACCAAAAAGCAAAGAAACAAACCAAGAGAAACAATGAAAATATTTTTGGTATTTTTGTGTTTTGAGAAAGAAGCAACAAAATCCAAAAAGAAAGCAAAAACAACGGATATACAAAGAACCGATCGAACATGATATATAAATGAGTGTGATGTCGGTATACCTCCCCCCAAGCTTGGACTTTTGTCCTAAGTGGGGCTCAATCCCATGGTGCCCAAGTAGGTGCACCTCCATAGTATGACGAGGAGGCTCCCTCGTCGTGGTACGAGCTCGAGGATTCCCCCGTGTAATGTACAACGGGGTCATATGAGGGTGCTTCCTCCTAACAGTGCCCATGGAAGTTAAGAGAGCGCATCTTCTCATCCATCTCCTCCTTGTATAGTGACAAAGTTCCCTGAGAAATACTGAACATAGTGGTTTGGGGGAGAGGGATCTCTCTCTCTTCCCCGTCAATAAACAACATTCTTTGAACCAAGTTCTCAAGGGTAGAGATAGTGGTGACAAAGTGATGTTCCTTCATGGCAGCAAGATCAAGCCTCTTAGGAGCCAAAACTGTATCATTTGGATCAACAACAATGTCCAAAGCAGCAGCAACATGCGTAGCAATAATTCCCCCATAAATGGGTCCCTTAGTAGTTAAAGCGATGAGCAATGAGAGAACCAAGATTGTACTTGGTTTCATTTTTTAGCGCAGCATCTAAGAAAGCCAAATGATAGCTGGAAATATTACTAGTGTTCTCCCTACCAAGAACAACAGTGGCAAGATAGTAAGCGAAGTACCTGATGTCTAGAAGCTGAATGTTTCTTATCTTTCCCCATTGAGCTCTACAGTTATCATCGTTAGTTATTCCGCGATAGAGCTCCAACAAATCAGCGGGTTGAGCTAGAATCTTCTTTGCAAGGAGCAATCCCTCCAAAAATCAGCAGCAAAGATGGGATGAGCAAGAACAACAAGAACTCGAGCTTGAGCAAGTTTTCTGGTGTTTTTCGGGAGAGAGAAAGAAGATGGCTGTGAGGGGGCACCTTGGAGGGGCCCAGGTGGGCCAGACCCCCCCTAGGCGCCTACCATGGGTGTGGTGGCCCGGGGTGGCCCCCTGGGTCACTCCAGGTTTCCATCTGCCCCTTTATTTTTGGCCAATTTTCAGGGTATGAAAATTGATTTTCTCGCATAAACAATTTTTCAGAAGAAGCAAAAGCAAACAAATACCAAACTATAGAAGTTCTAAGACACTCTAACAAGAAAAAAACTAACAAAACCAAAGCTATCAAAAGAAAAGACAAAGACTAGGAAGGAGAAAAGTAAAAGAAAGCAAGTATAACCATAGTGAAAACATTATTTTGTTCATTAAAATCCTTTTGTTAACAAGGTTGATCAAGTCTTGTTACCAAAAAAATCTTATATGAAACAAAACTTTGCAATCCACAAGGTGATTATGTTACCTCATACTTGATAGCAGTGGTCCCAATCATAATAGTTTCAAAATTTTCTTGTGGAATGGGACAATATATTTCTCCAACCTTGATGCTCACAACATTTTCAATGGAATTCGGGCAATAGCTCTTAGCAACCTTCTTGGGGAAATAGATAGTGTGCTCTTTGTCATTAATATTGAATGTTACTTTTCCTTGATTACAATTGATGACAACACCTGTAGTATTAAGAAAAGGTCTCCCAAGAATAATAGACATATTATCATCTTCAGGCATTTCAAGCACAACAAAATCAGTTAGAACCAAGCAATTATGATCCACTTGCACAGGAACATCCTCACATATACCAACAAGAATAGTAGTTGACTTATCAGCAATTTTCAAAGATATATCAGTTGGTATCAACTTTTCTAGCTGGAGTCTTTTGTAGAGAGAAAAAGGCATAACACTAACTCCAGCTCCCAAATCACATAAAGCAGTTCTAACATAATTATTCTTAATAGATCAAGGAATAGTTGGTATACCTGGATCACCAAGTTTCTTTGGAACCTTACCATTGAAGGAATAATTAGCAAGCAAAGTAGAAATCTCCTCATTAGGAATCTTCCTTTTATTAGAGACAATATCCTTCATATACTTTGAATAGGGAGGCAACTTAATAGCATCAGTCAAAGGAATTTGCAAGAATAAAGGCTTCATCCACTCACAAAACTTGTTGTAGTCTTCTTCCTCCTTTGACTTGTGTTTCTTACCTGGAAAAGGCATAGGTTTCTTCACCCAAGGTTCTCTCTCTTTACCATGTCTATTAGCAATAAAATCTTCCTTTGTGTACCTAGTGTTCTTAGTGTGCTTCTCTGGCTCTTCCTTAACCTCCTCCTTATTAGGAGCATCCTTTTTATCATTACCACTCTCAGTTTCAGCATCAGAGACATATATACTATTAGGATCTAAAGCAGGTTCAAGTGGTTCCTCAACTATTCTATGTTTCTTTTTATTTCTCTTACGAGGGATACCACTATCTTCAACTTGCTGAGAGTCCTGCTCAATTCTTTTAGGGTGTCCTTCAAGATATAAAGGATCTTGAGTAGCTATACCACTCCTAGTTCTAGTTCCATAAGCATGTTTATCTCCTGAGGCATTAACTAGCATATCCTTTTGTACCTTAGCAAGTTGATCGAGTTGGGTTTGAACCATTTGAAAGTGTTTACAAAGCATTTTAATATCATTTTAAGTTCTTTCCACAATATATTTCAACTCATTGATAGCTCTAGAGTTTTCCAATAAATGATTCTGAACTTGTTTATTAAAATTACCTTGCTTAACAATAAAAATGTCATGTTCCTCTAAACATTGATCAGGAGGCTTACCATAAGGAATATCACCTTCATCAAAGTGTTGGAGAGAGTGTACCTCAATAGTAGATGAGTGGGGAATTGGCTTACATAATTCTTCAATAGGAGGTAGATTCTTCACATCTTCATCTCTAATACTTTCTCCTTTAGACATTTCTTAGCTTCCTTCATCACTTCATCATTTAATGCAATAACTCCCATCTTCTTTGGTGTTGGTGTTGGAACTGGTTCGGGCACAACTGGTTCAGGAGTAATAGGCTCAGGTGTATTTAGCTCATTTGAAGTCCAATCATCATAATTCTTGCTTATTTTAGCCATTAATTCTTCAGCATATGTAGGAGTTCTTTTCCTGAAAACACAATCAGCAAAGCTATCTAGGTATGTCCTAGAATCATCAATTAGTCCATTATAATAAATATCAAACAGCTCATTCTTAGGTAATGGACATCCAGGATGTGCATGAATCAAGGCACAGAACCTTGTCCATGACTCAGGCAATTTCTCTTCTTATCCTTGTTTAAAATCAAAAAGTCTCTGCAAAGCAGCATGTCTAGCACTGGGAGGAAAATATTTCTGGAAGAAAGAAGCAATCAAACAATCAGGGCTATCAATGGAACCAGGAGGTAATCTATTAAACCAAGCCCTCACTTCTCCTTTTAGTGAAAAAGGGAAGATCCTAGTAACAAAGTACTTGCGCATCTTAAAATCATCAGAGAATAAAGCACTCATAGTAGAAAGATCATTCATATGATCTACATCACTCTCATTTTTAGTCCCACAAAAAGGTTCTTTCTCAACAATTTCCAAGTAGGATAAATCAAGAGAGAAATCATAATCTTCATCTTTAATAGTTATGGGAGAAGTGGCAAACTTAGGATCAGAGGACAACTTAGGAATAATGGTGCGTCTAGCAAGGAGACTCTTAATAGCACTAGTACCATGTGTGTTTCGGCACTCTTCAACAAATTCATTGGTGAACTCAATGTAACCATCATTAATATCATAACTCTCACTAGACTCAGGTGAGCTAATTGGTGTAACAGTTTCTTCACTAGGAGTTTCGGTATTTCCTAGACTAGCCAGAGTAGCTTCTAGAAAAGGACCTAATGAACCACTCGCATCAAGCACAGTAGAAGTAACATAATGAGTATCAAAAGCAGTTTCAGACTCAGCAGTAGTAGCAGTGTGTGTAGCATGTGTATGTGGTGGTGGTGTAACAAGCTTACTTATAATAGACAGTGAATCAAGAGCAGCAGAGGTGTTTAGGAATGTACCTCTTCTTGTAGTGGATGGTAAAATAGGGAACTTTTTATCACGATACTTCCCCATGATGAAAGAAGTAGTAGTGAACAATAATAGATCCAAGTGAACTTACAAATAAAGCTTTGCTCCCCGGCAACAGCGCCAGAAAATAGTCTTGAAGACCCACAAGTGTAGGGGATCCCAACAGTCTTCGCGGGTAGTATTACCCAATTTATTGATTCGACACAAGGGGAGCCAAAGAATACTTGCAAGCCTTAACAACTGAGTTATCCATTCAGCTGCACCTAGAAATAGTTCTTTCTCACATAAGTTTATCATTAGCAACAGTTTGTAGTAGCAACAGCAAAGCAACAACAACAGTGAAACAGGAGCAATAGTAACAGTAACAGTAAACAGTGGGATTCGAGTGCGGTAGGCATAGGGATGTATGGACGGGCGTTGCATGGACGAGTCTAAACATGTAACTTAAAGATCTAGGGCATTGCAGATAAATAATAACAAGCATCCAAGTACTAAACAATCCTAGGCATGTGCTCCATATATAGTCATACGTGCTCGCAATGAGAACATGCACAACATCTTCTGTCCAGCCAGCCCGTGGCAGCGGGGCATCTAGGGAACTACTGGCAATTAAGGTGCTCCTTTTAACAGAGCACCGGAGCAAAGCATTAACACTTCGTGAACACATGTGATCCTCACACCACAGCCATCCCCTCCGATTATCCCAATTATTGTCACTTTGGGGCCTTTGGATCCGGATAATGATATGTGTACACAACTTGCAGATAAGATCACAAACAATACTATCAATGATTCAGTAATAAGTTTAGATCTGAGATCATGGCACTCGGGCCCTAGTGACAAGCATTAAGCACAACAAGTTGCAACAAAGTCAAATAGCACTAATAGGGATACTAGGCACTATGTCCTAACAATCATATTCGATTACATGATAGAACTCATCCAATCCCTACCATACCCAAGCCTACAGCGGGGGATTATTCACTCATGGATGGTTGATGGAGATGCGTTGGTGATGACGATGACGATGATCCTCTCCAAATTCCCCGTCCTGGCAGGGTGCCAAAACAGAGTTTCTGGATCTAAATATTGGTTTCTGGTGGCGGCGGCGTAGTGGAACTCTTTCTAGAAAACTATCGAACCCCCTCATGTTTTTAGGTCGAGAGACAACTTATAGGTGTAGAGGGAGCCCGAGGGGGTGCCTGGGGTGGCTGCACCCCCCCTAGGCGCGGCCAGAGGTGGGCCCGCGCCTGGCAGGGTTGTGGGCCCCCTAGGCCCCTTCTCCGTCTCGTACTCTGGTCCATGGATCTTCTGGTAAAATATAATTTTTGGCATATTTTTCTAGGATTTTTCCTGATAGTTGATTTTCTGCACAAAAACTAGACACCAAGGTAATTCTGCTGAAAACAGCATCAGTCCCTGTTAATTGTATCCAAATCACATAAGTTTAGAGGAGAAACAATAGCAAAAGTGTTCGAGAAAGTAGATACATTTTGGAGGTATCAAAGACATATGTGAGGAAGCACCAGAATCAAAAATCCAATCCGTACCTTCGTGGTTGTTGAGTGTGAAATTGTTCATGGCAGCGATGAAGGCAGCTTGGTCCCAGCTTGGTGGAGCGGTTGACGGAGCGGGTGACGCAGGCATGTACTGAAGAGCCGGAGGAGCGTGGTACATGTGGGGCAGCGACGTCGGTGGAGCCATATATTGCTGTGGCGACACCATGTAAGCCGTCGATGGAGTTTGGGCGGTGTAAACATGCTGTGGAGGACGAGGTGCAAGAATCCCGGAGCACCGATGGAGGGGAGGAGGCCGGGACTCCAGTGCCCGGTGTAAGCCGGTGGGGCGCCGTACGGAGAGGGAGCCGACCAGGGCATCGGCCAGGCCTGAACGAGACACGTCCATGGGTCATGCTGCGGTTGCCAAGGGGCCATGGCGGAGGGTGGTGCGGCACTGGTGGAGTCGGCGCTGGTGGAGCTGGTGCAGGAGCAGGTGGCCATGGCTGAGGAGTCGGCGCTGGGGCAGGTGGCCGATACACGGGATTTTTGCCGCGGTAATTGGGGCTTGGACGCCATCCAGGAGGGGCCGTCGGTGGTGCAGCAGGAGTAGGCAGGAGCGGCGGGCAAGGCACCGTGTGAAACACCTGAGGAGGACGGGAAACCTTGCGTGCTTGGTTCTGGGACTCGAGCTGCAAAATAGATCGCACCGCGGCGAAGCTAGGATAAGGTTTCAGCAGAGGAATAAAGGCAACTTGTTTTTCAAATTGATCGCCGAGCCCGACAAGAAGAGCGTTGATGAGTGCGCGGTCGTCAACGGGATCACCGAGCTTTGAGTGCTGGTGTGGAGCTCGATGTGGAGGGCGTTGACGCGTGAGTCGAAGTTGTCCTGGAAGAGCTGCTGGAGGGCAGCCCAAAGTTGCGTTGTTGTGGCGTCATCGGTGGAGATGAGGTTGAAGAGCTCGGTGGAGATCCGCGTGTAGATCCATTGGATGATAGTGAGATCGTCTTTCACCCAGCGCGGATCATAGGGGCGCGGTGTCGAGGCAGGATCGATGTGGTTGCGAAGGCTGCAGCGCCCGAGATGCACGTGAAACAGGTGGCGCCAGTGGTAGAAGTTGTGTCTGGCGAGATTCAAGACGATCGGGATGAAGGGAGAGACGTCGGCGATCGTGTCGGCAAGAGATAATTGAGGGATTTGTTGGGGTATTTGGTGGGTAGGAGTAGAGGAGGAGGAGGAGGAGGAGGAGGAGGAGGGTGGTGCGCCGGCGGCGCGAGCTTCAGCCGTGGTCCATAGCGGAGCCGACGGCGGCCGTGACGGTTTTAGCGGAGGAGTCATCCCAGTTGCGAAAAACCTAGGCGTCTGATACCATGATATTTTGGGAGAATAAGAATTTGTATTGATTTAGACAATATTATAATATTTATATAAAAGAGAGGAGAGAGGGTAGGATTAGACATAAACCGACTTAAGCTAGAGTTTTGCTTCGAGAATACTAGTTTTATGGTAACAAGTCGGAGTCTGCTGTGCCGCATGCAGTCTCTGACCTGCGCCTTGTAAAACAGAATTACTGTTTTGACTTTAAAATGACCTGAGATACCTGCTCGCGTGCAGGTGCAGGACCTATATATATGCCGAGTGATCTCCTGACTCCCAAGCGGATCCAGGATTGGTGCAAGACCAAGACCAAAATTTAAGCATTAAAAAGGACTTGAAAAAACACTTGCAATAGAGCAATTTCATTTTATACATAGGATGATAGGAGGGAGAGCCGTATGCCAGCAGCAATCGGGATTGTCTGCTGAGTCGCACGGCAGAGGGTGAGAGGTGGGCGGTAGGAGCCGCAGATTTTGGCCCAAGGCGACGGGAGGCCAAATTCATTTTGTTATAAATGAAATGATAGGCGCAAATTTTTACGGTGACCCCGGCCATGTCCCTAGTTGCCTTGTGTCTAGATCTGCTCCTGCTTACGTCATGGGATACTACGTATATGGTGTCGCACTTGCATTCCGAGTATATATGGGGATGCGGCAAGGCGACGTATCGGAGCTCGATCGAGTAGTACGCCGGCTGGTGCGGGAGAAGCTGGAGAGACGTTGGGACGAAACCTCTGTTGTTGTTTGTCGTGATCCGGGAGTAAAAAGTAACGATTCTCCTAATATAATTTTTCTTGAGGTAGGTTAGTCAAATACGTTTCCGTTCACCGAAAATACGCTTTCCCACCAATGTCGTTCGCCGAACGGCCGAAGTGAACGGTTTGAACCGAAAAAAAAGGTCCGAGCGGGCGAGCAGGGGCAAACTAACCAGGCTTCAAGGTAGCACGCGCGTGGTCTGCCTTCCGTCGTGCGAGCGTGCGAGAGGGGGCAAACTAACCAAGGCCTCGAGGTAGCGCGTGTTCCGCCGCCACCTCCTCGCGCGCCTGCTGGGATAGAATACTGGATCGGCGGTAGAGAGAGGGCATGTGGGGAGCGGAGATGGGTGGCGGGTGTGGCGTACCAAGAGGAGGTCGGAGTGGGCGGGGTTGGAGAGGAGGGAGGCGTCCGGGGCGAGGTGATGGCGCTGGAGCTGCTCCACCAGGTGGGCCACCTCCGGCGGCGTTGGCGGGAGAGATGCCTGTAGGGGTTCGTAGCATGGAAAACAAAAATTTTCTATCGCATACAAACAAACAAGCCAAGATCTATCTACTAGATTGTAGCAACGAGTCGATAGAGGAACTCACCCTCGAAGATTCCAAAGTGGTTAACGAGAGCGGATTCTCGTGGGTGATGTAGTCGTACTCTTCCCGATCTCAAGATCGTGTAGACGATCCTTCCAGCGCCACGTTCCGGCAGCGCTCCCGCAGTCGGTCACACGTTCGGTACTCGACGAAGACCTTCCTCTCCCTTGTTCCAGCAGGCAGCGGAGGTTGTAGCACTCTCCTCGCGATTCTGGCAGCACAACGGCGTGGTACCGGAAGTAGAGGGGAGATCCCGCAGGGCTTCGCCTTAAGCCGGTGCGAGTATGGTGGAGCTTATGAGAGAGAGGATTAGTGGCCTAGTAATTAGACACACCAATTAGAGGGCTCTAAACCAATTAGAAGGCTCTAAACTGTTGGCTAAAGCAATTAGAAGCTCTAAACCAAAACAGCTCTAAACCGGAGATCTAGAGTAGAAAGTATTGTGTCTATGGGAGGAGCCCTGCCCCTCCTTTTATGGGAGGGAGGTCCCTGGCGCGCCAGGGGAGGGAGGGAGTCCCTCCCCAAGTCGGCCTTGGGCTGGGCGCCGGCCTGGAGGAGTCCAACTCCTCCTCCAGGTTGGTTCCAACTCCTCTTGCTTGTTTCCCACAGCTTGTTTTGGCGCTTTGACTTTCAAACTGACATTTGACTTTTCTGTTTTAGGATTCAATTTAATCCTTTATTTGGGACAGCAATAACACTTAGTACATGATGCAATCATTCAATGATCAATGACACATTCATGTACCCTTCCCCGGAGTGCCGGACAATCCGAACCTTCTAGAACATTCCCGATGAAAACACCTAATCATTCCCGAACTCAAACGGGACTTTCCTTATATGAATCTTATTCTCGACCATTCCGGATCACCTCGTGATATCCCGGATCCCATCCGAGGCTCAACAACATTCGGTCTCTTTCTCATAATACCATAACTACTCAAACAACGTCGAATCCTTATGTGTCTCCCTACGGTTCGTGAATTATGCGGACATGATCGAGACACTTCTCCTAACAATAACCAATAGAGGAATCTGGAAATTCATATGGCTCCCACATATTTCTACGATTACTTTGCGATCGAATGAACCACTTACATACGATACCAATTTCCCTTTGTCTCACGATATGTTACTTACCCAAGGTTATGATCGTCGGTATCTCTGCATACCTAGTTCAACCTTGTTCTTGATAAGTACTCTTTTCTCGTTCCGTGATATGTGATCCCTTGTGACCAAGTCACATGCTTGCAAGCTAATTGGATGACATTCCACCGAGAGGGCCCGAGTATATCTATCCGTCATGTGGATGGACAAATCCCACTCTTGATCCATGTGTCTCAACCAATACTTTCCAACACTCAATGCCACTTTTATAACCACCTGTTACGGTGTGGTGTTTGATGTCATCAAAGCATCCATCCGTAAAGGTGATATGCATGATCTCATGGTCGAAGGAATTAGGTTACTATGTATCAGAAAGCATATAGCAATTGAACTAATGAAATGACTTGATCTTTATGCTACGCTTATCTATAGGAGTATGTCCACCATATCATTCTCCTAACGATATGATCTTGTTGTTGATAACATCTCAATGTTCATGATAGGGAAACCACAATCATTAATCAACCAACAAGCTAGTGAAGTATAGAGGCTATACTAGGGACTTCAAATTAAGTTTACAAATAACACAAGTATCAATGTTTCCTTGTTAATACTATTATAGCATGAATGTAAACATTTATCATAAACACAAAGATATAATAATAACTACATTTATTATTGCCTCTAGGGCATATCTCCAACAGTCTCCCACTTGCACTAGAGTCATCTAATCTAGATTACATGGTAATATACCGAACACCCATGGCAGTTTGGTGTTGGTCATGTTTTGCCCTCGGGAGAGGTTTAGTCAACGGATCCGCCACATTCAGATCTGTGTGTACTTTGCAAATCTTTATATCCCCATCCTGGATATGTTCTCGAATAGCGTGAAAACGCAGCTTGATATGCTTGACTTCTTGTGTGACCTTGGTTCTTGCGCATTGGCTATGGCGCCCATGTTATCACAAGAGATAGACATTGGGTCCAGCGACTTGGAACCACACCCAGCTGTAATGAACTCCTTCATCCATATCGCTTCTTGTGAAGCCTCCGCAGCCATGTATTCCGATTCAGTTGAAGATCTCGCCACAACGCTTTGCTTTGCACTCCTCCAGCTAAGCTGCACCATTCAAAATAAATACGTATCCAGTTGTGATTTAGAATCATCCGGATCGGTGTTCCAACTAGCATCGGTGTAACCATTAACAACGAGTTCATCACCTCCATAAGAAAGAACCATATCCTTAGTTCTTCTCAAGTACTTAAGGATGTTTTTGATCATTGTCCAATGATCCACTCTGGATCACTTTGATATCTGCTAGTTAAACTAACAGCATATGCAATGTCGGGTCTAGTACATAGCATGGCATACATTAGAGATCCTATGGCTGAGGCATAGGGAGTCTTACTCATCCTTTCTCTATCTTCTTCCGATGTCGGACTTTGAGTTTTACTCAAGGTCGATAGCAACATGGGCAAGAACCCTTTCTTGCTTTCTTCCATTCCAAATCTCTTTAGAACTTTGTCCAAATATGTACTTTGTGACAATGATATTTGGCGTTCGATCTATCTCTATAAATCTTTATGCCTAATATGTAAGCTGCTTCGCCAAGATCCTTCATTGAAAAACTATTATTCAAATACCTTGACACTATTAAGAAGGTCTACATCATTCCCAATCAACAATATGTCATCCACATACAGTATTAAGAATGCTACAGAGCTCCCACTCACTTTCTTGTAAATACAAGCTTCTCCATAAGTTTGTATAAAACCAAAACTTTGATTACCTTATCAAAACGTTGATTCCAACTTCGGATGCTTGCTTCAATCCATAGATGGACCGTTGAAGTTTGCATACCTTGTTAGCATCTATAGGATCGACAAAACCTTTGGGTTGCATCATATACAACTCTTCATCAATGTCTCCATTGAGGAACGCTTTTGACATCCATCCGCCATATCTCATAATCATAATATGCAGCGATTGCTAACATAATCCTCACAGACTTTAGCTTCATCTTGGTGAGAAAGTCTCATCGTAGTCAACTCCTTGAATTTGTCGAAACCCTTTTGCGACAAGTCGAGCTTTATAGACGTAACATTACCATCGCATCTGCTTTCTTCTTGAAAATCCATTTGTTCTCGACAGCCTTCCGCCATCCTAAGTCCACCAAAGTCCATACTTGGTTTTCGTACATGGATCCAATCTCGGATTTCATGGCTTCTTGCCATTTATTGGAATCTGGGCTCATCATCGCTTCCTCATATGTCTCGGGTCATCGGTGTTGTCCACCACCATGACATTCATAACGGAATCATACCAACTGAGTGGTACGAGTTCTCGTTGACCTCCGAGGCTCAGAGCAACTTCAACCAAGTTTCATGATCATCATCATTAGCTTCCTCCTTATTGGTGCACCACAGAACTTCTTCCGATTGCGCTTACGCAATTTCGAGAGAAGGTTCAACAACCTCGTCAAGTTCTACTTTCCTTCCAGTCACTTCTTTCGAGAGAAATTCCTTCTCTAGAAAGGATCCATTCTTAGCAACGAATGTTTTGCCTTCGGATCTATGATAGAAGGTATACCCAATAGTTTCCTTTGGGTATCCTATGAAGACGCATTTTTCCGCTTTGGGTTCAAGCTTGTCCGGCTGTAACTTCTTTACATAGGCTTCGTATCCCCAAACTTTAAGGAACGACAATTTAGGTTTCTTCCCAAACCATAATTCATACGGTGTCGTTTCAACGGATTTAGACGGTGCCCTATTTAAAGTGAATGCGGCTGTTTCTAATGCATAACCCCAAAATGATAGCGGTAAATCTGTAAGTGACATCATAGAACGAACCATATCTAAGAGAGTTCGATTACGACGTTCGGACACACCATTACGCTGTGGTGTTCCCGGCGGTGTCAATTGTGAAAGTATTCCGCACTTCTTTAAATGCTCGCCAAACTCGTAACTTAGATATTCACCTCCACGATCAGAACGCAGAAACTTAATCTTCTTGTTACGTTGATTCTCTACCTCACTTTGAAACTCCTTAAACTTCTCGAAAGTTTCGGATTTGTGTTTCATGAAATAGATATACCCATATCTACTCAAGTCATCCGTGAAGGTAAGAACATAACGATAACCACCGCGCGATGCTACACTCATTGGACCACACACATCGGTATGTATGATTTCCAATAAGTCCGTAGCTCGCTCCATCATTCCAGAAAATGGAGTCTTAGTCATTTTTCCCATCAGACATGCTTCGCATCTTTCAAGTGATTCAAAATCAAGTGATTCAAGAAGTCCATCGGAATGGAGTTTCTTCATACGTTTCACTCCGATGTGACCAAGACGACAGTGCCACATATAGGTCGAATTATCGCTTGATTTCAAACGTTTAGCCTCAATGTTGTTGATATGTGTATTTCCACTATCGAGATTCAATAAGAATAGACCATCTATCAAAGGTGCATGTGCGTAAAACATATTACTCATATAAATCGAACAACCATTATTCTCGACTTAAACAAGTAACCCTCGCAATAAACAAGATCCCGAGATAATGTTCATGCTCAACGCAGGCACTAAATAACAATTATTTAAGTATAAAACTAATCCCGATGGTAGATGAAGAGGTAGTGTGCCCGCGATCACATCAACCTTTGATCCGCTTTCCCACGCGCATCGTCACCTCGTTCTTCGCTAGCTTCCGTTTATTCTCAAAGACCTGCTTTGAGTTACAAATATGAGCAACCGAACCAAGATCAAATACCTGTGCACTACTACGAGTACTAGTGAGATACACATCAATAACATGTATATCGATATACCTTTCTTCTTGATGTTGCCGTTCTTGATCCGCCAAGTACTTTGGGCAATTCCGCTCAAAGGACCTTCTCCCTTGCAGTAAAAGCACTCAGTTTCAGGCTTAGGTCCAGCCTTGGTCTTCTTCGTTGGCGTGGTAGCTTTCTTACCACCCTTCTTGAAGTGTCCCTTTTGCTTAGACTTGCCTTTCTTGAATTTGGTGGTCTTATTGACCAACAACACTTGGTGCTCTTTCTTGATCTCCACTTCTGCAGATTTTAACATGGCAAAGAGTTCTGGCAACGTCTTGTTCATGTTCTGCATGTTGTAGTTCATCACAAAGTTCTTGTAACTTGGTGGTAGTGATTGTAGGACACGGTAAATCCCCAAAGCATTAGGAATCACTATACCCAAGCTTTGAAGTTTATTTGCGTGCCCAGACATCTTAAGCACATGCTCACTGACGGAGCTGCCTTCTTCCATCTTGCAGTTAAAGAACTTTTCAGAAGCCTCATAGCTTTCAATTGCCGCATGAGTCTCAAAAATTAATTTGAGATCCTCGACAATATCATGTGGGTCTGACTCTTCAAACCTTTTCTGAAGCTCCGATTCTAAACCATACAAGATAGCACACTGAACTATGGAGTCTTGATTCTTCCGAGCGAGGTAAACGTTCTTTACTTCATCGGAGCATCACCTGCAGTGGGTCACCCAATGTGCATCCAAAGACATAGGTCAAATTACCACCTGTGAGGACAATCCTCAAATTGCGGAACCAATCCAAGTTGCTTCCATTGTTTTTCAACTTTTCTTTCTCTAGGAACGCATTAAAATTGATGGTAGGGGCTGCCATTGATCTACAACATATTTGCAATAGTTTAGACTAAGTTTATGACAAATTGAGTTCAAATTAATTAATGAAATTAAACTAGGTGAACTCCCACTCAAAACAATATCCCTCACATTGTTTTAGTGATCACATGAACCAAATCCACTATATCAACACCGATCACGAGAGTTGACATAGTTTCAATGGCGAACAATCGTCATGTTCATCATATCTACTATCGACTCATGCTTTACCTTTCGGTGATCCGTGTTCGAGACCATGTCTACATGCTAGGCTCGTCAAGATCAAACCTTAGTTTCGCATGAGCAAACTGGCTTGCTCACGTTGTATACACTTGCGTAATCTAGAACACCCGATCATCACGTGGTGCTTCAAACAACAAGCTTTAGCAACGGTGCTAACTAAGGGTGAACACTTTATGATTTGAAATTGATGTGCATGAGGGATCATCTTATAATGCTACCGTCGTCTACTAAGCAATACAAGATGCATAAAGGATTAACATCACATGCAATTCAATATATATGTGATATGATATGGCCTTTCTTCTTCGTGCCTTCGATCTCCATCTTCAAGCACGAACATGATCTCCATCATCACCGGTATTGCATCAAGGTCAATGACGCTTCTCCATGGTTGTCGTCCACCGGCTTCAACTATTACAACTACTTTGAATAGACACGCAGGTCTTAACATAAATTAAAGACAACCATATGGCTCCAGCCGGTTGTCGACTTACAATAAGGAACATTGCATACATCAAATATAATCACAATCATGGCCATATCACATCACTGCACACCCCTGCAAAACAAAGTTAGACGCTTCTACTTTCTTTGCATATTTTACGTGGTTTGGGGCTTTCAATAAGTGTCGTTCTAACTTACGAACAAGAACCACAACATTGATACTAGCATTGTTGATCACCCGTTGTAAATTGGATCTTAACTATGCTAGGAGAAACATGCACCGCAAAGCCACTTATGCAATACAAGTTACATGTCAAGCGTGGAGCAAGTCTCATGAACGATGTCATGTAAGGTTAGCCCGGGCCGCTTCATCCCAACATACCGCAAGATGCAAAGTACACAAAAGCAATCTACAATAAAAGCATCAACGCCCACAATGACCATTGTGTTCTACTCGTGCAACAGATCTACATATAGACACGGCTCTGATACCACTGTAGGGGTTCGTAGCATGGAAAACAAAAATTTTCTATCGCATACAAACAAACAAGCCAAGATCTATCTACTAGATTGTAGCAACGAGTCGATAGAGGAACTCACCCTCGAAGATTCCAAAGTGGTTAACGAGAGCGGATTCTCGTGGGTGATGTAGTCGTACTCTTCCCGATCTCAAGATCGTGTAGACGATCCTTCCAGCGCCACGTTCCGGCAGCGCTCCCGCAGTCGGTCACACGTTCGGTACTCGACGAAGACCTTCCTCTCCCTTGTTCCAGCAGGCAGCGGAGGTTGTAGCACTCTCCTCGCGATTCCGGCAGCACAACGGCGTGGTACCGGAAGTAGAGGGAGATCCCAGGCTTCGCCTTAAGCAGTAGTATGGTGGAGCTTATGAGAGAGAGGATTAGTGGCCTAGTAATTAGACACACCAATTAGAGGGCTCTAAACCAATTAGAAGGCTCTAAACTGTTGGCTAAAGCAATTAGAAGCTCTAAACCAAAACAGCTCTAAACCGGAGATCTAGAGTAGAAAGTATTGTGTCTATGGGAGGAGCCCTGCCCCTCCTTTTATGGGAGGAGGTCCTGGCCAGGAGGGAGGAGTCCCTCCCAAGTCGGCCTTGGCTGGGCCGGCCTGGAGGAGTCCTACTCCTCCTCCAAAGTTGGTTCCAACTCCTCTTGCTTGTTTCCCACGCTTTCTTGTTTTGGCGCTTTGACTTTCAAACTGGACATTTGACTTTTCTGTTTTAGGATTCAATTTAATCCTTTATTTGGGACAGCAATAACACTTAGTACATGATGCAATCATTCAATGAGCAATGACACATTCATGTACCCTTCCCTCCCGGAGTGCCGGACAATCCGGAACCTTCTAGAACATTCCCGATGAAAACACCGGAATCATTCCCGAACTCCGAAACGGGACTTTCCTTATATGAATCTTATTCTCCGGACCATTCCGGATCACCTCGTGATATCCTGGATCCCATCCGAGACTCCGAACAACATTCGGTCTCTTTCTCATAATACCATAACTACTCAAACAACGTCGAATCCTTAAGTGTGTCTCCTTACGGTTCGTGAATTATGCGGACATGATCGAGACACTTCTCCGAACAATAACCAATAGAGGAATCTGGAAATTCATATGGCTCTACATATTTCTACGATTACTTTGCGATCGAATGAACCACTTACATACGATACCAATTTCCCTTTGTCTCACGATATGTTACTTACCCAAGGTTATGATCGGTATCTCTGCATACCTAGTTCAACCTTGTTCTTGATAAGTACTCTTTCTCGTTCCGTGATATGTGATCCCTTGTGACCAAGTCACATGCTTGCAAGCTAATTGGATGACATTCCACCGAGAGGGCCCAGAGTATATCTATCCGTCATGTGGATGGACAAATCCCACTCTTGATCCATGTGTCTCAACCAATACTTTCCGAACACTCACTGCCACTTTTATAACCACCACATTACGGTGTGGTGTTTGATGTCATCAAAGCATCCATCCGTAAAGGTGATATGCATGATCTCATGGTCGAAGGAATTAGGTTACTATGTATCGAAAGCATATAGCAATTGAACTAATGAAATGACTTGATCTTTATGCTACGCTTATCTATAGGAGTATGTCCACCATATCATTCTCCTAACGATATGATCTTGTTGTTGATAACATCTCAATGTTCATGATAGGGAAACCACAATCATTAATCAACCAACAAGCTAGTGAAGTATAGAGGCTATACTAGGGACTTCAAATTAAGTTTACAAATCACACAAGTATCAATGTTTCCTTGTTAATACTATTATAGCATGAATGTAAACATTTATCATAAACACAAAGATATAATAATAACTACATTTATTATTGCCTCTAGGGCATATCTCCAACAATGCCGCTGCAGCAGCGGCGGCGGCGGCCTTGGACATCGCTGGCGGCGTCTCCGGCGGAAGGTTCGACGAGTCGAGCTGGTAGCGTTTGAACCGGTGGTGTTGGCTGGGGGTCGTCGAGTCGAAGAAGGCAGCCACCGCCGTTGGATCGGAAACTGGGTTAATAGATGGATTTGGTCACTGTGAGAGTGGTATACGGGTGCGCTCTCTTGCTCGACTCTTGGTCTGCTAGATTTCTGGATTTTCCTACCCGCGAGCTGTTTGTCGAAATGCCCCAACGGTTGTTTCATCCAAGTATAATTAACAGTTCAGATGCATGGTTCTTATGGTTTTGTATACTGCAGGTACTTGCTAATATTTGTACAGCTAAGTACATTATTCGTCAGCTTTTAGCTAGGGCACCGTGTTTCTTTAATAGCTCAATGTCTACGTGCATTCCCCTTTGATTTAATCAATCTACAAATTCAACTACTTATACTTGAATCATTTGGTCCATGTGAGTGCGTGTCATGTCGATGACACTCAAGAAATTGAGCATTTTAATCTCGTTGTTGATTGCAAGGGTCACGAGCTAAAACTAAATAACGAGGAGAAGAATTAGTTTAGTTAGAAATCATCAGAAGGTGTACTACTCCAAGAAGCATAGACAAGTGGATGTACATCGTATTCTTAATTTTGTGATTGTTCTAGCCACTATATTAAAAGGATGATAGTTCAATGGTTTACTGTCTTTAGAAAGGCCGAGAAGAACGATGGTGTCCCTATGGGTTGGAGGGCGAAGATAAGGATATTGATTATAATGAGGAGGAGGATGTCAGCATTTGGGCATGTTTTTGTGAGAAACTATGATGTTTCTTTTGAATTGTGTTCTGGTACTTAGATTGTTACTTTGCCATGTTGAATTTTTCTTCCACCCTAACGCACATCCATGTTTTGTTATATAGTATTTTCTGATCGATACCTTAGTCCGACCTATAAGGGTCGACCAAGTTCCTCAAAGAAGATAGATAATTTATTATCCAACATATCAAGCATTAAATTTATTTAGCCGTAGCAACGCACGGGCATTCAGCTAGTTATTATTATATCTCTACTATATAATTTATGTAGAGGTGGTTTTCGTCTCCGCGGATTTTCGTCCGTCGTCCGTCGCTAGGTACAGGTACGTCCCGCATCTTTTGTATCCTGATCCGTCTCTTTATGTTCGTCCTTCCGCGATGGAGTCCGCTTTTCGGTCGTTTTAATTTTGTTTCCTAGCGAAGAGCTCAAGAGTTAAACAGTACAAGAAGAGGACTCCGCTCCGGACTCTTGCTCTATATAGGAGCCGATCGCCCAACCTACATAGGGCAGCCACGGGAGGCGCTGGGTCCACGGGCCCGACGGCACCGAGCAGCACGATCAGCGCACGAAGCGAGAACGCGTGGAGGCGGCAGGAAATTGAGAGAGATTGGACAATGACGGAAGTTGGTGAGTGCCGCCACAGGGATGCTGCCGAGGACGCCGGAATCTATGGTGACCGTACCTGGGATTCCAAGAGAGAAAAAACAGATCGGGGCAGAGCTGTACATGAGGGAGGACGTTGTGGATGGGCACATGCGTCCACGCGCGATTAACTGTTAAACTTGCTGGTCGCATCTTGACGAGCAAAGTTGTTGTAGTCGTTGCTTCCATGATTCCCTCCATGACGAGCCAAGCAAGAAATAGAGAACGGGCAGGCAGCTAGACGGGCGGCCTGCCGGACAAAGAAACATGTGAGGCTTGATGGCAGCGGACATTATCCAGCAGGGATGGCGTTAATTGCGACCTGCACCACCAGGGACGTATACGCTGATGTGCAACCCGCAGTAGCCATCTCTCATATGATTCCCCTCGTCGTCTCCTTCCAGACCCTCCCAGCCGCCATAGTAGGCCGCTGCCAAAGACCAGCCACCGGCCGCCCCTAACTCCTCCAAGGCCTGAGCCACCGGACGATCCGTGTCTATGCCGACGGATTCTAGACCCATTCAGATTCAACCACACGCGCTCGACATCTTGGACGATTGGACGAATCGGTGAGGCGCGATCGACATCTTGGACACGCGCCTGGTTGAGCAGAACAAGGGGGTGTTTATAGCTATGGTCGTCGAGACGGGTGGAGGGCCAACCGTGGATATGGGAGGACCTGCTTCAGGCGTGCGGCCGTGCACAGCCTGCTGGACTCTCCTCGCTGCCGTAGTAATTGGCAACAATACCATAAAATTTCAGCTCCTAATTCTGTATTGCTCTTGATATTTTAGTCCACAAGTCAAGTACCGCTCTTTCAAAGAATAAGTTAAACAGTCTCTCTAAAAAAAAAGTTAAACAGTCTGATTTTTTCTATGAAATTATTAGCCTTGAAAAAATTTCTGCTATATCATGGTGTCTGGGCGATGACTAATGATTTATTTTCTGAATTTCAAACAGTTCTCTGTTTGTATGATTTAAACTTGCATTCACCTTATGTTGCACGAATTGTGAACACTAGCTCTTTGGAAACCACGTCCCTGCTGACACCAAGTCCCAACTGACTAATTTTGTTGTGCGCCTTGGACACGCCAGTTCAGCAGCAGGACGGGATGGCAACGCCGTGGGCGACGCGAATGCGGGACCGTAGCCAGCCCATACTCTCGGTATCGGTGCTGCCGCACAAGGTGGCCAACCGTGGTTGGCCGCTAGCGAATCGCGGCATCCAAAAGAAGCTAGCTGGGGCAGGGACAATTCGGCTCGACGTGTTGCAGGAAAAGAGATGGTTTATATTAGTAGTTCTTTGTCGAAAATACCAACAAGTAGTGTTCCGTGCTTTCTTTTATTATATATATACTCCCTCCGTTTTAAAATATAAGATGTTTTAGTTTTGTGAGGCAAATGTATTTAGACTACTTTTAGTATGTAGATTCACTAAGATTTGGAATGAATCTACACACTAAAAAAGTCTAGATATATTTTCTTCACAAATCTAAAACGTCTTATATTTTAAAACGGAGGGAGTACATGCTATCCGTAAATTTTGTTGGCTGCAATTGTGTATACAAAATGACATGTTAGCAATAGTAATAGTAATTGATTGAGCTCTATTTTCTCAATGACAAAAAAGTTACTGAGCTCTAAAGTTATCAACCTATTAATTTGATGCATGGTGTTCAATCTGATACTCGATCCATATTACTTGTCACAAAAATAGATGTATCTAAACATGTTTTAGTGCTAGATGCATTAAAAAAGAATTAATATAAACCGGAGGGAGTATCATTTTCCATTCGCAAAAAACGTTGCTACAATTATCAACTTATGATTACAAATTATTTCATACAAATCAACCACTAGGAAGTAGCAATGCATGAGCATGTGGGCTAGATAGACAAATCAGTAATTCGAGACCGATGTACTATTAAATTGGAACCGATATGTCATGTATTTAAAGAATGTTTTTCGTCTGCCGTAGCAAACTAGTATCTACTAATTTTGCTTACGGTAGGTCCGTCGTACCAAAATTCCATCTGACTTTTTGTTCCGATTTTACTCCTTCCTTCTTGAACATATTACAAGGTCTGCCACAGCCAAGTGCCAAGCGAAAATCCCCGACCAAGCTGTCTCTCTGGTCTGTTAAAATAAAGTTGTCTCTCCGGCCAGCGGACCAAGTCT
Organism: Avena longiglumis; assembly: GCA_030063025.1. Classification (NCBI taxonomy): domain Eukaryota; kingdom Viridiplantae; phylum Streptophyta; class Magnoliopsida; order Poales; family Poaceae; genus Avena; species Avena longiglumis. Next base: position 428,627,582 of record CP125979.1, read on the forward strand.
GCTCGGCGTCTCTCCGGCCAGCGCGGCCCCCATCTTCCCATATGCGGTGCTCCTCCCTGCCGCACCCGCGTGCGCCGCCAAGAACGAGAGCTCCCTTCCCCGCCGTCATGGGCGCCGTCCTCCGCCGCCTCTCTTCCTTGACCCGGCGCAGGACGTCGACAGCGCCGCTCCGCCGTCTCCAAAGCGCACCTCGCGCGGGCGTGGCCCAGGCACGACTGCGGTGAGAGTCACAGGCACCGCGGCGTCAGGCGGCAATAGCGGAGCTCCGGACTGCGACCTAGGCACATCGGAGGTAAGCGTTAATTTGCTCGGTACCCCATCCATCCCCAATCCCGAGCGCTTCCTTGGCTGCCTGCCCCAGCGATCCATACCTAGCGTGCTGCCACAACAACCCAATCAGCGCGCCGTCCCCACTCCACGACTCACGCCGCCATCTGCTCCCCCAACCCCCTAGGTCTCCACACCACCGTAGGTCCTCCCCGTGCCGCCAAGGATCCTAGACACGTGGCCTGCCTCCGGAGCCCCGACGGAGCCGCAGGTCCCGAATTTATTCCTGCGCTGCCTCAACCACGAAGGTCGGCCTCCCCCTGCCTGACTTAATCACTGCCACAATCCACTTCAGAACACATAATTGTGAATTACTTTTTCGATTAAATAGATTTGATCCAAGTTTCGCACAGCCATCCAAAGAATGTATGATATGTTCTGTTGTATATTTAGGAGGAATCGTGAGTAGTGCTAAATTCCAATAGATGTGCATGCATCCTTATGTTAAGCCGGATTCTGGAGTTCTTATTGTGGAGTGAAATCTGATGTGGATCTTAGCTCAGCTCGCTGTGATGGCACTCTCGCATCCTCGCCAGAGGAAGGCAGAATCCGCCCCTTTCTCCTTTCAGGGGCGGCTGGCGTGGCTCCTCCCCCATCCTCGCCACTCACTCCTTTCAGCGGTGTCGGGACTCGGAGAGGATCACTGACGATAAATCGAGTAAAGGGGCAGGAAGAAGGAGCATTCGTAGCTCAGATCTACAGGAACCTAATAACAAGCAAGAACAATAAGGAAAGGGTGAAATTTAGGGCTTTTCATTAGCTGCCTCCCAACCTCCCACTCCTGCCCTTTATATGGAAGGACAGACCAGCTAATACATTACATGTTTAAGATACTGAATCCTGGATTAATTAAGTTACACTTAGACTTAAGCTTAAACGGAAACAACTACTAGTGACCATTGGATGCCTCCAGAGCGGTAGCTTGCTTCTCCAGTGTCGGATCTTGTCCTGGGTGTCGATGTAGCAAGGATAGAGCGGGGCAGAATCCTGACAGTACCCCCTCCCCGACTCAAGACGTCAGGGCTTGAAATTGGGAAAGGTGGCTTGAATGAAGGACGCATCCTCCCACGTTGCTTCGCCGGCGTCATGTTCTCCCAAGGTATCAACCACTGAGGTACTGCTACATCGTAGTCACCAGCGTTCCTTGGGATCTGACGGCGTTGTAATACTGCCAGAGATGCCATTTTGACTTTGCCTAATGTTGTGACTAGAGGTAACTTCGGATTTGGAATTGCTTCTTTGCCTAGGTGCTTCTTTAACTGATTGACATGAAAGACATCATGTATTTGGGTGCCAACTGGTAGCTGCAATTTGTAAGCCACACTGCCAATTTGTTGTAGGATCATGAATGGTCCATACCATTTAGAAGTTAACTTCAGGCTGTTCCGTAGACCCAAGGAAGTTTCTCTGTATGGTTGCATTTTGAGGTAGACAAAATCACCAACTTGAAACTGCCTTTCAGTTCTATTAGCATCTGCATATTTTTTCATGCGATTTTGGGATTGGATCAAATTGGCCTGCAATGTCTTGATCATGTGATCCTTCTCCTTCAGTGTTACTTCTGTTTCTGGAGATACATTGCAAGGAACTGATATCTGGTGCAGTAGGGGAGGAGCATATTCGTACAGAGGTTCGAAGGGTGTCATCTTGATAGATGTGTGGTAGGAGTAGTTATACCACCACTCTGCTGCCGGTAGCCATTGGCTCCATTTTTTTGGTTCTTGAAAAGCCATGCAACGCAAGTATTGTTCCAAGCATTGGTTCACACGCTCTGTCTGGCCATCAGTTTCAGGGTGGTGAGTGGAACTGTATTTCAATGAAATGTTGAAGGATCCAAATATTTCTTTCCATAGTCTGCTAGTGAATATAGTGTCTCGGTCACTCACAATACTAGCCGGTGGACCATGCAATTTGACAATGTTGTCCATGAATAGATCAGCAATCTTTTGCACATTGTAGGGATGTGAAAGTGGCAAGAAGTGTGCATATTTGGTAAGCCGGTTAACAACAACCAAAATGACATTTTTACCTTGGGAGTTGGGAAGTCCTTCGATGAAATCCATGCTTATATCAGTCCATTTCTGTTTGGGAATAGGAAGAGGGATGAGCAAGCCTGGGTACTTCATTGTTTCTGCTTTTGATATCTGGCAAGTGGGACATTCAAAGACCAATTGTGCGATTGTTTGCTTCAGTTGAGGCCAGTAGAAGAGGTTTTGGATGCGATGCAATGTTACTCTGTTGCCTGAGTTTCCTCCATACACAGATGAATGAAAAGCATGGAAAAGTTTGGTTCTGAGATCGTTGGATTGCCCAATGTATATCTTTCCTTTGAATCTCCGGATTCCAGCTTGTAAGGAAAAGTTTGGGTGGCTGTCTTTGTTGATGGCCAGCTCTTGTAGCAACTTGATGCAATGGTCATCAGTAGCATATGAGTCAATGACTTCAGATTGCCAAGATGGTACCAGAACAGATACTGCGTTAATAGCTAGTGCGTCATCCTCCTGGAACTGCCTGGAGAGTGCATCAGCAGCTGTGTTGTCTGATGCTTTCTTGTATTGGATGGAATAGTCAAATTCCAATAGTTTCAGCATCAACTTGTGCTGGATGCCCTCCAATAACCGTTGGCTTCCCAAATATATTGTAAGCTCCTTTGGTCAGTTTTGATGATGACCTTGTTGCCGAGGAAATAATGCCTCCATTTCTTGAGTGCCTCCAAAATATAAAGTGCTTCCTTCTCATATATAGATTGTGCACTAGATACTGGTCCCAAGCTCTTACTGAAGAATGTCAGTGGTTTCCCCATTTGCATTAAGACTGCCCCAATTCCTGTTGCACAGGCATCAGTGTCCATGGTAAAGGGTTGGGAGAAATCAGGCAAACTGAGTAAAGGTGGACTGGACATGGTCTGTTTGAGTGTATTAAAAGCTTTTTGCTGTTCTGCACACCACTGAAAGTTGTCTTTCTTAAGTTCATTGAATAGTGGTTGGCAAATGGTAGCATAGCCCCTGATGAAGCGTCTGTAGTAGCCTGTCAAACTGAGAAAGCCCCTCAATTTCTTAATTGTCTTGGGTGTTTTCCAGTGTAGAATGTCTTGTATTTTGATAGGGTCTGTTGCTACTCCAGCGCCTGAGATTATGTGGCCAAGGTACTCCACTTGTGGCTGCCCAAAACTGCATTTGTTCCTTTTTGCTTTCAGTTCATGTTGTCGTAAGACTGTCAGGACTGCTTTCAAGTGTATTTGATGTTGGGCCATATTGCTACTGTAGATGAGTATGTCATCGAAGAAGACTAGTACAAACTTTCTGAGGAATTGTCTGAAAATGTTGTTCATCAACTCTTGAAAGGTTGCTGGAGCGTTGCTGAGTCCAAATGGCATGACAGTATATTCGTAATGCCCCAAATGTGTGGAGAAGGCTGTTTTAGGGATATCTGAGGGGTGCATTCTGATTTGGTGATATCCTGAGCGTAGGTCCAGTTTGGAAAAAATGTTTGCTCCATGTAACTCATCTAACAGATCCTCTATGACAGGGATAGGAAACTTATTTTTTATGGCGAGATCATTCAGGCCTCTGTAGTCAACAAATAATTGCCATGACTTGTCTTTCTTCTTGACAAGTATTACCGGAGAAGAAAAAGGGTTGTAGTTGTGTTGGATTTCCTTGTTCTTGAGCATTTCTTTGATAATTGCTTCTATTGTCTTTTTATGGCTATGTGACATTCGGTAAGGCCTGATATTTGGTGGTGTTTCCCCAGGGAGTAGAGGAATTTTATGGTCAGCATGCCTATGAGGAGGTAAGCCAGCTGGAGGGGAGAAGATATCTTCAAATTCTTTCGGCACTTGTTCTAATTGAACAGGATGATCAGTAATGATTGGTTCAGCTATGCTATCATCTGTTGATGTGTACTGTAAGAGGTAGCCCACTGTTCCTTGGTCCAGCATTTTGGCACATTCATCAACAGAGATAAGAAGATTCTGCTATGGTATCAAGTGGTCATGAAAGGTGTGTGTTGTTCCATTCATTCCCAAAGAGAGCTTCCTGTCCACAAAATCAAAAGTGACAGGGTTGTACATCTTGAACCATTTTACCCCTAGTATTATGTCAGATCCTTGTAAGTTGAGTAATCTAAAATCAGCTTGGAATGGCTGTACTTCTATCTGGAATAAGCAATTTCTTGCTATAGCTTCAGAAAGTAAGGTACCACCTCCTACAACTGCAAATTTGTAGTCTAGGAATGTGTTGGTGCTTCATGTATCAGCCAAGGCAATAGCTGTAGCTCTTGGAAATTTGAGCAAGAGAGATATGGTGGATGCAGTTGGAGATCCAGTATAGGTAGCCATAGAGATGTGCATAAGGTTGTCAGCATCTAACTGTGGTGGGAGGACTGGGGGAGCCTGTGGTTCCCTGTGAAGTGGCAATGGGTTCTGTTGTTGCACTGGCAGAGGCAATTCTTCCTCATCATCAGAATTACCTTGCATTTGGATGGCATTTAGGGCCCTTTGCATTAGCTGGCATTTGTGTACCATTGTCCACAGTTCAGGGCAATACCATCACTTCCTAGGCTCTCTTTGCCTTCCCATTGCTTCTATGTTCTTGTGGTCTCTTGCTGGAAAATCTCTTGCTTGTGGTTGATTAGGCACAGGAGCTGAGCAGCTCGTTTGATAGTGGATAAGTAGGATTTTTCGTACTGCCGAGCATACCAATAAGCAGAGAGCAAGGTGACAGGTTTTTGATAGAGGACGGTGTGTTTCATGTTGTCTTTGAGTCCACAGATGAATCTGTCCACAAAAAAATCATGTGGAAGGTAAGCTCTACCTCTCTTCATCATTGTCATCCACTGTTCGTATGCATTGATGTAGTTGTCCACTATAGTAACTTGCTTCAGTTGTTGAAGCTGGTCCATGGGATCAGTCGCTTGCACATCTGGGAAGCATTCGATATGTTCCTGACAAAGTTGTGTCCAGGTAAAAGTCTGGACATTTAGGCCTAAACTTCTTAGCCACGTTTTTGCCTGTCCACGGATGTGAGCTAAACCCTAGCGTACTCGTTGCTCTTCAGTTATTCCCATGAGTTGGAATATGTCTTCGCACTCAAGTATCCATGCTCGTGGACTGTCACCATGAAAGATTGGCAATTCCACATGTGGTATACGCAAGTGAGGTTCTTGGGCATTTGGGTGATGTATCTGGTGGTGTTGTTCGGGTGGTGAATTTTGGCGTCGAGGTGTGCCATGGTAGTTTGGTTGTGTTGCGTGGCGCCCCGCAAAAACCACTACTAGAAAATCGTGGTGTTTTTGTGTTGCGCATCATCATGACCTCATGCTCATGTCATCATGCCACATTGCATTTGAACATCGTCATCATCATACATTTGTTTGCATAAAACTATTTTCGAAAAACCTGTTTTTGTTTTCTAAATACTCCCGTCTTTATTCAAATTAAAACCCGGGTCTCCGGATTTATTTTGTTTCGTCTAACCATGGTTTTCAAATGCCCCGTTTTAAATAATAAAATATTTATTTTATTTTTAGGGGGCAGCCAAACCGGGCCGATTCGACCCAGTCGGCCACCCCCAGTGCAAACCAGAATTCCCCTGAATCCTTTTCCTACCCAATCCTATTCTACCCACTCTGCCTCCACCTCACCCCACCCAATAGCCTGCCGCCACCTCGCCACTCTCTTCCCCCTATACTATCCTACTGTTATCACCATATTTTGGCCAAAGGCGGGGATGGGCCGTGATCAAGATGGGCTTGGAGGATACATTATTCAACGTGTTGTTGGATCGGCCTAGTGCGTAGATTTGGGCTGAATTGCCCGTGTATCTTGTATCATAGTAGGATTCGTGTTTGTTCAGGTTTCGTTTATGTTTAGGTAAAGATAGAGTTGTAGAGTTATTCCAAAGTAGAGAGTCTCCGGACTATAAATATGTACCTAGGGTTATTGAAAGAAGACAACAACCACGTTCACGACAAACACAATCTCGCCATACCCCTTGCTCTTAGGGTTTCTTTCGGGTAAGTGCCATCTTGCCTAGATCGCATCTTGCGATCTAGGCGATATCTACTGTTCGTTACCGGTTTTACTCGCATTGAAGCGTTGTTGATGGCGAGTAATACCATTATCATAGATTGTTTGAGGCTAGCATCGGCCTTTGTTTCATTATTATCGTCGGGTTATGCTACCTCTAGCTATCTCGCTACCCTTGCACCGTGTCCCAAAGTGCAAGGGTAGCACCTATGATCTTTATTTAGTCGATTCGATCTGTTATAGTTGTGCCTTGTTCGTCAAGGTTTAGTTTAATATCTACGTAATCAGGCCTTACAAACGGGTTGAATGATCCGGTAATGCATAAGGATGTGGCTTATTCGTTCTAGAGAGGATGTTCCGGTAATTGGCTTTATGTTGGTTATTAGGCCTCCTCTAGGGTGGATATTCTTCATCTTTTGTACGTACTAGGCTCAATTACGCGTAGGATGTTCCAGTTACGTGGTGAAAACATTAAACTATCGTAGATCGATTTAACTTGTAATGATCAAGCAAAACCCCATGTTATCATAAATCTTACGCAGAACCATGGGGCAATCGGCTTTAGGAGCCGATTTACAGGGAAACCTGGGAGCCGATTACGGCTCGAATTTTACGTATACTTGTTTATCATGCAGGAAACCAATCGGAGCAATCCTTCACCTTCCTGACCAGGTATAGGTCAGGTGGCACGCCCTCGAACCAAGCCAGGACGTGTGCCGGAGCTTTTGCGGCCGCCGAGGGACCGAGGCCCACCAGCGATCTGAGGAGCCTCCGGCTCTCCGTGTGGCGATCGCTGCTCGCCCGGTGGGTTTTGGCAACACATTCGCACGCCGGTGGGACGTTCAACAACGTCTACATCAACACCCGCTGCGATGGAGAACAGACCGGTCACTTACGACGATCTGCTGGCGAGCACAAGGCCATCGACGAGATCAAGGCCCTCTTCGAGGAAGACCTCATCGGCTCTTTTGAGAGGACCGTCGCACGGCATCGGTGGAAAGGTTCTCCCGAGGGCGCTCTTGATGAGGTGGATCTGCTGTTCCTTCGGAGGCGCACTGAGGCTCTACGACAGAAGTCAACTACATGGTGGCTCATTCTTTGCACCGCCATTACGAGCACAGTGAACGCTTTCGGCGGGTCGGTCCGCGTAGTCAGGAGATCATGAAGCATCGGTACTCCCGTCGGGACCTACTTTAGGGACTCACCGGGAAAGACCACTCAGACCAGAGCGCAGATCCGTTCGCACTTGCCGCTCGTAACCGCCGGGAAGCGGCTTACGTCGTCTACAAGGCTGGAGGCGACCAGCGATTGCCAATTCTGTTCGAGCCACCTAAGGAGATCCCACACGGATATATATGCGCCTACGTGCGGATGCAATAACCCGACGCACCAAACAGTTGCAACCGCAGGAGTTTATGGCGGGAACCCTTGGGCGGGATCTTCCGGCGGCGTGTCCGAGCGGCGATGGCTGGGATGGACGACGACAAAGCGTGGCTAGCCAAGTATGCCACTGGAGCGATCATGAGAATCTAGCCCCTACGGCTCAAGCGATTGGAGCAAATCGGTACCATCTCGAGGACCGGTTAAACCGCATCAAGAGAAGGACAATCGGCTATTCAAAGCCGTACCCAACGAGTTTGATCCGATTCCGCTACCACCCAAGTATAAGCTCCTGAGTTCTCAAGATTCATGGTCGGAAGGGTCAAGCTCGATCGAGCACATAAGCCGATACTTGGCCCAATTAGGCATGATTTCGGCATCAGATCAGATGCGCGTCAGATTCTTTGCGCAATCTCTGACAGGACCGGCCTTTGGGTGGTACACCTCACTGCCACCTGATTCAATTCATACCTGGAAGCAACTGGAAGAGCAGATCCACATCGATTACCATTCGAGGCCATCGAGGCTGGCATTGCGCACTGGCTCAGTGCGGCGAGCGAGGCGTAGCGAGTACATCCGTAACCGGGGATTAAGAACCGATGTTACTCGGCTCGTTTAACGGAGAAGGAAGCCGTCGAGCTGGCAGTGTTGGGTCTCGCAGCACCCATCAAGGACTTGGCATTCCAGGTAGAATACAACTCATTGGCGCACATGGCCCAGAAACTGACAATGTATGAGCAGCGCCACCCTGAGTTGTACCAAGACAAATTCAAACGTCCGATAAGCCTGGTCGATGCAGAAGAAGAAGATCCGGCAGACCGGAGGTGGCCGTGGGAATGGGCTCGGGGCAGATCACGTGGCCTGCAAATGGGTGAAACAAAGAAGGGCCTGCGAAAGGTTCGACTTGATGTGAGCAAAGTGGCGAGATATTCGATCTCTGCTGAAGGAGAAGCGGTGAGATTACCGAAGGCCACAAAATCCCTACTCGAGGAGATGAACGGAGACCATACCGCAAGTGGCATCATTCGTTCACTCACCACCAACGAGTGCAAGGAGCTTCGTAAATCCAAATGGCGATAGAACAAGGTCGTCGATCCTTGGGATTCGCCATGAAAGTGGACACAAACCCATTTCCCGGCGTCAACATGGTAGAACTCAGTCGCTCAGCAAGGCGTAAGCTGGATTTCTCGTTCGGCGTTAACATGGCAGGGTCTGGATACCACCATGACACGTACAAAGAGAACGGTGGTCGCTCCCAGGGCAAGGAAAGAAAGGAGGCTAGTCCATGCGACCGCCCGCCCACAATGACAAAGGTACTTAACAGAGGAACAAGTGAGGAGGGTGCGATATCAGAAGCCACATTCCACGCATCTCCTTAACAAGTATGAGCGCCAGTCTGACCAACGTCGCCAGCACGACAGAGACGACGGAAGATATGAACACTTGGCTAGGGGACCGTCGAAAGAGAAGCAAGGCGCAGCTAGGCATTGGGATTGTCCTTTCTTCAAGTATTGCTGGGGCACCGGAATGAGCCGATTGCCTACGATCGACAACTGCCGAATGCACCGGCGAGAAGAGGACACGAGGCCAGTGTCAGTATTCAAACGCCTAGGGCCTCTTCCGTCCCAGAGCCGACACAAGGAGTCCGCTCGAGCAGGAGACCTCGAGGAGCTGGAGGATGACAAGATCAAAGACAGGTATCACCGTCCAAGGTGGTGCCCCGACGGACTCAGACATACCCAGAAGCGTAGGGTGCAGCGGCTGTGTAACCTAGAGGAAGCTGAAGCGCAGTATCTCCACGCTTTGAAGAAAGCACGGCCTGATCTGGCCGTCAAAGTGAGACAGGATGTGGAAACGGAAGACCGCCCGACCAGGAAAGAGTGGCGCCCCAAACCGTTAAGAGCCGATGCAAAGACATCGGCTAGCACAAACATGGTGTTCGTGCTCCCGTCAGAATTCTGCGCGCCAAGAACCGATGAGCTACTCGTGGCACAATTTGACTGCGGCCCACGGCCGGTTATCTTTGAGAAGCCACGTGAGAAGGGTTACAAACATCTGAAAGCCCTGTACCTGCGAGGTTACATCAATGGGCAACCTGTCAGCAAGATGTTGGTGGACACCGGAGCGGCAGTCAATATCATGCCATACTCCATGCTACGACGCTTGGGACGCTCCACTGCAGATCTAATCAAAACCAACGTCACGTTGAGCGATTTTAACGGTCAGTCTTCGGGAACACAAGGTGTACTGAACGTGGACTTGACAGTGGGCAAGGAAACCGTACCCACGTCATTCTTCGTCGTGGACAGCAAGAGCACGTACACTGTCTTGCTAGGAAGGGATTGGATTCACGCTAATTGCTGCATCCCGTCCACAATGCATCAGTGCCTGATCCAGTGGGATGGAGACGAGGTCGAAGTCATCCACGCAGACGATTCTATCGAGATCTCCATAGCTGGCATGAACGTGGGAGGCGAAGACCAAGAGCCGATCTCGGAATCAATCTAGACGGCTGCGAACGTATTGAAGCTACAAAAAGCGGGGTGAGGCTGGTCTTATCCGCGGCCTTACAGTAGAAGAGCCCACGATCACCGTGGCGGCCGATCCTGCGATCGGCCACAAAAATAAAAAGCAGCGATCATACGCAAGCGGTTCATGTAGTCGTGGCGGAGATGCTCGCTCTTGTAAAATAATAAGGTGTAAACCATCCCAGCGATGCAAGCAAAGAGGGGCGATTCAGCGATCGGCCCAAATTATTTTTGTTGTCCTCACCCACGTTTGCCTGTGTTTAGCGTCGATTTGTGGTGTGGAAAACTAGGGTACGGGTTTACATCCGTGATGAGCTAGAAGAGATCGACATTGGTCCCGAGGATAAGCCACGACCAACCTTTATCGTGAAAGTTAGAGCCAAGTCTGCGGGCCCGATGATAGCCCTGTTGAAACAATATCCAGTTAGCCTTTGGGACTACGAGAGATGCTGGATTGGACAGAGCATCATCGAGCATCGTCTCCCGCTCAAAAAGGATTTCGGCCGTTTGCCAGCGCTTACGACAAATGAAGGCGAAATGCGGAAGAAGTCAAGAAAGAGGTCGAAAAATGTTGGCCAATTTGATCGGACCATGCGGTATCTTTGAGTGGATTTCTAGTATCGTACTGCCGAGAAGAAGGGTGGCCAATGGCGGGTTGCTATAGATTTTCGAGATCTCAGAGCTACCCCAAAGGATGAGTATCCGATCTTGGTGGCGAAACATTAATCAATGCAAGAAATGGTCATAAAATTTTGAGCTTCATGGACGGCAATGCCGGGTACAACCAGATCTTCATGGCTCGAGACATACACAAGATCGCATTGAGTCCCGTGGTCCGTGGGGTTATTTGAATATGTGGTCATGACGTTTGGATGAAAAATGCCTACGCCACGTACCAACGGCCATGAATTATATCTTCCATGATCGATCGGCAAGCGGTGGAAATCTACATCGATGACGTGGTGGTCAAGTCCGCTTCAGCATACGGACACTTGGACGATTCGCAGCGTCTTTGGACCGAACAAGAAAATTACCTACGGATGAATCCAAAGAAGTGCGCTTTGGTGTGGCGGTCGGTTCTTGGGTTTTGGTCCATGAACGCGGGATTGAGATCGGCTGAAAAGTCGAGGCGGTCACGAACAATGAAGCCACCCACCACCAAGAAAGAACTGCAGTCCTTATCGGCAAGATCAACTTCGTCAGACGATTCATCTCCAATCTATCAGGAAGGATTGAACCGTTCATGGGACTAGTTAAAATCAAATCTGACGAGGAATTCCGCTGGGGGGCAGAGCAACAACGAGCCTTTGACGAGATCAAAGAGTACGACAAAGCCACCGGTGTTAGTTCCACCTCGGCTGACGGGCCATTCTACATTTACTTGTCGATGTGACACGTCCATCGCCTCGGTAGTGGTGCAAGTTTATGATGGATTTGGGCGAGTCGTCTTTTACATAAGCGAGGAGGATCTTTGGGCCTTGAGACAAGGTACCCTGATATCGATAAGTTGTGCCTCTGCCTGTTTTTCACTTGCACCAAGTTGCGACACATTTTGCTTTCAGCAGAAATCATCATCATATGCAAATCAGACGTCATAAAGCACATGCTGTCGGCTCCTATGTTAAGAGGCCGGCTGGGCAAATGGATGTTTGCATTGTCAGAGTTTGACATCCGGTATCAACCATGAAGCGATTAAGGGACATGCCCGGCTGATCTTATCGCTGAAAGGATCAACACTAACATAGCCACCTTTGTCCATAAGAGCGTGGGCTATGTTTTTCGACGGATCGGTTTGTGACGATGGCTGCGGCATCGACATTTTACTAAATGTCGCCTGGGGCAACATTTTCCTTCTCCATCGATTGTCTACCTCTCGCATTAACAATGTAGCCGAGCACGAGGCGTCACGCAGGATGGAGTTACTCCTCGGCCGGAGGCAGGCGATGGAAATTTTGGAGACTCCAAGTTGGTGATTTCCCAGCTCACGGAGGACTACAAGTGCGAGTCCCTCTTCCCATTATGGCTGCCTTCTAGCGGTGATGACGCAATTCCGGTACATCAACTTCACTTGGATCCCACGAGCGAATACCGAGGCGAACGATCTGGCGAGATGGCTTCAGGTACAAGGATGTGGAAGAAGGAGCCGGCGTTCAGTGCAGTTCGGAAGCGGACGATTGGAGAGCGATATCTTCAATTACTTGAAAGATTCGGGGCACCTAAACGGATAAGGTACAAAGCCATGAAATGCGTGCTTATTGGGGATGACATGTTTCTGAGGACTGGAAGGGCTATTGCTCAAGTGCTTGGGGACAGAGGCCAATCAGCTCCTACACGAGGTACACGAAGGCGCCTGTGGAACTCACCAATCGGCTCATAAGATGAAATGGTTGATCAGGCGATCAGGGTTTTATTGGCCCACCATGCTTGAGGACTGTTGCAACTACTATAAAGGGTGTCAAGCATGTCAGAAATTTGGAAAAATCCAGATGGTACCCGCGTCAGCAATGAACCCCATCATCAAGCCTTGGCCATTCCGAGGTTGGGGCATGGACATGATCGGCAAGATCAATCCTCCATCAAGCAAAGGCCACATGTGGATTCTGGCTATCACTGACTACTTCACTAAATGGGTAGAGGCTGTCCCGATGAAGTCAGTAAATTCGCAGGATGTTATCAATTTTGTGAAGGAACATGTCATCCATCGATTCGAGATTCCCCAAACTATCACAACCGATGGAGGTTCGGTCTTTATTTCTCAGGAATTTAGAAAATTCTGTGAGGACATGGGGATTAAGCTGATTAGATCATCTCCATACTATTCTCAAGCAAATGGGCAAGCTGAAGCGTCCAATCAGAGTCTCATCAAGTTGATCAAGAGAAAAGTCGATGAGCACCCAAGGCGTTGGCACGAGGTTTTGTCAGAGGCCTTATGGGCTTATCGGATGTCCTGCCATGGAGCAATAAAAACCTCACCATATCATCTAGTATATGGACAAGAAGCCGTCCTACCCTGGGAAATTACGGCTGGATCAAGACGCGTCACTTTTCAGGACGATCTAACGACTGAAGAATATGCAGCCCTGATGAGTGACAGTGTAGAGGAGTTAACCGAGCTCAGGTTATGGTCACTGGAGAAAATCAAAGAAAACAAGGCCAAGGTAGCTCGTGCATACAACAAGAAAGTGAAGCCAAAGGAGTTCCGCGTTGGTGATCTGGTATGGGAAGCTGTGTTGCCCTTGGGGACCAAGGATGCAAAGTATGGTAAATGGTCTCCAAATTGGCACGGTCCATACAGGGTCGACCAAGTTTTAAGAGGAAACGCATACATGCTCGAGAAGTTGGATGGAGTAAAGTTCCCAGTGGCAGTCAATGGACAACATCTCAAGAAATATTTCCCAAGCTTGTGGGATGTTGGACAGTAAAACTGGAGGAGCCGTTACATGAAATCGGCTAGGTAAAGACACGAGAAGCGATGGACAGGCAAAATATGGGGGCCGATGCTGAAAATCGGCCGAGTAAAAAAAAATATATATATATACATATATGTAGCCGATGCACGGTCATCGATGCTAGAGGTTCACACATGTTACAAAAAGGGCCACCTCGACGGTCTCAGCCTCGTCATCTTCATCTTTGCTTGTCACTAGTAAATGCATGGGGCACGTTTTTCGGTGGGCAATTGGAGATTTGGGTCGTTTGTGTTTGAATCCACAGTGTTGAGGAAAGTCGCAGGTCGTCATTTGAAACCAAGAAATGGCCGTTGTGATGTGTCTATGGATGCAACTGAAGGTTGACCCTGTCAGCGTTTTTCGGGAGAAGCCGATGGGTAGTCATCGGCTCGTGCGATGTGACTTGTTTGTTGTATCGTGCGGCAAGATGATGAGAGCCGTCGGTGTCATCGACTTCAAGCATCAACCTATTTCGGTTATCGGCAAAATTGAAGGAAAGGAAACAATATTTGGGAATCGATTTTCATTCATTCAAAAGATCATTGCTTACAGGATGATCGATTACAAAAGGGCCTACTACTGCTATGGCCATTACTGATGATTCCTAATCTAAGCCGAGGTCGTCGTCGCCGCTGTCGTCGCCGCCATCCTCTTCGCTGTCTTCAGCGCTGCTCCCAGCATCGTCCTCGCTGCTGCTGCTGAAGAAACCAACGGGGACCTCTTCGTCCTCATCGTCATCTTGATATCTTATTTGGACCCGTGGGAAGCGCTTCGTCGGCGGATACTCGTCGGAGGTATCCTCCTCGATTCCTCCTCCTCGGCGGAAGAGTCGACGCCGTCCCACGACCGATTGTCGTTGCTCTTCGCCTCCAGTTCCCGTCGGCGAGCTGCGAATCTCTTCGCCGTCGATCGGGGACGATCGTCCTCGACCAGACACGCGAAATCGATCCCTTTCGTCCCACCATCGTGGGCGAAAATCTGACATCGTAGGTGGGTGCTCTGGCGTTGCTTTTCGCTAATCGAGTTGGAGGTGTGGGAGGACACATCGGAGGAAGCAGAGGAGGCCATGGTGAGAAAGAGGGTTTTTTCCGACGATGGGAGAGGGTTTTCTGGCAATTGGAGGAAGATGGGGACGGCGAACTGTTCAGGCTGATTTAAATAAGGAGAATAGTGGACAGACGGTTCAATGCCATGGCGGTTTCCCAGATTGCACTGCCAAAATCGTCAAATCACGCGCTGCGCAGGAGTTGAGAAGACAGGGCATCATGATGAAGGGGTAGCGTGACGGTGCTATTCTGCCACGCATTCTGTCGACGCGCAGCCCGATAAAAAAAAAGGGGGAGGAGAAGAAGAGGAAAAAAACGCACAGAGTGGTTTTGGAATTATCATTGCCAAAACCAGGGGGGCATGTGTTATCACCATATTTTGGCCAAAGGCGGGGATGGGCCGTGATCAAGATGGTCTTGGAGGATACATTATTCAACGTGTTGTTGGATCGGCCTAGTGCGTAGATTTGGGCTGAATTGCCCGTGTATCTTGTATCATAGTAGGATTCGTGTTTGTTCAGGTTTCGTTTATGTTTAGGTAAAGATAGAGTTGTAGAGTTATTCCAAAAGTAGAGAGTCTCTGGACTATAAATATGTACCTAGGGTTATTGAAAGAAGACAACAACCACGTTCACGACAAACACAATCTCGGCGCATCGCCACCCCTTGCTCTTAGGGTTTCTTTCCGGTAGTGCCATGCTTTAGATCGCATCTTGCGATCTAGGCGATATCACTTATTCGTTACCGGTTTTACTCGTATTGAAGCGTTGTTGATGGCGAGTAATACCATTATCATAGATTGTTTGAGGCTAGCATCGGCACTGTTTCATTATTATCGTCGAAGTTATGCTACCTCTAGCTATCTCGCTACCCTTGCACCGTGTCCCAAAGTGCAAGGGTAGCACCTTGCTTGATCTTTATTTAGTCGATTCGATCTGTTATAGTTGTGCCTTGTTCGTCAAGGTTTAGTTTAATATCTACGTAATCAGGCCTTACAAACGGGTTGAATGATCCGGTAATGCATAAGGATGTGGCTTATTCGTTCTAGAGAGGATGTTCCGGTAATTGGCTTTATGTTGGTTATTAGGCCTCCTCTAGGGTGGATATTCTTCATCTTTTGTACGTACTAGGCTCAATTACGCGTAGGATGTTCCAGTTACGTGGTGAAAACATTAAACTATCGTAGATCGATTTAACTTGTAATGATCAAGCAAAACCCCATGTTATCATAAATCTTACGCAGAACCATGGGGCAATCGGCTTTAGGAGCCGATTTACAGGGAAACCTGGGAGCCGATTACGGCTCGAATTTTACGTATACTTGTTTATCATGCAGGAAACCAATCGAGCAATCCTTCACCTTCGACGGTATAGGTCGGTGGCATCTCGAACCAAGCCGGGGCGTGTCGGAGCTTTTGGGCGTCGCCGAGGGACCAGGCCCACCAGATCTGAGCCTCCGGCTCTCCGTGTGGCCAGTCGCTGCTCGCCGGTGGGTTTTGGCAGGCAACACCTACGCCGCCACCTCACCAACCCCAAATTCCCAGTAGACACACACACCCACAGCGCACACCGCATGCCCACCAGACCCACCCCGCGTCCCGCACCCTGGCCCCACCCACCTGTCGCGCGACCTGTTCCCTGCCGAGCCCTCCTCGCTCGCTCGCGATCCCCACTGCCGTACCCTTCAGCGCCGCCGCACCTCTCCTCCCTCGACCACCCCGCCTTCAGGGAAGCGCCTGACCTCCTCCCGCGTCCGGCCGTCGCTACTCCGCCTCTGCTAGTTCGCCTCCGATTCTTTCCCCATGAGAGCCGTCTGCCTCCTCCGCGACGGATCGTCCCCGACCTTGCATTTGCTACTGCTGCACCACCGTCGCCGACGCCTCTCCGCCTCCTCCTCGCAGCAAGCTCCTTCCCGAGGCTGCAAAGCCCGCGCTGTGCGAACCAGAACCAGAGCCAGCTTGATTCCGTGTTGCGCTGTCGCCATCTCGTCCTCCCTGGGCCGCACCCGCCTCGCTACCTCGATCCTGCTACACCCGCGAGTCCCGCCGACAGCCGCCTTGGGCTCCACACCCCTCTCGATGTCGCTCGTGCTCGTGCTTACCTCCTTCCGGCTGCTTCCTCGCCGCCGTGGTACAGTCGCCACCCCTGCACGGTCGCTCAAGTTTTTCCCCGTGAAGGAAGGTGCTATCCGGTGCTAGCTCTAGCACACCTCATGTTCAGGTGCCAAACAGTTTTGGTCATCTGCCGATGTGTTCACTGTTCGTGGTTTTGCCGTCTCTGTTGGTACCCTATGTTCCGGTGGTGTGTTGAAGCTTCCTAGTACTATGCAATCACCAAAATCCTTCTCGGCAAAACCTTCATCGTCATCTGACGGACAAGTCCGACATGTGACGAAGAACCCGATGGATTCTGAGATGATGCTTGCGGGGCACTAGCGCCGAACATCAAGATCTTCCTAAGGGCGACAAGATCGTCAAGAGGGAACCCTGATCCCAGAGTCTGAGGAGCCGAAGATCGTTCCTCGCCAAGGCCCCGGATTCGAAGACCGATTCCGTCGAGACCGAATCCAAACCCTCGGTGAACACCAAGATCTTTGGAACATGTGTGACCCTTTCTCTCGAGCCCTATTTTATAAATTGACATCTATATAAATTGTTGCATATCAAATTGTTCATAATGGCATACATATCATGTGGGTTGGGGGTTTTTATCGACACACCTAATAATTAAATATGGAGGCCATATGCGGGCGAATCTAGTATTGGCTCCATTTAAATTTGTGCATCGAACCAATCTCATATTTTGCCATGTTAAGACAACATTTAAATTGCGGGGTATCTAAATAACTTGAACCGTTTAATTAAATGTCGGGACCCCGGTTTCGCTTAATATTACCTAATTGCATCGCAGCTTTGCCATGTCATACATCATACATGCATCATGCCCGATCTTTTGCCGTAGTATTAAATATTGCATCCTGTGTTTATTCTAGTGTTTTGCTTCTTCGCGGATAAGGCCGTTGAGTTGATGTGAGCTTCGCCCCGATCTTCGGATGAACCTTCGGCAATGTTCTTCAAAGTAGCACCTCCCCTTTCTACCTATCTTACTTTTATAGTATTTATTCCCTCCTGTTGATCTATTGCTATCTGTTGCGATGCTCTAGTTTTCGCCCGTGTTATCCCTTGCGACCTTATATTGCCTTGGACACCTCCTATTACTGTTGTTTGGTAGATAGTTGGACTGCCGTCGTAGTCGCTTGCTCAAGTGCTGTTGCGTGTCGTCAAGTACCACAGTTGTTGGAGTATTGTCGTGTGTTTATTGTTGGAGATGATCAAGACTTTAATTACTGTTTAACAACTAAAATTGAAGTAGGTAAATGCAGAGGCACAGGTGGGCAACAGATGTTATTTGGTTTTAACGTCCACTTGTGTCCGTCGGACCCCGAGTACTTGATACATGTTCCTTGAATTTTCGCGCTATCCACATCCGGGAGGATTATGGGACCCCCCTGAGCCAGAGCTTGATTCATTCTTATTTCTTGGGGCCACAAACTAGTTTGAGGTTTTATTTACTATCCTGTACTTATGCCATGCTTCTTGGTTTATTTACGATTGTCGAGGAGCACCTGTCTTGTTAGGATCGTGACCCGTTTTGGTATCGACAAGCCATCACACTTCGGGTTCCCGATCGTTCTGTAGGCCCCACAAACCTTGAGTCCGTCTAAGTCACTAACCGTTCGGGTATACTTAATGGGGTGTCCCCCTGAAATATTTCTGAATCTTGTGATTTCTTTGTCGTGAAAGCCTCGTTGGGTTTTGATTTGGTTTTTCCGAGGTTGATCGAGTGTGTGTTGCTATTTGTGCACCCCTGCAGGGTAAAACTTTCTGAAAGCCGTGTCATGGTTATGGACGACTTGGAGCCAAGATATCTCGATCATAGATAACTATAACTAAAGTAGTGCTATAAATTTGACTTTATAATGACTAGTAATCAGCTTCACTATAATGGAATGGCTAAATAAAATTGCCAACAATTGCTTGTTTGGGTTGTCGCTTGCCACCATTGTACCTGACTAGTAAGTATTGCAAATATAACGGAATGGCTAAATAAAAGTACCAACAACTGCTGGGTTTTGGGATATCTCATGCTAATTATGTCGACTAGTAAGTGTTGCTTCTAGCGGAATGGTTAACTAAAATGGCCCATCGCTTATTTTATCGGGATGATTATCTATACCGACTAGTAATTCGCAACGATAACTGAATAAATAAAACTGCCAACTGTGTGAGTTCCTCGGTTGACTTTCTCGGTTGGTATCGAGGGGGAATACCAGGATGGGTTTGTTTGGTGTTAGATTCAGGTTGGTTCCGGATAGGTCTTTCTTATCCCTCTCTGATAGCCGACAGTTATATCGAGTCTCTATAGGTTTTTTAGTGCATGCTGCGCTGCCGCTCAGTCCACCATACCTATGTAGGCGAGGACCGCCGAATTCTAGCCTCGCCGTGTACTGGCCTCAAGATCTTGGCTCTCTCTTTTCCTTTGCCCTTTGGCACCTTTTGTTTAAGCAGGTTTTGAGATCGACGTCGTTAGCGGGGTTACCCTTCCGGCTTGGCACAGGCGAGGTTATGGGCGCCATTGGTTATTCTTCGTGGCTCTTATCCCCATTTGCATCTTGTCCGTAGCGGACTGTATCATTTTCAAGGTGATTTGGATCTTTGTATTGTATATCGTATTCTTGACTCTTTGAGTCGTTGTATATATCATTACGTGGGTTCCATCGTGGACTATTGTGTAATGGTATTACTGCTTTCCACCATACGAAAGTTCTGGTGGGCACCTTTGAATCGTTTCTGCGGGTTTGGCGGTTTTCGCTAAAACTTGCATAGGGCCGATTCGAGGGTGTTACTGAGTGGTATCGAGCTCGGCGATTCGATACCCCACAAGTCCAGCCTGTAGGATAACCTAGCTAACGGCCGAAGTAGAGTGTCAAAACTATTTTTGAAAAATCGGTTGGATAGTTCTGATTAGGTCTGATTTTACTCCTTACCCCTCTGCTATTCTCCTCTTACCTCGGCGTGTTTTGAATCTTCTCTCGTGTCTTCTTCTCAAGTCTAGGATTTCTCGTGGGTGGGTTTCCATCGTACCTTCAGGATTTCGTTTCCTCCTTTGGTAACGGTGTTGCGACATCTGGTCTTCATGCTATCCGAGGAATCCTTCGTCTGGGGAACTTCTCTTTGTTCCTTCTCGTGCCTTCCGGTGTTTGCCGACACGACGACATCATCTACGCCAGATCCGATGCAAAGTCTGCATCACTCCTTTGTTTCTGAACCTCGCTTGTCGAGATCTATAATCTGAATTCTGAGAGTTGGTTGCATAATTTCCTATTCATGAGAAGAGTAATGCTTTGGGTGCGAGATGTACTAATCACCATCCGACTACTCTTATCATTCGCTCTTGCACATTGAATGGTGAATCATTGCAGTTATACTCCTTCCGCGAAAGTTAGAGGTGGCTTTACCCATTTGAGACCTTTACCTTCATCTTTGTTTCTCCGGAGTGTTCTCTCGACGAATGGGGGAACAATCCTTGTTAGTGGTGTCGCGAGGATCTACATGAAGCGCGAAGGGTCAGATCGTCGGCCTTCTTCCCGGTACCATGAGGCGGATCTCGAGGGCGAGATCCATTGTTAGTGGTGTCGAATTGTGGCGCCCCGCAAAAACCACTACTAGAAAATCGCGGTGTTTTTGTGTTGCGCATCATCATGGCCTCATGCTCATGTCATCATGCCACATTGCATTTGAGCATCGTCATCATCATGCATTTGTTTGCATAAAACTATTTTCGAAAAACCTGTTTTTGTTTTCTAAATACTCCCGTCTTTATTCAAATTAAAACCCGGGTCTCCGGATTTATTTTGTTTCGTCTAACCACGGTTTTCAAACGCCCCGTTTTAAATAATAAAATATTTATTTTATTTTTAGGGGGCAGCCAAACCGGGCCGATTCGACCCAGTCGGCCACCCCCAGTGCAAACCAGAATTCCCCTGAATCCTTTTCCTACCCAATCCTATTCTACCCACTCTGCCTCCACCTCACCCCACCCAATAGCCTGCCGCCACCTCGCCACTCTCTTCCCCCTATACTATCCTACGCCGCCACCTCACCAACCCCACCCCAAATCCCCAGCGCGCAGCACACACACCTGCCCACTCAGCGACACACCGCATGCCCTGCCAGACCCTAGCCCCCACCACCGTCCACTCAGCCCCACCCACTGTCAGCGACCTGTTCCTGAGCCTCCTCGCTCGCTCATGATCCCCACTTCAGTGCCCTTCAAGACCTCTCCTCCCTCGACCACCCCGCCTTCAGGGAAGCGCCTGACCTCCTCCCGCGTCCGGCCGTCGCTACTCCGCCTCTGCTAGTTCGCCTCCGATTCTTTCCCCCGCGAGCCCGTCGCTGCCTCCTCCCGCGACCAGATCGTCCCCGACCTTGCAGGCTGCTACTGTGGCCGTGCCGCGCCCACCGTCGCCGACGCCTCTCCGCCTCCTCCTCACAGCAAGCTCCTCCCCGAGGCTGCAAAGCCCGCGCTGTGCGAACCAGAACCAGAGCCAGCTTGATTCCGTGCTGCGCTGTCGCCATCTCGTCCTCCCTGGGCCGCACCCTCCTCGCTACCTCGATCCTGCTACACCCGCGAGTCCCGCCGACAGCCGCCTTGGGATCCACGCCCCTCTCGACGTTGCTCGTGCTCGTGCTTACCTCCTTCCGGCTGCTGCCTCGCCGCCGTGGTACAGTCGCCACCCCTGCACGGTCGCTCAAGTTTTTCCCCGCGAAGGAAGGTGCTATCCGGTGCTAGTTCTAGCACACCTCATGTTCAGGTTCCAAACAGTTTTGGTCATCTGCCGATGTGTTCACTGTTCGTGGTTTTGCCGTCTCTGTTGGTACCCTATGTTCTGGTGGTGTGTTGAAGCTTCCTAGTACTATGCAGTCACCAAAATCCTTCTCGGCAAAACCTTCATCGTCATCTGACGGACAAGTCCGACATGTGACGAAGAACCCGATGGATTCTGAGATGATGCTTGCGGGGCACTAGCGCCGAACATCAAGATCTTCCTAAGGGCGACAAGATCGTCAAGAGGGAACCCTGATCCCAGAGTCTGAGGAGCCGAAGATCGTTCCTCGCCAAGGCCCCGGATTTGAAGACCGATTCCGTCGAGACCGAATCCAAACCCTCGGTGAACCCCAAGATCTTTGGAACATGTGTGAGCCTTTCTCTCGAGCCCTATTTTATAAATTGACATCTATATAAATTGTTGCATATCAAATTGTTCATAATGGCATACATATCATGTGGGTTGGGGGTTTTTATCGACACACCTAATAATTAAATATGGAGGCCATATGCGGGCGAATCTAGTATTGGCTCCATTTAAATTTGTGCATCGAACCAATCTCATATTTTGCCATGTTAAGACAACATTTAAATTGCGGGGTATCTAAATAACTTGAACCGTTTAATTAAATGTCGGGACCCCGGTTTCGCTTAATATGACCTAATTGCATCGCAGCTTTGCCATGTCATACATCATACATGCATCATGCCCGATCTTTTGCCGTAGTATTAAATATTGCATCCGGTGTTTATTCTAGTGTTTTGCTTCTTCGCGGATAAGGCCGTTGAGTTGATGTGAGCTTCGCCCCGATCTTCGGATGAACCTTCGGCAATGTTTTTCAGGCGAGCACCTCCCCCCTTTCTACCTATCTTACTTTTATAGTATTTATTCCCTCCTGTTGATCTATTGCTATCTGTGTTGCGATGCTCTAGTTTTCGTACCCGTGTTATCCCTTGCAGCCTTATATTGCCTTGGACACCTCCTATTACCTGTTGTTTGGTAGATAGTTGGACCTGCAGCGTCGTGATCGCTTGCTCAAGTCTTTATGGTCGTCAAGTACCACAGTTGTTGGAGTATTGCCGTGTGTTTATTGTTGGAGATGATCAAGACTTTAATTCTGTTTAACAACTAAAATTGAAGTAGGTAAATGCATAGGCAAGGTGGGCAATAGATGTTATTTGGTTTTAACCGTCCACTTGTGTCCGTAGGACCCGAGTACTTGATACATGTTCCTTGAATTTTCGCTATCCACATCCGGGAGGATTATGGGACCCCGACAGAGCTTGATTCATTCTTATTTCTTGGGGCCACAAACTAGTTTGAGGTTTTATTTACTATCTGTACTTATGCCATGCTTTCTGGTTTATTTACGATTGTGCGAGGAGCACTGTCTTTTTAGGATCGTGACCCGTTTTGCTGTCGACAAGCCCGACACTTTCGGGTTCCCGATCGTTACTGTGGCCCCACAAACCTTGAGTCCGTCTCGAAGTCAGCTAACCGTTGCTATGGTATACTTAATGGGGTGGCCCCCTGAAATATTTCTGAATCTTGTGATTGCTTTGTCGTGAAAGCCTCGTTGGGTTTTGATTTGGTTTTTCTGAGGTTGATCGAGTGTGTGTTGCTATTTGTGCACCCCTGCAGGGTAAAACTTTCTGAAAGCCGTGTCCGCGGTTATGGACGACTTGGAGCACAGTATCTTGATCATAGACAACTATAACTAAAGTAGTGCTATAAATTTGACTTTATAATGACTAGTAATCAGCTTCACTATAATGGAATGGCTAAATAAAATTGCCAACAATTGCTTGTTTGGGTTGTCGCTTGCTACCATTGTACCTGACTAGTAAGTATTGCAACTATAACGGAATGGCTAAATAAAAGTACAAACAACTGCTGGGTTTTGGGATATCTCATGCTAATTGTATCTGACTAGTAAGTGTTGCAACTACAACGGAATGGTTAACTAAAACGGCCCACTGCTTATTTTATCAGGATGATTATCTATACCTGACTAGTAATTGCTGCAACGATAACTGAATAAATAAAACTGCCAACTGTGTGAGTTCCTCGGTTGACTTTCTCGGTTGGTATCGAGGGGGAATACCAGGATGGGTTTGTTTGGTGTTAGATTCAGGTTGGTTCCGAATAGGTCTTTCTTATCCCTCTCTGATAGCCGACAGTTATATCGAGTCTCTGTAGGTTGTTTAGTGCATGCTGCGCTGCCGCTCAGTCCACCATACCTATGTAGGCAAGGACCGCCGAATTCTAGCCTCGCCGTGTACTGGCCTCAGTACTGACCGCTCTCTCTTTTTCCTTTGCCCTTTGCCGGCACCCCTTTTGTTTAAGCAGGTTTTGAGATCGACGTCGTTAGCAGGGTTACCCTTCCGGCTTGGCCTGGGCAGGGTTATAGACGCCATTGGTTATTCTTCAGGGCTCTTAGCCCCATTTGCATCTTGTCCCTAGTCGGACGCTGTATCATTTTCAAGGTGATTTGGATCTTTGTATTGTATATCTGTATTCTTGACTTTTTGAGTCGCTGTTGTATATATCTGTTCTGTGGGTTCCATCGTGGACTATTGTGTAATGGTATTACTTCGTTTTCCACCCGCACGAAAGTGCCTGGTGGGCACCTTTGAATCGTTTCTATGCGGGTTTGGCGGTTTTCGCTAAAACTTGCATAGGGCCGATTCTGAGGGTGTTACATGTTGGGTGCTCAGTCGGTTGCTGTGGGGGAAACGGTGGATATGAGGCATATGGATAATGTGGTTGTGGGGGAAAAGCTGGTGGGTAGTATGGTGGGAATTGTTGGAACTGTGGGTAGTATGGGTTTGGTGGTAATTGGTATGGGTTATAGGAAAAAGGTTGATGATTGGGTGGGGAGTAGAATTGTGGTTGGGTTTGTGGGTTGGTTGTTTGAGAATAGGTGTGTTCTGAGGAAGACGGTGTTGTGGTAGAGACAATGGAATTGGTTGTTGTCGTTATAGGTGTTGGGTTGGGGGTTGTGGATGGTGGCAGAGGGAGCTGTGAATGAGTCAACTTTCCTAGTTGGGAAGGGAAGGGCGGCAGCTAGACTGTGTGTGGAGTGTCCATGGGGGTGGAAGCTTCTGGAATCGGCGATAGCTGGTGTTGGGGAGGTGGGGTGGGGTGGGGTGTAGAAAGAGGGGTTATTCGTGGGGGTGGTGGTGGTAGGTGGTGGCTCCGGCGTGGGTGTGCTCGCCGTGTGCGCCTTGTGAGAGAAATTGAGAGCCATGGTGGACATCATCTCTAACATACGAACCATCTCACTTTGGATAGCGAGAAGGGCAGCGGCAGAGTCGGCTTGGTGGCGGTCGAGGCGACGGCTGCTGGTGCGGACCTCCCGTGGTAGGTACTTATCGCCTCGGCCAGTCTCATGCTCGTCGTCGGTTGTTGTTGGTGTATGGGCGCCCTTGTCTGCTGTGGCGGAGGCAGCGGCCCGAGCTCCGTCACGCAAGGACGATCTGGAACGTGTGCTGGTGGGCATGACGATTTGGTGCAGGAGTTACTGGATTGAGGGATTTTATGGCCGGATCTGAAGATCGGGTAACCTCGCTCGAGTTGCTACTAGGTGGGAGGGAGGGAATTGTTGGGGCTGATGGGAGGGAGGGAAGCCGAGGATTGCTGGCTCTGATACCACCGTGTCAGGATTCGAAGAGGATCATTGACGATAAATCGAGGAAAGGGGCAGGAAGAAGGAGCATTCGTAGCTCAGATCTACCGGAACCTAATAACAGGGAAGAACAATAAGGAAAGGGTGAAATTTAGGGTTTTTCATTAGCTGCCTCCCAACCTCGCACTCCTGCCCTTTATATTGAAGGACAGGCCAGCTAATACATTACATGTTTAAGACACTGAATCCTGGATTAATTAAGTTACACTTAGACTTAAGCTTAAACAGAAACAACTACTAGTGACCGTTGGATGCCTCCAGAGCGGTAGCTTGCGTCTCCAGCCGTGGATCTTGTCCTGGGTGTCGATATAGCAAGGATAGAGCGGGGCAGAGTCCTAACAAGCGGTGGCTCGCGGACGGGCTCCTCCCCATCCTCGCAAGGATCATGCTTCGTCCTGCGGTTATGATCTTAATATTAACGTGATGCAAGCTTTGAATTTTTGAACTTCTACTATTTGAAAATATTGTTTTCTCAATTGGTGGGCTTTATCATTAGAGACAGAAAGGAAGCTAGATTTTCATTTACCGCTAGATATGACGGTGGCTTGCGATTGTACAGGATTCTGAAAAATGAGAGCAAGTAAGATCCTCTCCTAGCTTAACAGTTTATGCAAGTTACCTTAATACATTTGGCACAATTGCAGCCGAAGTCATTAAGAGATTATCTAATGAATATTTTCATAATTGCACAATTGCACACTACTACCTTGATATTTGGCAGAACATTTTGGCTACCTTTGCAACACATGTGCACTGTCGTTGTGTGGCAGATGTATATCTTGGAGTTCTTAATCTGAACAGGCTAGCCTCCGATCATACTGGATTTATTGGGGGTGGGGGACGATACTAATTCAATTGTTATAAGTAGACTGAGAATTGACGCCTACGAATATCTCTTATTAGTTTTTTTTTTTGCATGACGAAAAGTTTTAGTGCTGAATTTTATGATAAAGAGGACTTGCGATATCTTTTCAAGAAGTGTAATTCACACAGTATCCGGGTTACCTTTTATATTTATTTTTATCAATTCTCTTCAGAAAAAATGGCTATTCATGAATGAATCCTGTGTGACACAAAGTCTTGTGATAACAGAATACATGATGTAGTCCCGTAGCAATGCACGGGCATTCAGCTAGTATTTTATTATATTTGATTTGATCCTCTCGCGGGTATATAGACGTACAAGGAGGAAAGAGACTTGGAGTATAAAAAGATACGAGTCCTAATATATCTCTAAGTTCTATACGTATTCTAACATTCTCCCTTAGTCGTAGCGGGACAGAAGCAGACGATTGCGATTGGATTTAAAATCCGTCGTCTTCTCATCCTTGTCATCGTCAGCTGCATCTTTGATGATCATGGCCAGCACCTAGGGGCGGTGACTATGTCTCCTTCTGGTGCCTCTCTTTCCTCCCGCAGTTACAGCGGAAGTGTCGTAGAAGCAGGTGGTTTCCCACACGGTAAAGGACTTTCGGAACACGGCAAAGGCTTTGTCATGTGTATACACACGACAAATGCCACACAGCAACGATAGCCACGGCAAAGGCCCTTTCCCATGTGTCTTTGCGCCCGAAACACGGCAAAGTCTTTGCCGTGTGTTTTCTGCTCAGACACGGCACAGTAAAGTACTTGACGGTTCCGTCCGTCTGACGGAGCCAACAGATCTTTGCCGTGCCACTCCTTTGTCGTGTGCCTTCTCCCTTTGCCGTGTGTGCTTTCTTTGCCGTGTGCCATCTGTTTGCCGTGTGGTATTTCTTTTCCGTGTGCCTTCTTCTTTGTCGTGTGTGTCTTCTTTGCCCTGTGCATGCTTGTTGCCGTGTGTGTGCTATTTGCCGTGTGCCCGTTAGGGGGGATACATGACAACGTTCCCTCCTTTGCCGTGTGTCTGCGGCACATTGCACACGGCAAAGGCCCTGTGACATTGCCCAACAACGACACAGGAGGCTTACACGTGGCTCCTTTAGCACTTTGCAAATAGCACACACAAAGGAGCTGTCATTTTTCAAAAAAAAATCGGTTTCCAGTCATTTCCTGCAATTGAAAACATATAATATATATATGATCATACAGATCATCAACAACAATATTATACTCATCAACAACAACAATATAATCATCAAAAACAATAATAATATCATCACCAACACTAGCAAATATTATCACAAGATCAAGAAAAGTATCACATCATCACAAGCTCAAGACAAGTATCACATCATCACAAATATTACAAGCTCAAAGCAAGAAAGTTCACAACAAGTTACAAGACCTAAACTAGACAAATATTACAAGACCATCACCACTGAGTGCTCCACAAGCTCATGCTCCATCGTGAGATCCTACAAGTTCAAGACAAGTACATCAATATGACAAGTAAAATCATTAATATGTACAAGTTTCTAGGCAAGTTGATGGCAATGGCAATTATATGGGATTTTGACGAGTCTCATTGCAAATTACATCAATATGACAAGTAAAATCACGAATATCTACAAGTCCCATGGAAAGGCTAAAATTTCTATAAGTGTCATGGCAAGGCTAAAATTTCTACAAGTGGCATAGCATGCCTAAAATTTTGACAATGGCATAGAATTATCTACAAGTGTCATGGAATTGCTACATTTGCTATAAGTATCATGGCAAGGCTAAATTTCCTACAAGTGTCATGGAATTGCTAAATTTTCTATAAGTATCATGGCAAGGCTAAAAATTTTACAAGTGTCATAGCATGGCTAAAATTTCTACAAATGTGATGGCATGGCTAAATTTGACAAGTATAAGAAAACAAACCTGGAGGATTCCGATTCAGCCTCCGGACGACTGACGGATTGTTGACGGTGAAAGACGACGGCGCCTGGTTGTTCGATCCACCCGCGGACCTACCTGGCGGCGGCATCGCATTGTCCATCTACAACATTGGAAATTGTGAGCATTAGGCAATAAGGCAAGATTTAAAATTGCGAGCATTGGACAATAAGACACTTGATCACTTACCCACGAGAAGGCGAAAGGAGGAGTAGGAAGAGTCCCTGGTTGAGAATTGATGAGCATTTACTGTGTCATTGTCAACACCCGGATTTTTAATCCCAGATGCCTGTTATGCCATACATCGCAATCCCAGGATTACCATTTTTGCGAGACATAACAGAATTGGATACCATAGTACATCATCCATTACAAACGGTACATAAGTTCTTACAAAAATAGGGATCTCATGATCTAGTTCTTAATACAACATCAAGCAGCGGAGTACATAATAATAACGGTAGCATAGGCGAAGCTCCATCTTCGGGGTCACAGGCAATGCTGACGATGGGAGATGATCCTAGTTGTCGTAACCTTCCTGGGGTCCATCCTCCAGGTACTCCTCTTCATAGTCTGGCCATGGGAGTAGCCAGGGACAAAGCCATGAGTACTCTTTAAGTACTCGCAAACTAATACTAACAAGTAAAGGTGTTTTTGGATAATAGGACACTAGGCTCTAGGGTTGTTTTGCAAAAGCCAGATTTATCTCTACTAAGTTCCAAAGCTAATCACAATTTTATAACTCCTAAGTGGGATCTTGTAACTCATGTCACAACCCTGTTGTGGTCAAGTCAAAGTCTCAATTCATTTCACAAGTCATTTTGAAAAGTCTGACGGGAGAACAGTATGGCCACTCCAACTGTCCATAACTGCGAACGCGGCTATTCGGATAGTTTGACACTCTGCAGAGATTGTACACTTTCACCACAACATTCGATACATCCGTCAGGAACAAATCCTGAATTCACCATACTCAGTATGCGGATAATCAATCCTAACCTTTCAATTACACGCCCTAGTATAAGCACCTCTCCTGTGAGTTTGGCCTCCCAACCATGACCAACTGTCATCTCTGCACCGCATGTGGACAATCTTCACAAGGTAGCCTCATCTCAGACCTTGGCCGTGAGGGAACTAATACTAAGGTACATAAGTTTCCAGTCAAGCCCTACCCAATTCTCGGGTATTGTGGTTGTACGATAAAATTGGAATGGTATCGCATCCAGACAACCATCAGTTTTATAAAGGGCTAAGGCTCATGCCTCAACATTTTCATCACCAAAATCATCAGGTGTTCGGAAACACATGTCCAAAACATTTCAATAGAATGATCCATCATTCCAAGGTTTTCATAACCATCTTTCCACCAAGTATTCTCATCTAAAGTTGATCAAGTTTTATGCTTAGCACTAGCATCTATAAGTGGGGGTAGGCACTAATGAGGGGTGGTAAACTAGTGGAGTTTCAACTAAGTACAACCTTATATCTTAGGATGATATCAAGGTTTCTAACTTAGGCCAAATTTTATGCTCTTTATGCAACCTTCAAGTATATCTTTCTAGGATCTACCAATCTTTTAAGTAACTCTAAGTAAGAGCTTTGATAAAGAAATAAAGTAAGAAGCTTGCGAGTAAAACTAGGATTGGTTTATTAAGTGGATATGATCACATATGCTCAAGGCATATAGTAGGCATGGTAACAAGTAAGGGTTTGCTGGCACAATATCAGTATAAGCTTGCTAAATTGCAAGTGTTAGCTTGCAAGGTTACTAGCTTGCATAGGTATAGTACCAGCTTGCCTTGTGCAGAGCAGTGGTTGAAGTTCTCCTCGGCTTCTTCTTTGTAGAATCCTCCTTCCTCCTCGTATCCTTGGTCGGTACTAGCGTCTATAAATAAATACGAGGTAAAAAATCACCAAACAATACTTAACTACTTGCAATCATCACACACAAGGGTCCTATAGATGATCTAACATCATCTCTAACATTACAAGGTTAAGGCTTAGGTTAATTCTTTTTTAATTTTAGAAAAGTAATTTATACTCATTGAAAAACTACTTAAGATTTAATATTCTCCAAACCAAACATGGGATCATGTTGACACATGTCATCACCACATATTTTAGTCCATGGGAATGTGATTTAAAGTGGTGTCACAATTTAATAAGGTTTTACCCTTTTATTTTAATTAAATAAAGTGACTAGAAATGCCTATGGAGCATTCTTTTATTACTTGAACATTATTTCTGCAAGTAAACCTATATATTTTTATATATTCTGAAAGGTATGGTTAAATGTGATTTTTGAGAGTTGGAATCAACTCAAAAGCTATTATGGTTTTAATTTGAAAAATGTTTGAATGCAGAAAAGCTTATGCCTTGTTATTTTTACCAAGGATGATCTACAGATCCAAATGACTTGAATCCAACGGGCTTGGATTCAGCATTCCCAGACCTTTCTAACAAAATTGGTTTCATTCAAATTGGTGCACTGAGTCGATATGGGTTGATTTTTGAAGTTGGGTACAGAAGTGAGTTTGAAATAAAAATAAAAAGGTTTAATTCAAATAACTGGGCTACTCGGGAAACGATACTGGGCCGGCCTGCTAAGCGCAGCGCTTCCGCGGGCTGTTTAAGTGGGTGTCCCCACTCGTCAGTGAGACAGGGGGTGCGAAGCGGTACGGGGCAACATGGGACGTTCGATCTGGTTCTAATCCAACGGCTGGGAGTCATCATCGACGTTGGGCAACGCCGGCGAGAAAGAAACCTAGAGCGGCCAGTGGGGGTTGCTGGGGGATCACCGGGGTGCAGGCGAGGGTCGGCGAACGACAAAGTCGACGACGGCGAATCTCCTGGTACCGGTGACTCCTCCTGGGGCGGCTCCAATCGCTGGCTCCCTTCTTCTCCAGAGGCGGCGGGCTCCGGTGAAATTCCGACGAGGTGGTGCTCGCGTTGCTCCGGGAACGGTGTGGCACGATCAGTGATGGGAGGGGAGTAGATTGGTGTGAAGAATTCGAGCGGGGGTGGCCTCTATTTATAGTCGAGCGAGGGGACCGACGGGGCGCACGGTGAGCTCGTTGGGGGCGATGGTACAGACGGCTATCGGCATGGGTGAAGGTAGGGGACGGTGCGATGTTCCCTGGCGATGCTCAACGACATGGTTTCGAGGCATGGGGCGGTGCGGCTTGGTCTGGAACACGCGACGCTCTACGCGGCAGAGGCGGCGTCTTCGACGGCGAGCGGTGGCTGTGCGTCACGGGGCGGCGAACGGGGATGTCTGGCGGTCTCCTGGGTCGGTGGTGGTCGTGTATGCATGCGGCGAGGGCGGCGCGCGGTCTGTGGGCTTTGGTGGAGGGTGGCGCTCTGGCGCACGCTCGGCATGGTCGCTGGCGGCGCAGTCGCGTGCGTGTGGTCGATGGTGCAGGGTTCGACAGGGAGTGGCGGTGGACGGTGGGCTGCCTCCCAGACAAGATTGGCATGGCTTAATCTTCTCCTAGCTTGTTGTCTCCACTGGGGTGGCATGGGTGTGCTCGGCTGTTCACCATTGATGGAAATGCCAAGCTTACAGTGGGGCTAGTGCTTGGTTTAACTTGCTAGATGATCTACTGAGATGGTTGTGAACTAGAGAGGGAACAAGTTAGGCTTCATTCACTGCTCACTATAGTGTTTAGATTTTGTATGATTTGTGTCTACAACCTGTTTGATGAAATGGCCGCATGAATTCAAGTTTTGAATTTTGAAAAGATTTTTGGTGGGTGTGCTAGGTTGGTGCTGGTGAGTCTGTAGATGCTTGGATTTTGAAAGTTGAGCTTGTTTGAGTGGTTTTTGAAAGTGGGATCTTCTCATATGATAAAGATTCAATTTTGAATTGTCATTTAAACTATGCATTTGAAAGTTTCTGGATGATCACAAAGTGGGCCTTGATACTTTGTTATGAGTACATTCAAGGGGTGCAAGGATCCAAAAAAGTTTCTGTTAGGTTCTGAAAGTTTGAGGCAACCAAAGTAGGCATGGGAGTTAAATTGGTCAAAGTGACCATTCCTTTATTTTATTTGTTTTGATTTATTTGTCTTTAGGAAAAGTTTGGGAAATTTTTAGATGATGTTTATTTCACCTAAGCATCCATTTACAAGCAATGGAACATACAAACAAGATGGTTCAAAAGAATTCAAAATGAAATGCATACACATATGCATGCTTCCATAATTTTATTTAGAAAAGTTTTTGTTAACCCTAACTTTGATGATTAGAGTTTGATGATCCAAGTTTAGTATTTTTGGGATGTTATAGTCATCCACCACATCATCTGCCCCTGTTGCTCCAGCAACCCCTGCTGATGGGCCATCTGCTGCTCCAGCTGTTGCTGCCGCTGCTCGGCCGCCTCTCTGCGTGCCCTATCAGCGGCCATCTCCTCCTACATCGTGTCGCCATGATGTGATGAATATTGCAATGCAAAACATGTAGTAAAACATAGATGACCGAGAAAGAACATACCCGTAACTTGTCGAGAGCTACAACCGAAGGCCGTGGGCGGGTCTCTACAGCAGGCTGGTCGCTCGTCCTACCATGCCGGACCTGGCGCATAGATGGAACGGTCCTAGGGTCGACGTACCCGTGACCGATCCATAGGCGACCATTCTTCTGGCCTTCTCCCGCAAGCACGTCAACCTCGGGGTCAAAGGGGGCGGTCTCAGGGTTGGAATCTTCTCCATGCACCTCCTTGTACTTCTCAGGGTACTTCTCACCCCGGAGCTTGGCTCCCACGTTCATCCATAGGCTCCCGTTCCTAGGCTCGTCCAACGTGTGTGTCTTCTTCCAAACGGCAAACACGAATGGCTCTTCACTTGTATTTATTTTCTACACAAAAAAGCACGAAGTTAAGGGCGAAGTAAATAATAACATTACAAGAAAGAACAAATAAAGCATTTCCTCACGTCTTTTTGCCTGAGAAGGGTGAGGGGGATGTTTCCTTGGCGGTGTGATCCACCCCCATCTCCTCTCGCCGCTTCTTTGCATCGGCGTGTTTCTGGAGGTACAGGGTGTGTGTCCACCACGCTACCATCACCGTCAAGCACCACTCATCATTACCCACGAACTGAGAATGGTTCTACATCCACAAGACACACTTATTAGTACAATAGAAAATAGAATAAGGTCAAGAAATCAATAAAAGAAAAATGCAACTACCTGCAGGTACTGCCACGACTCGAAGAGCATCTCCCGGGCTTGGCTCTTGTTCATCCTGATCTTGCGATCGCTGAACCAGTTGCGGACGTAGTTCACGCATGCCTAGTAGTGCATGTCTTGCACCTTCCTCTTGGCAAGCTCGTGAACGATCGCCAAGCAGTCCCTTTTGCGCGTCCTGTCCATGTCAAAATACTTCTACAAGTATGCACATAGGAAAAAAGGGGGGTCAAAGCCACAAGTGCAAGTATATTTCATCCTCAAGGCGATTGAATTATGACAAGTAAAACAAACTTACCCAGAACAAAACCTGAATCTTCTCCACGATGCTGGTGTAAATTTTTTTCGAATCTTCGACATAGTTGTAATGCTTCAAAGTCCAAGACACGTCCTTCGAACGATTTGGGAGAGTGACAATCCTAGGAAAATACTTTATAACCAGGGATCCAAGGACGCTTGAGTAACCACGATATGGCGTGATTCCATCCTGATATAGAAAGGCACTTCACAATGAAAACACAGGATCAGTATGTGATGAACATTCCAATGTATGGTTTAGGGTCAAATCATGTACCTCGACCCAGCGGGAACGAGTACCTTGTCCGCATAGGGATAAGGTAGGTCGGGGAGTCTCGAAACCCCACGCCGATATGGAGCCTTCTCTCGTGGCACTAGGCTCGGGTCCATGGCCGCGTACTCCTCAAGGTACGTCGTCTCATCCTCCGGAGGCGCCCACCCCAACCCATCATCCTCCTGCTCCTGCTCCTGCTCCTCCTTGTCCTCCTCATCGTCATAATCCAAGTGCGCGCCCTCATCCTCCTGACACGAACTAGCTCCTCCTCCTCGTCCTCCCCCTCCTGCTCCTGCTCGTCCTCCTCGAAGACCGGAGGAGGACTAGGAGTCCTTGCACGCTTCCCACGCCCCCGCCGCTGCGAAGAGCGCGGTGGAGCACTAGCACTAGCAGGCTGCTTCCCCCTGGCATCTTTCGAACCACCAGTCACAAGTTTAGCCAATCTTTTCAGCTTTCTTGTAACGCCCTTTCCCCCCGGCATCTTTCAATCACCTGCAAAACAGAGTGAAAAGAGTAGTTTATTAGTACACATCAGTGACACAAGATTCATAACAGTACAATAATACTCAAGTTTTAAACACACACTATATTCGTATCAGCAAGGACGAAAGAAGAGAAATACTTCCATGATCCATTTAGCATGGGTATGAGACGCGGCAAGCCAAGGAAAGGATTCGGTCTCCGAGGAAATGACTCCTCGGAATGAATCATTGTTGTGGATCGAGAATCCTTTCCTGGGCTTGCCACTGTCACATCCCCATGCTATATGAATCTCGAAAATACTTGTCCTCTCTCGACTTTGGGGCTACGAGATGAAGCCTTCCTTGTGTTTCTCTAAAGACAAAAGGAAAGAAACCATTCCATGATTCATATAACAATGTCGCCCATGCTATACGAATAGTGAATTAATGTCTTTCCTTTCGACTTTAGGGCTATCTAATCTATTTCATTTAAGTAGCGTTATCTAATCTATTCATATTAGCAAAGACGAAAGAAGAGAAATACTTCCATGATCCATATAGCATGGGTATGAGACGCGGCAAGCCAAGGAAAGGATTCGGTCTCCACGGCAACGACTCCTTTAAAGGAATTGTTGTCGTGGATCAAAAATCCTTTACTGGGCTTGCCACCGTCACATCCCCATGCTATATGAATCTCGAAAATACTTGTCCTCTCTCGACTTTGGGGCTACGAGATGAAGCCTTCCTTGTGTATCTCCAAAGACGAAAGGAAAGAAACCATTCCATGATTCATATAACAATGTCGCCCATGCTATACGAATAGTGAAGTAATGTCTTTCCTTTCGACTTTAGGGCTATCTAATCTATTTCATTTAAGTCACGCTATCTAATATATTCGTATCAGCAAAGACGAAAGAAGAGAAATACTTCCAAGATCCATATAGCATGGGTATGAGATGCGGCAAGCCAAGGAAAGGATTCGGTCTCCACGACAACGACTCCTCGAAAGGAATCGTTGTCATGGATCGAGAATCCTTTCCTGGGCCTGCCACCGACACATCCCCATGCTATATGAATCTCGAAAATACTTGTCCTCTCTCGACTTTGGGGCTACGAGATGAAGCCTTCCTTGTGTTTCTCCAAAGACAAAAGGAAAGAAACTTTATTACATAGCATAGAGTTCTTACAAATACAAAGACAAAAGGAAAGAAATTTTATTACATAGCCCGGCGGGATTACATAGAAAACACTACTACAAAGATTATTACTACTACTACTACATGGATCAGAAGCCTGAGTCACGATTATGAATTGGACGAGAGGTTTCGTCATCACTATCATTTTCCGGCCACCAATAATCATCCACGAAACCTGGAGGTGGTCCCTGTGGATCGTTGACGTTAAAGCCTGCATGGAACGCCTCGAGCAAACTCACATCTTGTTGGTTGTGAACCTCCTCAGCTTCATCTTGCGCAGTTTCTTCCTCGTAAGCTTCTTCTTGCTCATCATCTACGACCATGTCACCATCGGTGGACAAGTTGATAGTGAATTGCCTAAGGAGCCCTTCTTCCTGATAAAACTCGCCATCATTTGTTGAGGGGTCTAGGCGGCGGTAATCATCCTTGCTTGGCAAGGGAGGCCTATTGCGTGTTAGTACCGTCATCACAACATCCCAGTCATGTAGACGTTTTGTCGGGTTTTGGCATGGGTATGGAATATAGAATACTTGGAAGGCCTGAGTAGCCAAAATGTAAACATCATCTCCTGCATAAATGGAGCTTCTCTTAACTTTATCCAGTCCAATTTCAGGATCCCGTTTCACCTTATGTGGGTCAAACCAATGGCATTTGAATACAATGGGATTTAGCCCTTTGCCAAAACCGTAATTCAGCTCATATATACCCTCGACTCTTCTATAGTACTGGAAGCCATCTGAGCCTTCACAAAAGACCCCTCTATTTGTTGTCTTCCGGTTGGGCCGGCTAGTTGTGTATTCATGGGTATGGAAGCGATACCCATTCACGTCATAAGCATTGAACAAGTCGACTGGATGGTTAAAGCCCCTGGCAATATTTCTTAGCTCGGGTTGCATCTCTTTGTCAGTTCTTGCCTACAAGTTAGAACGAGAAGTTAGCATAAGAAGATTATCACAAGAAGTGTAGCACAAGAAGTTGGCTCGAATAGTACCAAACCACAAAACTAGCGACGAAACCGAAACCACCACCCTTATCGAAAATATCCTGATCCTCTTGAGGGTTAGGCTCCCTATTTGGATTCTTCCAATGTGCACTCTTGAATCGTCTATACCAATTTAAAGGAGAGTTCGGCATGGACATAGCAGTGAATGTTTGCGGAAAACTAAATGGTGAGAACTTACTCGATGTATGGCTTCACTTATTCCATGGTGTTCAAGAAATATGAGTGGATCAACTCACGCTCAAGTTTTTTCATTGCGAACCACTTTGTGCCACTTGATTTGCCACCTAGCCCAACGAAGATGCTAAGATTGGGTACATCTTCAGGGTTGGCAACATTGTAACGAAACACTGGGTTGTGCTTTGTGGGAATGTTGGCATCATAGTGCTTTGTGGTCAAGTTTGCAACCTCCTCATTAAGGACTGCCTCGGCTATGGATGCCTCGATCTTGCATTTATTGCATGTTTTCTTACGAAGCTTCTTTGTTTCTCTCTCGGGCGTAAACTGCCAACGGGCCCACACAGGTCACCCCTTTAAAGCCTCATCCGCAATATGCAAGATCATATGTTGCATCGGATTGAAGAACCCTGGCGGAAGGAGCATCTCTAGATCACAAAGCAACTCGGGTGCCTGTTCATGTAGCTTCTCAAGCACTTTACGGTCTAACTCCCTAGCACAAATCTGGCGGAAGAAAAAGCTCAATCTCGACAGCACTCGCCAAGTCTCCTCATCGACATAGCCTCGAATCATCACCGGCATTATCCGCTCAAGCCATACGTGGTAGTCATGACTCTTGATCCCTTGTACTCGCAATGTTTCCATGTTCGCACCCCTCATCCAGTTGGCCGCATACGCATCAGGGAAAAACAAACTTTGCACGATCCACTGGAAGATCTCCCTTCTTTGGGGCTTTGTTGGGAAGAAAGGAGCCTTTGGCTTATACCACCTTTTTCTGCCTTTGGCTCCGGGTGGCTGCATGTTCAACTTTGGCCTATCGCACAATGCTTCTTGATCAATTCGACTCTTGATGTTATCTTTCGTCTTCTCAGTTTTCATTATGGTGCTCCAAAGGGCCTCTCCAATATTCTTTTATGTGTGCATTACATCAATGTTATGCAGGAGCTCCAGATCCTCAAAGTAAGGGAGCTTCCATAAGCACGGAATGTGGGTCCACTGGTGCGTATCCCCGTATCCCAAGAAACCATTCCCGTCGGAGTTTGGCTGGAGAGCTTCTAACTCAGCCTTGATTTACTTTTCAGTCTTTAGACATGGATTTGGATCATGGAAAACACGTCCTTTCTTAAACCTCTTTTTGTCACTCCTGTATGGATGATTCGGCTCAAGACACTGTCTATGTTGATCAAAGCAGGAATACTTGCCACCCTTTGATAGCTAGAAGAAAGTCAGAGCTTGCCTGCACACTGGGCAAGGCCACTTCCCATGTGTACACCAGCTGCAGAACAACGCACGTGCTGGTAGGTCATGCAGGGAGGTATTGTACCAGACATACATATCGAAGTGCTTGTTGTTTGAAGCGTCAAATGTTCGGATCCCCCGACCTTCCCAGCCATGAAGCAAGTCATCCACCAGTGGTTCTAGATACACTTTCATGTTCTTACCCGGTATTTTGGCCCTGGGATTATCATCGAGACAAAATGTTCTCTGATCTCATGCAGACGCCAGGGGAGGTTCAGGGGAATAACAAACACTAGCCAGCAACTGTATACTGAAGCCGACATGCCATATGGATTGAACCCATCGCTTGATATGGCAACTCCTACGCTCCTCTTGTCACCGGATTTCTCAGGATATTTCTTGACAAAGTTCTTCCATGAACTACCATCCGACGGATGTATCATCTTGTCGAGGTATTTGTTCCCTTATACTGCCCAGTTCATCTGCTAGGCAGTATCCTCGGTCATGAAGAGTCGCTGGAGCCTCGGTATGTTTGGAAGATACCGAAGGATGTTTTGGGCAACCCCATTCTGCCTCTTCTGACCATCACCATTGGGATCGACCTCAAAGTACCTAGAGGATTTGCAGCGGATACAATAATTTGTCTTAGCATGCTCCTTTGTGAATAGCATGCATCCCTTCGGACAAGCGTGTATCGGCTCATATGACATCTTAAGGTCATGGAGGAGTTTGGTCGAATAGTAGAAGTTCTCCGGCAAGAGGTGCCCTTTTGGCAAAATGCTGCCAACGACGGCAAGCATATCATCAAAGTCCTCCCTTGTCAAGTTCATGTGGCTCTTGAAGGCCAAAAGGCGAGCTATGGTATCCAGTTGGGTAACATCTATATGTGCATGAAGGGGTCTCTGCGAGGCAAACAAAGTCTCGTAGTACTTTGCCGTGTTTTCCTCCGGCTCCTCACTTGTCTCTGCCTCCTGAGGTGTCTCCGTCTCTACATGAGGGCTTTCAGGTGCATTAGCATTCACAAAGTTTTCTATGCACCTATCAAAACCAGCATCAAATTCTCCCCTTGGATGACTCTGCTGCTGACTCTGTTGTGACTCCCTCCTAGCATGTTTTGCTAACTTTTCACCATGGAATGTCCAAGTCTTGTAGGATGGTGTGAACCCGTAATTGAGCAGGTGAGTACTCACATCATCCTTTGAATGTGTATTCAGGTTCTTGCATCTTGCACTGGGGTAGAAAATTCTTCTGGGTCTTCTGGGGACGGCAAATGCCCGGTTCACGAAGTCCTCGGCCTTTTATTGCTATTCTGAGGTAAAGTCCCACTTACTGACATAGCCATCATACATCCAGTCACGATTCTCCATCCTCTAATCAGTACCAAAAATGACATATATAATGCTTTCAATTAATCATGCCTTATAAATAAATCTGGTATTAGTTCTGTCAATTTCAGCAAACATATATTTTACGCCATACATATATCCACCTATCTCTCTAATAGGTAAAGAGGGTCCTATCAACCGCCGAATCCGTAGATTAAGTATGTTCTCCCTGCTCTACCCTGATCCGAGACACATTTTTGGCAGTACCTCCCCGCTGCTCTCCTGATACATGTCTCAGCAAAAAGCCAAGAGGGATGTGCATCCGGAGAACAACAGGGAGATGCTGCCGAAATCCTATCTCGGACCGGAGTAGAACAAGGAAAACATACCCAACTATGCATCCGCCGGCTGTCTCGATAAATGTCGTAAGAATTACGCTTCATAATATGCGAGACCACTAATACATATTTATCAGCATAACCCTTACGGCCGGGAAGAGACGCCTAGGTAATGCAACAAACTTCGTGATCTACACATGAAAATAACCCTAGGTACAAGATAGGAGAACAAATTTTTACCCTCGAAGCGTGATTTAGAGGTGAAGAAGATCAGCAACCCTCCCGCAAAATGACCTACGCCATCAACAACCCCACCCTCAGACTCGACACATATCCTACACGAAGAAAATTTACTAAATTACTACTATACACATGCCAAAATTTTACACATATAATTCTTAAATTACTACTATACACATGCATATATGAAACAACATATATACATACTACTATACATATATGTAACAAATACATGGGACAAATACATGCTAAATTACTAATAAAAACATTTGTTTCCAAAATACTACTATACTACACATCCTAGATTTCTAATATATAACTACATTACTACTATACGACACTACACATACATATATCTAACAATATATATACTACAAAAAATACATCTATCTAGACACATACCGATGGTGTTGTTGGTCGGGGAGGGGCCATGAGGGTCGGGGTGTTGGAGATATGCCCTAGAGTAAATAATAAATGTAGTTATTATTATATCTTTGTGTTTATGATAAATGTTTACATTCATGCTATAATAGTATTAACAAGGAAACATTAATACTTGTGTGATTTGTAAACTTAAATTAAAGTCCCTAGTAAAGCCTCTTTATAATACTAGCTTGTTGGTTAATAAATGATTGTGGTTTCCCTATCATGAACATTGAGATGTTATTAACAACAAGATCATATCGTTAGGAGAATGATATGGTGGACATAGTCCTATAGATAAGCGTAGCATAAAGATCAAGTCATTTTAATAGTTCAATTGCTATATGCTTTCTGATACATAGTAACCTAATTCCTTCGACCATGAGATCATGCATATCACCTTCACCGGATGGATGCTTTGATGAATTCAAACACCACACCGTAACTGGGTGGCTATAAAGGTGGCATTGAGTGTTCGGAAAGTATTGGTTGAGACACATGGATCAAGAGTGGGATTTGTCCATCCATATGACGGATAGATATACTCTGGGACCTCTCGGTGAAATGTCATCCAATTAGCTTGCAAGCATGTGACTGGCTCACAAGGGATCACATATCATGGGAACGAGAAAAGAGTACATATCAGTAACGAGGTTGAACTAGGTATGCAGAGATACCGACGATCATAACCTCGGATAAGTAAACTATCGTGAGACAAAGGGAAATTGGTATCATATGTAAGTGGTTCATTCGATCGCAAAGTAATCATAGAAATATGTGGGAGCCATATGAATTTCCAGATTCCTGTATTGGTTATTGATCGGAGAAGTGTCTCGATCATGTCTGCATAATTCACGAACCGTAGGGAGACACACTTAAGGATTCGACATTGTTTGAGTAGTTATGGAATGATGAGAAAGAGACCGAATGTTGTTCGGAGTCTCGGATGGGATCCGGGATATCACGAGGAGATCCGGAATGGTCTGGAGAATAAGATTCATATAAGGAAAGTCCTATTTCGGAGTTGGAGAATGGTTCCGGTGTTTTCATCGGGAATGTTCTAGAAGGTTCCGGAATGTCCGGCACTCCGGAGGGGAAGGGTACATGAATGTGTCATACCAAGTTGGAATGATTGCATCATGTACTAGGTGTCATCGCTGAACAAAATAAAGGGTTTAGTCAAATCCTAGTTTGAAAAGTCAAACGCCAATTTGAAAAGTCAAACGGCTATTTTGGGAAGTGGAGGGGAAGTGGGAAACCGAGTTGGGGAGGAGTTCCTCCTCCACCGCCGGCCCACTAGGGATCCGAGTTGGGGAGGGACTCCCTCCCCTTGGCCGGCGCCTCCCACCTATAAAGGGAGGGGCAGGGCTTCCCCTCCTAGCACACAAGTTCTCCACCCCAAAACCCTAGCCCGGCGCCGCCACCTCCTGTTGCCGCCGCCTAGGGCTACCCTAGCCGCCGACTTGGGCAAGCCCCAAGCCCTAGCCGCTGGCCCTAGCACCTCCTCCTTGGTGTGTCTAAACCCTAGATCGCCGAGGAGCTCTCTCATAGTCCACCATACTCGCTCCGTCTTAAGGCGAAGCCCTGCGAGATCTCCCCTCTACTTCCGGTACCACTGCCAGTTGCCGGAATCACGAGGAGGGTGCTACAACCTCCGCTGCCTGCTGGAACAAGGGAGAGGAAGGTCTTCATCGAAAACCGGACGTGTGACCGATCAGGGAGCGCTCCTAACGCAGTGCTGGGAAGGATCGCTCACGATCTTGAGATCGGGAAGAGTACGACTACATCACCCACGAGAATCCGCTCTCGTTAAACACTTTGGAATCTTTGAGGGTGATTTATTCCATCGACTCATTGCTACAATCTAGTAGATAGATCTTGGCTTGTTTGTTTGTATGCGGTAGAAATTTTTTGTTTTCCATGCTACGAAACCCTACAGTGGTATCAGAGCCAGGTTTATATGTAGATTTGTTGCACGAGTAGAACACAACGGTCATTGTGGGCGTTGATGTTTTTATTGTCGATTGATTCTTGTGTATTTTGCATCTTGCCGGATGTTGGGATGAAGCGGCCCGGACTAACCTTACATGACATCGTTCATGAGACTTGCTCCACGGTTGACATGCAACTTGTATTGCATAAGTGGCTTTGCGGGTGCCTGTTTATCCCAGCATAGTTAAGATTCAATTTACAACGGGTGATTGACAATACTAGTATCAATGTTGTGGTTCTTGTTCGTAAGTTAGAACGACACTTATTGAAAGCCCCAAACCACGTAAAACATGCAAAGAAAGTAGAGGCGTCTAACTTTGTTTTGCAGGGGTGTGTTGTGATGTGATATGGCCATGATTGTGATTATATTTGATGTATGCAATGTTCCTTATTGTAAGTTGGCAACCGGGAGGAGCCATATGGTTGTCTTTAATTTTGTTAAGACCCACGTGTTTATTCAAAGTAGTTGTAATAGTTGAAGCCGGTGGACGACAACCATGGAGAAGCGTCATTGACCTTGATGCAATGCCGGTGATGATGGAGATCATGTTCATGCTTGAAGATGGAGAACAGAAGCACAAAGAAGAAAGGCCATATCATATCACATATTATGAATTGCATGTGATGTTAATCCTTTATGCATCTTGTATTGCTTAGTGAACAACGGTAGCATTATAAGATGATCCCTCATGCACATGAATTTCAAGTCGTAAAGTGTTCACCCTCAGTTAGCACCGTTGCTAAAGCTTGTTGTTTCGAAGCACCACGTGATGATCGGGTGTGTTAGATTCCGCAAGTGTATACAACTTGAGAAAGCCATATTTGCTCATGCGGAAGCTAAGGTTTGATCTTGACGAGCCTAGCATGTACAGACATGGTCTCGGAACACGGATCACCGAAAGGTAAAGCATGAATCATATAGTAGATATGATGAACATGAAGATTGTTCGCCATTGAAACTATATCAACTCTCGTGATGATCGGTGTTGATGTGGTGGATTTGGTTCATGTGATCACTAAAACAATGTGAGGGATGTTGTTTTGAGTGGGAGTTCACCCAGATTAATTTAACTATTAATTAGAACTCAATTTGGCATAAACTTAGTCTAAACTATTGCAAACATGTTGTAGATCAATGGCGGTCCCTACCATCAATGCTAATGCGTTCCTAGAGAAAGAAAAGTTGAAAAACAATGGAAGCAACTTCGCGGATTGGTTCCGCAATTTGAGGATTGTCCTCACAGCTGGTAATTTAACCTATGTGCTGGATGCACTGGTGACCCGCTGCGGTGATCTTGCCGACGAAGTAAACAATGTTTACCTCGCTCGGAAGACTCAGTACTCCACAGTTCAGTGTGCTATCTTGTATGGTTTAGAATTGGAGCTTCAGAAAAGGTTTGAGAATTCAGACCAACATGATATTGTCCGTGATCTCAAATTGATCTTTGAGACTCACGCGGCGATTGAGAGCTATGAGGCTTCTGAAAAGTTCTTTAACTGCAAGATGGAAGAGGGCAGCTCCGTCAGTGAGCATGTGCTTAAGATGTCTGGGCACGCAAACAAACTTCAAAGCTTGGGTATAGTGATTCCTAATGCTTTGGGGATTTACCGTGTCCTCCAATCACTACCACCAAGTTACAAGAACTTTGTGATGAACTACAATATGCAAAACATGAACAAGCAGTTGCCAGAACTCTTTGCCATGTTGAACTCTGCAGAAGTGGAGATCAAGAAAGAGCACCAAGTGTTGATGGTCAATAAGACCACCAAATTCAAGAAAGGCAAGTCTAAGCAAAAGGGACACTTCAAGAAGGGTGGTAAGAAAGTAATCGCGCCGATGAAGAAGACCAAGGCTGGACCTAAGCCTGATACTGAGTGTTTTTACTGCAAGGAAGAAGGTCACTGGAATCGGAATTGCCCAAAGTACTTGGCGGATTTGAAGAACGGCAACATCAAGAAGAAAGGTATATCTGATATACATGTTATTGATGTGTATCTCACTAGTACTCGTAGTAGTGCCTGGGTATTTGATACTGGTTCGGTTGCTCATATTTGTAACTCAAACAGTCTGCAGAATAAACGGAAGCTAGCGAAGAACGAGGTGACGATGCGGCGTGGAAGCGGATCAAAGGTTGATGTGATCGCGGTCGGCACGCTACCCCTTCATCTACCATCGGGATTAGTTTTATACTTAAATAATTGTTATTTGGTGCATGCGTTAAGCATGAACATTATATCGGGATCTTGTTTATTGCGAGACGGTTACTTGTTTAAGTCTGAGAATAATGGT
This sequence comes from Avena longiglumis, assembly GCA_030063025.1. Lineage (NCBI taxonomy): Eukaryota > Viridiplantae > Streptophyta > Magnoliopsida > Poales > Poaceae > Avena > Avena longiglumis. Next base: position 428,672,152 of record CP125979.1, read on the forward strand.
TGTTCGATTTATATGAGTAATATGTTTTATGCACATGCACCTTTGATAGATGGTCTATTATTATTGAATCTCGATAGTGGAAATACACATATTAATAACATTGAGGATAAACGTTTGAAATCAAGCGATAACTCGACCTATATGTGGCACTGTCGTCTTGGTCACATTGGAGTGAAGCGTATGAAGAAACTCCATTCCGATGGACTTCTTGAATCACTTGATTTTGAATCACTTGAAAGATGTGAAGCATGTCTGATGGGTAAAATGACTAAGACTCCATTTTCTGATATGATGGAGCGAGCTGCGGACTTATTGGAAATCATACATACCGATGTGTGTGGTCCAATGAGTGTAGCATCGCGCGGTGGTTATCTTTATGTTCTTACCTTCACGGATGACTTGAGTAGATATGGGTATATCTATTTCATGAAACATAAGTCCGAAACTTTCGAGAAGTTTAAGGAATTTCAAAGTGAGGTAGAGAATCAACGTAACAAGAAGATTAAGTTTCTACGTTCTGATCGTGGAGGTGAATATCTAAGTTACGAGTTTGGCGAGCATTTGAAGAAATGCGGAATACTTTCACAACTGACACCGCCGGGAACACCACAGCGTAATGGTGTGTCCGAACGTCGTAATCGAACTCTCTTAGATATGGTTCGTTCTATGATGTCACTTACAGATTTACCGCTATCATTTTGGGGTTATGCATTAGAAACAACCGCATTCACTTTAAATAGGGCACCATCTAAATCCGTTGAAACGACACCGTATGAATTATGGTTTGGGAAGAAACCTAAATTGTCGTTCCTTAAAGTTTGGGGTTGCGAAGCCTATGTAAAGAAGTTACAACCGGACAAGCTAGAACCCAAAGCAGAAAAATGCGTCTTCATAGGATACCTGAAGGAAACTATTGGGTATACCTTCTATCATAGATCCGAGGGAAAAATCTTCGTTGCTAAGAATGGATCCTTTCTAGAGAAGGAATTTCTCTCGAAAGAAGTGACTGGAAGGAAAGTAGAACTCGACGAGGTTGTCGAACCTTCTCTCGATATTGCGAGTAGCGCAACACCGGAAGAAGTTCCTGTGGTGCCTGCACCAATAAGAGAGGAAGCTAATGATGATGATCATGAAACTTCGGTTGTAGTTGCTACAGAGCCTCGCAGGTCAACTAGAACTCGTACCACTCCTGATTGGTATGATCCCGTTATGAGTGTCATGTTGGTGGACAACACCGATGACCCTGCGACATATGAGGAAGCGATGATGAGCCCAGATTCCAATAAATGGCAAGAAGCCATGAAATCCGAGATTGGATCCATGTACGAAAACCAAGTACGGACTTTGGTGGACTTACCGGATGGCCGAAAGGCTGTCGAGAACAAATGTATTTTCAAGAAGAAAACAGATGCTGATGGTAATGTTACTATCTATAAAGCTCGACTTGTCGCAAAAGGGTTTCGACAAATTCAAGGAGTTGACTACGATGAGACTTTCTCACCTGTAGCGAAGCTAAAGTCTATGAGGATTATGTTAGCAATCGCTGCATATTATGATTATGAGATATGGCAGATGGATGTCAAAACAGCATTCCTCAATGGAGACATTGATGAAGAGTTGTATATGATGCAACCCAAAGGTTTTGTCGATCCTAAAGATCCTAACAAGGTATGCAAACTTCAACGGTCCATCTATGGATTGAAGCAAGCATCCCGAAGTTGGAATCAACGTTTTGATAAGGTGATCAAAAGTTTTGGTTTTATACAAACTTATGGAGAAGCTTGTATTTACAAGAAAGTGAGTGGGAGCTCTGTAGCATTCTTGATACTATATGTAGATGACATATTGTTGATTGGGAATGATGTAGACCTTCTTAATAGTGTCAAGGAATATTTGAATAATAGTTTTTCAATGAAGGATCTTGGCGAAGCAGCTTACATATTAGGCATAAAGATTTATAGAGATAGACCGAGACGCCTAATATCACTGTCACAAAATACATATTTGGACAAAGTTCTAAAGAGATTTGGAATGGAAGATAGCAAGAAAGGGTTCTTGCCCATATTGCCCAATACGTCCTTGAGTAAAACTCAAAGTCCGACATCGGCGGAAGATAGAGAAAGGATGAGTAAGACTCCCTATGCCTCAGCCATAGGATCTCTAATGTATGCTATGCTATGTACTAGACCCGACATTGCATATGTTGTTAGTTTAACTAGCAGATATCAAAGTGATCCAGGAGTGGATCATTGGACAGCGGTCAAAAACATCCTTAAGTACTTGAGAAGAACTAAGGATATGGTTCTTTCTTATGGAGGTGATGAACAGCTCGTTGTTAATGGTTACACCGATGCTAGTTGGAACACCGATCCGGATGATTCTAAATCACAATCTGGATACGTATTTACTTTGAATGGTGCTGCAGTTAGCTGGAGGACTGCAAAGCAAAGCGTTGTGGGGAGATCTTCAACTGAATCGGAATACATGGCTGCTTCGGAGTCTTCACAAGAAGCGATATGGATGAAAAAGTTCATTACAGAGCTGGGTGTGGTTCCTAGTGCGCTGGACCCAATGTCTATCTACTGTGATAACATGGGCGCCATAGCCAATGCGCAAGAACCAAGGTCACACAAGAAGCTGAAGCACATCAAGCTGCGTTTTCACGCTATTCGAGAACATGTCCAAGATAGGGACATAAAGATTTGCAAAGTACACACAGATCTGAATGTGGCGGATCCATTGACTAAACCTCTCCCGAGGGCAAAACATGACCAGCACCAAACTGCCATGGGTGTTCGGTATATTACCATGTAATCTAGATTAGATGACCCTAGTGCAAGTGGGAGACTGTTGTAGATATTCCCTAGAGGCAATAATAAATGTAGTTATTATTATATCTTTGTGTTTATGATAAATGTTTACATTCATGCTATAATAGTATTAACAAGGAAACATTAATACTTGTGTGATTTGTAAACTTAAATTGAAGTCCCTAGTAAAGCCTCTTTATAATACTAGCTTGTTGGTTAATAAATGATTGTGGTTTCCCTATCATGAACATTGAGATGTTATTAACAACAAGATCATATCGTTAGGAGAATGATATGGTGGACATACTCCTATAGATAAGTGTAGCATAAATATCAAGTCATTTTAATAGTTCAATTGCTATATGCTTTATGATACATAGTAACCTAATTCCTTCGACCATGAGATCATGCATATCACCTTCACCGGATGGATGCTTTGATGACATCAAACACCACACCGTAACTGGGTGGCTATAAAGGTGGCATTGAGTGTTCGGGAAGTATGTGTTGAGGCACATGGATCAAGAGTGGGATTTGTCCATCCATATGACGGATAGATATACTCTGGGACCTCTCGGTGAAATGTCATCCAATTAGCTTGCAAGCATGTGACTGGCTCACAAGGTATCACATATCACGGGAACGAGAAAAGAGTACTTATCAGTAACGAGGTTGAACTAGGTATGCAGAGATACCGACGATCATAACCTCGGATAAGTAAACTATCGTGAGACAAAGGGAAATTGGTATCGTATGTAAGTGGTTCATTCGATCGCAAAGTAATAGTAGAAATATGTGGGAGCCATATGAATTTCCAGATTCCACTATTGGTTATTGATCGGAGAAGTGTCTCGATCATGTCTGCATAATTCACGAACCGTAGGGAGACACACTTAAGGATTCGACGTTGTTTGAGTAGTTATGGAAAGATGAGAAAGAGACCGAATGTTGTTCGGAGTCTCGGATGGGATCCGGGATATCACGAGGAGATCCGGAATGGTATGGAGAATAAGATTCATATAAGGAAAGTCCTATTTCGGAGTTGGAGAATGGTTCCGGTGTTTTCATTGGGAATGTTCTAGAAGGTTCCGGAATGTCCGGCACTCCGGAGGGGAAGGGTACATGAATGTGTCATACCAAGTTGGAATGATTGCCTCATGTACTAGGTGTCATCGCTGAACAAAATAAAGGGTTTAGTCAAATCCTAGTTTGAAAAGTCAAACGCCAATTTGAAAAGTCAAACGGCTATTTTGGGAAGTGGAGGGGAAGTGGGAAACCGAGTTGGGGAGGAGTTCCTCCTCCACCGCCGGCCCACTAGGGATCCGAGTTGGGGAGGTACTCCCTCCCCTTGGCCGGCGCCTCCCACCTATAAAGGGAGGGGCAGGGCTGCCCCTCCTAGCACACAAGTTCTCCACCCCAAAACCCTAGCCCGGCGCCGTCACTTCCTGTTGCCGCCGCCTAGGGCTCCCCTAGCCGCCGAATTGGGCAAGCCCCAAGCCCTAGCCGCCGGCCCTAGCACCTCCTCCTTGGTGTGTCTAAAACCTAGATCGTCGAGGAGATCTCTCATAGTCCACCATACTCACTCTGGCTTAAGGCGAAGCCCTGCGAGATCTCCCCTCTACTTCCGGTACCACGCAGTTGTGCTGCCGGAATTGCAAGGAGAGTGCTACAACCTCCGCTGCCTGCTAGAACAAGGGAGAGGAAGGTCTTCGTCGAGTACCGAACGTGTGACCGATCAAGGGAGGCGCTACGAAGCAGATCTTGGGAAGGATCGTCTACGCGATATTGAGATCGGGAAGAGTATGACTACATCACCCACGAGAATCCGCTATCGTTAAACACTTTGGAATCTTCGAGGGTGAGTTATTCCATCGACTCGTTGCTACAATGTAGTAGATAGATCTTGGCTTGTTTGTTTGTATGCGGTAGAAAATTTTTGTTTTCCATGCTACGAAACGCTACACGGGGCGGGGGCAGAGGCGGGTGGCGGCCCAGCTCCTACCAGTGGAACCGCCGGCGAGCTCCCATGGCCGGGCGCCGGGGCTGGGCGGAGGCGGATTGGGCGGGGCGGATGGGGCCAAGGTGGGTGGAGGCGGGGGCTGGGCGGGGTGGAGGCAGGAGGTGCCGGCGGCAGCGGCCAGGAAGGAGGCGGGGGAAGGTGGATGACGGCGACGCAGTCACGGGATCATGGCGGCAGCGCGGAGCAGGAGCTCTCGGGGGCTGGGAGGCGAGCTTGGCTGGGGCTGGGAGAGGATAAGGCAGGGGCGCGCGGGCCAATTATGGGTACCCCTTTTTCGTGTGCCAATGCAGGCGGAACACGGCAAAGATCTTTGCCCTATACCAAGTGGAAGAAACACACGGCAAAGAACCTTTGCCGTGTACTCTACACAGACACACGGCAAATGACCTCTTTGCCATGTATTTTTTCCTTTGTTGCGTGCCTTTTATTGTTTTCTAATTTTATTTTTATTTTTTATTTCAATTGTATTTATTTTAAGTTTTCAGTGAACTTTTTGTTGGCTATTTGTTAGTATTGAGAGCATGGAAATACAAGGCCCACAGATCAGGGTTTTGCCGGAGGAAGACCACGAGAACGTCGGAATCAGATGAAAATCGCATGTTTCCCTAGCATATGTGTGTGAGTGTGGTGAAAGGTTGGTATAGGTGCTTGCATATGTCCCCCCTCGCATGCATGCGCTCTAACCTAGAAGCGAAGGTTCTTGACCTGTATAAGGGGGAATCTCCCTGTTCCGATGAAACCGGGTAGGATAGTGCCCCAACTTATGAACCAACATGGTTTTACATCATACTATGACCTAATCAAAGACAGAACAAGAGATAGCTACGCCGGGCTGCCCCCATCAGAAGAATGTCTAGGGGGTAGATGATCTGAGGCCCGCAGAGATCAGGGTTTCGCCGGAGGAAAACCACGAGAACGTCGGAATCAGATGAAAACTTACATGTGTCCCTAGCATATGTATGTGAGTGTGGTGCAAGGTTGGTAAAGGTGATTGCATGTGTCCCCCCTCGCATGCATGCGCTCTAACCTAGAAGCGAAGGTTCTGGACCTGTATAAGGGGGAATGTCCCTGTTCCGGTGAAACTGGGTAGGATAGTGCCCCAACTTGTGAACCAACATGGTTTTACATCATCCTATGACCTAATCAAACACAAAACAAGAGAGATCTACGCCGGGCTACCCCCATTAGAACAATGTCTAGGGAGGTAAACGATCTGAGGCCCGCAGAGATCAGGGTTTCACCGGAGGAAGACCACGAGAAAGTTGGAATCAGATGAACACTTGCATGTGTCCCTAGAATATGTGTGTGAGTGTGGTGCAAGGTTGGTAGGTCTCATGTGTAAGTCCCAAGTGTAACCCCTTTGTAGACATGCGTTAATACTTAGTAAAATCCTGGATATATACGTGGAAACTCCCGCCACAGGGCAACCAGAGCCTATTTTATGGAAAAGTTGACCCAACCTTTGATTTCCATGTACATATGTCCTAAACAAAACCAAAACAAAAAGAAAAGTCCACTGGACTACCCTCGTACGGAGAAAGCTATAGGGGTAGAACACCGGTTCTCCAGGAGTTATAGCACTTGGAAAATCTATGAGATCATCTTGTCTATAGTTAAGTTGCAAAGATTGAATTATACAATTCCATCATAGCATATAACTACATCTCGCAAGATGGCCATTAGACTCTTGAACAGAGTTCCTGGTTCTGTCAACCCTCTTGAGGATCCGACGATAGTTTGTCTTCTGGATATAGCATGTACCAGCTCTTCATAAGGATTGAGACCATGGAAATATGAACTTTGCACTAGACCATAAGCTTCTAGAGGATGCTGAACTTCAATTCCATTAGGTGGGTGCCTAGTCACAAACTTTGATAAACAATCCTCAACCAATCAACAAGAGTAGAATTTACCCTCACGGTAGAGCTGCAGACCAAAAAAACCAAGAAAGCTGTTCTACTACTTTTGAAACAGAAATGTCACTCTTTGGGTCAATCAAAAGACCAAGATGAGAGGATTTCACGACAAAGTCTGAAATTTGTTGTTTGACATCCTTTAGATTGTTCTCAATTTTGACTACATCAAGGACCTGCATGCATGTAGCACATGCATGAAAGTGTGGTGCTATGTTGGAACATACAAAAACTACTAGTCTCCGGGTGATTGCATGTGTCCCCCCTCGCATGCATGCGCTCTAACTAGAAGCAAAGGTTCTGGACCTGTATAAGGGGGAATCTCCCTGTTCCGGTGAAACCGGGTAGGATAGTGCCCCAACTTGTGAACCAACATGGTTTTACATCATCCTATGACCTAATCAAACACAAAACAAGAGAGAGATACGCCGGGTGATGCGTGCACCCAGCGTTTATGTGGGACACTTCGTTGGAACCCCAAGAGCAAGGTGTGATGAGAACAGCAGCAAGTTTCCCTCAATAGAGACCGAGGTTATCGAACCTGAAGGAGGAAGGAGAAGTCTCAAAGGTGTTGCTGGCAACGTGGAGAACTGGACAACACAAACTCAAGACTTTGCCCCAACGAATCAGTGAGGTTGTCAAGCTCACCGGTTTGCTGTAATAAAGGATTAAACGTATGGTGTGGAAGGTAATGGTTTGCAGGAAGTAAACAAGTAACAGTGGAAGATGTATCAATGGTAAATATTGGACCAGGGTCAATTGTTCACTAGAGGTGCTATCCTTAAATAAACAACATGGCATGAAGGGTAAACAAATTACAGCGGGGCAATTGACAGGAACTGAGCAAGGCATAACAATGCAATTACTAGCCAGAAAGATCCTATGAGGTTGATTGGGAAATACAACAATATACATATACCGTCATCCAACTACATCTATGACTAGAAGTCCACCTTCACATATCATCCGAACCCCCTCCAGTATTAAGTTGCAAGCAACAGACAACTAATTTAAGCAAAGTGTGTAAGGTAAACAGTCCACATGTTCCATGAACAAGAGACCGTTGTTTTCTCCCTAGTAGCAAAAGCACATCTAAAACCGAAGATATTATTGTCACTTCCCTTGGAAACTAGAGGCATGAACCCACTATCGAGCATAAATACTCCCTCTTGGAGTCACTAGCAACTACTTGGCCAAGATAACCACAAGCAACAGAGAGCATGCAAGATCACAAACAACACAGACATGATATAATCATAAACATAAACCCATTAATCAAACCAACATAATAATCTCAATATCCATCGGATCCCCATAAACACAACATTCATGATTACAAATATATTAGATCTTGATCATGAACGGAGATCACAAGATCTATACATGAAAGCACAAAGGAGGAGATACAACCATCTAGCTACTACATCGACCCATAGTCCAAGGCGGGACTACTCACGAATCATACCGGAGAGAAGGCCTCCGGGATGATCTCCCCTCCGGCAGGGTGCCGGAAAGAGCTATAGATCCCCCTCCCACCGATCTAGGGACGATGGTGGCGGTGGGTATAGACGGTTTAATGGATTTCTGATCGGGTACTCAGGGTTTCTGCATCGGGGGCTTCTTATAGGCGAAGGGGCGATACCGGGAGGCGGCCAGGGTCACAAAACCCTAGTCAGGTGCGGGCCCACCTGTGGCTGCGCCTGGGGGGTTTGGCTCCTATGGCCGGCCCCTCCGGCTCTCCTTTGTACTTCTTGTTCCCCATGGAAAGTAATTGACTTTGTCCTTTGTCCCGTCCAATTCCGAGAATATTTCTTTACTAACTTTTCTGAAACCAAAAACAGCAGAAAACAGTATCCGCAGCATCTGTAACTTGTTAATATGTTAGTACCAGAAAACATGTAAAAACCACCTCAAAGTGTGGACAAGTAAAGCAAAGTAGATACTAAACAAGCATGGAGCATCAAAAATTATAGATACGTTTCCAACATATCAGCATCCCCAAGCTTAACTCCTGCTCGTCCTCGAGTAGGTAAGTGATAAAAGAATAATTTTTGAGGTGACATGCACCCTCACAATAAAGATCCAACCATTTGCAAGCATTGAAAGCTGGGATCAAAGAACTCTAAACATGTGCATGAAAGATGGAGTTCTAACAATAGGACATAGTAACTATGCATGCAACATATCTACAAACAAAGATCATGAATAATATGCATTGAAAAATGTTTGTTTGTTTCAGATGTAGAAAACATAGCATAGTGGCAATCAGCTTGTCCCTCATAGAGTAGCAATATAATGCATAGGACACCTGCAAAGTTCACAAGGGTGACTAGAAACAAATAGCACAAGAGCAAGTAATAACACAATATGCATCAATTAATAAGCTTTGGAACACTGCACACGGAATGACAACTATGCTCTCTTAATGGTGCCTAAAGGTAGAAGGTGGAGACTCAATAGTGGTGGAAGAAAGGCCTTTTTTTAAAGGAAGCAGGGATTACAAGTTTCAAAAATAGCTTCCAAAAATTATGGTACTAGTTAGCTTTCATCCCCGATTGCCCCTATCATAAGCATCTTGAAGTGGTTAGGTTAAAGTGGCAAAGATGTAGTATATGCTTGACGAAGTATAAGTTGGCAATCTCATGCCCCTTGAATACGAGGGCCACACCTCATGCATACTCAACTTTGGGTCCAGGTAAGTTCTTGTCATTGTAAGTATTTGCATATCATTGTGAACCGCCAACAGGGTACCCCTTGCACATGGCACAGGAGCTTTCCCATAACCAAAATGACATGGCAAGCAGACAATGAGAATCTTAGAAATTCTTATGTACCATGGGAATATGGTGATTTTTTCTCTCTTTCCTATTTTCTCAATGTGTCTCTTTTTTTATAAGAAGAATGCTTCATAAATGTAACTATGGTGATGCTGCAAGTTTCCACCATGATTAGGCATGGATTAGGCTAGCGGTCTAGGCGTTTCTCTAACACAGGATACAAACTCCATGGACTCACAAGTTCCCTCTTTATTTCACACCGGTGACATCCATAGACAAAAGAACATGATATCAACTGAGTACAACAAGGTACAAGTGCAATGTTGAAAACGTTCCCCGTGACAGCACGGTTCTGCTAATTCCAACTTATAAGTGCAAGCATATACAACAAAGTTGTCACAATGGTTCAAGTTTATTAGGGGCAAAGAATAAATTGTGCCATCAAGTTCGTGAGGGATTTAATCACTACGTTTTCAGATAACTAAATAGTTTTTAATTGGAAGATAGATGAAAACAAGAATATACTTTGGAATGGTGTAACACACCATGCATAGGAATTTATAGTGGAAACTTTGGAATAACTTGGTTTCTTGCGAGTTGGAGGCATGAGTAGAACTTACTCATACAAGTGGAGGCTAGCAAAATACTGGGAGCAACCAACTAAGAGAGAAATAATGGCCAAAATTATGCAATGCAACAAAGCAAACTAATCAAAGAAAAGAGTGGTACTACAATTCAAGGACTAAATGATCATAGAGGCTAATGGTGACTTGTCATAGTCATAACATGGTGTGAGCATGTGCCAAGTTAACCCAAGCAAAACATCAAAGGAGAATACCATAATACTATGCTTTTGCATGCTAAAACAACGCATAATTTCTTCAAGGCACACTAAGAAATCCCAATTGTTTGGAACAGGACATGTTATAGAAATAATCACTAAGCATAATGCCAAAACAATACCTAGCATGTCATGCTAAAGTCTAAGTCACAGTCAATGCAAGCTCCTCTTGCACTTCAAGCAAGAACTTACTACTCCTTTCCAAACACCAAGCAAACTTATTTGCAAAACAACACAGCGAGAATGGGGGTCCAAACTACTAAAGCAAACTAAAAAACTAAGCAAAGCAAACGAAAACTAAGACGCTCCAAGAACAACACAACTGTGCATGAAACAATAAAAACGAAGTGTCTAGACAGACCTGAGCTTTTATTGATGAAGAAGGGGATGCCTTGGGCATCCCCAAGCTTTGACGCTTGTACCTCTTGGATATTTCTTGGGATGACACCATGGTGGCATCCCCAAGCTTGAGATTTTGTCCATTCTTCATCTCATTGCATCATTCTCTCTCTACACCTAAATTTTTTCCTTCATCCAAAACTTCACACAATCTTCATTAGCAACATTAGCTTATTCAAAAGATATTAGACCACTAGCAAAGCTTTGGAACAGCAAGTCTTTTCACTAAAAACACAAGATACTGTAGTAACTCCTTCAATGAAACTCAATTTACCTGAAGAGAGCTTAAAAAGGAATCAATAAGCAGCAATTGCAAATAATGGCAGAAATCTGTCAAAACAGACCAGCAGGTAGAAACGATTTTTTTTAAACATCTTCTGTTGCTCAAATCAAAAAGTGTTGATCTAACTAAAGTTATCCAACATACTGGGGGATTTATTTGTAAATTTTGAGCTTAATCGGAGTTACATAGCCTCCTCACGAATTTTTTTGGTGGAGGACAGAAATCTGTTTCGGGACAGCAACTCCCTAAATCTTACTTCCCTCTCATTACAGGTCATTCTTGGCACAAAAAGCAAACAAAAAGGATAAGAAGAGGTTATTACAGAATAAATAACTTCTAATACTCAAGGAAACTCTTGGGTTATCTCCCAACAAGTACTTTTATTTAACGCCTTTAAGTTAGGCACAAGAAACAAGAAGAATCAAGTATTTTCAAATGAGGAAGCATTAACATCAAACCTTGCTTTCAAAGGAGGAGCAAAAAGAAAATTCTCTCTCCTCATAGGGAAGTGTTCAATACCTTTCTTGAATGGAAAATGATATTTGATGGTGCCTTCTTTCATATCAATGATGGCACCAACTATTCTAAGAAAAGGTCTTCCCAAAGTAATAGGACAAGAAGCATTGTATTCAACATCCAAAACAAAGAAATCAACAAGGACATAAGCATTATTAACCATAATGAGAACATCATTAATACTCCCCATGAGTTTCTTTTTAGCATTATCATTGAGTGGGACATTTAAATAACAATTTTCCAAAGGTGGAAAATCAAGCATTTCATAAATCTTCCTAGGCATAATAGAGACACTAGAACCAAGATCACATGAAGCTTTGAGATCAAAGTCATTCACTTGCATATTAATAATGGGTTCCCAACTATCTTCTAATTTCCTAGGAATAGAAGCTTTGTGTTTTAGCTTCTCTTCCTTAATCTTAACAAGAGCATCTGCAATGTGTTTGGTAAAGGCAACATGCATATCACTAGCATCAGGACTTCTAGCAAGCTTTTGCAGGAACATAATCACTGCAGAAATATTGCAACCATCAATATCAAAGTCAAACTTAGCATCACTAGTAGTAGATCACTAGTCTTAGGCATAGTAGGAGGAGGAATAGGGGCTACTTGTGGTATAGTGGTGATAGTGCACACACTATTGTTTCTATCAATTTCAGCTTCCCTTTCCCACCTAGCATGAAGTTGAGCTAACAGCCTAACATTTTCATCAATAGTAACTTGTATGGCATGAGCAGTAGCAAAGGTGTTTTCCATAGTTTCAGGTTTAGCAGACATTTTATTAACCAAGGAAGTTTGAGCTTCAGACAAAGAGGATATATTTTTCTCAATAGTTAAAAGCTTTTCCTCTATAGTCTTATTGAAATTGGTTTGTTTACTAATAAATTCCTTGAGCATTACTTCAAGTTTAGAGGGGGCACTTCTATCATTATTGTAAGAGCTTCCATATGAATTGCCATTATTAGGAGTATAAGGCCTATAATTGTTGTTGCTACCAAACATGTTCCTATAGGGATTGTTTTTAAAATTGTTGTTTCGAATGAAGTTCACATTGTTGGAGATATGCCCTAGAGGAAATAATAGAAGTGGTTTTTATTATATCTTTGTGTTTATGATAAATGTTTACATTCATGCTACAATAGTATTAACCGGAAACATTAATACTTGTGTGATTTGTAAACTAAATTAGAGTCCCTAGTAAAGCCTCTTTGTAATACTAGCTTGTTGGTTAATAGATGATCGTGGTTTCCCGATCATGAACATTGAGATGTTGTTAACAACAAGATAATATCATTAGGAGAATGGTGTGATGGACATACTCGTATAGATAAGTGTAGCATTAAGATCAAGTCATTTCAATAGTTCGTTTGGTATAAGCTTTCTGATACATAGTAACCTAATTCCTTCGACCATGAGATCATGCTAATCACCATCACCGGAAGAATGCTTTGATGACATCAAACACCACACTGTAACTGGGTGGCTATAAAGGTGGCATTGAGTGTTCGGAAAGTATGTGTTGAGCCACATGGATCAAGAGTGGGATTTGTCCATCCATATGACGAATAGATATACTCTGGGCCCTCTGGGTGGAATACCATCCAATTAGCTTGCAAGCATGTGACTGGCAAACGAGGTTGAACTAGGTATGCAGAGATACCGACGATCAAACCTCGGATAAGTAAACTATCGCGAGACAAAGGGAAATTGGTATCGTATGTAAGTGGTTCATTCGATCGCAAAGTAATCGTAGAAATATGTGGGAGCCATATGAATTTCCAGATTCCTCTATTGGTTATTGATCGGAGAAGTGTCTCAGTCATGTCCGCATAATTCACGAACCGTAGGGAGACACACTTAAGGATTCGATGTTGTTTAGTAGATATGGAATGTAAGTAGGGATACTGAATGTTGTTCGGAGTATCGGATGGGATCCGGGATATCATGAGGAGATCCGGAATGGTCCGGAGAATAAGATTCATATAAGGAAAGTCTGATTTCGGAGCTCGGGAATGATTTCAATGTTTTCATCAGAGGTTCTAGAAGGTTCTAGAAGGTTCATCGGACCGGAAGGGGAATGGTCCATGAATATGTCATGGGTAAGTGGAATGATTGGATCATATCTAGGTCACTTGGTTTGAGCATTTGCAATAGAGAACTAAAGCTCTAAACTGAAAGTCAAACGGGAGGTTTGCAAAGTCAAACTGGAACAATGGTTTCCTAGTGGAAGAAGGAAAGAGTCCTTCCTTCAATCCAACTTGGGTTTGGGTTTGGATTCAAACTCTCCCCTCCCAAGGCTGCCCCCCTCTCATAAATAGAGGGGAAGGGCTGTACCAAAGACCACAAGAACCAAGCCCTCCCCACCGTGTGCCGACGCCAGCCATCGCCAGCCGCCGCCGGCCCGTCGTCGTCGCCATAGCTGCCGCGGACACCTCCTCCCCCTCTCCGGCCTTCTAAACCTAGATCGCCGGAAAAACTCTAGATCCACCATAACTCGCACCGGCTTAGTCGAAGCCCTGCGGGATCTTCCCTCTACTTCCGACACCACGCCGTCGTGCTGCCAGAATCGCGAGGGGAGAACTACAACCTCCGCTGCCTGCTAGAACAAGGGAGAGGAAGGTCTTCAGCAAGTACCGAACGTGTGATCGACTGCGGAAGCGCTGCCGGAACGCAGCGTCGGAAGGATCTTCTATGTGATATTGAGATCGTCAAGTGTACGACTACATCACCCACAAGAATCTGGTCTCATTAACCGCTTTGGAATATTCAAGGGTGAGTACTCTAATCAACTCGTTGCTACAATATAGTAGATAGATCTTGACTTGTTTGTGTGCATGCGGGAAGAAAATTTTTGTTTTCCATGCTATGAACCCCTACAGTGGTATCCGAGCCGTTTCTATATGTAGATCTGTTGCACGAGTAGAACACAATGGTCATTGTGGGCGTTGATGTTTTTGTTGTCAATTGCTTCTTGTGTACTTTGCATCTTGCGGTATGGTGGGATAAAGCGGCCCGGGCTAACCTTACATGACATCGTTCATGAGACTTGCTCCACGCTTGACATGCAACTTGTATTGCATAAGTGGATTTGCGGGTGTCTGTTTCTCCCAACATAGTGAAGATTCAATTTACAACGGTTAATTGACAATACTACTATCAATGTTGTGGTTCTTGTTTGTAAGTTAGAACAACACTTATTGAAAGATCCAAACCACGTAAAAAATGCAAAGGAAATTAGAGGCGTCTAACTTTGTTTTGCAGGGGTGTGCCGTGATGTGATATGGCCATGATTTTGATTATATATGATGTATGCAATGTTCCTTATTGTAAGTCAGCAACCGGAAGGAGCCATATGGTTGTCTTTTAATTCCTTTAAGACCTGTGTGTCTATTATTCAAAGTAGTTGTAATAGTTGATGCTGGTGGACGACAACCATGAAGCGGCGCCATTGACCTTGATGCCATACCCGTGATGATGGAGATCATGTTCGTGCTTGAAGATGGAGATCGGAAGCACAAGAAGAAAGGCCATATCATATCACATATTTTGAATTCCATGTGATGTTAATCCTTTTATGCATCTTGTATTGCTTAGTTTGTGATGGTATCATTATAAGATGATCCCTCTCACAAAATTTCAAGTTATAAAGTGTTCATCCTTAGTAAGCACCGTTGATAAAGCTTGTTGTTTCGAAGCACCACGTGATGATCGGGTGTGTTAGATTTTGCGAGTGTATACAACGGGGGCAAGCCAGATTTTCTCATGTGGAAGCTAAGGTTTGATCTTGACGAGCCTGGCATGTACATACATGGTCTCAGAACACGGATCACCGAAAGGTAAAGCATGAGTCATATAGTAGATATGATGAACATGTTGATTGTTCGCCATTGAAGCTACATAAACTCTCGTGATGATCGGTTTTGATGTGGTGGATTTGGTTCGTGTGATCACTAAAACAATGTGAGGGATATTGTTTTGAGTGGGAGTTCACATAGATTAATTTAACTATTAATTAGAACTCAATTTGTCATAAAATTAGTCTAAACTATTGCAAATATGTTGTAGATCAATGGCGGCCCCTACCATCAATTTTAATGCGTTCCTAGAGAAAGAAAAGTTGAAAAACAATGGAAGCATCTTCGCGTATTGGTTCCGCAACTTGAGGATTGTCCTCAATGCTGGTAATTTGACCTATGTGCTGGATGCACCGCTGGGTGACCCACATGCAGCTGATGCTACCGATGAGGTAAAGAATGTTTTCCTCGCTCAGAAAAATGAGTACTCCAGAGTTTAGTGTGCTATCTTGTATGGTTTAGAATCGTAGCTTCAGAAAAGGTTTGAGAACCATGACCCACATGATATTGTCTGTGAACTCAAAATGATATTTGAGGCTCACGTGGCAGTTGAGAGTTATGAGGATTCTGAAAAGTTCTTTAACTGCAAGATGGAAGAGGGCAGCTCCGTCAGTGAGCACGTGCTTAAAATGTCTGGGCACGCAAGCAAGCTTCAAAGCTTGGGTATAGTGATTCCTAATGCTTTGGGGATTCACCGTGTCCTCCAATCACTACCCACCAAGTTACAAGAACTTTGTGATGAACTACGATATGCAAAACATGGACAAGTCGTTTCCCGAACTCTTCTCCATGTTAAAGTATGTGGAAGTGGAGATCAAGAAAGAGCACCAAGTGTTGTTGGTCAATAAGACCACCAAATTCAAGAAGCAACGCAAGTATAAGAAAAAGGGAAACTTCAAGAAGGGCGATAAGAAAGTTACCGCGCTGGCGAAGAAGACCAAGGTTGGGCCTAAGCCTGATACTGAGTGCTTTTACTGCAAGGGAGAAGGTCACTGGAAGTGTAATTTCCCTAAGTACTTGGCGGATTTGAAGAACGGCAACATCAAGAAGAAAGGTATATCCGATATACATGTTATTGATGTGTATATCACTAGTACTAATAGTAGTGCCTCGGTATTTGATACTGGTTCGGTTGCTCACATTTGTAACTCGAAACAGGTGCTGCAGAATAGACTAAAACTAGCGAAGAACGAGGTGACGATGCGCATTGGAAATGGATCAAAGGTTGATGTCATCGCGGTCGGCACGCTACCTCTTCATCTACCATCGGGATTAGTTTTATACTTAAATAATTATTATTTCGTGCCTGCGTTGAGCATGAACATTATATCCAAATCATGTTTATTGTGAGACGATTACTTGTTTAAGTTTGAGAATAATGGTTGTTCGATTTATATGAGTAATATGTTTTATGCACATGCACCTTTGATAGATGGTCTATTCTTATTGAATCTCGATTGTAGAAATACACACATTAATAACATTGAAGCTAAATGTTTGAAATTGAGCGATAACTCGACCTATATGTGGCACTGTCGTCTTGGTCATATTGGAGTGAAGCGTATGAAGAAACTCCATTCTGATGGACTTCTTGAATCACTTGAAAGATGCGAAGCATGTCTGATGGGTAAAATGACTAAGACTCCATTTTCTGGTATGATGGAGCGAGCTACGGACTTATTGGAAATCATACATATAGATGTGTGTGGCCCAATGTGTGTAGCATCGCGCGGTGGTTATCGTTATGTTCTTACCTTCACGGATGATTTGAGTAGATATGGGTATATCTATTTCATGAAACATAAGTTCGAGACCTTCGAAAAGTTTAAGGAATTTGAAAGTGAGGTAGAGAATCAACGTAACAAGAAGATTAAATTTCTACGATCTGATCATGGAGGTGAATATCTAAGCTACGAGTTTGGCGAGCATTTGAAGAAATGCGGAATACTTTCACAATTAACACCGCCGGGAACACCACAACGTAATGGTGTGTCCGAACGTCGTAATCGAACTCTCTTAGATATGGTTCGTTCTATGATGTCACTTACAGATTTACCGCTATCGTTTTGGAGTTATGCATTAGAAACATCCGCATTCACTTTAAATATGGCACCATCTAAATCCATTGAAATGACACCGTATGAATTATGGTTTGGGAAGAAACCTATATTGTCGTTCCTTAAAGTTTGGGGTTGCGAAGCTTATGTAAAGAAGTTACATCCCGAAAAGATTGAACCCAAAGCGGAAAAATGTGTCTTTATAGGATACCCGAAGGAAAATATTGGGTATACCTTCTATCATAGATCCGAGGGCAAAATCTTTGTTTCCAAGAATGAATCCTTTCTAGAGAAGGAGTTTCTCTCGAAAGAAGTGACTGGAAGGAAAGTAGAAATCGACGAGGTTGTTGAACCTTCTCTCGGACTTGAGAGTAGCGCAGCACCGGAAGTAGTTCCTGTGGCGCCTACACCAATAATAGAGGAAGCTAATGATGTTGATCATGAAACTTCGGTTGAAGTAACTACGGAACCTCGCAGGTAAACGAGAAATCGTACCACTCCTGATTGTTATGATCCCGTTATGAGTGTCATGTTGGTGGACAACACCGATGACCCTGCAACATATGAGGAAGCGATGATGATCCCAGATTCCAATAAATGGCAAGAATCCATGAAATCCGAGATTGGATCCATGTACGAAAACCAAGTATGGACTTTGGTGGACTTACCGGATGGACGGAAGGCTTTCAAGAACAAATGGATTTTCACGAAGAAAACAGATGCTGATGATAATGTTACTGTCTATAAAGCTCGACTTGTCGCAAAAGGGTTTCAACAAATTCAAGGAGTTGACTACGATGAGACTTTCTCACGGTAACGAAGCTAAAGTCTATGAGGATTTTATTAGCAATCGCTGCATATTATGATTATGAGATATGGCAGATGGATGTCAAAATAGCATTCCTCAATGGAGACATTGATGTAGAGTTGTATATGATGCAACCCAAAGGTTTTGTCGATCCTAAAGATGCTAACAAGGTATGCAAACTTCAACGGTCCATTTATGGATTGAAGCAAGCATCCCGAAGTTGGAATCAACGTTTTGATAATGTAATAAAAAACTTTGGTTTTATACAAACTTATGGAGAAGCTTGTATTTACAAGAAAGTGAGTGGGAGCTCTGTAGCATTCCTAATACTATATGTAGATGACATATTGTTGATTGGGAAGGATGTAGACCTTCTTAATAGTGTCAAGGATTATTTGAATAATAGTTTTTCAATGAAAGATCTTGGCGAAGTAGCTTACATATTAGGCATAAAGATTTATAGAGATACATCGAGACGCCTAATATCATTGTCATAGAGTACATATTTGGACAAAGTTCTAAAGAGGTTTGGAATGGAAGATAGCAAGAAAGGGTTCTTGCCCATGTTGCCCAATACGACCTTGAGTAAAACTCAAAGTCCTGCAACGGCAGAAGATAGAGAAAGGATGAGTAAGACTCCCTATGCCTCAACCATAGGATCTCTTATGTATGCCATGCTATGTACTAGACCTGACATTGCATATGATGTTAGTTTGACTAGCAGATATCAAAGTGATCCAGGAGTCGATCATTGGACAGCGGTCAAAAACATCCTTAAGTACTTGAGAAGAACTAAGGATATGGTTCTTTCTTATGGAGGTGATGAACAGCTCGTTGTTAATGGTTACACCGATGCTAGTTGGGACACCGATCCGGATGATTCTAAATCTCAATCTGGATACGTATTTACTTTGAATGGTGCAGCAGTTAGCTAGAGGAGTGCAAAGCAAAGCATTGTGGCGAAATCTTCAACTAAATCGGAATACATAGCTGCTTCGGAGGCTTCACAAGAGGCGATATGGATGAAGGAGTTCATTACAAAGCTCGGTATGGTTCCAAGTGCGCTGGACCCAATGTCTATCTATTGTGATAACATGGGCGCCATAGCCAATGCGCAAGAACCAAGGTCACACAAGAAGCTGAAGCACATCAAGCTACGTTTTCACGCTATCGAGAGCATGTCCAAGATGGTGACATAAAGATTTGCAAAGTACACACAGATCTGAATGTGGCAGATCCGTTGTCTAAACCTCTCCTGAGGGCAAAACATGACCAGCACCAAACCGCCATGGATGTTCGGTATATTACCATGTAATCTAGATTAGTTGACTCTAGTGCAAGTGGGAGACTGTTGGAGATATGCCCTAGAGGCAATAATAGAAGTGGTTATTATTATATCTTTGTGTTTATGATAAATGTTTACATTCATGCTATAATAGTATTAACCGGAAACATTAATACTTGTGTGATTTGTAAACTAAATTAGAGTCCCTAGTAAAGCCTCTTTGTAATACTAGCTTGTTGGTTAATAGATGATCGTGGTTTCTCGATCATGAAGATTGAGATGTTGTTAACAACAAGATCATATCATTAGGAGAATGGTGTGATGGACATACTCCTATAGATAAGCGTAGCATTAAGATCAAGTCATTTCGGTAGTTCGTTTGCTATAATCTTTTTGATACATAGTAACCTAATTCCTTTGACCATGAGATCATGCTAATCACCATCACCGTAAGAATGCTTTGATGACATCAAACACCACACCGTAACTAGGTGGCTATAAAGGTGGCATTGAGTGTTTGGAAAGTATGTGTTGAGGCACATGGATCAAGAGTGGATTTGTCCATCCATATGACTGATAGATATACTCTGGCCCTCTCGGTGGAATGTCATCCAATTAGCTTGCAAGCATGTGACTGGCTCACAAGGGATCACATATCACGGGAACGAGAAAAGAGTACTTATCGGTAACGAGGTTGAACTAGGTATGCAGAGATACCGACGATCAAACCTCGGATAAGTAAACTATCGCGAGACAAAGGGAAATTGGTATCGTATGTAAGTGGTTCATTCGATCGCAAAGTAATCATAGAAATATGTGGGAGCCATATGAATTTCCAGCTTCCTCTATTGGTTATTGATCGGAGAAGTGTCTCGGTCATGTCCGCATAATTCACGAACCGTAGGGAGACACACTTAAGGATTCGATGTTGTTTAGTAGATATGGAATGTAAGTAGGGATACTGAATGTTGTTCGGAGTCTCGGATGGGATCCGGGATATCACGAGGAGATCCGGAATGGTCCGGAGAATAAGATTCATATAAGGAAATTCCGATTTCGGAGCTCGGGAATGATTTTGATGTTTTCATCAGAGAGGTTCTAGAAGGTTCTAGAAGGTTTACCGAACGGGAAGGGGAATGGTCCATGAATATGTCATGGATAAGTGGAATGATTGGATCATATCCTAGGTCACTTGGTTTGAGCATTTGCAAGAGATAATTAAAGCTATAAATTGAAAGTCAAACGGGAGGTTTGCAAAGTCAAAGTGGAACAATGGTTTCCTAGTGGAAGAAGGAAAGAGTCCTTCCTTCAATCAAACTTTGGTTTGGGTTTGGATTCAAGCTATCCCCTCCCAAGGCTGCCCCCTATCATAAATAGAGGGGGAGGGCTGCCCAAAGACCACAAGAACCAAGCCCTCCCCACCGTGCGCCGCCGCCAGCCACCGCCGTCGCCCTAGCCGCCGCGGACACCTCCTCCTCTCCGGCCTTCTAAACCTAGATCACCGGAAAAACCCTAGATCCACCATAACTCGCACCGGCTTAGGCAAAGCCCTGCTGGATCTTCCCTCTACTTCTGACACCACACCGTCGTGCTACCGGAATCGCGAGGGGAGAACTACAACCTTCGCTGCCTGCTGGAACAAGGGAGAGGAAGGTCTTCATCAAGTACCGAACGTGACCGATCATGAAGTCGCCGGAATGCAGCGCCGGAAGGATCTTCTACGCGATCTTGAGATCAGCAAGTGTACGACTACATCACCCACGAGAATCTGCTCTCGTTAACCGCTTTGGAATCTTCAAGGGTGAGTACTCTAATTAACTCGTTGCTACAATCTAGTAGATAGATCTTGGCTTTTTTGTGTGCATGCGGTAGAAATTTTTTGTTTTCCATGCTACGAACCCCTACACACATCAACTTTCTCTTCTTGAGAAACCAAAGAGGCTAAGGGAAAACTATTAGGATCGAGAGGAGCTTTCCCATTAACAAGCATAGCCACAATAACATCAATATTTTCACTCAAAGAGGAAGTTTCCTCAATAGAATTTACCTTCTTACCATGTGGAGCTCTCTCAAGATGCCATTCAGAGTAGTTAACCATCATATTATCAAGGATCCTTGTTGCAGAACCCAATGTGAGTCCCATGAAGGTACCTCCAGCAGCAGAATCCAACAGGTTTCTTGAGGAGAAGTTCAAACCTACATAAAAAGTCTGGATAATCATCCAAGCAGTGAGTCCATGAGTAGGGCAATTTTTAACCAAAGATTTCATTCTGTCCCAAGCAGGAGTAACATGTTCACTATCAATCTGTTTAAATTTCATAATGTCACTTATCATAGCAATAATCTTAGCAGGAGGATAGTACTTTCCAATAAAAACATCTTTGCACTTAGTCCAAGAACCAATACAATTTTTAGGCAAAGATAGCAAACATTCTTTAGCTTTTCCCCTCAAGGAGAAAGGAAAAATCCTAAGCTTAATAATATCTCCATATACGTACTTATACTTTTGCATCTCACAAAGTTCAACAAAGCTATTAAGATGGGCAGCAGGATCATCAGAACCAGCACCAGAAAATTGCTCTATCATCACAAGATTCAACAAAGCAGGCTTAATTTCATAAAAGATAGCATCAGGAGCAGGTGGAGCAATAGTTGTGCTTAGTAAATCATTGTTGTTGGTGCTAGTGAAGTCACACAACTTGGTGTTCTCAGCAGAGTTCATTTTGGCAAAGGTGGGCAAGCCAAAAACAGCAGCAGCAGCAGCTAGAGTAGGAACTAATTTTTTGTGTTTTTGAATAAGGCAAGCAAACCAAACTAGAATAATTTTTTGGGTTTTTTGAAAAGAGGCAAACAAAACCAAGCAAAAGAAACAAAGCAAACTAAAAACAAAGTAAAGAGAAAGGAAGTGAAGGACTCCCCTAGTGAAGACGTCCTTAGCCTCCCCGGCAACGGCGCCAGAAATCTTGATGGTGCTCGACGGGGAGGAAAAGGTCAAAGCTGTGTCCACGGCAACGACGCCAGAAATCTTGATGCGTGCACCCAGCGTTGACATGGGACACTTTGTTGGAACCCCAAGAGCAAGGTGTGATGAGCACATCAACAAGTTTCCCTCAGTAGAGACCGAGGTTATCGAACCTGAAGGAGGAAGGAAACGTCTCAAAGGTGTTGCTGGCAACATGGAGACCTGCATAACACAAACTCAAGACTTTGCCCCACCGAATCAGGGTCGTCAAGCTCACCGGTTTGCTGTAACAAAGGATTAAACGTATGGTGTGGAAGGTAATGGTTTGCAACAAGTAAACAAGTAACAGTGGAAGATATATCAATGGTAAATATTGGACAGGGGTCCATAGTTCACTATAGGTGCTCTCCTTAAATAAACAACATGGCATGAAGGTTAAACAAATTACAGCGGGGCAATTGACAGGAACTGAGCAAGGCATAACAATGCCATTACTAGCCAGAAAGATCCTATGAGGTTGATTGGACAATACAACAATATACATAGACCGTCATCCAACTGCATCCATGACTAGAAGTCCACCTTCAGGTTATCATCCGAACCCCCTCCAGTATTAAGTTGCAAGCAACAGACAACTGCTTTAAGCAAAGTGTGTAAGGTAAACAGTCCACATGTTCCATGAACAATAGACCGTTGTTTTCTCCCTAGTAGCAACAACACATCTACAACCGAAGAGATTATTGTCACTTCCCTTGGAAACTAGAGCCATGAACCAACTATCGAGCATAAATACTCCCTCTTGGAGTCACTAGCAACTACTTGGCCAAGATAACCACTAGCAACGGAGAGCATGCAAGATCACAAAAAGCACAGACATGATAGAATCATAAAGATAAAACCATTAATCAAACCAACATAATAATCTCAATATCCATCGGATCCCCGCAAACACAACATGCATGATTACAAATAGATTAGATCTTGATCATGAACGGAGCTCACAAGATCTATACATGAAAGCACAAAGGAGGAGATACACCCATCTTGCTACTATATGTACCCATAGTCCAAGGTGGAACTACTCACGAATCATACCGGAGAGAAGGCCTCCGGGATGATCTCCCCTCCGGCAGGGTGCCGGGAAGAGCTACAGATCCCCTGATCTAGGGAAAATGGTGGCGGCGGCTACAGACGGTTTCGTGGATTTCTGATCGGGTACTCAGGGTTTCTGCATCGGGGGCTTCTTATAGGCTAAGGGGCGAGACGGGGAGGCGGCCAGGGTCATCAAACCGTAGCCAGGCGCGGGCCCACTTGTGGCCGTGCCTGGGAGGGAGGGGGTTTGGCCCCTCTGGTCGGCCCCTCCGGCTCTCCTCTGGAATTCATGTTTCCCATGGAAAGTAATTGACTTTGTCCTTCGTCCCGTCCAATTCCGAGAATATTTCTTTACTAACTTTTCTGAAACCAAAAATAGCAGAAAACAAGCATCTGGCACTGTTGCAACTTGTTAATAGGTTAGTACCAGAAAACATGTAAAAAGCACCTCAAAGTGTGGACAAGTAAAGCAAAGTAGATACTAAACAAGCATGGAGCGTCAAAAATTATAGATACATTTCCAACGTATCACCGGGCTACCCCCATCAGAAGAATGTCTAGGGGGTGGACGATCTGAGGCCCACATATCAGGGTTTCGCCAGAGGAAGACCACGAGAATGTAGGAATCAGATGAAAACTTTCATGTGTCCCTATCATATGTGTGTGAGTGTGGTACAATGTTGGTATAGGTTTTTTCATGTGTCCCCCCTCGAATGCATGCACTCTAACCTAGTAGCGAAGGTTCTATTCTTGTATAAGGTGGAATCTCCCTGTTCCGGTGAAACCGGGTAGGATATATAGTGCCACAACTTGTGAACCAACATGGTTTTACATCATCCTATGACCTAATAAAACACAAAACAAGAGAGAGATACGTCGGGCTACCCTCACCAGAAGAATGTCTAGGGGGGTAGACGATCTGACGCCCGCTGATCGGGGTTTCGCCGGAGGAAGACCATGAGAACGTCGGAATCAGATGAAACTTGCATGTGTCCCTAGAATATGCGTATGAGTGTGGTGCAAGGTTAGTATAGGTGCTTGCATGTGTCCCCCCTCGCAAGCATGCGCTCTAACCTAGAAGCGAAGGTTCTGGACTTGTATAAGGGGGAATCTCCATGTTCCGGTGAAACCGGGTAGGATAGTGCCCCAACTTGTGAACCAACATGGTTTTACATCATCATATGACCTAATCAAACAAAAAACACGAGATAGCTATGTCGGGCTACCCCCATCAGAAGAATGTATAGGGGGGTAGACGATCTGAGCCCCGCAGAGATCAGGGTTTCGCCAGAGGAAGACCACGAGAACGTCGGAATCAGATGAAAACTTGCATGTGTCTGTAGCATATGTGTGTGAGTGTGGTGCAAGGTTGGTATAGGTGCTTGCATGTGTCCCCCCTCGCATGCATGCGCTCTAACCTAGAAGCGAAGGTTCTCGACATGTATAAGGTGGAATCTCCCTGTTTCGGTGAAACCGGGTAGGATATATAGTGGCCCAACTTGTGAACCAACATGGTTTTACATCATCCTATGACCTAATCAAACACAAAACAAGAGAGATCTACGCCGGCTACCCCCATCAGAAGAATGTCTAGGAGGGGTAGACGATCCGAGGCCCGCAGAGATCAGGGTTTAGCCAGAGGAAGACCACGAGAACGTCGGAATCAGATGAAAACTTTCATGTGTCCCTAGCATATGTGCGTGAGTGTGGTGCAAGGTTGGTATAGGTGCTTGCGTGTGTCCCCCCTCGCATGCTTGCGCTCTAACCTAGAAGAGAAGGTGTTGGACCTGTATAAGGGGGAATCTCCCTGTTCCGGTGAAACAAGATAAGATAGTGCCCAACTTGTGAACTGTAACATCCTAAAAATATTAAACTAGAATCATCAAACTCTAATCATCAAATTTAGGACTAAAAAAACATTTCTAAATAAAAATATGAAAACATGCATGTGTGTATGCATTCCAATTAGGATTCTTTTGAATTACCTTGCTTGTGTGTTTCTTTGCTTGTAAAAGGATTCTTAGGTGAAATAAACAGCATCTAAACAATCCCCAAACTTTTCCCAAAGACAAATAAATCAAAACAAACAAATTAAGTGAATGGTCACTTTTGTCAAATTAAATCCCATGCCTACTTTGGCTATCTCTAACTTTCAGAACTTAACATAAACTTGTTTGGATCTTTGCACCACTTGATAGTACTCATAATAAAGTATCAAGGCCCACCTTGTGATCATCCAGAAACATACAAATGCATAGTTTAAATGACAGTTTAAAATTGAATCTATATCATATGGGAAGATCCCACTTTTTCAAAAACCACTCAAACAAGCTCAACTTTCAAAACCCAAGCATCTACAGACTAACCAGCACATGCCTAGCACACCCACCAAAAATCTTTTCAAAATTCAAAACTTGAATTCATGCGGCCATTTCATCAAACACCTTGCAAATTCAAATCAAACAAAATCAAAACACTATAGTGTGCAGTGTTTTGGGCCTAACTTGTCCCCTCTCTGGACACCACTAGCCTTAGTAGATCATCTAACAACCTAAACTAATCTCTAGCACCACTGTAAGCTGGCCATTGTCATCAATGGTGATCCGGCCGAGCCTCACCTTGCCACCCACATGTCGACAGCAAGCTACAAACAGCACTAGCCTCGCCAACCTTGTCTGGGAGCAAGCCAGCATCCCACCGCCACTCCCTGTCCCAGCCGCGAGCGATGCCAGCCCCTGGACCACACGCACATACCTTGTCAACCTTCTCTGCAACCATGCCGAGAGCGCGCCCCGTGCGCCACGCTCGACAGACGCCCACATACCGCGCGCAATCCTCGCCGCGTGCATACGTGATTACCATCATCTCAGCAACCCCGCAGACACGCTCGTTCGCCGCCGCGCGGACCACGCGCGCTGTGCGCCATAAAAACTTCCTTCGGGCACGCGTAGAGCACCGCCGCGTTCCTACCGATCAGCACCGCCCCACGCCTCGCCACCACGTCGTTGAGCTTCGCCAGGGAGCACAACACCGCCCCCTACCGTCGCCCACGCCGATAGACCTCAGTGTCGTCGACCACGACGATCTCAGCTTGCGCCCGTCGGTCCCCTCTCGCCACTATAAATAGAGTCCTCTCCCGCTCGAATTCATCACACCATTCCACTCCCCTCTCACCCAGAACCACGCCGCCTCAGTCCCGAAGCAAGGCGAGCATCGCATCGCCGGAATTTGGCCGAAGCCCGTCGCTGCTGGAGAAGAAGGGAGCCAGCGATTGGAACCGCCCCAGGAGAAGTTGCCGGTACCAGGAGGATCACCGTCGTTGACTTCATCGTTAGCCCGCATCGCCTACCCTCACCTGAGCCCCGGTGAGCCTCCCATGGCCCCCACCTGCCGCGTTAGGGTTCTGTCTCGCCGGCGTTGCCCGACGTGGACGATGAACCAGAGCCGTTGGATTAGAACTAGATCCAACGCACCATGTTGCCCCGTATCTCTTCGCACCCCCCCCCATCTCACTGACGCGTGGGGACAGCCACTTAACTAGCCCGTTTAAGCGTCGTGCGTAGCAGGCCGGCCCTTTATCGTTTCCCGCACAGCCCGCTCGTTTGAATTTGGGTTTTTCCATTTTAATTCAAACATAGTTCTGTACCTAGTTTCAAAAATCAACCCAGCTCGATTCAGTGAACCAAAATGAATGAAATCAATTTTGTTAGAAAGGTTTTGAAATTCTTAATCCAAGCCCATTGGATTCAAATCATTTGGATCTGTAGATCACCCTTGGTAAAAAGAACAAGGCATAAGCTTTTCTGCATTCAAACATTTTCAAATTTAAACTATAATAGATTTTGAGTTGATTTCAACTCTCAAAAATCACATTTGATCATACCTTTCAGAATATATAAAAATATATGGGTTTACTTACAGAAATAATGATCAAGTAATAAAAGCATGCCACATAGGCATTTCTAGTCACTTTATTTAATTAAAATAAAAGGTTAAACCTTATTAAATTGTGACACCACTTTAAATCACATTCCCATGTACTGAAATGTGTGGTGATGACATGTGTCAACATGATCCCATGTTTGGTTTGGAGAATATTAAATCTTAAGTATCTTTTTCAATGAGTAGAAATTACTTTTCTAAAAATAAAAGAAATTAAACCAAGATTTAATCTTGTAATGTTAGTGATGTTGCTAGATCATCTATAGGACCCTTTTGTGTGATGATTCAAATTAGTTAAGTATTGTTTGGTGATTGTGAAGGTTTTCGTAGCATAGTAAATCAAAAAAATTCTACGGATGCGAACGGGAAAGCCAAGATTTAATCTGGGAGATGCAAACAACGAGGGGGAATAGATGAGATATTCATACCCTTAAAGATTCGCACAGCGGAACGTTCAACGGAATGTGGGTGATGTAGTCATACTCGATTCTCCTCCTCGCGATCTGATCCGATCTAACACCGCAAGTGGTGATGCCTCCGAGAGATGCACACGTGCGGCACCTCGAAGTCTCCTCCTTCCTCGGTCCAGCAAGTACGGTGGAGAGACGGATCGGATCTACAACGCGACGACGCGGTGCAAGCGGTGGAGAGTTTCTGCAGCAGGGTTTCGCCTACACGCAGTCGGGAGGGAGAGAGAGAGGAGGGGCAGCAGGGCGGCTAGGGTTGAGGAGGAGGTGCGTGAGGGGGTGCGCCCCCAGCCCTCTTTATATAGAGGGGTGGGCGGCCAGCCCTTGCCCCTCCCCCAAACCCTAGGGTCGGCGGCCAAGGAGGGAGGAGTGGGGGGCAAGTTTCCCCCCCCCCTTCTAGAAGCTCTCCTAGGGTTTTGCCCTAGGTTGGCCGGCTGGGCCCTATGGGGACTTGTGCCCCCTGGCCCAATGCGTCCAGGGCACTCCCTCATAGGCCCATGCCCCCTCCCGGCAGGTGGGGCCACGTTGGTCCCCTTCCGGAAGGTTCTAGAAGCTTCCGGTACAATACCTATTAACACGAAACAATTCCGAACTCCAAAAACTGCATTGCCTTATATGAATCTTATTCTCCGGACCATTCCGGAACCTCTCGTGACGTCCCGGGTCCCATCCGAGACTCTGAACAAAAACTCATAAACCAATTATCCAATCTATCCTAGCGTCGAGACACGTTAAGTGTGTGACCCTTCGGGTTCGAGAATATGCAGACATGATCTTCTATCAATAATCAACAACGGGGTCTAGAAACCCATATTGACTCCCACACATTCATCGATGATCATATCGGATGAACCATGATGCCAGGATTCAATCAATCCCATATATATATTCCCTTCGTCTCACGATATTTTACTTGCCCGAGATTTGATCGCTTGCACTGCCATACCTAGTTCAATCTCGTTCACAGCAAGTACTTTACTCGTTCCGTAATCCGATATCACTTTGTGATTAACTCCTTAACCACATGCTTGCAAGCGGTGTTGATATCGATTACCGAGTGGGCCCAAAGTATATCTCTCCGACTTGGGAGGGACAAATCCCATCTCGATACATACAACCCAACAGGTACTTTCCGATTACCTGAGAGACACCTTTATGATCACCCTCTCATAGGATGACGTTTGATGACCTCAAAGCTTTCTTCCGATACCAGGGAGTTGTATTATCTCATGGTCTAAGGAATACAATATTTGACATAAAAAAGCTTCGCAAAGATGAACACGATGACACGATCTAATTGCTCCGCTTAGTTTGGGTATGTCCATCATATCATTCTCCCAATGATATGATCTCATTATTAATTGACAACTCATGTCTATGGTTAGGAAACCTTAACCATCATTAATCAATGAGCTAGTCCATAGAGGCATACTAGGGACACGGTGTTGTTCACAAACCACACAAGTATTAAAGTTTCCGCTTAATACAATTCTAGCATGGAATATAAACTTTATCATGAACAAGAATTATAATAATAACATCTTTATTGCCTCTAGGGCATAATTCCAACAGTCTCCCACTTGCACTAGAGTCAATAATCTAGTTTACATCTGGTAACAATCTAACACCAATGGCACTAAGGTGCTGATCATGTTTTGCACGTGGAAGAGGTTTAGTCAAAGGATCTGCGACATTCAGATCTGTAAGTACTTTGCTAATCTTCATATCTCCATCTGCTATATAATCTCGGATTATATGAAACTTGCGGTTGATATGCTTGGTCTTTGGATGATATCTTGGTTCCTTAGCGAGTGCTATGGCGCCAGTGTTGTCACACAATATCTCCAGTGCTTCCAAGGCACTTGGAACCACGCCAAGCTCAGTGATGAAGTTCCTGATCCAAACTCCTTCACTTGACGCTTCTGCAGCCATGTATTCCGCTTCTACTGTAGATCCCGCAATCACACTTTTCTTGCAGCTTCTCCAGCTCACAGCTCCTCCATTCAAAATATAAATGTATCCTGTCTGAGATTTAGAATCATCCTTATCAGTGTCGAAACTAGCGTCTACGTAACCCTTTACGACGAGCTGTTCATCACCTCCATAGACTAAGAACATTTCTTTAGTCCTATTTAGGTACTTTAGGATGTTCTTCACGGCTGTCCAGTGTTCCACTCCTGGATCACTTTGGTATCTGCTCATCAAACTAAGAGCATTGGACACATACGGTCTAGTACACAGTATGGCATACACGATAGAACCTATGTCCGAGGCATAAGGCACTTTGCTCATAGCTTCTCTATCATTTACCATAGCTGGACACTGAGCCTTGCTCAATATCTTACCTGACAACATAGGCACTGAACCTTTCTTTGCCTTGTCCATTCTGAACCTTTTCAGAACTTTGTCTAGGTATGTACTCTGTCTTAAAGCTATCAGGCGTCTTTGTCTATCTCTATAGATTTTGATGCCCAATATATAAGCAGCTTCACCTAGGTCTTTCATTGAAAAACATTTGTTCAAATAACTCTTCACATCGTTAAGCATGTTAATATCATTTCCAATAATCAATATGTCATCGACATATAGTACCAGAAATGTCACTGGGCTCCCACTCACTTTCTTGTAGATACAAGCTTCGTATCAATTTGGAACAAATCCAAAGCTCTTGATCACTTGATCAAAACGAAGGTTCCAACTCCGAGATGCTTGCTTCAGTCCATAAATGGAACGCTGAAGTTTGCATACTTTATCAGCATCCTTAGGATCGACAAAACCTTCGGGTTGCATCATATACAACTCTTCATCAATGTTGCCATTGAGGAACGCAGTCTTGACATCCATCTGCCATATTTCATAATCATGAAATGCAGCAATTGCTAATAAAATCCGAATGGACTTAAACATCGCTATGGGAGAGAAAGTCTCATCGTAGTCAACACCTTGAACTTGTCGAAAACCTTTTGCGACAAGTCGTGCTTTATAGACGGTAACATTACCATCGAGTCCGTTTTCTTCTTGAAGATCCATTTGCACTCAACGGCCTTTCGGTCGCTAGGAGGGTCCACCAAAGTCCATACTTGGTTTTTGCTCATGGATCCCAATTCGGATTTCATGGCTTCTAGCCATTTCTCGTAGTCCGCGCATCGTCCGCTTCTCATAGTTCGAGGTTCACCGCCTTCTACCAACAAGAGGTCCAAGACAGTTTGCTGCACTACCTGTGAGGGGCACGCAACCTTGTCGACCGCGACGCTCAAGTAAAGATCGTCTCAAGCTTCATGATCCTTGTCATTAGCTTCCTCTATTGTTGGTGCAGCGCATCGAACAATTTTAGGTGCCGCTACTCTCCAATTCAAGAGAAGGTTCAACAACCTCGCCTAGCTCTACTTTCCTCCCACTCACTTCTTTCGAGAGAAACTCCTTCTCAAGAAAGGATCCGCTTTCTGACAAACACTTTGCCTTCGGTTATGTGATAGAAGGTATACCCAATAGTTTCCTTAGGGTATCCTATGAAGACGCATTTCTCCGCTTTGGGTTCGATCTTGTCCGCATAAACTTCTTGACGAAGCTTCAGATCCCCAAACTTTAAGAAACGACAACTTAGGTTTAGCACCAAACCACGCTTCATACGGTGTCGTCTCAACAGATTTAGATCGTGCCCTATTTAAAGTGAATGCAGCGGTTTCTAATGCATAACCCCAAAATGATAACGCAAATCAAGAAGAGACATCATTGATCGACCATATCTAATAGAGTTCGATTCCTGCTCGGACACACCATTGCATTTGTGGTGCTCCGGTGGCGGAGCGAAACGATTCCGCTTGCTTTAAGATGCGTGAGAAAATCATAACTCAAATATTCACCTCCACGATCGGATCATAGAAACTTAGTCTTTCTGTTACGATGGTTTTCCACTTCATTCTGAAATTCTTTGAACTTTTCAAATGTTTCAGATTTATGTTTCATTAAATAGATATACCCATATCTACTTAAGTCATCGGTAAAGTGAGAAAATAGCGATATCCACCGCGCGTCGAAACACTCATCAGTCCGCCTACATTGGTATGTATGATTTCCAACAAGTCCGTTGCTCGCTCCATCATTTCGGAGAACGGGGTTTTGTTCATCTTGCCCATAAGGCATGGTTCGCATGTGTCAAATGATTCAAAATCAAGAGACTCCACAAGTCCATCAGAATGGAGTTTCTTCATGCGCTTTACACCAATATGACCTATACGACAGTGCCACAAATAAGTAGCATTATCACTATCTACTTTGCATCTCTTAGCCTCAATGTTATGGATGTGTGTTTCATCCCTTTCGAGATTCAGAAGAAATAAACCATTCACAGTAGGTGCATGACCATAAAAGATGTTATTCATATAAATAGAACAACCATTATACTCAGATTTAAATGAATAACCGTCTTGCAATAAACACGATCCAGATATGATGTTCATGCTCAACGCAGGCACATAATAACATTTATTAAGGTTTAAAACTAATCCCGAAGGTAAAACTAAGGAGAGCGTGCCGACGGCCATCACATCAACTCTTGATCCGCTGCAACGCCAAGATCGTCACCTCATCCTCGAAGCCGCCTATTCCGTAGCTCTGCTTCGAGTTACAAATATTAGCAAGAACCAGATCAAATACCCAGAACGAGGGATAGTAAGGAAAACATCAATAACATGTATATCAAATATACCTTGACGGTGTCAACATTCTTGTCCGCTAAGTACTTCGACATATGCGCCCAAAGGACCCTTGTCCTTGCAATAGAAGCACTCAAAGGTCCGCTTAGGTCCAGACTTGAGCTTCTTCAAGAGGGGCAACGCGCTGTCACGCCTTTCTTGAAGGGCTTCTTTGCACCCTTACCTTTCTTAAAGCTGGGGGGCTTGTTGACCATCAACACATGATTATCCTTTTTGATGTCCACCTCCGCAGTTTTCAGCTTAGCGAAGAGCTCGGTGATCGTATCAGTGGAACCGATCTGATTATGAGTCACTACAAAACTTTTGTAGCTAGGAGGGAGTGATTGCAGAACCCTGTCAATCTTGAGTTGCTTTGGAATCTTGTAGTCCAGTTGCTCAAGGCATTGAGTGTAGCCCGACATCTTTATGGCTTTCTCACTAACGGAACTCCCTTCCTCCATCTTGCAGTTAAAGAATTTCTCAGAGATCTCATATCTCTCAGAACGGGCCTGAGTCTGAAACATAGTTTTCAGCTCCTCAAGAATCTCAAAGGGCCCGGGATAGTCTTCAAAACGATTTTGAAGGTCCGATTCCATAGCAAACAACATGGTGCTCTTAATCACACCATAATCATCTTTGCGCGACTGATAAACAGCTTTCTCATCAGCCGGCGCATCTACAGCAGGGGCGTCACCTAGAGCATCCTCAAGGACATAGTCCTTTTGTCCGCCAGCGAGAATGATTCTCAGATTGCGAAACCAGTTGGTGAAGTTAGACCCATTGTTTCTAAGCTTTTCTTTCTCAGCAAAAACGTTGAAGTTGAAGTTGGACTTAGCCATTTGATCTACAATATTTGCAAGTACAAATTAGACTATGTTCATGATAACTAGTTCAACTTAATCAAATTACTGGATGAACTTCCACTAAATTCAACATCCCTCAAGTTGTTTAGTGAACATGATCCAAATTCACCACACCTAATCCGATCTTCACGAGAAGAGATGTGGTTTCAATGGTGGACAACGAAGTGTCGATCATATCATTCATATGACTCATGCTTAACCTTTCGGTTCATGTGTTCTGAGGCCATGTATGTACATGCTAGGCTCGTCAAGTCAAACCCAAGTATTTCCGCGTGTGCAAAACTGGCTTGCACCCGTTGTATGTGAACGTAGAGTCTATAGCACCCGATCATCACGTGATGCTTGGACACGACGAACTTTCGCAACGGTGCATACATGGGGAGAACACGGTTTTTATCTTGATCTTTAAGTGAGGAATCATCTTATAATGCTACCGTCGCGATCTAAGCATAATAAGATACATAAAAGGATAAACATCACATGCATATAACTTTATGTGACATGGTATAGCCAATCTCCGCGCAATGATCTCCATCTTGTGCGTGCCAGCATGATATCCATCACTCCACCATGATTGCCTCCACCACGAATATCAACTACAACTATTGCTAACTACTTAGCGATAAAGTAAAGCTATTACATGGTGTATAAGAAGTTGACACACAGGTCATACACAATTATAAAGACAACCATATGGCTCCTGCTGGTTGTGTACTCATCGACATGCAAGTCGTGAAACATTACAAAACATGATCATTGCATACAACATACACATCACATCTTGGGCCATACCATATCACAAAACACTCCCTGCAAAAACAAGTTAGACGCCTCTACTTTGTTGGTGCATGTTTTACGTGGCTCATGGGAGTAACAAGCTAAGCACGATTCTTACCTACGGAAAGCCACAACGGTGATATTATGGTTGCCAACATCCGGTGTAAATCCCATGATAACTATAGTGAGAGAAACTGGCATCCACCAGCCGCATGTGTGGAACAAGCCACACGTCAAGTGCGGAGCCAGTCTCGCGAACGAGGTCGCGTAAAGTTGGCCTGGACCGCTTCGATCTCACTATCCCGTGTCATAAGAAGCATACAAACAAGAGGATTGCAACATAAAACATCAACGCCCGCAACAAGCATGTTGCGTTCTACTCGTGAAACACATCTACGCATAGATCTAGCTCTGATACCACTGAAGGGTTTTGTAGCATAGTAAATCAAAAAAATTCTACGGATGCGAACGGGAAAGCCAAGATCTAATCTGGGAGATGCAAACAACGAGGGGGAATAGATGAGATCTTCATACCCTTGAAGATTCGCACAGCGGAACGTTCAACGGAACGTGGGTGATGTAGTCGTACTCGCTTCTCCTCCTCGCGATCTGATCCGATCTAACGCCGCAAGTAGCGATGCCTCCGAGAGATGCACACGTGCGGCACCTCGACGTCTCCTCCTTCCTCGGTCCAGCAAGTATGGTGAAGAGACGGATTGGATCTACAACGCGACGGCGCAGTGCAAGCGGTGGAGAGTTTCTGCAGCAGGGCTTCGCCTACACGCAGTCGGGAGGGAGAGAGAGAGGAGGGGCAGCAGGGCGGCTAGGGTTGAGGAGGAGGTGTGTGAGGGGGTGCGCCCCCAGCCCTCTTTATATATAGGGGTGGGAGGCCAGCCCTTGCCCCTCCCCCAAACCCTAGGGTCGGCGGCCAAGGAGGGAGGAGTGGGGGGCAAGTTTCCCCCTCCCCTTCTAGAAGCTCTCCTAGGGTTTTGCCCTAGGTTGGCCGGCTGGGCCCTATGGGTCCTTGTGCCCCCTGGCCCAATGCGTCCAGGGCACTTCCTCATAGGCCCATGCCCCCTCCCGGCAGGTGGGGCCACGTTGGTCCCCTTCCGGAAGGTTCTAGAAGCCTCCGGTACAATACCGATTAACACGAAACAATTCCGAACTCCCAAAACTGCATTGCCTTATATGAATCTTATTCTCCGGACCATTCCGGAACCTCTCGTGACGTCCTGGATCCCATCCGAGACTCCGAACAAAAACTCATAAACCAATTATCCAAACTATCCTAGCGTCGAGACACGTTAAGTGTGTGACCCTTCGGGTTCAAGAATATGCAGACATGATCTTCTATCAATAATCAACAGCGGGGTCTAGAAACCCATATTGACTCCCACACATTCATCGATGATCGTATCGGATGAACCACGATGCCAGGATTCAATCAATCCCATATATATATTCTCTTCGTCTCACGATATTTTACTTGCCCGAGATTTGATCGTCGGTACCGTCATACCTTGTTCAATCTCGTTCACAGCAAGTACTTTACTCGTTCCGTAATCCGATATCACTTTGTGATTAACTCCTTAACCACATGATTGCAAGCGGCGTTGATATCGATTACCGAGTGGGCCCAAAGTATATCTCTCCGACTTGGGAGGGACAAATCCCATCTCGATACATACAACCGAACACGTACTTTCCGATTAACTGAGAGACAACTTTATGATCACCCTCTCATAGGATGATGTTTGATGACCTCAAAGCTTTCTTCCGATACCAGGGAGTTGTATTATCTCATGGTCTAAGGAATACAATATTTGACATAAGAAAATCTTGGCAAAGATGAACACGATGACACGATCTAATTGCTCCTCTTAGTTTGGGTATGTCCATCATATCATTCTCCCAATGATATGATCCCATTATTAATCGACAACTCATGTCTATGGTTAGGAAACTTAACCATCATTAATCAATGATCTAGTCCATAGAGGCATACTAGGGACATGGTGTTGTTCACAAACCACACAAGTATTAAAGTTTCCGCTTAATACAATTCTAGCATGGAATATAAACTTTATCATGAACAAGAATTATAATAATAACATGTTTATTATTGCCTCTAGGGCATAATTACAACAGATTGTGTACCTCGTATTTATTCATAGACGCTAGTACCGACCAAGGATACGAGGAAGAAGGAGGATACTACGAAGAAGAAGCCGAGGAGAACTTCAACCACTACTCTGCACAAGGCAAGCTAACACTTGCAATTTAGAAATCTTATACTGATACTGATGCAAGCCTTATTAATCAAGTTAACCTATGCAAGCAAATACTTGCTTGTTACCATGCCATCAATATGCCTTAAGCATATGTGATCATACCCACTTGATAACCCCATTCCTAGTTTTACTTACAAGATTTATACTTTATTTCTTTATCAAAGCTCTTACTTAGAGCTTACTTAAGTGAATTTGTAGATAGTAGAAAGATAATTGAAGGTTGCATAAAGAGCATAAAACTTGGCCTAAGCTAGATAATCTTTATGTCCTCCTAAGGCATGAGATTGAACTTAGTTAAACTCCACTAGTTTACCACCCCTCATTAGTACTTACCCCCACTTGTAGATGCTAGTGCTAAGCATAGAACTTGATCAACTATAGATGGGAATACTTGGTGAAAATGGTTATGAAAACCTTGGAATGATGGATCATTCTATTGAAATGTTTTGACATGTGTTTCCAAACACCAGATGATTTTTGGTGATGAAAACGTTGAGGCATGAGCCTTAGCCCTTTATAAAACTGATGGTTGTCTAGATGCGATACCATTCCAATTTTACCGTACAACCACAATACATGTGAATTGGGTAGGGCTTGACTGGAAACTTATATACCTTAGTATTGGTTCCCTCACGGCCAAGGTCTGAGCTGAGGCTACCTTGTGAAGATTTCCACGTGTGCAGTACCCAAGATGACAGTTGGTCATGGTTGGGAGGCCAAACTCACAGAAGAGGTGCTTATACTAGGGCGTGTAATTGAAAGGTTAGGATTGATTATCCGCATACTGAGTATGGTGAATTCAGGATTTGTTCCTGACGGATGTATCGAATGTTGTGGTGAAAGTGTACAATCTCTGCAGAGTGTCAAACTATTCGAATAGCTGGCATGCTATGGACAGCTTGAGTGGCTTACACTGTTTCCCCGCCGATGTTTTCAAAATGACTTGTGAAATGAATTGAGATTTTGACTTGACCACAACAGAGTTGTGATATGAAATACAAGTTCCCACTTAGGTGTTATAAAACTTCAACGAGCTTTCTTCATTTCTGAACTTAGTAGAGGTAAATCTGGCTTTTTGCAAAAAAAACCTAGAGCTTAGTGTCCAACTACAAAAACTCTTTCACTTGTTAGTATTAATTTGCGAGTACTTAAAGAGTACTCATGGATTTGTCCCTGGCTATTCCCATGGCCAGACTATGAAGAGGAGTACCTGGAGGATGGACCCCAGGAAGGTTACGACAACTAGGATCATCTCCCATCACAAGATTGCCTGTGACCCCGAAGATGGAGCTTCGCCTACGCTACCGTTATTATTACGTATTTCTGCTGCTTGAGTTGTATTAAGAACTGGATCATGAGATCCTTATTTGTGTAAGACCTTATGTATGGTTTGTAATGGATGATGTACTGTGGTATACAAATCTGTTATGTCTCGCAAAAATGGTAATCCTGGGATTGCGATGTATGGCATAACAGGCATCTGGGATTAAAAATCCGGGTGTTGACATGAACCAACATGGTTTTACATCATCCTATGACCTAATCAAACACAAAACAAGAAATATCTATGTCGGGCTACCCCCATCAGAAGAATGTCTAGGGGGTAGACGATCCGAGGCCCACAGAGATCAGGGTTTCACCGGAGGAAGACAACGAGAACGTCGAAATTAGATGAAAACTTGCATGTGTCCCTAGCATATGTGTGTGAGTGTGGTGCAAGGTTGGTATAGGTGCTTGCATGTATCCCCCCCCCCCCCCGCATGCATGCGCTCTAACCTACAAGCGAAGGTTCTAGACCTGTACAAGGGGGAATATCCCCGTTCCGGTGAAACCGGGTAGGATAGTGCCCCAACATGTCAACCAACATGGTTTTACATCATCCTATGATCTAATCAAACACAAAACAAGAGAGAGCTACGTCGGGCTACCCCCATCAAAAGAATGTCTAGGGGGGTAGACGATCTGAGCCCCACAGGGATTAGGGTGTCGCTGGAGGAAGACCACGAGAACGTCGGAATCAGATGAAAACTTGCATGTGTCCCTATCATAGGTGTTTGAGTGTGGTGCAAGGTTGGTAGGTCCCATGTGTAAGTCCCAAGTGTGACCCCCTTTGTAGACATGCGTTAATACTTAGTAAATCTTGGATATATACGTGGAGACTCCCGCCACGGGGCAACCAGAGCCTATTTTATGGAAAAGTTGACCCAACCTTTGCTTTCCATGTACATATGTCCTAAAAAACCAAAAAAAAAGAAAAGTCCACTGGCTACCTCGTACGGAGAAAGCTATAGGGGTAGACCACCGGTTCTCCAGGAGTTTTAGCACTTGGAAAATCTGTGAGATCATCTTATCTATACTTAAGTTGCAAAGATTGAATTATACAATTCCATCATAGAATATAACTACATCTCCCAAGATGGCCATTAGACTCTTGAATAGAGTTCCTGGTTCTGTCAACCCTCTTGAGGAGCGGACGATAGTTTCTCTTGTAGATATAGCATGTACCATGGAAATATGAACTTTGCACTAGACCATAAGCTTCTGGAGGATGCTGAACTTCATTTCCATTAGGTGGGTGCCTAGTCACAAACTTTGAGAAACAATCCTCAACCAATCGGCAAGAGTAGAATTTCC
This sequence comes from Avena longiglumis, assembly GCA_030063025.1. Classification (NCBI taxonomy): domain Eukaryota; kingdom Viridiplantae; phylum Streptophyta; class Magnoliopsida; order Poales; family Poaceae; genus Avena; species Avena longiglumis. The sequence goes on from CP125979.1 coordinate 428,711,437, forward strand.
CCCCACGGTAGAGCTGCTGACCAACAAAACCAAGCAAGCTATTGGACTACTTTTGAAACAGAAATATCACTCTTTGAGTCAATCAAAAGACCAAGATGAGAGGATTTCACGACAAAGTCTGAAATTTATTGTTTGACATCCTTTAGATTGTTCTCAATTTTGACTACCTCAAGGACCTGCATGCATGTGCCCTAGCACATGCATGAAAGTGTGGTGCTATGTTGGAACATACAAAAACAACTAGTCTCTGGGTGCTTGCATGTGTCCCCCCTCGCATGCATGCGTTCTAACCTAGAAGCGAAGGTTCTGGACCTGTATAAGGGGGAATCTCCCTGTTCCGGTGAAACCGGGTAGGATAGTGCCCCAACTTGTGAACCAACATGGTTTTACATCATCCTATGACCTAATCAAACACAAAACAAGAGAGAGCTACGGCGGGCTACCCCCATCAGAAGAATTTCTAGGGGGTAGACGATCCGAGCCCCGCAGAGATCAGGGTTTCGTCGGAGGAAGACCCCGAGAACGACGGAATCAGATGAAAACTTGCATGTGTCCCTAGCATATGTGTGTGGGTGTGGTGCAAGGTTTGTATGGGTGCTTGTATGTGTCCCCCCTCGCATGCATGCGCTCTAACCTAGAAGCGAAGGTTACGACCTATAAGGGGAATCTCCTGCTCCAAAGGAAACCGGGTAGGATAGTGCCCCAACTTGTGAACCAACATGGTTTTACATCATCCTATGACCTAATCATACACAAAACAAGAGAGAGCTACGCCGGGCTACCCCATCAGAAGAATGTCTAGGGGTAGACGATCCGAGCCCCGCAGAGATCGGGGTTTCGCCGAAGGAAGACCCCGAGAACGACGGAATCAGATGAAAACTTGCATGTGTCCCTAGCATATGTGTGTGAGTGTGGTGCAAGGTTGGTATAGGTGCTTGCATGTGTCCCCCCTCGCACGCATGCGCTCTAACCTAGAAGCAAAGGTTCTGGACCTATATAAGGGGGAATCTCCCTGTTCCGGTGAAACCGGGTAGGATAGTGCCCCAACTTGTGAACCAACATGGTTTTACATCATCCTATGACCTAATCAAACATAAAACAAGAGAGAGCTACGCCGGTCTACCCCCATCAGAAGAATGTCTAGGGGGTAGACGATTTGAGCCCCGTAGAGATCAGGGTTTCGCCGGAGGAAAACCCCGAGAACATCGGAATCAGATGAAAACGTGCATGTGTCCCTAGCATATGTGTGTGAGTGTGGTGCAAGGTTGGTATAGGTTCTTGCATGTGTCCCCCCTCGCATGCATGCGCTCTAACCTAGAAGCGAAGGTTCTGGACCTGTATAAGGGGGAATCTCCCCGTTGCGGTGAAACCGGGTAGGATAGTCCCCCAACTTGTGAACCAACATGGTTTTACATCATTCTATGACCTAATAAAACACAAAACAAGAGAGATATACGCCAGGCTACCCCCATCAGAAGAATGTCTAGGGGTAGACGATCTGAGCCCCGTAGAGATCAGGGTTTCGCCGGAGGAAAACCCCGAGAACGTTGGAATCAGATTAAAACTTGCATGTATACCTAGCATATGTGTGTGAGTGTGGTGCAAGGTTGATATAGGTTCTTCCATGTGTCCCCCCTCGCATGCATGCACTCTAACCTAAAAGAGAAGGTTCTAGACCTGTCTAAGGGGGAATCTCTCTGTTTCGGTGAAACCGGATCGTATAAGAGGGGGTGCAGGTAGTGATCAAGATCACAATAACCTATTCGTATGTGTGTGCTGATGATCCTATGAAATAATATCACCTAACATATATGTAATAAAAGCCTTGCTAACTAAATAAAAGAAAAAAGGTGAAAAAATGCTTTGTCGTGTATACAACAGAATACACACGGCAAAGCTGATCTTTCCCGTGTACGTGATAGCGAGGGCACACGACAAAGATTATGTCATCAGCCCCTGCCGGCGGGTGACCTTGCGAGGCCACAGGGCCCACTTTTTTGCCGTGAACATACCTTTGTCGTGTGTCTTCTTTGAATTTGCCGTGATGATTTTCTTTGCCGTGTGCCTTTTTCTGTCCATTGTCGTGTTTATTTATTTACCATGTTCTTTTTCTGCAGTTTGACATGCACCTTTTTTTGCCGTGTTCTTCTTGTTGTACACACGGCAAAGGTAATCCTTGCCGTGTTCCGGGCCTATTGGCACAAGGAAAAGGGCTAGGGCGATGGCAGCGACAATTTTTCCCGTATTGGACGCGGACCCTGTTGACTGGAGTTGTTACCGTTGTGTAGTTGTAGACATTGTTGTTGTTGTAGGATGTCGAGGTAGCTGATCATGATGTAGCCGTGGTCGATGTCGTAGTCGTCGTATGTTATGTGGCCGTCATTGCTGGAGACATAGTTTTTTTTTGGACGGAGCTGCAGTTGTCGATGTTTTGCACCTTATAGAGACACCATCGGCTATATCGCGGACACGGTTATAGGTGAGACCACCAGTTTTACCAGGATGGAAAGAAGTGACCGAACACACACAATTTTGCTAGAAATGTATGCTAAAAAAACATACTGATTTATTTGGCTAATTGGAAATCTATTCTATGAAACTGGAAAATTCGAAATTTGTTTAAATTAATCTATGCAAACGACCTAATCTTTGATCGAGACCGGGTGCCGCGATCCCGAGAAGAGATAGATCTTCCCGGGGGGAGGGGGGCGCATGGAGAAGTGATGGAAGGTCTAGGATTGATATCCCGAGGCTAACCACTTTGATACTATATAGAAAATAATAATTCATAATATTATGTTGTAGACGTATAAAGAAGGAAGAGATTTCGAGTACATGAAGATAAGTCTTAGTCTATATGTAAATCCTATATGTATTCTAACACCGAAGAGCCGGAGAGAGCGATGGTAGCTTAGATGAAACAAAAGATTCATCAGCGATGCATCCACGAGGACTATAAACCGACGGACCGAGGTAAATTACCAAATCTCTTGGCACCTTGTGCAGGGCCACAATTAATCCAGGACGTACGCCCGGCGCATCTCTCCGTTCCCCCTTTCATCTGGACCGCACAACACCCATTATTTTCCACATGGATCGCACTGCACAAACCCTAACCTATAAGCATCGATCTCACAAATTTGAACAGCGCCGCATCCTTGTCGTCAGCGAGGGCCTGATCTAGCTGGGCGCTGGCGGTCGGCAAGGCATTGTCAATTACGATGCGGCCGACACAGTGGCAACAACCACAGGAGCGGTACCTTGTCGTGTCTCTCCTAACCAAAAACCCTACATCCGCCGCCAACAGTGAATCGGCGCAAGGAGTAACCACCCGGGCACGCAGCCGCCGCGCCGCCGTCTCCGTCAGCTTCGGCCTGCTTCCTGAGGAGATCCTAGTGTGGGAGGTCTTTGTCCGCCTTCCAGCCAATGACATAATCCGCTGCCGCGCAGTCTGCCGCTCCTGGCACCGCCTCACCTCGGACGCCGATTTCCTCCTCCGCCACCATCGCTGCCAGCCGTCGCGTCTCCTCCTCACGCTCTGCGGCACCGAGAGCAGCAGCTTGCCAACCTTTGAGCGTGGCCTACCTATCCTCGGGTTCGACGACTACAACTTCGAGCTCCACGCCTCCTGCGATGGCCTCCTCATCGTCTCCCTCTCCACAGACCGCTGCTACAGCATCTGCAACCCAGCCACACGACAGTGTACTCCAGTCCCAGGCCTCGCAAACGCCCGCCACATCGACGCCATGTACTTGCATCACCCATCTGGCGAGTACCGCGTCCTCTACCGCCAGTACGGTAATAACGCTGCCAACTACATCCTTGCGGTGCCTCTGGGCGGCGCGTCGAGGTGCATCGGGATTACTTCACCCTCCTCTCCTGACATGGACAAAGTTATGATGGCATGGCACGAAATGACTCTGGATGGTCTGCACTCACCCATTGTGTTCCACAACTGCCTTCATTGGGATCCCGACTGGATTGACAACGACGTGGGCATAGTCATTTTTGACACCGTGCTTGAGTCATTCAGGTCCATGCGCCGTCCGGCCCCGGTTAGCAGTGCTGCTACCGGCTTCTGTTTGTGTGACATGGAAGGTTCGATTGGCTTTAGCTGCTTTGATGACGACGAGAAAGTCGCCGAAATCTGGGTGCTACAAGACTATGAGAGGGAGATCTGGGAATTCAAGTACCAGGTTAAATTTCCACTTGGGAACTTGTGCCACCACACTGCATTTAAACAACATCTGGTTTTGACCCACGAGGGATATATGCTCGTCTATGATGAGTATGAGCTTAATATGTTCCAGTGTGACAACACCGGCAAGTTGCTAGAGGAATTTGGATGGATAGCACCGAGTTCATGCACGATTGACCATTGGTTCAAAGAAAGCCTTATCAAGCATGACTTCTTTCCCAGATGTGGCGGTGCTCGTGCTGGACAACCAAATCTTTTTAGCGGGCTCTGATTAAGGTACCTCAACATAGTACTGATTATTACTGATCTATGTATTTCACTTCTTTATCGAGTTTTTATACTGTAGTGATTAGATGGAGTAGCCGGTTGTCTCCTCCTAGCCCCAAGACATAATGTTCAGGAAAATTAATGTAGATTTCAAACTGATCACGTTTTTAGAAGAGTAGTTTATTACATGGAAAAGTATTCAGCCATTTGTCACGGTTGACTCAGTTTTGCTGCTGAATATATATCAACATTAGATAGCATAAAGTAACATGTGTACGTATATATAGCCCCATGGTTAGACACTTTGAAAAAATATATTACACCTTCACAAATAAAAATACAGTAGTCAAGTTGCTTAAAATCTGATCCAAGTAAATCACGTTAGATTTCATCACATGATAAAAATATATATCTGCATACGGCGTCAGGAAATTCGGGTCTTGTTAATTGATTGTCTACTCTGAACCCGGAGGTGCATTTGATACTTCATCTATTTCAGCTACCCAATCTAGTCCATATTAATGACCTTAACTTTATCTAGATTTTTATGTACTTCCTCCGTTTCATAATATGAGATGTTTTAGTTTTATGAAACGAATGTATTTGGCCTCATTTTAGTGTGCAAGTTTAATATAAATCTACACACTAAAAGATGTTTAAATTCATTCATTTTATAAAAGACTAAAATATCTTATATTTTGAAATAGAGGGAGTATCTAGAAGTGTTTAGACTGAATGCACTCGTATATAGACACAGATGAGGCAATTAATATGAATCAAAGGAAGTATTATGATTTCGTCTATGTTTTGAATGCATGTTGTCTGATGTCGTTATTCACCAAATATAGTTATTTTTATCGGTTACACTTTGAGCAGGCCCTAAATTTTTCTTCCACTTAGCCCGGCATAAACTAAAAACATCCATGGAACCTAATTCAGTTTTAAGTTTCAGATTATTTTGTTATTATTAACTAACGTCGGACTCTCTTTCAGGTGATGGCTTCCAGTTCCATGGGTACTGTGTGCGTGTGAAGATTAAATTTTAGGTGTCGCTAGTGAAAGAATTTGAAAGAATTGTGATTTCATCTGTGGACTTTGTTTTCAATCGCAACCCACAATACAATTTTCATTTGTGTTCCTTATGTTCATTTGCTTCTGGTTTAATACACTATTAATAGCTATTGCAATTTTTTCTAGTTTGTCGGTTCTCTCAAGTCTCGAACACATGTGTTTTTTATCTCTAAAACACATATGTCCTAGACTACAAAACAATCTGGGACGTGGTTTTTAGCATTAAAAGAAAATATCGATACTGCAAATACCAAGAAAACAATCTGTTCCAACTTTCGTTGCACCACTCAACAACCAGGAGGTAAGGTCAACTACCTTGTTTTGAACTTTTACTTTCTTCCATATGTATCTTCATCAAGACACATAACCTTAGGACAACAGCAGGTTTTTCCTTTGTGGAACACGTATTCATAGTCTTATAAGAATACACTACAAACACTTGTTTATTCGCCACGATTTCAAATCATCAAAATCTCTAGAAACTCGAACATGCCATAACTCTTATGGTGTTATTTCCACGAATCCTTAGATGTTCCTTTGCATTTTAAACAAGTGTTTGCTTATTTCTATCTTTAACTCTAAATAATAACTATAACCCTGATAAGAGATAATATTAGACCATATGTATCTAATACAAAATGATTATGCTATCTAGACATTTTAACACCTTGAATTTGTCCAATTATCATAATTTGTGAAACATCTTTCACAAGTCCATTTATGCCAATACTTAACTAAATACTTTAGTCATATCGATCAAATCGAAGAGACTTTGTATTCCTGATAATTCCATATCCCACTTTATTTCGAGCTCATTTGAATAATTCAAATCCTTTCAAAACTTTTGTTTCATTAAGTAAATACACCTATTCACTTAAGTCCACAATGAAATAATTTGAATAATAGGGTTGAAATGTGATACATAACTGTGCATAAAATTCAACGTTTCTTTGCATGTCACCGTTTTACCAGAATGCGGAGTTTTAGTCATTTCATCAAACGAGGCATGGTTTTTGCAAAGTCTCTAGATCAAATATCCAAGACCCCAATTTTCATATAAATGTAAAACATGCAATAACCACCTTAACTTAAACAATAGTGTCATGCTATTATTGAACTTTGTATATCTTTTAGCGTTCTAATCCTTTATAAATGCTTAGCCTATTATCATTAACATAGTGATGAGAATAAATTATTTATAATCATAATGTGACCATAAAGGTAATACTCATTAGAACGGTTGTAACATCCCAAAAAATTAAAAAAAAATGATCATCAAACTCTAATCACTAAAATTAGGGTTAACAAAAACTTTGATTAATTTAAATCATATGAATGCATGTGTGTATGTGATGATTTGATAAATGCATGAATGATCTTGTGTGATTAACCTAAATAGCAAGAAATTGTTTAAATATGAAAATAACATCATATAAAACATTTCCAAGCAGAAACAAATAAAGAGAAAATCAAAAAAAATCAATTAAGGCAAATGGTCATTTTTGCCAATCTTGCTCACTAGGTCACTTTGAGTGTTTCTAGTCCAAGATTTCAAACATAAACTTTTCCAATTCTTTTCACCCCTTTATATACCAAGTAAAAATGAATCAAAGCCCACCTTTCAAACTTGCAGAAACATTTAGCAAACCCATTCAAATGACAATTCAAAATTGAATCTTTAACATATGTGAAGATCACACATTTTCAAAACCCAACCAAACCAGTGCCCCTTGACTAATCCAACTAACCAGATACTCCCTAGTATGTTCCTAGCAAACCCACCAAGTTTGAATCCAAAATTCAAATTTGAATCTCTTTTGGCCATTTCATCAAACACCTTGTTTGTAGCAAACAAACAAACAACAAACACTATAGTGAGCAGTGAATTTGGCCAACCTTGTTCCCTCTATAGATCTCACTACACTCTCAATAGATGATCTAGCCCAATTAACAAGCATTAGCACCACTGTGAGCTTGGCATAGCCATTAATGGTGACCATGCCGAGCCCATTTGCCAACCCCAATGTCGTCAGCGAGCTAGAGGAAGAACTAGCCCCGCCAACCTTGTATGGAACACGCAACACCGTCCATCGCCACTCCTTGTCCCAGCCCCGAGCGCGGCCAACCACTGGACCACCCGCCAAGCACGCGCACAGTCTCTCTGCGTGCGATCCGAGAGCGCGCCAGTGCGCCACACTCGACCAGCGCCCACAGGCCGCGCGCCGCCCTCGCCGCTTGCGTGCCTGATTGCCAACACTCCAGCACCCCGCCAGACATCCCCGTTCACCGCCGCGCGACCAGGAGCACCCGTGCGCCATTAAATTTGCCGTCGGACCCGCCCAGAGCGTCGACGCGTTCCGATCGATCAGCACCGCCCCACGCCTCGCCACCACGCCGTTAATCTTCACTAGGGAGCACAGCACCGCCCCCTACCGTCGCCCATGCCATTAGCCCTCTGTGTCGTCGACCACGACGAGCTCATCCTGTGCCCGTCGGTCCCCTTCAGCCACTATAAAAGGAGACCTCCCCCGCTCGTTTTCTTCACACCAGTTCACTCCCCACCTCTCACTGATCACACCCACTAACTCCCGGAGCAAGGCCAGCACCAGGTCGCCGGAATTTCATCGAAGTTCGCCGCTGCAGAGGAGGAGAGGCGTCGTCGTCGATTGGAGCCGCCCTAGGAGAAGCTGCCGGTACCAGGAGAACCGCAGTCGTCGACTTCGTCGTTCGCCCCCGTCGCCGACCATCGCCTGAGCCCCGGTGAGCCTCCCACGATCCCCACTTGCTGCGCTAGGGTTCTGTCTCGTCGGCGCTGCTCGACGTGGACGATGAACTAGAGTCGTTCGATTAGAGTTAGATCGTGCGGCCTAGATCACCCCGTACCGCTTCGCCCCTCACTGTCTCACTGACGCGTGGGGATAGCCACTTAACCATCCCGCGCGTGCACTGTTCATAGTGGGCCGGCCCAGTTAAACGTCCCGCGCGACCCAACAATTCAAATTTACTTTTATTCATTGAATTTCAAACACAGTTATGTACCTATATTTAAAAATCAACCCAGCTCGATGCACTGAACCAAAATGCATGAAACTAATTTTGTTAGAAAGATACTGGAATGCTTAATCCAAGCCTGTTAGATTCAAACCATTTAGATTTGTAGATCACCCATGGTAAAAATAACAAGGCAGAAGCTTTTATGCATTCATACATTTTTCAAAATTCAACCATAAAAGCTTTTGAGTTGATTCCAACTCTCAAAAATCACATTTTACCATACCTTTCAGAATATATAAAAATATATAGGTTTACTTACAGAAATAATGATCAAGTAATAAAAGAATGCCACATAGGCATTTCTAGTCACTTTAATTAAATAAAATAAAAAGGTTCAACCTTATTAAATTGTGACACCACTTTAAATCACATTCCCATATACTGAAATATGTGGTGATGAAATGTGTCAACATGATCCCATGTTTGAGTTGGAGAATATTAAATCTTAAGTAATTTTTCAATGAGTAGAAATTACTTTTCTCAAAATAAAATAAATGGGACAAGTGCTTTAATCTTGTAATGTTAGTGATGATGCTATATCACCTAGAGTGAACCGTTGTGTGATGATTAGAATACTACGAGGAAGAAGCCAAGAAGAACTTCAACCACTGCTCTGCACAAGGCAAGCTAACACTTGCAATATACCCTACTTATGCAAGCCTAATACTACTAGTTGAATTAGCAAGCTATTAACTGAGCAAGCTAACACTTGCAACTTAGCGATCTTACACCACTTGATACCCAATCCTAGTTTTACTTGCAAGCTAAATACTTTATTTTTCTTTATCAAAGCTTTCTCTTAGAGTTTACTTAGTGACTTGTAGATTATAGAAAGATAATTGAAGGTAGCATAAAGAGCATAAAACTTGGCCTAAGTTAGATAATCTTAATATCATCCTGAGGCATGAGATTTACTTAGATAAGATACACTTGTTTACCACCCCTCATTAGTATTTACCCCCACTTGTAGATGCTAGTGCTAAGCATAAAACTTGATCAACTTAGATGGGAATACTTGGTGAAAATGGTTATGAAAACCTTAGAATGATGAGTCATTCTACTGAAATGTTTTGACATGTGTTCTTGAACACCAGATGATTTTTATGATGAAAATGTTGAGGCATGAGCCTTAGCCCTTTATAAAACGGATGGTTGTCTGAATGCGATACCATTCCAATTTTACCGTACAACCACAATACCCGAAATTTGGATAGGGCTTGACTGGAAATTTAAATACCTTAGTATGGGTTCCCTTGCGGCCAAGGTCTGAGCTGAGGCTACCTTGTGAAGATTATCCACCTGTGCAGTACCCAAGATGACAGTTGGTCATGGTTAGGAGGCCAAACTCACAGGAGAGGTGCCTATACTAGGGCATGTAATTGAAAGGTTAGGATTGATTATCCATATACTGTGGTGAATTCAGGATTGTTCCTGACGGATGTATCGAATGTTGTGGTGAAAGTGTACAAGCTCTGCAGAGTGTCAAACTATTCGAATAGCCGCGTCCGCGGTTATGGACAGTTGGAGTGGCCATACTGTTCTATCGTCAGATGTTTTCAAAATGACTTATGAAATGGTTTATGACTTTGACTTGACCACAACAGAGTTGTGATATGAAATTCAAGTTCCCACTTAGGTGTTATAAAACTTTCAACTAGCCTTCTTTTCTTTTGAACTTAGTAGAGGTAAATCTGGCTTTTTACAGAACAGCCCTAGAGCTTAGTATCCTACTACAAAAAACCCCTCCACTTATTAGTATTAGTTTGCGAGTACTTAAAGAGTACTCATGGCTTTGTCCCTGGCTATTCCCGTGGCCAGACTATGAAGAGGAGTATCAGGATGACGGACCGCAAGAAGGTTACGACAACTAGGATCATCTCCCATCGTCAGCATTGCCGGTGACCCTGAAGATAGAGTTTCGCCCACGCCATCGTTATCTTTACGTTATTCCGCTACTTGAGTTGTATTAAGAACTGGATCATGAGATCCTTATTTGTGTAATACCTTATGTATGGTTTGTAATGGATGATGTACTGTGATATCCAAATCTGTTATGTCTTGCAAAAATGGTAATCCTGGGATTGCGATGTATGGCATAATAGGCATCTAGGATTAAAAATCCATGTGTTGACAAGTTGGTATCAGAGTCATCCTCACCATAGGAGACCCTAATTAGAATGGACGTTTAAATCAAAAACTTAGTTTCAAAACCAAAGGAAGTGAGTATTTACAAAAAAAAACGTATTCCCATTCTTATCACTTGGATTCTTTCATAAAAATTCATGTTCCTCAAAAATTCTTGCAAAGTACATAAAATTTGACACACTTGATCACTCCACTAACTTATTCATCCTATATTCTTATAGATGGACGTGAAGTATAGCAAGTTTTATCAGTTGGGGAATGGAGGAGATCTCATCTTTGAGCGTGACTTGGACCAGCTGTCGGAGATGCTGGAGCGTCCGCACCCCGAGTTCTTCGGAGCTCAGCTCAATGATCAGGAAGGAGAAGATCTGCAGTGGTTAGTTGTTGCAAGTCTCCGAGGAAAGATTGAACCTCCCACTGCAGAGGGAATTCAGTTCACCTTAAGAGAGAACAACTGGCTCAATGGACTGGCCAGGGCAATGTTGGAAGCTCTTGCCCGTCTGCGTGGGCAGAGTATCAATCAGATCAAGGGTACCCATTTTGAGTTCTACCCAAGGCGTTATGTTATGGAACAACCACTGGAGGCCCCATATCACCACGAGCTGAAGAGTCAATTGGACCATCTCAGCTTCATGATGTATGACCGTCAGAAGGAGTTGGACAATGCCCGTTCCTACGCCAACCATAAGTACTCCATCGCCGCCAAGAAGGATCAGACCATCACCATGCTAGTGAAGGATCGCAAGTCTCGTCGCCGTCAGCTCGACAAGAAGGAGCGCATCATTACCCGTCTTTGCCACCGGATCACGGATTTAGAGGAGACCATCCACGAGAGAGACATGCAGTTGGAGGAGAGGGAGAATGCAGGGGAAGACCTTCGTGGAGACCCCTACTCCTATCTTAGCGATGATGATGACTTTCTGGAGGATCAGGTTATGGACTTCTTCACCGATGAGGATGACTTCGCCTTCATCGATGATGATGATGATGAGGAGGAGGAGGAGGATGAGGACACTGACTCCGAGGAGTAGTAGCACTTGAGCACTAGCGTTAATGAGTTGTATTCGGTCCCACTGTATCGTAGTTTCCCAGAATGGTTCTTAAAACCATCTGTTTTCCTATGTTGTTGTGTGTGTTTGTATCATGTGCTATGAATGAATGAAAAGCAAGTTGCTAGAAAAATCTGAGTCAAACTTTAAAAACTTTTCAAAAACCCCTGAACCTTAGAAATTTCCCTCTTTTCTCATGATCTACCCCAATCTTCAGATGCCTAGAGGAGGAAGCAACTCAGCCCCGGACCCGATGTTGCAACTCTTGCAAATGTTGGTTTCTGAATGCGAAGCCGAAAGAGTCGAACGTCAAGCCAACTTAGACACCCTTCAACAGATAGCTCAGATGGCCAACAACAATCAAGGCCATGGAAATCAAGACAACCATGGATCTAAGCTCAAGAATTTCCAGAACACCAATCCACCTATTTTCACTAAGTCAGAAGAGCCCCTAGATGCAGATGATTGGTTGCAAACCATGGAGAAAAATCTGGAAGTTGCAGGAGTGGAAGCTAACGAGAAAGTGTTGTTTGCTACCCACTATCTGGCCGGAGATGCAAGATCATGGTGGAACAGCGTTCGCGCCATGACAGGAGGTTAGATGATGACTTGGGAAGAGTTCAAAGTCAAGTTTAGCAGAACCCATGTGCCACCGGGTTTAATCAAGAGGATGAGAGATGAATTTAGGGAACTGAAGCAAGGGAGAATGACAGTTGTGGAATACCGTGACAAATTCTTTTCATTGGCTAGGTAGGCACCGGATGAGATCGACACTGAAGCCAAGAAGAAAGAGAGATTCCTAAATGGTCTGCACGATGAAATGCAGACAGTGTTAGTCAATATCCCTTTCGCAGATATTGAATCCTTAGTTGACTCTGTCATTCAGATGGAAGGAAAGATCAACCAAGCTAATGAGAACCGCAAGCGTCGCATGATGCACCAACCAGGAACCCACCATACACCAAAGTATCGCCCTAGCTCATTTGTTACTGAAGAATTTGCATGCACTAGTAAGATTCAACCAACCAAATTGAAGCATGTTATGATTGTTCAAATACTAGGTTCAACCACCAAAGCTAGGCAAATTTGCAAAGCCGTCCCTATCCGAATCCATGGCATAGGTTTTTATGATAATCTAATAGTACTCGGAACTAAAGGTTTGGAAGTAGTACTAGGAATGGATTGGATGTCCAAACACAAAGGATTAATTGACTGTGCCAAGAAAGCCATAACCATGACCAGTACAGCCGTAATATCAGTCGAGCATGTATCTGAAACCCTGCCCCGTCAATTCAAGTGCAACAAGAGTATAGCCCAGCCAACCATTGAGAATGTCCGGATAGTCTGTGAATACGCCGATGTATTTCCAGATGTTTTGACAGGTATGCCCCTAGATCGGGATATTGAGTTTATCATTAAACTAATCCCTAGAACCGGACCCATAGCCTAGAGACCATATAGTATGAACCCGTCTGAACTAGCAGAACTGAAGAAGCAACTGGATGCCATGTTGGAAATTGGGCTGATTTAACCCAGTGCATCACCATGGAGATCACCTGTTTTTTTGTGGACAAGAAAGATGGAGGTAACAGTTTGTGTACGGATTATCGGAAGTTGAATGATGTTACCATCAAGAACAAGTACCCACTACCGAAGATAGAAGATTTGTTTGACCACTTGACTGGTGCCAAAGTGTTTAATAAGATTGATATTAGAACTGGCTATCATCAACTCAAGATTCACGCAGAGGATATTCCAAAGACTGCCTTTACCACCCGATATGGATTATATGAGTATACTGTCATGTCTTTTGGATTAACCAATGCCCCCGCTTACTTCATGAACCTCATGAATAAGATTTTTATGGACTTCCTGGATAAGTTTGTCGTTGTTTTCATCGATGACATTCTGATTTATTCCAAATCAGAAGACGAACATGAGCTACACCTAATGACCATTCTTGGAACCCTTAGAGAGCATCAGCTATATGCCAAGTTTAGTAAGTGTGAATTCTGGTTACAGGAGTTAGGATTCCTCAGACATATTGTATCAGCAGTAGGAATTGCCGTTGACCCTGCGAAGGTGAAGGATGTTGAAGATTGGCAAGCCCCAACCACTCAAACCCAAGTTCGTGCATTTCTCGGATTAGCGGGATACTACCACAAGTTCGTAGAAGGATTCTCGAGTATCGCTAGACCCATGACCCAATTTCTGAAGAAGGACAAGAAGTTTGAATGGATGGACAAATGTGAAGCGAGTTTTCAGGAACTCAAGAGGAGATTGATTTCAGCCCCAATCTTGATCATGCCGGATATCACAAAGCCCTTTGATGTGTATTGTGACACATCCAAGATCTGTATCGGATGTGTGCTAATGCAAGAAGGCAAAGTTATATCTTATCTATCCCGAAAACTGAAGCAGCATGAACAGAATTATCCAACCCATGACCTTGAACTCGCAGCCGTAGTTCTAGCCCTGAAGACATGGAGGCATTACCTGATGGGAAACCGTTGTGAGATTTTTTTGGATCACAAGAGCCTGAAGTATATATTCACTCAGAAGGAGCTGAATATGAGGCAGAGAAGATGGATTGAGCTAATCAAGGACTATGATCTGGACATTCACTATCACCCCGGTAAAGCCAATGTGGTAGCAGATGCCCTTAGAAAATTGTTGTGCCGCTTGAAATCCATGATTTTGAAGGAGCAACCAAGTTTGCACAAAGAGATGGAAGATTTCCAAATGGAATTAGTGAGTGGAGGATTTTTGGCTAGCATCGAACTTCAACCCACTTTGATCAATCGGATCAAGGAGGCGCAGAAAGGAAATGCTAGTATCGACGGAATCAAACATCGTATAGGTACAAGCAAAGTACCCGGATTCACCGAAGACGAAGAAGGAGTTATGTGGTACAAAGGACGTCTATGTGTACCAGCAGATTCGAAGTTAAAAGAGGTTATTTTGAAAGAGGCCCATGATATTGTTTATTCTATCCACCCCGGAGGAACGAAGATGTATCAGGATTTGAAGGAACAATTTTGGTGGCATAAGATGAAGAGAGAAATCGGAAGCTATATCGCCAAGTGTGATATATGTCAGAGAGTCAAGGCGGGACATCAAAGACCCGCAGGACTATTGCAACATTACAGATTCTGGAATGGAAATGGGATTCAGTTGGAATGGACTTTATCACCGGATTGCCTCCTTCTAGTAGGGGAAATGACTCTATTTGGGTCATAATTGACAGATTGTCCAAAGTCGCCCATTTCTTACCAGTCAAGACCACATACCAGAGTTCGAATGTAACATCCTAAAAATATTGAACTTGGATCATCAAACTCTAATCATCAAAAGTAGGGTTAACAAAAAGTTTTCTAAATAAAATTATGAAAGCATGCATATGGGTATGCATTTAATTTGAAATTCTTTTGAACCACCTTGTTTGTGTGTTTCCTTGCTTGTAAAATGTTTCTTAGGTGAAATAAACATCATCTAAACCTTTCCCACACTTTTCCCAAAGACAAGTAAAGCAAAACAAATAAAATAAAGGAATGGTCATTTTGACCAATTTAACTCCCATGCCTACATTGGTTGCCTCAAACTTTTAGAACCTAACAGAAACTTTTCTGGATATTTGCACCTCTTCATTGTACTCATAACAAAGTATCAAATCCCACTTTGTGATCATCCAGAAACTTTCAAATGCATAGTCTAAATGACAATTCAAAATTGAATCTTTATCATATGGGAAGATCCCACTTTTTCAAAAACCACTCAAACAAGCTCAACTTTCAAAACCCAAGCATCTACAGACTCACCAGCACCAATCTATCACACCCACCAAAAATCTTTTCAAAATTCAAAACTTGAATTCATGCGGCCATTTCATCAAACACTTGGCAGACACAAATCAAACAAAATCAAAACACTATAGTGTGCAGTGTTTGAGCCTAACTGGTTCCCTATCTAGCTCACAACCATCTCAGTAGATCATCTAGCAAGATTAACCAAGCACTAGCACCACTGTGAGCTTGATAATATCATCAATGGTGAACAGCCGAGTGCATCCTTGCCACCCAGTGTAGACAGCAAGCTAGGAAAGAAACTAGCCATGCCAACCTTGTCTGGGAGATCACCCATGCCTCACCGCCCCCTCTCGACCAGCCCTGCCTCGAAGACACCGACAAGAGCACCCAGGAATGCCGCGCCCGTGCCTCTGCCAACCATGCCGAGCATGCGCCAGAGCGCCACCCTCGACCGAAGCCCACAGACCGCGCGCCACCCTCGCCGCGTGCATACACGATCACCACCGACCCAGGAGACCGCCAGTCATCCCCGTTCGCCGCCCCATGACGACGCACCACCGCCGTCGAAGACGCCGCCGTTGCAGCAGGCCGCGTGTTCCAGACCAACCCGCACCGCCCCACGTCTCGCCAACGTACCCTTGACCATCGCCAGGGAACACCGCACCGTCCCCTACCTTCGCCCATGCCAATAGCCGTCTATACCATCGCCTCCGACAAGCTCACCGTGCGTCCCGTCAGTCCCCTCGCTCGACTATAAATAGAGGCCACCCTCAACCGAATTGAGCACACCATTCTACTCCCCTCTCCTCACTGACCGTGCCACACCGTTCCCGAAGCAAGGCGAGCAACACTTCGTCGGAATTTCACCGGAGCCCACCGCCTCTAGAGAAGAAGGGAGCCAGCGATTGGAGCCTCCCCAGGAGGATCCACTGGTACCAGGAGATTCGTCGTTGTCGACTTCGTCGTTCGCCCGCCTCGCCGACCCTCGCCTGCACCCCGGTGAGCCCCCAGCAACCCCCACTGGCCGCGCTAGGTTTCTGCCTTGCCGGCGTTGCCCAACGTCGACGATGACTCCCAGCCGTTGGATTAGAACCAGATCGAACGTCCCACATCGCCCCATACCGCCGCACTTCGCCTCACCGACAGTGGGACATCCACTTAAACTGCCCGCGGAAGCGCTACGCTTAGCAGGCCGGCCCGTTAACTTTTCCCGCGCAGCCTAACTATTTGAAATAAACTTTTTCCATTTTATTTCAAACACACTTCTGTACCCAGTTTCAAAAATCAACCCAGATCGATTCCATGCACCAACTTGAATGAAACTAATTTTGTTAGAAAGGTCTGGGAATGCAGAATCCAAGCCCGTTGGATTCAAATCATTTGGATCTATAGATCACCCATGGTAAAAATAACAAGGCAGAAGCTTTTCTGCATTCAAACATTTTTCAAATTTAAACCATAATAGATTTTGAGTTGATTCCAACTCTCAAAAATCACATTTAACCATACCTTTCAGAATATATAAAAAATATATAGGTTTACTTGCAGAAATAATGTTCATGTAATAAAAGAATGCCCCATAGGCATTTCTACTCACTTTATTTAATTAAAATAAAAGGGTAAAACCTTATTAAATTGTGACACCACTTTAAATCATATTCCCATGGACTAAAATATGTGGTGATGACATGTGTCAACATGATCCCATGTTTGGTTTGGAGAATATTAAATCTTAAGTAGTTTTTCAATGAGTAGAAATTACTTTTCTAAAAATAAAAGGAATTAAACCAAGCCTTAATCTTGTAATGTTAGAGATGATGTTAGATCATATATAGGACCCTTGTGTGTGATGATTGAAAGTAGTTAAGTATTGTTTGGTGATTGTGTACATTGTATTTATTTATAGACGCTAGTATCGACCAAGGATACGAGGAGGAAGGAGGATTCTACGAAGAATAAGCCGAGGAGAACTTCAACCACTGCTTTGCACAAGGCAAGCTTTACTAACCAAGTGGACCAATGCAAGCTGATACTATACCTATGCAATCTAACACTTGCATTTATGAGAGTTAAATAACATATGCAATGCACTAAGCATTCTTGGTTAGATACATTTGATGACACCCAATCCTAGTTTTACTTGCAAGGTTATTACTTTATTTCTTTATCAAAGCTCTTACTTAGAGTTTACTGGAATAAATGGTAGATACTAGAAGGATAACTGAAGGTTGCATAAAGAGCATAAAATTTGGTCTAAGCTAGATAATCTTGATGTCATCCCAAGACATGAGATTGAACTTAGTTGAAACTCCACTAGTTTACCACCCCTCATTAGTACTTACCCCCAATTGTAGATGCTAGTGCTAAGCTCTGAGCTGAGGCTACCTTGTGAAGATTATCCACCTGTCTAGTACCCAAGATGACAGTTGGTCATGGTTGGGAGGCCAAACTCACATGAGAGGTGCTTATACTAGGTCGTGTAATTGAAAGGTTAGGGTTGATTATCCGCATACTGAGTATGGTGAATTCAGGATTTGTTCCTGACGGATGTATCGAATGTTGTGGTGAAAGTGTACAATCTCTGCAGAGTGTCAAACTATTCGAATAGCCGCGTCCGCGGTTATGGACAGTTGGAGTGGCCATATTGTTCCCCCGTCAGACTTTTCAAAATGACTTGTGAAATGAATTGAGACTTTGACTTCACCACAACAGGGTTGTGATATGAAATGCAAGTTCCCACTTAGGTGTTATAAACATTCAACTAGCATTCGTTGCTCCTAAACTTAGTAGAGATAAATCTGGCTTTTGCAAAACAACCCTAGAGCCTAGTGTCCTATTATCAAAAACCCTTTTCACTTGTTAGTATTAGCTTGCGAGTACTTAAAGAGTACTCATGGCTTTGTCCCTAGGTATTCCCATGGCCAGACTATGAAGAGGAGTACCTGGAGGATGGACCCCAGGAAGGTTACGACAACTAGGATCATCTCCCATCATCGATTTCGTGACCTCAAGATGGAGCTTCGCCCACGCTACCGTTATTATTACGTATTCCGCTGCTTGATGTTGTATTAAGAACTGGATCATGAGATCCCTATTTGTGTAAGAACTTATGTACGGTTTGTAATGGATGATGTACTATGGTATCCAATTCTGTTATGTCTCGCAAAAATGGTAATCCTGGGATTGCGATGTATGCCATAACAGGCATCTGGGATTAAAAATCCCGGTGTTGACAAGTTGGTATTAGAGCCATCCTGACCATAGGAGACCCTAGTTAGACTGTACGTTTGAATCAAAAACTTAGTTTTAAAACCAAAGAAAAAAATATTTACAAAAACTTATTATCATTCTTACCCCTTGGATTCTCTCATGAAAATTCATGTTCTTCAAAAACCCTTGCAAAATACATAAAATTTTGACACACTTGATCACTCTACTAACTTACTCATCCTATATTCTTATAGATGGACGTGAAGTATGGCAAGTTTTATTAGTTGGGGAATGGAGGAGACCTTATCTTTGAGAGGGATTTGGACCAGCTTTCGGACCTTCTGGAGCATCCGCACCCCAAGTTCTTCGGAGCTCAGCTCAATGATCAAGGAGGAGAAGATCTGAAGTGGATAATTGTTGCAAGTCTCCGAGGAAAGATTGAACCTCACACTGCGGAAGGAATTCAGTTTACCTTAAGAGAGAACAACTAGCTCGATGGACTTGCCAGGGCCATGTAGGAAGCTCTTTCCCGTCTGTGTGGGCAGAGCATCAATCATATCAAGGTTACTCGCTTTGAGTTTTGCCCAAGGCGTGATGCAAATGGACAACCACTGGAAGCCCCATACTACCCCGAGCTAAAGACTCAATTGGACCACCTTAGCTTCATGATGTACGATCGTCAGCAGGAGTTAGACAACTGCCGTGACTACTCCAACCACAAGTCTGCCATCATCAAGACGAAGGACCAAACCATCGCCATTCTAGAAAAAGATCGCAAGTATCGCCGCCGTCAGCTCTAAAAGAAGGAGCGCATCATTGCCCGTCTTCGCCACCGCATCTCATCTTTGGAGGAGACCATCCACGAGAGAGACATGCAATTGGAGGAAAGGGAGAATGCCGGAGAGGATCTTCATGGAGACCCCTACTCCTATCTCAGCGATGACGATAATTTTCTGGAGGATCATGCTATGGACTTCTTCACCGATGAAGATGATTTCGCCTTCATCGATGATGATGAGGACGATGAAGCCACCGATTCCGAGGAGTAGTAGCACTTGAGCACTAGCGTAGTGAGTAGTATTTGGTCCCACTGTATCGTAGTTCTCAGAATGGTTCTTAAAACCATCTGCTTTCCTTTGTTGTGGTGTGTGTTGTATCGTGTGCTATGAATGAATGAATGAAAAAGCAAGTTTCTAGGAAATCTGAGTCAAACTTTAAAAAAAATCAAAGACCCAAAACTTAGAAATTTCCCTCTTTTCTCATGATCTATCTCAATCTTCAGATGCCACGTGGAGGAAGTGGTTCATCCCCGGACCCGATGTTGCAGATTCTGCAAATGTTGACTTCTGACCGCGAAGCTGAAAGAGCGGAATGTCAAGCCAACCTAGCCACCCTTCAGAAGATAGCCCAGCTTTCCCACAACAACCAAGGCCACGGAAATCAGGACAACCATGGATCTAAGCTCAAGAATTTCCAGAATACCAACCCACCTGTTTTCACTAAGTCAGAAGAACCCCTAGACGCTGATGATTGGCTGCAAACCATGGAAAATAACCTAGAAGTCGCCGGAGTGGAAGCCAACGAGAAAGTTCTGTTCGCCACCCACTATCTAGCCGGAGATGCCAGAGCATGGTGGAACAGTGTTCGCGCAATGACCGGAGGCCGGATGATGACCTGGGAGGAATTCAATGTCAAGTTTAGCAGAACCCATGTACCACCAGGTTTGATCAAGAGAATGAGAGACGAGTTTAGAGAGCTGAAGCAAGGACGGATGACTGTAGTGGAATACCGTGACAAATTCTTGTCATTAGCTAGGTATGCCCCGGATGAGATCGACACCGAAACCAAGAAGAAAGAAAGATTCCTGAATGGTCTGCATGATGAGATGCAGACTATGTTAGTCAATATCCCCTTTGCTGATATTGAAGCCCTTGTCGACTCAGCTATCCAGATGGAAGGAAAGATCAACCAAGCCAATGAGAACCGCAAGCGTCGCATGATGCATCAACCAGGAACCCATCAGACCCCAAAGTATCGCCCCAACCCATCTCCAGGATTTGCCCCAAGAACCAACAGACCCCCGATGAACCGTCCGACCTATCCCAACCGTGGAAACCCTAGGTCCGGAGGAAATCACAACAACCCCGGCAATGCTAGCAATTTCAATCGTGCCCCACCCAAGTTCAACAACAACAATGCTACCGCCAACACCAACACTGCCCCTAGGACTGGAAGCAATGTTGTGCTCAGAAGAAAGGACAAGTCGCAAGTGACTTGTTATGACTGTGGAAATAAAGGCCACTATTCCAACGAGTGCCCCAACAAGAAGAATGCTACAGCCCCCAATGCCAATGTCCCAGCTCAGCAGCAGCGTTGTGTTCAGCCAGGAAGAAGATTTACCCCAGGGAATTCACTCAACCGCAACGGTCGTCTTTTTCTCATGCATGCTGAAGAAGCTCAGGAAGCGCCAGACGTCGTGCTGGGTATGTTTTCGGTTAATTCATTACTTGCAAGAGTGTTGTTTGATTCTGGTGCATCGCATTCACTTGTCACCGAAGAATTTGCATGCACTAGTAAAATTCAACCAACCAAACTGAAGCATGTTATGATTGTTCAAATTCCCGTATCAACCACCAAGGCTAGGCAAATTTTCAAAGCCATCCCTATCCGAATCCATGGCATAGATTTTTCTGCAAATCTGATAGTACTCGAAACTAAAGGTTTGGAAGTAGTACTAGGAATGGATTGGATGTCCAAACATAAAGGATTGATTGACTGTGCCAAGAAAGCCATAACCATGACCAAGATCGCCGAATATCGACGAAAGCATATCCAAAACCTTACCTCGCCAATTCAAATGCAACAAGAGTATAGCCCAACCTACCATTGACCAAGTCCGGATAGTCTGTGAATACCCCGATGTATTTCCAGATGTTTTGCTCGGTATGCCCCCAGATCGGGATCTCGAGTTTATCATCGAACTAATTCCCGGAACCGGACCCATAGCCTAGAGACCCTATAGTATGAACCCGTCAAAGCTTGCAAAACTGAAGAAGCAACTGGATGGAAATTGGATTGATTCAACCTAGTGCGTCACCTTGGAGATCACCTGTCTTGTTTGTGGACAAGAAGGATGGAGGTAACCGTTTGTGTACGGATTATCGGAAATTGAATGATGTCACCATCAAGAACAAGTACCCCTTGCCCAAGATAGAAGATTTGTGTGATCAGTTGACCAGTGCCAAAGTGTTTTCTAAGATTGATCTTAGAACTGGCTATCATCAACTCAAAATTCATGCAGAAGATATTCCAAAGACTGCCTTTACCACCAGATATGGATTGTATGAGTATACAGTCATGTCTTTCGGACTAACCAATGCCAACGCTTATTTCATGAATCTCATGAATAAGATTTTTATAGACTTCCTGGATAAGTTTGTCGTTGTTTTCATCGATGACATTCTGATTTATTCCAAATTAGAAGAAGAACATGAGCTACACCTAAGGACCATTCTTGGAACCCTTAGAGAGCATCAGTTGTATGCCAAGTCTAGCAAATGTGAATTCTGGTTACAGGAGGTAGGATTCCTCGGTCACATTGTATCAGGCGGAGGAATTGCCGTTGACCCTGCCAAAGTGAAAGATGTAGAAGATTGGCAAGCCCCAACAACTCAAACCCAAGTTCATGCATTTCTCGGATTGGCGGGATATTACCGCAAATTCGTAGAAGGATTCTCTAGTATCGCCAGACCCATGACCCAATTGCTGAAAAAGGACAAGAAGTTTGAATGGACCGACAAATGTGAAGCGAGTTTTCAAGAACTCAAGAGGAGATTTATTTCAGCCCCAATCTTGATCATGCCGGATATCACGAAGCCCTTCGATGTGTATTGTGATGCATACAAGATCGGTCTCGGATGTGTGCTAATGCAGGAAGGCAAAGTTATATCTTATCTATCTCGACAACTGAAGCAACATGATCAAAACTACCCAACCCATGACCTCGAACTCGCAGCCGTAGTTCTAGCCCTGAAAACATGGAGACAATACCTGATGGGAAACCGTTGTGAGATCTATACGGATCACAAGAGCCTAAAGTATATATTCACTCAGAAGGAGCTGAATATGAGGCAGAGAAGATGGATTGAGCTAATCAAGGATTACGATCTGGACATTCACTATCACCCTGGTAAAGCCAACGTGGTAGCCAATGCCCTTAGCAGATTACCGTGCCGCTTGAACTCCATGATTTTGAAGGAGCAACCAAGTTTGCACAAAGAGATGGAAGATTTTCGGATAGAATTAGTAAGTGAAGGATTTTTGGCTAGCATAGAACTCTGGCCCACTTTGATCAGTCAGATTAAAGAGGCGCAGAAGGGAAATGCTAGTATTGACAGAATCAAGCGTCGTATCGGTACAGGCAAAGTACCCAGATTCACCGAGGACGAATAAGGAGTTTTGTGGTACAAAGGACGCCTTTGTGTACCAGCAGATTCTGAGTTGAAAGAAGTGATTTTGAAGGACGCTCATGATACTCTTTATTCTATCCATCCCAGAGGAACTAAGATGTATCAAGATTTAAAAGAGCAATTTTGGTGGCATAAGATGAAGAGAGAAATCGGAAGCTATATCGCCAAGTGTGATATTTGTCAGCGAGTCAAGGCAGGACATCAAAGACCCGCTGGATTGTTGCAACCATTGCAGATTCCGGAATGGAAATGGGATTCTGTTGGAATGGACTTTATCACTGGACTGCCTACTTCTAGTAGGGGAAATGACTATATCTGGGTCATAGTGGACAAATTGTCCAAAGTCGCCCATTTCTTACCCGTCAAGACCACATATCAAAGTTCGAAACTAGCAGAGTTGTACATCGCTAGAATCGTTAGTTTGCATGGAGTCCCCAAGAACATCGTATCGGATCGAGGAACTCAGTTTACCTCGAGATTCTGGAAGAAAGTCCAAGAAGGTTTAGGAACCTGCTTAGATTTCAGTACCGATTATCACCCTCAGACCGATGGACAAACGGAGCGAGTAAATCAAATACTCTAAGATATGCTCAGACCATGTGTGTTAGAATATGGATCCAAGTGGGAAGAATGTCTGCCGTTTGTAGAATTTTCATACAACAACAGTTATCAAGCCAGTTTGCAAATGGCCCCATTTGAATTCATGTACGGAAGGAAGTGTCGCAACCCTTTGAACTGGTCGGAAGTGGGAGAGAGTCAGATTTTCGGACCCGACATCCTATGAGAAGCAGAAGAGAAGGTTCACAAGATTCGTGAGCACCTCAAGACAGCCCAATCCAGACAAAAGAGTTACGCCGACAAGAGACGTAGAGACCTCGCCTTCAACATAGGATATTTTGTTTATCTGAAAGTGTCGTCATTGAAGGGAATGCAGCGTTTCCAACTCAAGGGAAAGTTAGCCCCCAGATATATCGGACCTTTCAAGATTCTGAACCATCAAGGAGAAGTATCGTATTAATTGGAACTACCCGAAGAGATGTCAGCCGTGCACAATGTGTTCCATATCTCATTACTTCGCAAGTGTCTCGAAGTCCCCGAGAAGACCGAAGTGTTCAAAAATATCGATCACCGGACCATAGAGATCAACGATGACCTGACCTATCCCGAAATACCCATCCGTATTTTGGAAGAAGCTTTTCGAACTACCCGAACCCGAAGCATCAAGTTTCTCAAGATTCAGTGGAGCAACCACACAGAAGAGGAAGCTACCTGTGAGCGCGAAGATCACATCAGGACGGAGTTTCCCGATCTCTTCAAATCCTAGGTAATCTTTTCGTCCATTTTCAAATCTCGGGACGAGATTTTGTTTAAGGGGGGAAGGTTTTTAACATCCTAAAAATATTTAACTTGGATCATCAAACTCTAATCATCAAAAGTAGGGTTAACAAAAAGTTTTCTAAATAAAATTATGAAAGCATGCATATGGGTATGCATTTAATTTGAAATTCTTTTGAACCACCTTGTTTGTGTGTTTCCTTGCTTGTAAAATGTTTCTTAGGTGAAATAAACATCATCTAAACCTTTCCCACACTTTTCCCAAAGACAAGTAAAGCAAAACAAATAAAATAAAGGAATGGTCATTTTGACCAATTTAACTCCCATGCCTACTTTGGTTGCCTCAAACTTTCAGAACCTAACAGAAACTTTTCTGGATCTTTGCACCTCTTCATTGTACTCATAACAAAGTATCAAAGCCCACTTTGTGATCATCCAGAAACTTTCAAATGCATAGTCTAAATGACAATTCAAAATTGAATCTTTATCATATGGGAAGATCCCACTTTTTCAAAAACCACTCAAACAAGCTCAACTTTCAAAACCCAAGCATCTGCAGACTCACCAGCACCAATCTAGCACACCCACCAAAAATCTTTTCAAAATTCAAAACTTGAATTCATGCGGCCATTTCATCAAACACTTGGCAGACACAAATCAAACAAAATCAAAACACTATAGTGTGCAGTGTTTTGAGCCTAACTGGTTCCCTATCTAGCTCACAACCATCTCAGTAGATCATCTAGCAAGATTAACCAAGCACTAGCACCACTGTGAGCTTTCCAATATCATCAATGGTGAACAGCCGAGTGCATCCTTGCCACCCCAGTGTAGACAAAGAAGCTAGGAAAGAAACTAGCCATGCCAACCTTGTCCGGGAGATCACCCATGCCTCACCGCCTCGACCAGCCCCGCCAAGACACCGACCGAGCAACCAGAACGCCGCCTGCGTCTCGCCAACCGTGTCGAGCATGCGCCAGCGCCACCCTCGACCGGGCCCGCAGACCGCCCCAGCGTTCATACACGATCACCACCGACCCAGGAGACCGCCAGTCATCCCCGTTCGCCGCCCCATGCCGCATAGCCACCGCTCGCCGTAGAAGACGCCGCCTCTGCCGCGCAGAGCGTCGCGTGTTCCAGACCAACCCGCACCGCCCCACGTCTCGCCACCGTATTGTTGAGCATCGCTAGGGAACACCGCACCGTCCCCTACCTTCGCCCATGCCAATAGCCATCTGTACCATCGCCCCCGACGAGCTCACCGTGCGCCCCGTCGGTCCCCTCGCTCGACTATAAATAGAGGCCACCCTCAGACGAATTGAGCACACCATTCTACTCCCCTCTCATCACTGATCGTGCCACCCTGTTCCCGGAGAAAGGCGAGCAACACTTCGTCAGAATTTCACTAGAGCCCGCCGCCTCTGGAGAAGAAGGGAGCCAGCGATTGGAGCCGCCCCAGGAGGAGCCACCGGTACCAGGAGATTTGCCGTCATCGACTTCGTCTTTTTCCCGCCTCGCCGACCCTCGCCTGCACCCCAGTGAGCCCCCAGCAACCCCCACTAGCCGCGCTAGGTTTCTGTCTCTCCGGCGTTGCCCAACGTCGACGATGACTCCCAGTCGTTGGATTAGAACCAGATCGAACGTCCCACATCGCCCCGTACCGCTTCGCACCCCCTGTCTCACTGACGAGTGGGGACAGCCACTTAAACAGCCCGCGGAAGCGCTACGCTTAGTAGGCCGGCCCGTTAACTTTTCCCGCGCAGCCCAACTATTTGAATTAAACTTTTTCCATTTTATTTCAAACACACTTCTGTACCCAGTTTCAAAAATCAACCCATATCGATTCCGTGCACCAAATTGAATGAAACTAATTTTGTTAGAAAGACCTGGGAATGCTGAATCCAAGCCCGTTGGATTCAAGTCATTTGGATCTATAGATCACCCATGGTAAAAATAACAAGGCACAAGCTTTTCTGCATTCAAACATTTTTCAAATTTAAACCATTATAGCTTTTGAGTTGATTCCAACTCTCAAAAATCACATTTAACCATACCTTTCAGAATATATAAAAATATATAGGTTTACTTGCAGAAATAATGTTCAGGTAATTAAAGAATGCCCCATAGGCATTTCTAGTCACTTTATTTAATTAAAATAAAAGGGTAAAACCTTATTAAATTGTGACACCACTTTAAATCATATTCCCATGGACTAAAATATGTGGTGATGACATGTGTCAACATGATCCCATGTTTGGTTTGGAGAATATTAAATCTTAAGTAGTTTTTCAATGAGTAGAAATTACTTTTCTAAAAATAAAAGGAATTAAACCAAGCCTTAATCTTGTAATGTTAGAGATGATGTTAGATCATATATAGGACCCTTGTGTCTGATGATTGCAAGTAGTTAAGTATTGTTTGGTGATTGTGTACATTGTATTTATTTATAGACGCTAGTACCGACCAAGGATACGAGGAGGAAGGAGGATTCTACGAAGAAGAAGCCGAGGAGAACTTCAACCACTGCTCTGCACAAGGCAAGCTTTACTAACCAAGTGGACCAATGCAAGCTGATACTATACCTATGCAAGCTAACACTTGC
The DNA here is from genome assembly GCA_030063025.1 of Avena longiglumis. Lineage (NCBI taxonomy): Eukaryota > Viridiplantae > Streptophyta > Magnoliopsida > Poales > Poaceae > Avena > Avena longiglumis. The sequence goes on from CP125979.1 coordinate 428,738,643, forward strand.
ATTTATGAGAGTTAAATAACATATGCAATGCACTAAGAATTCTTGGTTAGATACATTTGATGACACCCAATCCTAGTTTTACTTGCAAGCTTATTACTTTATTTCTTTATCAAAGCTCTTACTTAGAGTTTACTGGAATAAATGGTAGATACTAGAAGGATAACTGAAGGTTGCATAAAGAGCATAAAATTTGGCCTAAGCTAGATAATCTTGATGTCATCCCAAGACATGAGATTGAACTTAGTTGAAACTCCACTAGTTTACCACCCCTCATTAGTACTTACCCCCAATTGTAGATGCTAGTGCTAAGCATAAAACTTGATCAACTTTAGATGGGAATACTTGGTGGAAAAATGGTTATGAAATCCTTGGAATGATGGATCATTCTATTGAAATGTTTTGGACATGTGTTTCCGAACACCTGATGATTTTGGTGATGAAAATGTTGAGGCATGAGCCTTAGCCCTTTATAAAACTGATGGTTGTCTGGATGCGATACAATTCCAATTTTATCGTACAACCACAATACCCGAAGATTGGGTAGGGCTTGACTGGAAACTTATATACGTTAGTATTAGTTACCTCACGGCCAAGGTCTGAGCTGAGGCTACCTTGTGAAGATTGTCCACCTGTGCAGTACCCAAGATGACAGTTGGTCATGGTTGGGAGGCCAAACTCACAGGAGAGTTGCTTATACTAGGGTGTGTAATTGAAAGGTTAGGATTGATTATCCGCATACTGAGTATGGTTAATTCAGGATTTGTTCCTGACGGATGTATCGAATGTTGTGGTGAAAGTGTACAATCTCTGCAGAGTGTCAAACTATTCGAATAGCCGCGTCCGCGGTTATGGACAGTTGGAGTGGCCATACTGTTCCCCCGTCAGACTTTTCAAAATGACTTGTGAAATGAATTGAGACTTTGACTTGACCACAACAGGGTTGTGATATGAAATGCAAGTTCCCACTTAGGTGTTATAAACCTTCAACTAGCATTCGTTGCTCCTAAACTTAGTAGAGATAAATCTGGCTTTTGCAAAACAACCCTAGAGCCTAGTGTCCTATTATCAAAAACCCTTTTCACTTGTTAGTATTAGCTTGCGAGTACTTAAAGAGTACTCATGGCTTTGTCCCTAGGTATTCCCATGGCCAGACTATGAAGAGGAGTACCTGGAGGATGGACCCCAGGAAGGTTACGACAACTAGGATCATCTCCCATCGTCAGCATTTCCTGTGACCCCGAAGATGGAGCTTCGCCCATGCTACCGTTATTATTACGTATTCCGCTGCTTGATGTTGTATTAAGAACTGGATCATGAGATCCCTATTTGTGTAATAACTTATGTACGGTTTGTAATGGATGATGTACTATGGTATCCAATTCGGTTATGTCTCGCAAAATTGGTAATCCTGGGATTGCGATGTATGGCATAACAGGCATCTGGGATTAAAAATCTGGGTGTTGACATCGAAGCTAGCGGAGTTATACATCGCTAGAATCGTAAGTTTGCATGGAGTCCCCAAGAACATCGTATCGGATCGAGGAACCCAGTTTACCTCGAGATTCTGGAAGAAAGTCCAAGAAGGTTTAGGAACCCGACTGGATTTCAGTACAGTGTATCACCCTCAGATCGATGGACAAACGGAGCGAGTAAATTAAATACTCGAAGATATGTTGAGAGCATGTGTGCTAGAGTATGGATCTAAATGGGAAGACTGTTTGCCTTTCGCAGAATTTTCATACAACAACAGTTATCAAGCTAGTCTGCAAATGGCCCCATTTGAATTCATGTATGGAAGGAAGTGTCGCACCCCTTTAAATTGGTCGGAAGTAGGAGAGAGTCAGATTTTTGGACCCGACATCCTACGAGAAGCAGAAGAGAAGGTTCACAAGATTCGTGGGCACCTCAAGACCGCCTAGTCAAGACAGAAGAGTTACACCGACAAGAGACGTCGAGACCTCGCTTTAAATATCGGAGATTTTGTGTATCGAAAAGTGTCGCCTTTGAAGGGGATGCAATGTTTTCAACTCAAAGGAAAGTTAGCCCCCAGATATATCGGACCCTTCAAGATTCTGAATCATCGAGGAGAAGTATCATATCAATTGGAACTGCCCAAGGAAATGTCAGCAGTGCACAATGTGTTCAATATATCGTTACTTCGCAAATGCCTTGAAGTTTCGGAGAAGACTGAAGTTTTCAAGAACATTGATCATCAGACCATAGAGATCAACGATGACCTGACGTATCTTGTAAGAAGCTTTCAGAACCACCAGAACCTGAAGCATCAAGTTTCTCAAGATTCAGTGGAGCAACCACACTGAAGAAGAAGCTACCTGGGAGCGCGAAGATCACATCAGGACGGAGTTTCCCAATCTTTTTAAATCCTAGGTAATCTTTTTTCTTCCTTTTTCAAATCTCGGGAAGATATTTTGTTTAAGGGGGAGGTTTGTAACATCCCAAAAAAATAAAACAATGATCATCAAACTCTAATCACTAAAATTAGGGTTAAAAAAACTTTGATTAATTTAAATCACATGAATGCATGTGTGTATGTGATGATTTGATAAATGCATGAATGATCTTGTGTGATTAACCTAAATAACAAGAAATGGTTTAAAGATGAAAATAACACATATAAAACATTTCCAAGCAGAAACAAATAAAGAGGAAATAAAAAAATCAATTAAGGCAAATGGTCATTTTTGCCAATCTTGCTCACTAGGTCACTTTGAGTGTTTCTAGTCCAAGATTTCAAACAGAAACTTTTCCAATTCTTTTCACCCCTTGCTAGACCAAGTAAAAATGAATCAAATCACACCTTTCAAACTTGCAGAAACATTTAGCAAACCCATTCAAATGGAAATTCAAAATTGAATCTTTAACATATGTGAAGATAACACATTTTCAAAACCCAACCAAACCAGTGCCCCTTGACTAATCCAATTAACCAGATACTCCCTAGTATGTGCCTATCAAACCCACCAAGTTTGAATCCAAAATTCAAATTTGAATTTCTTTCGGCCATTTCATCAAACACCTTGTTTGCAGCAAACAAACAAACAAACAAACAAACAAACAACAAACACTATAGTGAGCAGTGAATTTGGCCAACCTTGTTCCCTCTCTAGCTCTCATTGCACTCTCAGTAGATGATCTAGCCCAATTAACAAGCCTTAGCACCACTATGAGCTTGGAATAGCCATTAATGGTGACCATGCCGAGCCCACTTGCCAACCCCAATGTCGCCAGCGAGATAGAGGAAGAACTAGCCCCGCCAACCTTGTCTGGAACACGCAGCACCGTCCACCGCCACTCCCTATCCCAGCCCCGAGTGCAGCCAGCCACTGGACCACCCGCCAAGCACGTGCCTAGTCTCTCTGCGAGCGAGCCGAGAGCGCGCCAGTGCGCCACACTCGACCAGCGCCCACAGATCGCGCGCCGCCCTCGCCGCTTGCGTGCGTGATCGCCAACACTCTAGCACCCCGCCAAACATCCCCGTTCACCGCCGCGCGACAAGGAGCACCCGTGCGCCATTAAATTTGCCGTCGGACCCGCCTAGAGTGTCGACACGTTCCGACCGATCAGCACTGCCCCACGCCTCGCCACCACGCCGTTGAGCTTCGCCAGGGAGCACAACAGCGCCCCCTACCATCGCACATGCCAATAGCCCTCTGTGGCGTCGACCATGACGAGCTCAGCCCGCGCCCATCGGTCCCCTTCAGCCACTATAAAAGGAGACCTCCCCCGCTCGTTTTCTTCACACCAGTTCACTCCCCACCTCTCACTGATCACACCCACTCACTCCCGGAGCAAGGCGAGCACCAGGTGGCCGGAATTTCACCGAAGTTCGCCGATGCAGAGGAGGAGAGGCGACGTCGATTGGAGCCGCCCCAGGAGAAGTTGTCGGTACCAGGAGAACCTCTGTCATCGACTTCGTCGTTCGCCCCTGTCGCCGACCATCGCCTGAGCCCCGGTGAGCCTCCCACGACCCCCACCTGTCGTGCTAGGGTTCTGTCTCGACGATGCAGCCCGACGTGGACGATGAACCAGAGCCGTTCGATTAGAGTTAGATCATGCGGCCTAGATCACCCGTATCGCTTTGCCCCTCACAGTCTCACTGACGCGTGGGGACAGCCACTTAACCAGCCCGCGTGTGCACTGTGCATAGTGGGCCGGCCTAGTTAAACGTCCCGCGTGACCCAACAATTCAAATTTACTTTTATTCATTTAATTTCAAACACAGTCTTGTACCTAGATTCAAATATCAACCCAGCTCGATTCACTGAACCAAAATGCATGAAACCAATTTTCTTAGAAAGGTAATGGAATGCTTAATCCAATCCCGTTGGATTCAAACCATTTATATTTGTAGATCACCCATGGTAAAAATAACAAGGCAGAAGATTTTATGCATTCAAACATTTTTCAGAATTCAACCATAAAAGCTTTTGAGTTAATTCCAACTCTCAAAAATCACATTTGACCATACCTTTCAGAATATATAAAAATATATAGGTATACTTATAGAAATAATGATCAAGTAATAAAACAATGCCACATAGGCATTTCTAGTCACTTTAATTAAAGAAAATAAAAAGGTTAAACCTTATTAAATTGTGACACCACTTTAAATCACATTCCCATGTACTGAAATATGTGGTGATGACATGTGTCAACATGGTCCCATGTTTGAGTTAGAGAATATTAAATCTTAAGTAGTTTTTCAATGAGTAGAAATTACTTTTCTCAAAATAAAATAAATGGGACAAGTGCTTTAATCTTGTAATGTTAGTGATGATGCTAGATCACCTAGTGTGAACCTTTGTGTGATGATTAGAAATAGTTAAGTATTGTTTGGTGATTGTGTACCTCGTATTTATTTATAGACGCTAGTATCGACCAAGGATACGAAGAGGAAGGAGAATACTACGAGGAAGAAGCCAAGGAGAACTTCAACCACTGCCCTGCACAAGGCAAGCTAACACTTGCAAGATACCCTACTTATGCAAGCCTAATACTACTAGTTGAATTAGCAAGCTATTAACTGACCAAGCTAGCACTTGCAACTTAGCAAGCTTACACCACTTTATACCCAATCCTAGTTTTACTTGCAAGCTAAATACTTTATTTTTCTTTATCAAAGATTTCTCTTAGAGTTTACTTAGTGACTTGTAGATTCTAGAAAGATAATTGAAGGTATCATAAAGAGTAAAAAACTTGGCCTAAGTTAGATAATCTTAATGTCATCCTGAGGCATGAGATTTACTTAGATAAGATACACTTGTTTACCACCCCTCATTAGTATTTACCCCCACTTGTAGATGCTAGTGCTAAGCATAAAACTTGATCAACTTAGATGGGAATACTTGGTGAAAATGGTTCTGAAAACCTTAGAATGATGAGTCATTCTACTGAAATGTTTTGACATGTGTTATTGAACACCAGATGATTTTTTATGATGAAAATGTTGAGGCATGAGCCTTAGCCCTCTATAAAACGGATGGTTTTCTGGATGCGATACCATTCCAATTTTACCGTACAACCACAATACCAAAAATTTGGGTAGGGCTTGACTAGAAATTTATATACCTTAGTATGGGTTCCCTTGCGGCCAAGGTCTGAGCTGATGCTACCTTGTGAAGATTTCCCACCTGTGCAGTACCCAAGATGACAGTTGGTCATGGTTGGGAGGCCAAACTCACAGGAGAGGTGCATATACTAGGGCGTGTAATTGAAAGGTTAGGATTGATTATCCGCATACTGAGTATGGTGAATTCAGGATTGTGCCTGACGGATGTATCGAATGTTGTGGTGAAATTGTACAAGCTCTGCGGAGTGTCAAACTATTCGAATAGCCGCGTTCGCGGTTATGGACAGTTGGAGTGGCCATACTGTTCTATCGTCATATGTTTTAAAATGACTTATGAAATGGTTTATGACTTTGACTTGACCACAACAGAGTTGTGATATGAAATTCAAGTTCCCACTTAGGTGTTATAAAACTTTCAACTAGCCTTCTTTGCTTTTGAACTTAGTAGAGGTAAATCTGGCTTTTTGCAAAACAACCCTAGAACTTAGTATCCTACTACAAAAACCCCCCTTCACTTATTAGTATTAGTTTGCGAGTACTTAAAGAGTACTCATGGCTTTGTCCCTGGCTATTCCCGTGGCCAGACTATGAAGAGGAGTATCAGGATGACGGACCGCAGGAAGGTTACAACAACTAGGATCATCTCCCATCGTCAGCATTGTCTGTGACCCTAAAGATGGAGTTTCGCCCACGCTATCGTTATCTTTACGTTATTCCGCTGCTTGAGTTGTATTAAGAACTGGATCCTGAGGTCCTTATTTGTCTAAGACGTTATGTATGGTTTGTAATGGATGATGTACTGTGATATCCAAATCTGTTATGTCTCGCAAAAATGGTAATCTTGGGATTGCGATGTATGGCATAACAGGCATCTGGGATTAAAAATCCGGGTATTGACAATGGTACAACTAGATTGTAACTTATTCATATGACTAATCGTCTTTCCAAAAGAAAGACACACAAACAAGGATTATAAATTTTACTAAAGTCCATTAATCCAAATGATAAACTTCAAGGGAAGGAGTGATGTCGGCCATCAACTATGTTTCTTTCCATCATCAAGCCACATTGCCTCAATTCGAGCAATTCTCAAGAAGACCATCCTGCTTTCACAAAATAGTACAAGTATCCAATACTTCGTAAACTGCAACGAGTTTTACAAGAATCACATTTATAACTTTGTATATCTCACATATACCCCTTTTCATCCATGACCTACATTACAATCAAGCCCTTCTGAGAGTTCTCAACTCTAAAACAAGATTGCTAAGTGACTCTCCAAATATTATGTTTTCATCTACCATGGAAGAAAACTCATCCAACGGCTCATACTATATGTGCCTTATTTTTGCAGAATGCAAAAGTGCAGCCCGACTCTCCATCGAATGGAGAATGACCCCTTTTTGGATGATTTATGGAGAAAACACAATCTTTGTGGATTCATCGGATTATATCCTAATTGGTATTGTATTAAGAAGAGAAGATAATTTTTTTACGAGGATATCCCTTGGTCGTGGGTATTAATCTATGAAGTTGGACCCTTTTGCTAAGTTCCTTTTCCAGCAAGAAATTTCTCATGGTCACAAAGGACCTCAATGAGATAGGCCATGATGTACTAAGATATTTGCAAACATACATCTAGACTTAGTTCATAATTATGAGTTCAATTCATAACTGAGCTCCCACTGAAATTGTCATCCCCTAGAAAATTGCAGTGATCACACGATCCCAATCCACTATGCAACCCCCCATCGTCACGCCCGGAAACATAGCTTCAAAGGTAGACATTCTCCAACTCCAATCACATCATCCACGTGATTCATGCTCGATCTTTAGATCTCCTGTGTTCTGAGGCTAGGTCTGCATATGCTAGGCTCGCCAACTCAAAATTGTGTGTATTGCAGCGCAACCTTTTTACACCCACTGTATATGAACATAGGTATGTCTAGACCCCGGTCGTCACGGCCGGCTTCATACCGAATAACTTTGTGGTGCACACACAAGGGAAACACTATCATTGGAATTTCAAGGACATGAATGCACATCCTAGGGTCACCAACTTAATATTGGTTTTAATAGGGATCATCTTATCTATGATACCGTTGAGTATTTAATACTAGCGCACAATAAGATGCAAAGCAGGTATCAACATCATATGTATATTTGTGATCTGATATGGTCCTTCTTGCACCTTGATCTCCATCGAGCGCTCCGACATGATTTTCATCGTGCCACTGGCATGATCTCTATCCTGCCACCGGTTTTGACGCCAAGTCCACATTGCCACCAGTAGGTCGTCCATCGGACTGATGTATATTACTACAACTTAGTAACATAAAAGTAAACTACTTTACCTTCATCACGACCATGACCATATCAAATCACATGGCCCTCCTGCAAAATAAAGTTAGACGCATCTACTTTATCTATTACAAGTTTTATGTGGTTGTTAGGGCTTTCGCAATAGAACTGTTTCAAATCTACAAACTTTCCAACCACAACATGGATCCATACAGTTGTCTCTACTACACCCCTTTCGGGGCCCTCCATTATAAATGTTATATCAACTATTGTAAGAGAGACAGACATCCGTTGTCCACTTATATGGAACAAGTCGTATGTCAAGCGTAGAACCAGTCTTGCCTAAGAGTACGCGTAAGGTCATTACGGGCCGCTTCATCAAACAATCCCGCGATATAAACAAGTACACGTGGGAGGGTAACACCTATAGAATCAATGCCTGCACAAAACATGTGTGTACTAGCCATACAACACTAGTACGCATAGATCGGCTCTGATACCACTGTTGGGGTTCCGGGCAGAAAATCAAAAAAAATTACTAGGACGGATTTTCCCGATGCCCAAGATCTATCTATTAGTAATGAAGTAATTGCCGAGACATTTCGGATACATACCCTTGTAGTCTGAAAGCGGTTAACGTTCCAAGGGGAACGTGGTTGATGTAGTCATGCTCGTAGCCGACCTCAATGTCACGAATCTCCTCGCAGGTCACCCTTGCTTTGTCACCATGCAGCAATCCTGCTAACGACATCACAGTGCCCAAAATATTGCACCTCGTGGCTTTGTACACATACGGTGTATGACGAGAACCTCCGTCTCCCTAATCACGTCGGGAGTATATTGCGGAAGTAGATCTTCGGCTGTGGAATCCCTACAGCACAACAGTGTGTTGCAGATGCATCGTCTCTTGCACGGACAGCCCTGGGCCGTGCCAACATGTGTAGAAAACTAGAGAGAGATTAGAGAGGAGGACTAGAGCTCCCAACTCATGGGATTTTTCGTATTGGTGTGTCTTTGAACATTTTTAAATGTTTCATACTTCTTTCTCATTAAGTGAATATTCACTCAAATTTCTAGAGAAAGCATATGAAGTTGAAATCCATCGCTTACGACTACACATAATGGACTACATACATTGATATGTATAAATTCCACTATTTTAGTCGTTCGTTCTTCTTTGGCCTTTGAACAAAGTTTTAATAATCCCGAGGAAAGTCTCACAAGCGTCACTTGATAAAATCAAAGACTCCAAAAATCCATGAATATGGAGATTCTTCATGTTTTCTTTCCAATATAATTTAAATGGCGATGTCACTTCATAAGTGATCTTTCAATCATTTATATGGCGACATTTTAGCATTAGGTTTTATGGATGTGATTTCTCCAACTAGATTTGTAAATCATCCATCTTATATGGAATAGGTAATTATTTGAACAATCTTTGTTCTCATAATAACTGATTTAAATAAATATTATTAAAACAAATCTTGAAGGCAAGCTTTGATGTCAATGAGAAATAGAAACAACGGTTTGTTTGTTTTCGATGAACATCATCACATATTCTCTTGCTAGTTACTTAGGCCATTGTGGTTCATGAATTGCGTCGTTATGTATGAAATTTCATACCAACCAATTCGGTATCCAATACCCAAGAACCACATTGTTTAACAAGAAAAGAATACAACCATAACATGTATATCATCTATATACCTAAAATGGATATTTCCATTCTTCTCTTTTCTGCCAAATATATTTTATAGATTCTCTTTCAGCATTTACTTTTCCTTTTAAAAGAATCTATCAACATCAAAGTGGCGCCATATACATGACACATAGTCCAAAGCGTGTATAGTAAAATACTAATACCTTTGGACTTCCACTTTGAAGTATATCACCATCATCAATTGATTGGCGTTCTTTCAAAATCCATTCTTTAGTAATCTTTTAGTCTAGTAAACACTTTACATACATCTTCTATTCATCCTTATCATGACGACTTTCATGATCAAACTAATGTAGCTTATAAAGGCGAATCGTGAGTATAACATCACTTTCCAAAACCCTTTTGGATGATTAGGATGTCTAGCATCTCCAACCTTTGCAAATTCTCATCCAATATGAGAACATATATTATACTCTATCATATTGCAACCAAAACATTGTTTCAGATATTGTTATATCTGCCACACATGATGGTTTCTGAAACAATTCTTTCGGCTCGTAGATAATCTTGATATTTAAATCAAGAATCATGGAGGCAAACATGATACTTAAGATACTAACACTAGAATTGTTACTCTCGATTTAATACTAATTATCAAACTTCACAGAGTAGACAGAGTTTGCTGAAAGTTTGCAATAGGACTTTAAACTTTAGATTGACACTCAAAACAATACGATACCAGTTCGTAAAGTAAAAATCCAGAATTCTATAGTTCTATTATCTCAATTATAACTAATCATAAGGTGGTGAACGAATGCCAATGACTACAACAAATTATGAAAATTCACTTTGATTTAACTTATGATAAATTGAGTTCTACTAATCCAAATTAGAAATGAAATCCCACTCAAAAACGACATCTCTTGTGTCTTTTTAGTGATTACATGAACCAAATCCACTACACCAAGTCCGATCATCACGTGAGTCGGTGTAGCTTCAAAGGCGAGCATCCATATGGTCATAATATCAAAACATATGACTCATGCTTAATCTTTCGGTCCATGTTCTGAGGCCATGTCTGTACATGCTAGGCTAGCCAAGTAAGAACCTTAGTATTCACATGTGTAAAACTGTCTTACACCCGAGATATGCTCGTGGATTCAAGTACACCCGATCATCACGTGATGTCTTAAAGCGACGAAACATTGTCGGTGCATACTTAAGGAAGAACACATTTTTATCTTGATATCTAAATGAGGGATCGTCTTATTATGCTAATAAAACGCCAAACTATCAATATAAGATGCAACAAACATCACATGTTAATAAGTGAAATGATATGGTTCTTGCACTTGATCTCCATCATGTGCATCGTGGTATGATCCTCATCATTCCTTTATGTGTAAGGCCAAGGTCTATGGAACTTACACGTTATGTGTGTTGTAAGAGTGTCAACTTATACTTCTACTTACAACATCACCATATCATGACACTATCCCATCAACAATCTAAACTAGACGCCTCTAATTTATCCATTGCAAGTTTTACATGGCTTAGGGCTTTCGAACATAGAACCGTTCTTACCTACGAACATGAACCACAACGAGGATAACCAAATTGTTGACAACTAGTTGCATGTCAAGCGTGGAACGGGTCTCATGTGCGAGGACATGTAAAGTTTTTCCAGGCCGCTTCATCCCACTATGCGACCAATATCCAAAGTACAACTAAGAAGCAATAACATGATCATCATCACCCACATACTCATATGTGTACTACCCGTGCAAAGCATCTATGCATATATTCGGCTCTGATACCATTGTTGGGTTCGCAGCATAGAAAACAAAAAATTTCCTACGATAGGAACAACTATGTACCGAGGTCTATCTACTAGATACAAGCAATGGGTGGATATACATTCATAGAATACATACCCTCAAAGACCGAATAGTGTTAACGAGGTTGTACTCGTGGATGATGTAGTCGAACGCTTGCCGATCTCAAGATCGAGAAGAAGTCCATCTGGTCTAGCAGGTCCAGCACCATCTAGTCCAGCACCGCAAAGCAGTGGTGCATCCGTGATCGCACACACGTCCGGGTACCCCGACAACCTCCGCGCCCTCGCTTCAGTGAAGCAGCGGAAGAAACAAATCCTTCCAGAAAAAGCCACCAGGAACATGTATCTCGTTGATCCGAGACCATGGGGAAATTCTAAAGGGGGAGAGAGATCCTTCACGAGGAGGTGTGAGTGAGAAGTTAGAGGAGGGGCTCCTTATATAGGGGAGGGGGAAGCCCAAGGGGGCATGGCCGCCGGCCATAGAGGGTGCCCCCACCTCTCCCTCATTCATGCAGTGGAATCTCCACTCACATAAAGGTGACCCTCCATTTTCTCTACTCAAATTTCCATTAAATTTCCACCAAATTTAATGTAATCTCTCTTTAAAAAACTCCTTTTATTTATTTATTCAGATTTTTTAATTACTTGAATTAACAAACATTCACATAAAACCCCATACAATATTTCAATTTCACATACAGAACCAACTTCAGCAATTTCAACCGAAACAATTCCGGTGTCTAGTGAAATAAATTCTTGCGCTTTTCTTTTTCTTTCTCTGGCATATCATTTGATCTGAATGGTGTCGGTATCCCTTAAGTGAGTCACCCTACGGTTCGTGAATAATGTAGACATGATCGAGACCCCTCTCCAATCAATAATCAGTAGCGGGACCTGGAGATCTGTACTGACTCCCACATATTCAACGATGACTTATGTGATCGTGTGAACCTTATACGCATGTAACTAAATCCCTTTCTCTCGCAATATATTACATGTCTGAGATTCGATCATCGGTATCTCCATACCTAGTTTGATCTCGTTACCGACATGTACTCTTTTCTCATTCTCGTGATATAACATTCTAGTGATCAAATCACTTGCTTGCAAGCTAACTAATGTGATACCACCGAGAGGGCCCAGAGTATATCTCTTTGTCATCGGGATGGACAAATTCCACTCTTGATCCATCAGCCTCAACATAACACCTTCGTATCACTGAACCCATCTTTATAATCACCCTGTTACGGTGTGACGTTTGATATTATCAAGATACTCTCCCGGTGTTAGTGATTAACATGATGTCATGGTCTAAGGACTAATATTACTTCGTATGTTGTTATAGCAATATAAACACAATGACCTTGATCGTAATGCTATACTTCGGATGAATGTTCATCACATCATTCCAACAATGTTGTGACCTCATTATTAACAACATCTAATGTCCATGATCAGGAAACCTTTGATCATCTTGTTAATAAACGAGCTAGTTTATAAGAGAGGCATAACTAGGAACTTTCTTTTTGTTCATTAAACACACATGTATTAACGTTTCCGTATTAATACAATTATAGCATGTAAAATAAACATTTATCATAAATAAGTAATACGATAATAATCACTTTATTATTGCCTCTCGGGCATATTCTCTTCAGCATGCATAGTTACTTTGTCTTACTGTTAGAACTCCATCTTTCACGTTCATGTTTAGAGTTCTTTGATCCCATCTTTTAATGCTTGCAAATGGTTTGATCTTGATTTTGATGGTTCATGTCAGATTAAAAGTTATTCTTTTTATCACTTACCTACTCGAGGACGAGCAGGAGTTAAGCTTGGGGATGCTTGATACGTCGAAAACGTATCTATAATTTTTAATGTTCCATGCTTGTTTAGTATCTACTTTGCTTTGCTTTGCCTACACTTTGAGGTGTTTTTATATGTTTTTCTGGACTAACCTATTATATGCCACAGTGCGAGTTGTCTGTTTTTTCTGTTTTTGGTTCCAGAAAAGGCAAAAAATCAATATTCTCACAATTGGACTGGACAAAAGCCAAAGTCAATATTTTACCATGGGGAACACGGAGCCAAAGTATGAGACGTAGGGGAGCCACCAGGGGGACACACCCCTGGTCGCGTGGCTAACCCTAGCCCACGTCTGGGGGGTGCGGCTGCCCTGACTGCCCCCCTGCCTCGCCTCTTCGCCTATAAAGACCCCCGATACCAAAATCCTAAGTACCCGATCAATATTCCACGAAACCGTCTGTAGCCGCCGCCACCATCGTACCTAGATCGAGGGGATCTGAAGCTCTTCCTGGCACCCTGCCGGAGGGGAGATCATCCCAGAGGCCTTCTTCTTCATCATGCCAGCCTCCAGTATGAAGTGTGAGTACTTCCACCTTGGACTACGGGTCCATATAGTAGCTAGATTGTTGTATATCCTCCTTTGTGCTATCATGTTTAGATCTTGTGAGCTTCGTTCATGATCAAGATCATCTATTTGTAATCTTGCATGTTGTGTTTGCGGGGATCCGATGGATATTGAGATTACTATGTCAGATTAATTAATGGTTTTGTATTATTGATTCTATCGTGTCTGTGTTGTTTGTGATCTTGCATGCTCTCCGTTTCTAGTAGCTATCTTGGCCAAGTAGATGCTAGTGACTCCAAGATGGGGTATTTATGCTCGATAGTGGGTTCATGCCTCTATTTAATATAAGGGAAGCGACAGAAATCTCTAAGGTTGTAGATGTGATGTTGCTACTAGGGATAAAACAACGGTGGATTGTTTATCTTACACACTTTGCTTAAGGCAGTTATCCGTTCTTGCAACTTAATACTGGAGGGGGTTCGGATGATAACCTGAAGGTGGATTACTAGTCATAGATGCATTTGGATGGCGGTCTATGTATCTTGTTGTATTGTCCACTCGAATCTCATAGGATCATGAATGTATAGTATTGCATTGTTATGCCTTGCCCAGTCCTGTCAATTGTCCTGCTGTAATTTGTTTACCCAGCATGCCATGTTTATTTATCTTAAGAAGAACACCTCTAATGAACAATGGACCCTGGTCAAATCTTTACCATTGATACATCTTCCACTGTTCCTGTTTACTTTCTGCAAACCACTATTACCTTCCACATCATACAGTTAACCCTTTGTTTTTAGCAAACCGGTGAGATTGAAAACCTCACTGTTTGTTGGACAAAGTCTTGAGTTTGTGTTGTGTAGGTTTCCAAGTTGCTAGCAACACCCTGGAGTCGTTTCCTTCCTCCTACTGGTTCGATAACCTTGGTTTCTTACTGAGAGAAAACTTGTTGTTGTGCTCATCACACCTTCCTCTTGGGTCTCCCAACGAATCTCTACAGTGATTTGAGCGCATCACCCTACTTAGACTCTGAGGAGCCAGAAGAAACTCCAATGTATGCCACTGAAGGGCAAGAGGATGTCTACTACGAGGAACCAGATCTGTCCGAAGGAATGGAAGGTGTGGACTACGAAATACGTTATGGAGTGGAGGGCAACGAGTCCTAGTAGTTTCCTTGATTAATTAGTAAACCAAATGATCCGGGAAGCATAAAATTTATATAATAAGTTGTTGAGCTCAATTCTGGTTATAAGTTTGAAACTGTGATCTTTCGCTGAAACTACTTAAGTTTGGTTTGTAAGTTTAAATCACTTGAAGTACTGAACTTCTGGTATTGTAATAATAATGTGCGTATGTTTATAATATGGACCTGCAATGTTTATGTTGTACCACTCTGAGGGATGTGATGTTTGCGGAACGGTGTTCTGTTAATATTATGTCAACAACTATAGTGTACTACACATGCAGTGGTATGCTAGGTCACAACATGGTGGCACGAAGTGTGTCCTGTGCTCATACTTTTTATATGGGCTGCACCTAAGCTCATACGCATCATAGTCTAGCAACGACATGCCACGCCGATGTTTCTCGCATTCATCCTTACGGTGGCCCACAAATCCACAGTGTAGGAAGAAGCGAGGGACGCATTCATATTTCAGTTTATAGACCTTCCCTACTCCTTGCTTCCCCTTGACCCCGGTAGAAATCTGTGTTTGGAGGCGCTATTATAAGGTAGATCAACACGAACCCTCAAGAATTCGTGCCTATGTTGCTCTGTTGTTGGAACATCAACCATCAGGGCTCGTCCAAGTCCATTGCCACACCGCATGACAAAAGTGTCGTCCTTCTATTTCCCCCATGGCACATCGTAGATACGTACCCATACAGGTACCGAGTCTAGAAACATCTCAGAAGGGCATGCCTTCTCATCAATAGCTTTAACCAGCAGTATGTTCCTGTCGAAGATCCATGGACCGCCTCCCATCATAAAATCATAGTCTCCCTGCAAAAACAGTGATCATATAGTAGTTTTTGCCTCGCTCCGAGTACCTGATGCCTGTCCGTAGATGCAACAAAATTTTAGTGCCCGAGGAACACGCCACAGCTACAAAGGGGACAAGAGTTTAGCATCTGCAGAAAAAACACGACTACGAGGGGAACAAATATTTAGTCTACGGAACAAATCAAGACTACATGGGAAAAAATTAGCATACATGAAAAATATCCCGGCTACAAGGGGAATAAAAGTTTTTTCTATCAAAAAATCACATCTATAAGGGGAAAAAATTAGTCTGCCGAACAAGTCACAAACTAGAAGGAACAAAATTTAGCATCCGCGGAAAAAAATCATGACATAAAACATTTAAGCCAAGAAACATAATTTTAGTACGCTGAACAAGGGAAACATAATTTTAGTACGCTGAACAAATCACAACTAGAAGGAACGCAATTTTAGCGTTCGAGGAATACATCACGTCTACAAGGGAACATATTTTTAGCTTGTACAAAAAAGTCTTACCACGAAACAAATCAAAGCTATGAGGGAACATAATTCTAGCATACACGTAAAAAAAATCTCAGCTACAAGGGGAAAAATAAATCCGCCGAACAAATCATGACTAGAAGGGAATAAAAATTTAGCGTCTGAGGAACACATCATGAATATAATAAGAACAAAAGTTTAACATTAGCGGAACAAAAAAGGAAAATCACTAGAAACAAAAAAAATATGATATACTTGAGTAAGAGGAAAATCTTTGTGAATGACGGAACAAATGATTATACACCGAGAAACTAAAAAGAAAATCACCAGAAACAAAAAGTAAGATATACAAGAACATCAAATACATACGGTAGGAGCAAACATATTTTCACTGCAACAAGAACAGAAAAATTGACTAAAAGGAACAAGAATTTAAAATCATGCAAAAATAAAAATCTTACCTAAAAAACATAAAAAACTCAACTAAGGAAAAAAAGAAAAATGCAACTGAATAGCATGCATGAAAAAAAGCAAAGTGTGGAAGAAGAAAACTATCCTAGTGTTTTGTTGACTCAGTTGTGATAGGCTGAAAAAAACACTTGATCGGAAAGCCCGTGTCGATTCTTCACACGGCAGTCCAAGAAAACCACACTATGAAACGGTGGTACGTGCATGCTGCGCTGCTGCAGACGTGGAAGTCAACAAACGACACGGGCTGGAACGAACCAAACGGGCCGAGCCCATGTTGAAAAATCTTTAAAGAAGCGGAAGCTCCGGAAAGCTCTTTCGCGCTACCGAGCAGTTTCATCTGGATCCGCTAAAAAAAAAAAGCAGTTTCCCTGGGAGTACTGTACTGAGACTGAGTTATTCCGAGATGGGCTCGAATCTGTTTACAAGGCAAATTCTCCAGTAGGATCCGAGTGTTAGGTCTTGTTTACTATCCTGAAATTTTCCCGATAGGTCGTTTACTAGGCCGGATTTGGAGGGGATAATCCTGTAATATCCCCACAAATCTCCTCCACACTAGTGTATTTATGGCAAGACTAAAAACTCTTCATCATGGTAGAGTATTTTGGGGAAAGGTATTTGAAGAGATTTGTGAGTGTTGAGTGAAGACCAAATTCCCGCATATCCCCATATTTTTTGGGGATAAAAATACCGAAAAAATAAACAAGCCCGGGAGAACGTTTTCTTCTTTTAGTGGCTCGCCTCCCTCCGACTCAATTCCCTTGCGAGATCCCATCGAGGGTTTGCAAATCCCCACTGCAAAAGGAGCGGTTCTTATCGCGCACAATTCTGTCAGCGGGTGAGATCTCGGCCCGATGATGATGATGATGATGATGATGATGATGATGATGATGATGATGATGATGATGATGATGATGATGATGATGATGATGGATTGTAACTGTGCCATCAAAAGGAAGGCCGAGGTTGCCGCCGGCGAGCAGTGCGGCTACGCCACCAAAAGGAAGGTGGAGGAGGAGAAGGAGGAGCCAGCATCCGAAGATGCCGACGGTCATGATGCCGCGAAGGCTCCGAAGAAGAAGGGGATGCCTAGGAGAAGATCGACTGGATCCTTTCCCGGAGGAAGCGGCGGACCCCTCGTATCGACGTGTACGAGACCCTGGGCGCCGACGCCGAGTTCATCAAGATGATCCACGACATGGCCCAGGCGAGAGCCCAGCACTGGGTGAACATGTGCAAGTTGAAGGAGTGGGTCCGCAGCGAATACGCGGTCAAAGGCTACGTCGATGTCGACGAGGGCTACGTCGAGCTCGTGGCCTTGCCACCGCCGGATGTCCTAGCAATGAGGAAGCAGATTACGAGGACTAGGAGACAAGTCATGAGATGATAAATGGGCTTTTGTGTTACTAGTAAATGTGCACGTGCAACGCACGTCTAATAATTTATTAAAAAAATATATTTTAACTCTTAATAGTAAGTGTGCATATATATAGTGTTTTTCCGATATTTTAGCGAGTTGTTTTTACCGAGTCACTCATTCCCAATGGTATAATCCTATCAAATAATAGTTGTAGCTAGTTAAAATAAATAAAGATACAACATAGAATAAATATCATAATATAATATGGGGCGGAATATCTCCCCATATCATAATATATGTAGCTAGTTATTCAGGAATACCGGATAAAATATCTCCAGTAAAGTACACTTTTAAATATAACATCCATGGACCACATCATGGCCCACATGGTTATGAAATTTCAATGATACACCTTTAGTATATCGGATCAAAGCAGTACACGGAATCTCTCTTCTCTTAGAAAAATGTATGTACGTTGAATCTCTCATCTCTCATGAAAAAAATAAAAAAGCGGGTACATGGAAAGAGAACACACGCACTAATGAATGCAGAAGATACTTGACAAACCTTCTGCACAAATCAAAAACAGATAGAGAGAAAAAGGGTCCCCTGTCTCAGACCTATGGTAGGAATTCTTCAGTCTCTTGATCATTGTATCTGACCCTGTATTTTACTGACTTAACACATGCCATAAGCAATTCAACAAAAGTATGATGAAATCCCAATCGAATTTACATCCTTTCCAGAAACCTCCACTCGACATGATCATAAGCTTTATGCATGTCAAGCTTGACAGCACAAAACCCCGCCTTCCCCTTCTTTTTGTTTTTAATCATATGTAAACTCTCATAAGCAACGAGTATATTATCCGATATTAATCTATCAGGAACAAAGGCACTTTGCACAGGAGAGATAACCTCATCAAGGATATTTTTAAGATGAAAAGCTATCATCTTCGAGATTACCTTATAGAGAACAGTATAAAGACTAATCGGTCTGTATTGGGAAATAAGCTCTGGGCTTTCCACCTTTGGGATCAGAACAATGACCATATCATTCCAGCCTTCTGGAATTGATTTATTATTTATTGCCTCCAAAACCTCCTTTGTCAATAAATCACCAAGAATATGCCAACTTTTTTTAAAGAAAATTGCATGTAACCCATCCGTACCTGGCACTTTCAGATCACCAATAGAAAAGAGAGCCTTTTTTACATCCTCGGGAGTGAAAGGCTTATTGAGTGCCGAGTTCATCTCCAATGTAACTCTCGGCACCACTTTCTTCAACAAAGTCCGGGCCAGTATCATAGACTTCAGTGGTAAATAGAACAGAGAAATAATCTGATATCATTGGATTGAGATATGTCGTGCCTTCCAACCAATTACCCCACGGGTCCTTAAGCCTTTTAATTTTGCTTCCTTGCCCTAGCAAAGTGATGAAAATATGAAGTATTTTTATCTCCATACTGCAGCCAATTTATTCGACTACGTTGAGCCCAATGCATCTCCTCTTGTTCAAATAGCTTCTCAATCTCATTTGCAATTTCTTTCCGCCGCTTCACATTTTCTTCATTCAGGGCAGACGCAGCCACCCGCTCCATCTCCTTTTGAGCCGAACGAATTCTGTTCTTTGTACTTTTCAGTACTGTGCGATCCCACTTGTGCAGGTTGGTGTGCACTTGTGCTAATCTCCCTGCCAAACTGCTATTATTTGCATTTGTACTTGATATTTCCCACGCCTCAGCAACAATCTCTTGGAAACTAGCCTCTTTGAGCCACCGGGCCTCAAATCGCAGAACCGCAGACCCACGAGGCTCTTTCTCAGCTCGCTCGTCCAGCTTCAATAGCACAGGTCGGTGATCAGATCTTTCGTATGGGAGGTGCTCAAGGACAGCTCCCTCAAATTTATTATTCCATGCTTCATTTGATAAAGCACGATCTAACCTCTCCCTTATCAATCCTCTTTTCCAAGTGAATTTATCTCCCGTATATCCAAGATCGAATAAATCACAATCCACTGGCACATCCCTGAGAGCCTGCATAAAATGAGATGGTCTTACATTCGCTAATTTTTTTAAAATAATACATTTTTTTATTGATTTTCATAAATAATACGCAAAATTGGCAAATTGCAACTCTGTCGGTACGGACGACACAGATGCTTCGTTTGTTGAGGAGACGACCAACATGTCGTCTTTTGTGCAAAAGACGACCAAGTTGTCTTCTTTTCTTTAAAAGACGACCGAGCTGTCGGGTGACAGGGGGTCAGCCTCGTCGGCTGTTGAAGGGACGACGCGCGTTTTGTCCGTTGAACGGACGACGCGCCCCAGCATATAGCTAGCTCACGCGCATGCCCGTGCTTGCCCGTCGTCTTCCTTCCCAGCTCGCGCCTCTCTCTCTGGTTGTTCTTCCTCTCTCGCTTGCTCTCATTTTCTCAGTTGTTGCACCGATTTTTAGCCCAGATTTCTATCCAAACTCGCTGCTCTAACACATTAGCAAGCTAGTAGAGTCCCGATCTACTAATGGGATAGCCTGATGTAGTGATTTGAGTCGTTTTGGTGGAGGAATCTGGTGGTGTTCTTGTTGAGCAATGGCCATGGTGGAGGCTGGTGCTGGGACTTGAGAAAGGTGCATGGTGGAGGTGCTGATCCGTTGACCTGAGGCAGCTGCACGGCAGGACTTCGCACACTTCAAGGGTAAATCCTAATTTCTTTATAATTGCAGTCATATGTGTATGTTTATAGGTAGCCTTTGATGGGGTCTGTTAGATGCAAGATATTTGTAGAGTATTATGTGTCAATGTACCTGTTTTTGACTATTTTCGGTATTTTTTAGGTCGAAAATCATGTCAAATAATGTAGTGTTTAGGTTCTTGCATGGTCCTGGTTCCGTCAGAATAAACCAGCACGGAGTTGATTTGAGCGAGTTTAGATTTATGGATGAAGTGCTTCAGAATCCTGAAACAAAGGTCTGTTACTCGGTTGAAGGATTGGTTATGTGTTCGCTTAGGGCTCCTCCTACCCATACCGCTTGTGCATGCTTTATGGACTAAGTCAAGGCAAACCCCTAATTTTTATTTAAGGACAATAGAAGCGCAACAGAAATGGGTCAAATTTGTGCAAGCTTGCCAGAAAAGAGAAGTTAACCCCAGTCTCTTAGTGTTACCTGTGGCGAAAGAGGCTGGGTATGATCATGGCCATAGTATTCAGACCGGTCATGCTGGAGGTAGTTATGATCATGGCCAGAGTAGTCAGACCGGTCATGCTGGAGGTAGTTATGATCATGGCCAGAGTAGTCAGGGCCAAGAGGGTGGTGGCAGTTATGAATCAGGTCACAGTAGCTATGCACACACCGGGGGTGATGGTTATGTATCAGAGGACGGTGGTGAAGGATTAGGGGAAGACATATTCAGTGGCGAAGCTAATGAGGACGAGATATATGATTGTTTGTTGCAACATCAAATGGAAGCCGAAGACTCAGAAGGAAACAGTGATACGGCTGATGATTCTGGCGAGTCTGATCAAGAAGAGATCGGCCAACCTATTCCGGCATCATGGAATAATGACAACACAGCAACAATGACTGTGAACGATGGGCATGATTCGGCATGGCATTATCACGCGAACAACATCTCTCTGGGTGCATTATATCCTAGCAAGAGACATCTGCAGGAAGCAATTGTTGAGTGGTCAATGTCCATGCAACGGGTCTTGAAAATGAAGGTGTCATCACAACAATATTTGACATTGATTTGCGAGGAAGCTGGATGTCCTGCAAGGGTGCATGCCCATGTCCCTAGGTATGACACAAACTGGAAGGTCACCGATGTTGTGATGCACACATGCACACTTGAAATTGTCCTTCAGGACCATCGTAACCTCACGTCAACCCTCCTGGCTAGACTGTTGTACACAGAGATAGTGGAGGGCAAAGCCATGGGGGTGAAAGCTATCATTAACAAAGTTTCTGTCAGATTCCGCTACAATATTTTATACGGGAAGGCTTGGAGGACTAAGCAAAGGGCACTGGAGGCAAGGTTTGGTTCGTTCCGAGGCGGGTATGACTGTGTTGTTAGGATGCTCCAAACACTACAGGCTAGGAATCCAGGCACCTACGTGGACATCCAACACTTTACATTGCCACATGAACCTAATTTGAGGGTACTTCATGAGTGTTCTTCTCATTTGCTATATGCATAGAAGCTTTCACTCACTGTCGACCAGTCATCTGTGTGGATGGTACATTTCTCACTGGCAAGTATAGGGGTCAGATATTGACTGCCATAGGCCAAGATGGAAACAATCAAGTTGTTCCACTTGCTTTTGCTTTCATGGAGAGCGAGAACACCGAGAGTCGGGTATGGTTTTTCAGGCAGCTGAAGATAGCAATTGTGAGAGATACACCGAATGTATGCGTGCTTCATGATAGGCATCCAGGTATACTAAGCGCGATAAAGAAGCTCACACAGCCCACTCCTGATGAAGTAACTCCATGGCTGGACATGCAGAGTCGTTGGTGCATGCGGCATCTAGGGGCCAATTTTTTCTCACAGTTCAGGAACAAGGCTCTTATGAACCTATTCAAGAAGCTTTGCAAGCAGAACCAAGAGTGGAAGTATATCAAGTGTCGTGGCTATCTTGATGACTTCACTAAAAAAATATGTGACTCAGAGGAGAGCAGCTAGAGCAGCAGCGGTCGCGGCTCATGCAGCGGCGTTAGCTGCACAGGCAACAACAGGAGCAGCACTACTGGAGGAAGAACCCATTGCCCTTTGTGACTTGCCAGGATTTGACCAACCCGGTACTAGGAGAAGGCCTGGCAGAAGGATTAAAAATTTTCAGGAGTGGAGTTGGGGTTCAGCTGTCTTAGCAGCTACGTACCGAGGTATGTGCAATGCTTGTCAGTTAACCAAGGATAGTTCTGTCTTGCTAGAATGCCCATTGTTGCTGCAAATGTGGTCATGGGAGAGGTTCCCTATCGGCCGTCCAGATGTAAGTGTCAACCAAATAGTCGGCAACCAGGAACATGAAACAATTGTCTACCACTCTAACCTGCTGTTCGACGAAGAGAAAATTGACTTGCCTACATTTGGCACTCACTGGACCCGTCGCAAGGTCAGTGTAATGTCTTAATAAATTGCACTTCTGGTACTACAATATGAAAGTTACTAACAACTATTTTATCATGCAGTGTCGTTTCGCGGGAGAGCAAGTCGTTAGATGCTATCCATCGTTCAGCGAGCAGTTCGACACACTGAAAGAGGATGTCGTGATTTGGGAGCCGTACACCCTGCAGACACGACACGCACGATATCCCGGCGGGTTATCTATTATGTGCACTAGAGATCGAGAGTATTGGCTGACTACATCGAAGATCATCTTTGATTGCCAAGTTGAGGAGATGTCTCAACAGAGGGTCATGCGGCAGTTCGGTCTTTGCCAGATGGTAGATCCCCCGCGTCCGGATGTTCCCCTTCCAGATGTCGTGCACGCGTAAGTAAATATATATACATAAGGAATGCGTCTTATACTTCATCTATGTTCTTTAATGATGGTCTAACAAATTCTAATGACAGGTACTCTGGGAAAAGTAGCAAGACCGCCACTCAATGGCTCCAACGGGTGGGGATTTACGTCAACGAGTGGCAGAATGCACCAACACAAGTGTGGCACGCTGGCCCGTTTGATATGGATCTATTCCACGGATACTTACAGAGGTACATGTCGATGACACGGCTGCGTCCCATTCCACACGCACATGACGATAAGATATACCCTAGCCAGTCAACACTGGAGTCCAGACAGTCAGCGGTAAGTACTTTATTTAGAGCATAATCAACATGAGTGCCTGTGTAGTGCATACCTAACTATGATACAAATGCAGGCCGATATGACGTGGGAGCTACAGACTGAGGTGGCTCAGTACGGACGATCTCTTTCGACCGTTCCTCTTGTGCCCCATCAGCAGGCTCAGTCCTTTGCCCGGCGGGTCGAGGAGAAGCTGGGGCAAATCTACGCGGCCATCACGTGCACCAGCGTCTCAGACGTCGTTCAACACCGAGAAGCACAACGCCCACCGCGTCACTCGATGGAGGAGCGCGCCCCACGTCGATCCACGCAGCAGCGCCCACCGCGTCACTCGGTGGAGGAGCACGCCCCACGTCGATCCATGGAGCAGCCACCTTCTCCAGACCATGCTGGAGGCTCGGGATGGCACGAGGAGCATATTTCTCCACCACTCCGCCACGGGCCTCGTCCACGACTCTCACAGCAGGCACCGCCGAGAGCACCACCTCCGCATCAGCCGAGGCTCGAGGTGGCAGCAATCACGATTACTTCCGTGGCATCAATCACGCTTTAATATCGACATTTGCAGAACCAGATTACTTTCGAACAATGGCAAGATCGCCACCGATCCCTACATGGACTTCGTTTATCGACCACAATCTCATCCTCATGGTAAGCGTGTCCCTTCCTACTATTGTTAGATGCAGTATGCCATTGTTCAGTACTTAATTTCTTGTACACTAGCAGGAGACTCCGTTACATGGAACAGTACTGGCGACCGTCATCAGCAGACACGGCACGAGCAGGTAGACTGGTTTGGCCAGTATCAACCAGGTGCTCCACCACCTATCCCCACACAGGATACATAGGATCAAGTTGAAGGGTCAAGTGCACCTCGCCGTGATGTGATGCCACCCCACAGATATGGATGGAGTACACCGAGGCCTCCGCCACCTCGTCGTCGACACCAGTGATATCTACTTATGTATCAGTCATTTACCTATCTATGTATGAGACATCATTCTATTATTTCATGATTTTATTCGACAAACTACTCAACATAACTTGCAACATAGTTCAACATAACTTGCGGTACATAAATAAGAGTCCTATCTATCCCTAGCATGATGCCTTTCCCTTTCCCTTCGATGATGCCTCGCCCTTTCCCTTGGACGATCCCTCGCACTTTCTCTTCTTGGAATGCGCTTTCTTCTTCCCCTGCCTCTTGTCCCACTCAGCTCTCGCCTTGCTTCCAACGGGTGGCGGCATGAATATATCATCCTCATCTTCGCTCTCTTCTATCCAGGCCCTAGGTGCCACAACCTACTCCGTCATGTCAGCTTGACTCTTCTTGGCCTGCGCTTTCTTCTTCTCCTGCCTCTTGTCCCACTCAGCTCTTGCCTTGCTTTCAACGGGTGGCGGCATGAAGATATCATCCTCATCTTCGCTATATTCTATCCAGGACCAAGGTGCATTAGCCCGCTCCATCAAGTGAGCTTCACTCTTGAAGGTGAGCTTGTCCCACCTTGCCTGGATCCTGAGAAGCTCTGCTCGTACCTGATTTGGGGTCTTCAGTTTCCACCCTCTTCGATGAAGTGACTTACCAAGCATAACGAGAGCATCATGGTTCGTTACCAACGTATCCGCCGGTGGTTTATCGCCTATCACAACAGATTCAAGCTACGAAGAAAAGCCCAATGGACATATCTACGTGCCGGGGAGACGTCGGTCATAGTGGAGAGGTGGAGGAAATGCGAGAGCAAGAGGAGAGGAGGAAATGAGAGAGTAAGAGGAGGAAGAGATGAACTGGTTAAGGATGCATCTCGTTCGGATTTATAGAGGCACCGAACGAATAGGCGGGAAAAAAGGCGAAGTCGTGGCGGAAAAAAAGGGCGAAAGTAGTGGGAACAAAGGGCGGAGTATCTTGGGAAAAATCGTGAGTAATCTGGCGGGAAAATTCGGCGGGAAGGATTGGCGAGGAAAACAGCGGCGGACGATTATTTAGCGACAGTACTGTCGATCAGTGCAACCTTGCATGAGCAATGCACCCTTCGTCCTTCCAATAGACGAACATTGCCGTCGTTCTCCCAACAGACGAACAACCATTTCGTCTGGCGAACAGCCGAAGCTCTGGGCCGTCGTCTCCTCAACGGACGATACCATGTGTCGTCTCCTCAACAGACGAAGCATCTGTGTCGTTCGTTGAACGAACGACGGACCGACAGAGTTGCAATTTGCCAATTTTGCGTATTATTTATAAAAATCAATAAAAAAATGTATTATTTCAAAAAAATTAGCCTTACATTCCCTCCTTCCTTTTCAAAAGAATATAATGTCTCATTCAAAAAGCGGGTACATGGAAAGAGAACACACGCACTGATGAATGCAGAAGATACCAATCCCGGAGCGCTCTCTCTCTATCTCTCACACACACAAATCAGAGAAGAGTACAAGACGCACACAGCCACACTCCTACTCCCCAGTCCCCATCTACACTCAGTCTCCAACCCACCGTCCTGGCGAGATCCTTCGCCCATTGTCTGTCTCCCTGCCGCTCCAGCGACGGCGAGGGAAAGGTTCCTCCTCACCTTCCTGCCCACCGCCCCGGCGAGCCCTCCCCTGTCTCCCCACCAGCCGGGCGAGGTCCTGCAACCCCTCACCAGCTCCCTCTCTAGATCTCGTCGAGCTTCCCCTCCCATGCCTCCCCACCGCTGGCATGAGGACTCGCACGCTACTCCTCTTCTCCGCCCATCCTTGTCGATTTTGGCGGCCTCCCAAGGAAGCAGTCGAGCTCGGGATGCTCGCGGTTATCCAGCGCTAGGCACGCATGCGTAGACGCAGACGCGGACCTCTATCATGTATTGCAATATCCTTTATACTCTCGTCCTCCCAAAGAATAATTCTTCAGTACCTTATCTACATGATCTGATAACTTAGTAAAACTGGCGTATATTCATCCCCGGTGAATCGATTAACCTTAATAAGCCATCACACCTCATTCATCTATTGCAATACCATTGATTTCCATGTGCTTGCAAAGATTTCGTATTCAATTGCTAGAAAGGCAGCTTTATAATTTACATGTATTTTGTTCATTAGTAGACTGCCATGAAAAATCATTAGTATGTCATTTGTTTTCGTCTTCAGTCTTTGCATTTGGTGACAACAAACATGGACAATTAGGAGTGGGTTCGCTAAGCACATGTGGCTATATCTGCTTGGAGCATACTTTATTTTGACAATTTCATTGTTTTATTTGCTTGATTAACCAATAGTACTATAATCTACATCTCATGTTCTACTTGTTTCTGCCTATTTGGGTGATAACACCGATAAACACATAACTTTTCAAATATTTAAGCATACTGAAACTTTCATTGTTCCTCCTGATGGTGTACTTCCGATATTGTTCAGGGAATATAGCTATATGGGCATCTTATTTTCCTGTTTTGTGCTTGCACTACTTTTATTTGTTGTCCTTGGACTGGTACGATTTGATGCGTACAGGGAGATAGCTTGGACACTGTTTCTAAATTTGGCCTCTTTGGAAATCAGGCAACAATTCCCTGATCTAGAGTCGTTGGAATTTCTTCACGGAAAGTTCCATTCTCCTTTAAGATTATCCCATCAGGAGAAAGGCTTGCTGGGAGGTAAATGAGGCGATCTTATGTTCTTTTTTTTTAAATCAACTCCACTGATAGCTGTCCGAGCCCATGGATCCGGCAGTCCGCTGTTGCTCTGCCTCTCTATCCTCATCCTGGTGGTGGCCGTCGCAGAACTCCGGTCCTCGCCGCGCAAATTGACGCCGGTGTCATTACCCTCACCAAAGAGACCTTCTCTGACAAGGTAGAAGGTACTGTTTTCCTTTCCCTCTTCGCCCTCCCCTAGTGTGATAGTATTATTGTCAACTTCCAAGCACACATCCGCCAAAGAGATTCTAGCATTTTTATGTAACAGGTGATCCTTAGTTACTGAATTGTGGCCATTTTCCAGATTCGTTAGTAGCTCCAGCTTGATGAGTGCGTTTGTACTAATTCACTCTCAGTTCATCAGTTGTAAGTCAGATGTTAACAAAAATATCAATGATTTACGGATAGTACTGTCTGCCTCATTCTCTGATGTGTTGATAATGCCACCTTAACATGTTCTATTAGCAAGGATGGAATTGCTTGGATATGATCATTAAATCAAAAACACATAGGCAAAAATTAATTAGTTTGAATGTCTCTTGGATATGCTCATCTCATGTTTCCTGCTATATCTGCTCGGGTTGACCTACAGTTTGGTAGACCTTTAGTAAATTTACCTGTGTGTGTTTACTGCTCTAATTTAAATGTCTCTATTCTTTGGTCCGGTTCACGGAGTGTACAGTATGTTTAGAAGTAGCAAATGGTGAAGTCTGTACTGTTTTTGGTTCTCAGCTGCCGCCTGCTCCGCTAATGTTTGGCTAGAGGATTTACTATATTTCTGTGTACTTGAATTGTACTTGAAGGATGTACTATTATTATCTGTGGCCTGACCCATTGTTCTTGGCTACATATTCAGAAAATTGCACTGTTACGATTGCCCGGGTTGCCCAAATTCTAGTTTGTAAAAGATGTAATAGATGACGTTAAAACATGATGTATGTTATAAATGCAACCATCTCTTGATTTTATGTTGTTACCTGATAGTGACCGTGTTGTCTAGGAACGCCACGGCGAGGGCGACGCGGGCGAGTTCGTCGGGCGACATCGAGGAACGCCGTGGCGAGTGCATCGTCCAGGTTCTCAGCGCGCCGCAGTCGACGTCAATGGCGTTGTACAGGTTATCGTCGCGACGCGAGACCGTTGCCGGCGAGGGCATCGTCTAGGTTATCGGCGCGAGGCGAGGGTGTCACCCAGGTTATCAGCGCGATGCGGGCGACGACGAGGGTCAAGCAACGTGGCGCAGAGGATGTCGTCAAGGATCTCGGCGAGGAGACTGCACAATGTTGATCGATGTGTGGTGATAGCGAGATTGACGTGATCGGTTTCTTGTTTCCTTTCTTGACCAAACTTTTTTTAAACCAGCGAGGCGGGGTGGGGGCTAGTCCGTCGGGCGTTGTATGTTGCTGTGCGGGATAAGTAGTCTGTCCGGTTTTGTAAAATGCTAAATGCACACCGAATCTGATTAGTAGGCCTCTATGTGTGGTTTTAGTCCGTTTGTGTATGGTTTGCGGGGTACATTTACGAAAATTTATGTCCGTGACTTTATAAGTAGTAGAGACTGAGATGTGCATTCTCCAGCGAGCATTCTTGCAATTGAGCACAACCTCGGCAACTGTCAAAAGAAAACGTAGGCGTGTTTCTGTAGTTTCTAGCATTTTTTTTTCTCTACCCCTTTGGCTGTGATTATTTATGCAAGGACTCGGTAGTTTGCAAGTGCTAGAATAAATCAATGATTTGTACATTAGGAGTACATTCTTTTTCAACCCAGATCAGGATGATCAAACAGAGAGAAATTACAGATAGTCTAACAAAGTTTTGATAAGGGGTGTAGAGAATCCTTAGTCCTATGAACCAGGAGGACAAAGTCGGTCTTAGATCATCTCCACTCCTATCCCACATGGCGTCTGGCGTGGCCTCTTTATTCTTTTTACCCCTTTTTTCTTTTTACCCGTATTGGGGCGCTGGCTAGGTTAATGAATTGGGGCGCCCCCATACAAAAAATTAAAACATTCAAAATCTATTAAGATTTGAAATTAATAGCGATTGCATAGATTGTTCAAACATATTTACACAAATATCGATGCAAATTTACATAAATAAAAACTAACGAGGGCGGCGGCAGCCCGCTGGCGACACTCGACAGGTCAAACAACGAGTTGTATCTCGCTACCTGCATCTCAGCCTCCTTGGCTCGGTCGCAGCTGACACGCAAGTTCGCGTCGCCGGCTTATCTGCCCGACGCAAGGAGATGTGTGTGGACGTCGTCGAGTTGTTGTTGTAGCTGGAGGTGCTCCGGCGGGAAAACATGGTGGAAGACATCCCACCCATAAGGTTCACCGATGGTCTGGTAAGCCGGCCCGTGGGGTGGCAGCGGCCACGGAAGCACTCGTCGGCGCCCATCTCGAACACGCCGATCGCCCACTATTCGAGTGGCATCCATGGCGGCTCCTCGGACTCAGTGTCAGAACTGCGAACTGCCCTCGCCTAACTCCTCGGTGTTGGCTACGCTGGAGTCGTCGGAGGCGATCCACTCCTTGTCCTCCAAGTTGGCGTGGTTGGGTTCAACGAGAGGTGGCCATAGGTGCCATGGCTCTTCCCTGGGTGGTGGGCGATGTGGAGGAGGACGACGGCCAGTCATGGCTGTGCTGGCGAAAGCAGCACCTCCGGTTGCCGCCCTAGATACAGCGGGAGAGGGTGCGAGGTGTGGACATAGTGTAGATCTGCAATGGCGATGGCCGCCGCGCCTACATATAGCGAGAAAATGGCGGAAAGCCTAGGCGAGAAGCGGTGGAAAATACGAGAAGGGCATGGCGGGAGAACACGCATGCAAGCAATTTCGTCGCCGCATGGTCGTCGACGGGACGCCGCTCGAGAGATGAGGCGTATATCTTACTGCCAGGACTAGTCGTGTCGTTTTCAGCTTCATCTGGCGCTCCCGCTAGGCCCCCATGGGATGGGTTCGGCCTGGAGACGTCGGATAAGAAAACAGGATAGGCCGGCACAAAAACAAAAATTTGAGGGGACGGACTAGGCACGAATTCGACCACCAGCGCCCCGATAGCCCTATAGGGAGGCTTTAAGGCCGCCAAGTGGAGAGCATCCCTAATGGTTACTGTAAACTTGCGGCCTGTAAAACGTAAGTTTGGGCCACCGAAAACCATATTTACAAGTCCTCAAAACAGCCTGCACAGAACGGTAACTACGTGTATTACGTGGGACCGACCTTTGGCTCACCATTTTATTTTTTCTCCCCTCCTCTTCTTCTCCAACGCACGCCTTCCCAACCTCACCAGCCACCCTCAGCGCTCCCGCCGCCCGCTCGGCCACCATCCCTCGTGTCGCTTGGCCGCGGCTGGCCACCCTGCCGCCCGCGTGCTCCCGCCCTAACGCCCAGCTCCTTCGTGCCCGTTGTAATTTGTCCACGGATCGACTACATCAAACTAGATAAACAAGCGCGTTCGAAAAATATTATGGCCAAGGGCACGTATCGTGGCCGTTTTTTTTCTTTATTTTCTTCTCAACTCCCACGATGTTACAAAACTTAGGTACACCGGCGTGTATATATATACACGGCCGACTAACCCAATGTCCTATACCTACTCGTACCAGGACACACCCAATATAGTAGTACGTACTACACGACCAAGACTCGCACTAGGACTCACGTATATGGCGCCAAACCGACTAGGAAAACTACACTTTCCAAAACTAAGAAACCTAGCTAGACAACTAACTTGACTCTCTTACCAAGATTAAGCTAACAATCTCTCCCTAATCTTGATTGACTACTCTTCGTCTTCCATGTTCCTCTGATCTTAAATCCTTGTAGATCTGCGTCTTGTCTAGGTCTCGCACCACGACAAATCTAATTGGCTCTCCCCAATTTTGACTTGGCGAATTTCACGGAACAACTCAAGCATGATCCGGACTACCCAGTCACGCGAGCAACCTTGTGGAATCGCACCACCCGTGGAACACACCGTCCACCCTAGCGCAATACATGTCGACCTCCTGGCGTGGACTAGACCATCCACTTCGGCCTCATGTAGAGACATGGCCTCATTGAAGAGACTCACCTTCACTGGTTTACCGCCCCCTTCACACTTGAACTTGATCCTCTTGTCGAGACACATAGACGACCTGATTGAGGCACGCAAATTGCGTCTTCGTCCATACAATGAACAGTCCCTCAACCTTTATTCGCTTCAACTGCAACGGATCCTCACATAGGCAAGCACTTGGACACAACGATGACTCACAGACACAACGCTAACTCAATGTGCTAACCCGCACGACCATGACTCCCTGACTCATACTCTTCCGGACGACGATCTTGACAAGATTCTCCAGCACCGCACCCCGGTACCACCGCACTCATCAACGATCATCCCCATCCACCACTTTACTGACGACGCCTCGCCCGCTATCTTCCTCCTTGTCGTTCCTCCGAGCGACGACCGCCCGCCGCCTCACCGATGACGACATGTTCGCCGCCTCCACCTGGTCACCCGCCCCGAGACGCTAGTCGGGTCGTCTCCCCGGGGCAAGCTTCAAATCTTCTACCTCGCTCTGATACCAATTGTTAGAATTTGCCCACAGATCGACTACATCAAACTAGATAAACAAGCGCGCTCGAAAAATATTATGGCCAAGGGCACGTGTCGTGCCCGTTCTTTTTCTTTATTTTCTTCTCAACTCCCACGATGTTACAAAACTTAGGTACTGGCGTATATATACACGGCCGACTAACCCAATGTCCTATACCTACTCGTACTAGGACACACCCAATATAGTAGTACGTACTACACGACCAAGACTCGCACTAGGACTCACGTATATGGCGCCAAACCTACTAAAAAAATCTACACTTTCCAAAACTAAGAAACCTAGCTAGACAACAACTAAGTGGACTCTCTTACCAAGATTAAGCTAACAGTGCCCGCCCCGTCGCCCGACAGCCACCGCCCGCGCGCTCCCCGCCCTAGATCCGTCCGTCGGCGTGCCCTCGCTGGCGCCTCCTGGCCACGGCCGCCAGCCCGCCCGGCCACGCGCGCCCTCTCCGCTGCCAGAGCTCGCCCGACTCCTGCCCGCCTCGGCCTGCCGCCCACGCTCGCCATGCTCAAAATCGAACCGCAATCCGTCGGTAATCGGTCGGTACGATAGAGATTCACCGGAAATTGAAAGAAATTTGGCCGGAATCGAAACTCCGTAGCGAGATTTCGCCGGATTCCAATGAGTCCTCCGCCCGCCAGTGGCAATTGGGCTGAATGTTTCACGGCGCCAAAACATACAGTTTGCCTTCGCGGTTTTTTGCGTGGCCCTCGGCCCCGGTTATAGTAACTCTGCGTCATTTTCTGAACTGAACTCGTAAATTGGCGGTTATTTTACATATTTGGCATATTTAGTTAGAGATGCTCTAAAGAGTATTGTTTAGAAAAATGATTTACACGATGTTATGTTACGACAACGCGTATAGCAAACCCACTGAGACTCAATATTTTAACATGGTACATGCATCTTGTAATTAAGATTCTTTTTTCACTACCCTTTCGGTATTGATTCCAAGGGTAGGTAGTTTGGCACCACCGTAAGGGGAGAAAGCACTGGATTATCTTCTTGGTAGTACAGATCTTAACATAAATAAACCGTCTAAGCACCAATGTTGCCACAGAAGCTGCTGGCAGCCCTTTCCAAATGCCGCAGCCCAAACTTCTTGAGAAACGTAGATGAATAAGGATGTTCAGTCCATGTTTCCATCTATAAACCATCAAAGATTAAGCTTGCCGTGTACAGTAACAAACATTAAATGCAAGAAAACAGACTTTAAGCTGAGCAAATTTTCTCACCATAAGCAATACATTTCACTTAACTGTCAGATAGTACACTATATTTAGGCAAAGCAGACAGAAGATAAAAGAGACATATATGTGGATTCATCTACTCCCTTCGACCCATATTAGTCGACTTCAATTTGGATATATCTAGACAAGTTTTTATGATAGATACATTTAAATTAAAATCAACTAATATGGATCGGAGGAAATAGTATTTAAGGCTACCGGGGTAAAATGGATCATCAGATCAGCCTGAACGATTGCTCATGGCCAGCTCCCAGCAGAGGTTGCAGACGAAACCAAAAACACATCGCAACATGACCACATGATGTGTCATTGGAGACACATCGTCTCCAACTGTCCACTAATAATATTACAAGACCGAACTAATTGAGTTTATCAATTACTTTAACCACATATATAATTTCTACATTCGTGAAAGAATCTGTTGAGTTAAAACAGCAAAAGAGCTAAACCACCATGTTGCACCTTAACCGATAAAGACAAACACCCCACAATGGCACATATTAACAAATAGACCTTGTCTTCATTTTTGTTCATGCATATGTTATTTGTTTAATTTTCTGAAAGTACCTAGTAGCCCGTAATCTAGATTTTGGCAACAAATTTCTCGGGGCACTAAATCAAGCAAGCAATATTAACATTGCTCCTAAAAACGTTTGAAGTTCAATACAAACACAAGAAAGCGATCCAGTATAAACCTTTGTATCTCTAGTGAAAAGGATCTTCGTCTACGCCATTATGTATTGACCGTTCTCACCGGCTTGGGAGTCATCAATTGATATGATAAAACAGTGTCAGATATAAGTCTCTTCGTAAAAAAACTGAAATAAAGCCACTTCATAATGGTGCAAATTGCTATTTGGGTCTACTATTAATAGCACAAAGAACTGGGGCAACTAAGTTTTTTTCGAAATGGGGAACATAGACCCGGCCTCTGCATCATCTGATGCACATAGCACTTTTATTGCATTATTCAAGCGTAATCAAAGTTTTACAATCATGGATCAGATAAGGTCGAGACATGTATCGACCATTTAAAAATAAGAAGCAACATTGCTCTATCTATTTTTCCTGTACAACCATAAGCAGGTGGTTGCATCCAGATTCCATATGCTTCCTCTGATCCTCCGGGAGAAGCACAGACCATTGTTGAATCCAACATGTAGCTCGGTGAATAACCTGTTGGAGATATGCCCAAGAGGCAATAATAAAGTGGTTATTATCATATCTTCACACTTATGATAAATGTTTACATACCATGCTATAATTGTATTAACCGGAAACATTAATACTTGTGTGATTTGTAAACTAAAATAAGAGTCCCTAGTATAGCCTCTTGTTAAACTAGCTTGTTGGTTAATATATGATCATGGTTTCCTGATCATGAACATAGAGATGTTATTAACAACAGGATCATATCATTAGGAGAATGATGTGATGGACATACTCCTATAGATAAGCGTAGCATAAAGATCAAGTCATTTCAATAGTTCAATTGCTATATGCTTTCTGATACATAGTAACCTAATTCCTTCGACCATGAGATCATGCATATCACCTTTACCGGATGGATGCTTTGATGACATCAAACACCACACCGTAACTGGTGGCTATAAAAGTGGCATTGAGT
This sequence comes from Avena longiglumis, assembly GCA_030063025.1. NCBI lineage: Eukaryota > Viridiplantae > Streptophyta > Magnoliopsida > Poales > Poaceae > Avena > Avena longiglumis. The sequence goes on from CP125979.1 coordinate 428,773,677, forward strand.
GTTCGGAAAGTATTGGTTGAAACACATGGATCAAGAGTGGGATTTGTCCATCCTCATGACGGATAGATATACTCTGGGCCCTCTCGGTGGAATGTCATCCAATTAGCTTGCAAGCATGTGACTTGGTCACAAGGGATCACATATCACGGGAACGAGAAAAGAGTACTTATCAGTAACGAGGTTGAACTAGGTATGCAGAGATACCGACGATCATAACCTCGGATAAGTAACATATCGTGAGACAAAGGGAAATTGGTATCGTATGTAAGTGGTTCATTCGATCGCAAAGTAATCGTAGAAATATGTGGGAGCCATATGAATTTCCAGATTCCTCTATTGGTTATTGTTCGGAGAAGTGTCTCGATCATGTCCGCATAATTCACGAACCGTAGGAGACACACTTAAGGATTGACGTTGTTTGAGTAGTTATGGTATTATGAGAAAGAGACCGAATGTTGTTGAGTCTCGGATGGGATCCAGGATATCACGAGGTGATCCGAATGGTCCGGAGAATAAGATTCATATAAGGAAAGTCCGTTTCGGAGTTCGGGAATGATTCCGGTGTTTTCATCGGGAATGTTCTAGAAGGTTCCGGATTGTCCGGCACTCCGGGGGGGAAGGGTACATGAATGTGTCATTGCTCATTGAATGATTGCATCATGTACTAAGTGTTCTTGCTGTCCCAAATAAAGGATTAAATTGAATCCTAAAACAGAAAAGTCAAATGTCCAGTTTGAAAGTCAAACTGCCAAAACAAGAAACTGTGGGAAACAAGCAAGAGGAGTTGGAACCAACCCGGAGGAGGAGTTGGACTCCTCGGGCCGGGCGCCAAGCCCTGGTCCGAGTTGGGAGGGACTCCCTCCCTCCTGGCCAAGGACCCCCTCCCATATAAGGAGGGGCTCTCCCATAGACACATAACTTTCTACTCTAGATCTCCGGTTTAGAGCTTTTGGTTTAGAGCTTCTAATTGCTTTAGCCAGTTTAGAGCCTTCTAATTGGTTTAGAGCCCTCTAATTGGTGTGTCTAATTACTAGGCCACTAATAGCCTCTCTCATAAGCTCCACCATACCGCACCGGCTTAAGGCGAAGCCTGCGGGATCTCCCTCTACTTAGGTGCCTACGCCGTTGTCTTGCGGAATCGCGAGGAGAGTGCTACAACCTCCATTGCCTTTGGAACAAGGAGAGGAAGGTCTTCGTCAGTACCGAACGTGTGACCGATCTGCGGGGCTTAACGCATGGCGGAAGGATCGTCTACACGATCTTGAGATCGGAAAGAGTACGACTACATCATCCACGAGAATGCTCTCGTTAACCACTTTGGAATCTTCGAGGTAAGTTATTCCAAGCGACTCGTTGCTACAATCTAGTAGATAGATCTTGGCTTGTTTGTTTGTATGCGATAGAAAATTTTGTTTTCCATGCTACGAACCCCTACAAGGTATCGAGCCGTGTCTATATGTAGATCTTGCCAGACGAGTAGAACACAATGGTCATTGTGGGCGTTGATGCTTTTATTGTCGATTGCTTCTTGTGTACTTTGTATCTTGCGGTATGTTGGGATGAAGCGGCACGGGCTAGCCTTACATGACGTAGTTCATGAGACTTGCTCCACGCTTGACATGTAACTTGTATTGCATAAGTGGCTTTGCGGGTGCATGTTTCTCCTAGCATAGTTAAGATCCAATTTACCACGGGTGATTGACAATACTAGTATCAATGTTGTGGTTCTTGTTCTTAATTAGAACGACACTTACTGAAAGCCCCAAACCACGTAAAACATGCAAAGAAAGTAGAGGCGTCTAACTTTGTTTTGCGGGTGTCTTGTGATGTGATATGGCCATGATTGTGATTATATATGATGTATGCAATGTTCCTTATTGTAAGTTGGCAACCGCAGAGCCATATGGTTGTCTTTAATTTCTTTTAAGACCAGCGTGTCTATTCAAAGTAGTTGTAATAGTTGAAGCGGTGGGCGACAACCATGGAGAAGCGTCATTGACCTTGATGCAATGTCGGTGATGATGGAGATCATGTTCGTCTTTGGAAGATGGAGATCGGAAGCACAAGAAGAAAGGCCATATCATATCACATATTATGAATTGCATGTGATGTTAATCCTTTATGCATCTTGTATTGCTTAGTAGAGACGGTAGCATTATAAGATGATCCCTCATGCACATGAATTTCAAGTCATAAAGTGTTCACCCTTAGTTAGCACCTGCTAAAGCTTGTTGTTTCAAACACCACGTGATGATCGGGTGTGCTAGATTACGCAAGTGTATACAACGTGAGCAAGCCAGATTTGCTCATGCGAAACTAAGGTTTGATCTTGACGAGCCTAGCATGTACAGACATGGCCTCGTGGAACACGGATTACCGAAAGGTAGAGCATGAGTCATATAGTAGATATGATGAACATGTCGATTGTTCGCCATTGAAGCTATATCAACTCTCGTGATGATCGGTTTTGATGTGGTGGATTTGGTTCGTGTGATCACTAAAACAATGTGAGGGATATTGTTTTGAGTGGGAGTTCACCTAGATTAATTTAATTATTAATTAGAACTCAATTTATCATAAACTAAATCAAAGTGAATTTGCATAGTTGTTGTAGTCATTGGCATCCGTTTACCACCTTGCGCTTAGTTATAATTGAGATGATAGAACTATAGAATTACGGTTAGTTACTTACTTAACTGGTATCGTATTGTTTTGAAGTGTTAATCTAAAGTTTAAAAGTCCTATTGCAAACTTTCAAGAAGTTCGTTACTCCATGAAGTTTAATAATTGGTATTAAAACAAGAGTAACAATTCCAATGTTAGTATATAAGTATCATGTTTGTCTCCACGATTCTTGATATTCAAAGGATTCTCTTAATATCAAGGTTATCTAGGATCTGAAAGAGTTGTTTGAAACCATGATGTGTTGAAGATATTGTGATATCAAACGAAGTTTTGGTTGCAACATGATAGAGTATAATATGGCTAAAGTCATGTTCTCATATTTGATGAGAATTTTAAAGATTGTGGACACTTGTTGTCCTAATCCTCCAAAAGGTTTTGGATAACAACATTATACTCATAATTCATCGTTATAAGCTAATAGTAGCTTGATCATGGACGATTCCATGATAAGGATGAATAATTGATGTAGGTAAAATGTTTACTACACTAAGAGATTGCTAAAGAAAGGAATTTGAAAGAACACCAAACATTTGATGATGGTGATCTACTTCAAAGTGCAAGTCCAAAGACATTGGTATTTAACTATACACGCTTTGGACTATGTGTCATATGTATGACTCCACTATTGATATTGATAGATTCTTTCAAATGTAAAAGGAAATCTTGAAGAGAATCTCATAAATATATGGCAGAAAAGAAAAGACTAGAATTGTTCAGTTTAAGTATATAGATGATATACATGTTATGGCTATATTCTTTGCTTATTAAACAATGTGGTTCTCAAGTATTTGATACTGAATTTGTTGGTATGAATCGTCATACGAAACAATGTAATTCATGAACTACAATGGCCTAAGTAATTAGCAAAAGAATATGTGATGATGTTCATCGAGAACAAATAAAGGGTTATTGTGTTGCTCGTTAAACATCAAAGCTTGCCTTCAAGATTTGTTTTATCAGGTGTTATGAGAACAAAAGGGTTGTTCAAATAATTGCCGCAATCCATAAAAGATGGATGATTCACAAATCTCGTTGGAAAAATCACATCCATAAAGCTAATGCTAAAGATGTCGAAAGACAAATTGATTGAAAAGATCACTTAGGAAGTGACATCGCCGTTTAAATTATATTGGAAAGAAAACATGAAGAAACTCCATATGTATGGAATTTTGGAGTCTTTTGATTTTGATCAAATGACGCTTGTGAAACTTTCTTACAGATAATTAAAACTTCGTTCATAGGCCAAAAGGGAACGAAAGACTAGCTTATTGGAATTTGTACATATTGTTGTACGAAGTCCATTATGTGTAGTCAAGAGCGATGGATTTCAACTTCATATGCTTTCTCCGAAAATTTGAGTGAATATATGAATATTTACTTAATAAGGATGAAGCATGAAACATTTGAAAAGTTTAAAGACTTTCAAGATGAAGTGCAAAATCATTGTAACAAGAATATAAACAGTTTATGATAAAGATCATAAAGGAAGATATTTGAGTTACAGAGTTTAGCATAATACCTAAGATTTAAAGGAATCGTTCCGTGGATTTGCATTTTCCCGAAACACCATAAGAGTATGGAGTGTTCGAGATATGTAATTAAACCTTGTTTGACATGGTAAGATCAAAGGTATAATTTATAAAACTGCCATTATATTTTAAAGATTAAAAGCTTTAGAGATTACCGTTTTTCCACTGAAAAGAGCTCCATCATAATCCGTTGAAATGACACCATATAAGGTCATGGTTTGGGATAAAACCCAAGTAGTCCTTTCTTAAAAACATTGGTATGCTATGCATAAGAAAGATGTGTGCAACCAAAGTCGGATGAACCTGTCTTTGTATAAATGTTAAGTATTCCTCCATAAAACACCGGAGACAAAAGTGTTTGTCGCTTAGAACCTCAAGTTTCTTTGAGAAGGAATTTTTCGTGAAAAGTTAAGTGGGAGGACAATAGAACTTTGATAAGGTTAAAAGACCCTTAGCTATATGTGCAGAGTTGCGCAGCGCCGAAAAGTGTTCCGGAGGCAGCAACAATGCTCATGGCTCACGTACCTCAAAGGTTGTGGTCACGGAGATCCAAGTTCCTATTGAAACAAGTAGGTCGGATAAATAATCAAATACCAAGATTTGAGGGTTGAATCATTATTTGAGAATAATGAACCGACTACATGCAAAGAAGCGATGATGGGCCCTGACTCCGTCAAATGGCTTGAAGCCATAAAATCCGTGATAGTTCCATACACGAGAAATCAAGTTTTGAACTTGAAGGACCCTCGAGAAAGGTGTAAGACCACATAGTTGTGTACGGATCCATAAAGAAATAGACATGGATGTTTCACATCTATGAAATAGTCGACATGTTGGGAAAGAGTTCACAAAATGTTCAAAGGTTGACTATGACAAGATTTGATCTTTCATAGTGATATTTAGTCTAGACGGATTAATGTAGCAACCACTACATATAATTTGTTATATGGTAGTTGAATAAACAAAACAAGTTCTTCTAATAGAATCGTTACCTAGGACATGTGCATAACACGGTCCATAGGGTTTTGTTAATTCAAAGGATGCTAAAAGCATATGCAAACTTCAATGGTTGAAGTGAGCATCGCGGAGTTGGAATCTTCACTATGATGAAACTGTTAAAAGAGTTTAATTTCATCAGAGACAATGAAGATGGTTGCATTTGCAAGAAATTAAGTGGGAGCGCTAAGACATGTTTCTAATACATTATGTGGAAGACATATTGTTGATTGGAAATAATGTATCTTTTATTAACACATATTAAGAATTTCATCCCGATGAAAGACTTAGGCAAAACCCAAATATTTAGCATCAATAGATGCTAATATGGTTATGCCAGAAGTACATAGACAAGATATTGAATGAGTTCAATATAGAAACTACAAGAAAGTTTCTTGTCACACAGAAAGGATTGAATGAGTTCAATGTTGATGATATATTCAAGTGTATTGACATTTGGTAAAGTGAAACAAATAATCAAGTATAGATTGATACTTGATGTATGAAATCACAAAGAGTATTTATATCAATCATCTTGTGATATGTACAAATCCAGATATGTCCTATGCTCTAAATATTATGAGCATATACCGTAATGATTAGGAAGATGATCATTGGACAATAGTAAGGATATTCTTATGATCTTTTGGAAGAACTAAGAATATATTGTTTGTAGAAGTGACAAATAGATGGTTAGTTCATTGTAAAAGTACTACATTGATACTAGTTTTGTCACAAAGTACAAATTAAGTTTATCTCAATCTAAACTAAGGGTGGCACAATATAATGGAAAGTGAGTTCCATAATGGATTTGGATGAGTTCCAAAGTTAAGACATTGTGACAGATACTACAACAAAAGGCCAAGTATATAACTGCTATTTTAGCAGTGAAAGAGGGCATTTGTGTCAAGTAGTTTGTTATCAAACTAGGTGTAGTTCACAGTGGGATAATACTATGAAGATATATTGTGCGACAATATTATCAACATGTTTTAACCCCAAAGAGCTAAAGGTCACACCGAAAGACCAAATTTATACAAAGCCATCTCATTAGAGAATGAGTGATGCGTAGACGCAAAGACATGCAATTACACACGGACCTGGAAGTGTCAGATCCGGAGATCAGTTGACCACTAGCAATCGTGTACATACAACACCGGAAAGCCATAGGTGTTATATACACAAAGGTTTGAAACTAGATTATTGACTCTAGTGCAAGTGGGAGACTGTTGGAGATATGCCCAAGAGGCAATAATAAAGTGGTTATTATCATATCTTCACACTTATGATAAATGTTTACATACCATGCTATAATTGTATTAACCGGAAACATTAATACTTGTGTGATTTGTAAACTAAAATAAGAGTCCCTAGTATAGCCTCTTGTTAAACTAGCTTGTTGGTTAATATATGATCATGGTTTCGATCATGAACATAGAGATGTTATTAACAACGGATCATATCATTAGGAGAATGATGTGATGGACATACTCCTATAGATAAGCGTAGCATAAAGATCAAGTCATTTCAATAGTTCAATTGCTATATGCTTTCTGATACATAGTAACCTAATTCCTTCGACCATGAGATCATGCATATCACCTTTACCGGATGGATGCTTTGATGACATCAAACACCACACCGTAACAGGTGGCTATAAAAGTGGCATTGAGTGTTCGGAAAGTATTGGTTGAAACACATGGATCAAGAGTGGATTTGTCCATCCTCATGACGGATAGATATACTGCAGGCCCTCTCGGTGGAATGTCATCCAATTAGCTTGCAAGCATGTGACTTGGTCACAAGGGATCACATATCACGGAACGAGAAAAGAGTACTTATCAACGAGGTTGAACTAGGTATGCGGAGATACCGACGATCATAACCTCGGATAAGTAACATATCGTGAGACAAAGGGAAATTGGTATCGTATGTAAGTGGTTCATTCGACGCAAAGTAATCGTAGAAATATGTGAGCCATATGAATTTCCAGATTCCTCTATTGGTTATTGTTCGAGAAGTGTCTCGATCATGTCCGCATAATTCACGAACCGTGGGAGACACACTTAAGGATTCGACGTTGTTTGAGTAGTTATGGTATTATGAGAAAGAGACCGAATGTTGTTCGAGTCTCGGATGGGATCCAGGATATCACGAGGTGATCCGGAATGGTCCGGAGAATAAGATTCATATAAGGAAAGTCCCGTTTGAGTTCGGGAATGATTCCTGTTTTCATTGGGAATGTTCTAGAAGGTTCGGATTGTCCAAGACTGGGGGAAGGGTACATGAATGTGTCATTGCTCATTGAATGATTGCATCATGTACTAAGTGTTCTTGCTGTCCCAAATAAAGGATTAAATTGAATCCTAAAAGAAAGTCAAATGTCGGTTTGAAAGTCAAGCGCCAAAACAAGAAACTGGGAAACAAGCAAGAGGAGTTGGAACCAACACGGGAGGAGTTGGACTCCTCCGGGGCCGTAAGCCACAGTCCGAGTTGGGGAGGGACTCCTCCTCCTGGCGCCAAGGACCCCTCCCATATAAGGAGGGCAGGCTCCCATAGACACATAACTTTCTACTCTAGATCTCCGGTTTAGAGCTGTTTTGGTTTAGAGCTTCTAATTGCTTTAGCCAACAGTTTAGAGCCTTCTAATTGGTTTAGAGCCCTCTAATTGGTGTGTCTAATTACTAGGCCACTAATAGCCTCTCTCATAAGCTCCACCATACTGCACCGGCTTAAGGCGAAGCCTGGGATCTCCCTCTACTTAGGTACTACAGTTGTCTGCCAGAATCGCGAGGAGAGTGCTACAACCTCCGTCCTCTTTGGAACAAGGGAGAGGAAGGTCTTCGTCGAGTACCGAACGTGTGACCGACTGCGGGAGCGCTGCCGGAACGTGGCGCCGGAAGGATCGTCTACACGATCTTGAGATCGGAAAGAGTACGACTACATCATCCACGAGAATCTGCTCTCGTTAACCACTTTGGAATCTTCGAGGGTAAGTTATTCCAAACGACTCGTTGCTACAATCTAGTAGATAGATCTTGGCTTGTTTGTTTGTATGCGATAGAAAATTTTTGTTTTCCATGCTACGAACCCCTACATAACCAGCAAAAAGTGTGTACCATTATGTTTGTTAAAAACAAAATCATTCCGAGTATTCAAAATAGCCCAACATAGTGTTGATACTCTAATACGAATTCTAGATTTATTTTGCTTGTCCATCCCATGAAGCCAATTGCCAAACATATTGGTAATATTCGTTGGAGGGGTAATATCAAAAGCAAAGAACATCATTCGCCAAATAATTCGTGAAAATGGACAAGATAAAAAGAAATGTTCAACTGATTCTAAAGAATCACAAAAACAACATTTTTTACATCCCATCCATTGCCTTTTTGCCAAGTTATCCTTTGTCAATAAAACTTTATTTTTAAGGAACCACATAAATATTTTATCTTCAACGGTAATTTCAGCTTCCAGAGATACTTGTAAAAGTAAACAGTGTGCCCGTTCATTTGTTCTGAGTATAAAGATTTAACAGAAAAAGAGCCTGAGGTGGTTAGTTTCCAAACAAACCGGTCTTCCAAACAAACCGGTCTTTATCCTCATTCAAATGAACATTCATAAGCCTCTGGCATACATGCAACCAGCGCATCCACTTATCACTGGTTAATCTCCTAAAAGCAATATTAAGAGGAGTTTGACTAAGAACCTCGGCCACCCGGACATTTTTCCGTTGAACAATATTATATAAAGTCGGGTATTGTTGTGCCAGAGAATGTTCTCCCAAATAAACATCTTCCCCAAAATGAACACTCTGCCCATCCCCAATTTTAAAAAATCCATGGGAGAAGAACAAATCCTTTACCCGCATTAATCCTTTCCAAAAGGGAGAATCGGTTGGTTTAACTTCTACCTATGATAAAGTTTTATCTTTTAGATATTTATTTTCTAATAGTTGCTGCCATATACCATCGTCGGTAAGCATTTTAAATATCCATTTGCTAAGTAAACACTTATTCTTTATCTCTAGTACCTCGATCCCTAAACTCCCCGGGTCCTTTGGATGGCACACAATATTCCACTTTGATAATCGATATTTCTTCTTATTACCATCGCTTTGTGATACGTCGGAAACGTATCTATAATTTTTGATGCTCCATGCTTGTTTTATATCCACTTTGCTTTGCTTAGTATACACTTTGAGGTATTTTTATATGCTTTTTGGGACTAACCTATTAACAAGATGTCACTGTGCCAGTGCCTTTTTCTTCTGTTTTTGGTTCAAGAAAGGCAGAAAATCAATATTCTCGGAATTGGATGGGACAAAAGCCAAAGTCAATACTTTACCGTGGGCGACACGAAGTCCAGAGGAGATACGGAGAGGCGAACCAGGGCCGCCACAACCCCTCTAGGCACGGGTGGGCCCTGCCCTACACCTGGGTAGGGTGTGGGCCCCCTGGCCCTCCACCGACCTTGCCTCCTTCGCCTATAAAAAGCCCCCGGGGAGAAAACCCTAGATAATCCATCATACTTCCAGAAAAAGTTCCGCTGCGCCGCCACCACCGAAGGGGAGATTCAGGGGACAGAAAGTCTCTGTTCCGGCACCCGGCCGGGACGGTGAAGTGCCCCCGAAGCCATATCCTTCGATCTCCACCACCATCTCCATCACCGTTGCTGATTCCCATGATGAGGAGGGAGTAGTTCTTCCTCGAGGCTAAGGGCTCTACCGGTAGCTATGTGTTCATCTCTCTCTATGCATGATCTTGTTGTGGTCATGAGCTTTGTAATCAAGTAGATCTACTCTGCTACTCAAGTGCTTTAATAGATCTCTGCTCTCCCCATGTGTGTGAAAGTGACAGCATGCACGCCATGGTGTCACTTAGGCTAGAGTCTACATAAATACTCATCGTGCTTTAATAGATCTATGCTTTTTCCCACGTGTGTGAAAGTGACAGCATGCACACCGTGTGTGGCACTTAAACTAGGTTACATATATATTTATCATGAGTATATTTTGAGTTGGTTGTCTCTATGAAATAGTGGTGTTTGTTGGAACCATCTAGCGCTCAAGGTGACAGTGTGGGGTTATCTAGATTGGGAAAGGCGGACTTTGAGGAGTGTTGTTATAGCCCTACCATGGATTAGAGTGTCTAACCGGAGAGTAATTAAGAGTAGTATCATAAAGAGAAGATATTTATATGAGAGAGTGTTCACTAGTGAAAGTTGTTGGAATTATGCCCTAGAGGCAATAATAAAGATGTTATTGTTATAATTCTTGTTCATGATAAAGTATATATTCCATGCTAGAATTGTATTAAGCGGAAACTTTGATACTTGTGTGGTTTATGAACAACACTGTGTCCCTAGTACGCCTCTATGGACTAGCTCATTGATTAATGATGGTTAAGGTTTCCTAACCATAGACATGAGTTGTCGATTAATAATGAGATCATGTCATTGGGAGAATGATATGATGGAAAGACCCAAATCAAGCAGAGCAATTAGATCGTGTCTTCGTGTTCATCTTTGCGAAGCTTTTTCTTATGTCAAATATTGTATTCCTTATACCATGAGATAATGCAACTCCATGGTATCAGAAGAAAGCTTTGAGGTCATCAAACGTCATACTATGTGAGGGTGATCATAAAGGTGTCTCTCAGGTGATCGGAAAGTACTTGTTGGGTTGTATGTATCGAGATGGGATTTGTCCCTCCCAAGTCGGAGAGATATACTTCGGGCCCACTCGGTAATCGATATCAACACCGCTTGCAAGAACGTGGTTAAGGAGTTGGTCACAAAGTGATATCGGATTACGGAACGAGTAAAGTACTTGCCATGAACGAGATTGAACTAGGTATGCCGATACCAACGATCGAATATCGGGCAAGTAAAATATCGCATGACGAAGGGAATATATATATGGGATTAATTGAATCCTGGCATCATGGTTCATCCGATATGATCATCGATGAATATGTGGGAGTCAATAAGGGTTTCCAGATCCCGCTGTTGATTATTGATAGAAGATCATGTCTGCATATTCTCAAACCCGTAGGGTCACACATTTAACGTGCCTTGACGCTAGGATAGAATGGATAATTGGTTTATGAGTTTTTGTTCGGAGTCTCGGATGAGATCCAGGACATCAAGAGAGGTTCCGGAATGGTCCAGAGAATAAGATTGATATAAAGGAAAGCAGTTTTTGGATTTCGGAATCGTTTCGGGGTATTCCGTATTGTACCGGAAGGTTCTAGAAGCTTCTGGAGTGGGACCAACGTGGCCCCACTTGTCGAAGGGGTGAGTGAGCCTACGAGGGAGTGCCCTGGTCGCTTTGGGCCAGGGGCACAGGGCCCCATAGGCCCAGCCGGCCAAACCCTAGGGGAAACCCTAGGGAAACCTTCTAGAAGGGGGGGAAGACTTGCCCCCCACTCCACCCTTGGGGCCGCCGCCCTAGGGCTTGGAGGAGGGGGCAAGGGGGGCGGCCATCCCCCTATATAAGGTGGTCAGGGGACGCACCCTCCCTCACCCCAAACCCTAGCCGCCAGCTGCTGCCCTTCCTATCTATCTCTCCCGACTGCGTGTAGGCGAAGCCCTGCTGCAGAAACTCTCCACCATAGCACCACGCCATCGTGCTGCAGATCCAATCCATCTCTCCACCCCACTTGCTGGACCGAGGAAGGAGGAGACGTCGCGGCACCGTACGTGTGCATCTCTCAGAGGCTCCGCCACTTGCGGCGTAGGATCGGATCGGATTGCGAGGAGGAGACGGCGAGTACGACTACACCAACCACGTTCTGTTGAACGTTTCTGCTGTGCGATTTCTTCAAGGGTATGAAGATATCATTTATCCCTCTCGTTGATTGCATCTCCTAGATTAGATCTTGGCTTTCCCGTTCGCATCCGTAGAATTTTTTGATTTACTATGCTGCGAAAACCATCAAAAGTATGATCCCTAGGCCTTGTTTCTAAACATTGAAACACTGTTTGCATCTAGATCAGGTGCATGTTTGCTTGCTTCCATCTTTATTTCAGTTTCACACACGTTACCCCACGTCAACAAAAAGTCAGAAGCTATTTTCTGACATCGTTACCACTTGTATTTCACTATCTCTTCGCCGAACTAGTGCACTTATACACCTGACAAGTGTATTGGATGTGTTGAGGACACAAGAGACTTCCTGTATCTTGATTGTAGGGTTGCTTGAGAGGGAATACCTTTGACCACTTCCTCCCCGAGTTCGATAAACCTTGGGTAATCCACTTAATGGAAACTTGCTGCTGTTCTACAAACCTCTGCACTTGGAGGCCCAACAACTGTCTACAAGAATAGAAATGCATAGACATCAAGCTATTTTCTGGCGCCGTTGTTGGGGAGGTAAGGTAAAAGGTACTCACATCCTCCGGTGTGAGTGCTCGAAGTTATTTCCTTTAGATTCTACATTTTTTTCTTTTTGTTTCTTGTTTTCACTAGTTAGGCTTAATGGAAAACAACAACAAAATTAGAGAGCTCTATAGCATTTATCTTGAGTTAGGACATGAAGTGTTTAAAGAAAATTAAAAAACCTATGTAACTTTATTTGCATGCTAATAACAAAGTTATTAGTACGAATTCTTTGAAAACACCATTATTGCTAATGCTATGGAAAAGTCTAAGCTTGGGGAAGCTTGTTTTGATGAAAATGATCTTTTTAGTTCCCCAGCTTTGGAAGATAGCTATTCTATTGCTTATGATGATACCAAACCTCCAATATATGATGATTACAATGATGAATATGATATTTTCAGTCCACCTACTATTGAGGAGAAAATTAATTATGATTACAATATGCCTCCTATATATGATGATTATGGTGATGAGAATATTAATGATAGCTATTTTTTTGAATTTGCTCCCACTATGATTAATAAGCATGATTATGCATATGTGGAGAGTAACAATTATTTTATGCATGTGGCTCATGATAAGAATGTTTTATGTGATAGTTATATTGTTAATTTTATTCATGATGCTACTGAAAGTTATTATGAGAGAGAGAAACATGGTCTTATGTATCTCAACAATATTAAGTTCCCCTCTATATGTTGAAAATCTTGAAGTTGCACGTGTTTTGATTTCCTACACTTGTTGCTTTGTGATTTCATGACTTGTTTATTTACAAGATTCCTATGCATAGGAAGTGGGTTATACTTAAATGTGTTTTGAATTTTCTTCTTGATGCTCTCTTTTAAATCAATTCATATTTCTTATGTGAGGATCTTCTCAAACTATCAAGCCTAACTTAAAGGCGTTAAAAAAAGTACTTGTTGGGTAACCCAAGAGTTTTCTTGAGTATTGGGAGTTATTACTTCTGTAATAACATCGCCTTATCTTTTTATTTGCTTTTTGTGCCAAGAATAACCTCTGATGAGAGGGAAGTAAGATTTGGGGTGTTGTTGTCCTGAAACAGATTTGTGTGCTCCACCGTAAATATTCGTGAGGGATCTCTGTAAGTCGGATTGAGCTGGTATTTTACTAATAAATCCTCCAGTATGTTAGATAAATTATGTTAGTTCAATACTTTTTTATTTGAGCAACAGAAGGTCTTCGAAAAAATCCGTTTCTACCTGCTGATCTGTTTTGACAGATTTTTACCATTATTTGCATTTGCTTCTTATTGATTCCTTTTTGGGAAATTGAACTTTTTGAGGGAATAGCTACAGTATATTGTGGTTTTTATGAAATTTTTGCTGTTTTAAAACTAAACCCAAGGGTCTATTATCTTTTGAATACACTAATGTTGCTAATGAAGATTGTGTGAAGTTTTGTATGAAGGAAAAATTCCAGGTGTAGAGAGAGAGAATGATGCAATGAGATGAAGAATGGACAAAAGCTCAAGCTTGGGGATGCCACCCCGTGTCACCCCAAGAAATATTCAAGAGGAACAAGCGTCAAAGCTTGGGGATGCCCAAGGCATCCCCTTCTTCATCAATAAAAATCTCAGGTCTTTCTAGACACTTCGTTTTTATTGCTTCATGCACATTTGTGTTGTTCTTGGAGCGTCTTTTTTTTAGTTTTCTTTTGCTTGGTTTGCTTCAATAAGTTGGTTGATCCCAACACACTTCTTTTGGAGAGACACACACTCTATTTTCATTGCCTAGAACACTCTAGTTTTCATTCTGATTGTCTTGTGAGTGTTCTCTTTTGCTAGCACTGTGTTTAGCCTTACTTTTCTGGTGCTTTAAGCTTAGAACTTTTTAGTTCTTCTTTGTGGATTTGTGAGACAAGCTCACTGATATTTATTGACTATTGTCTTTGTGAGTTGTTTCAAATAAGTCGATTGGTGTTGGGATGGAGTAGAAAGTTTGATGCTTAAGTGGTACAAAAGAGAGCTTGCTTTGACTGTGGCTTAGACTTTATCTTGTCATGATAGATGTTGTTTTGACCTTATGTTTAGTGATTATTGCTGTATCATGACTTGTTCCAAACAATTAGGGTTGCTTAATGTGCCTTGAAAGAATCATGCGTTGTTTTAGCATACAAAAGCATAGTATTGTGGTATTCTCCTTTGATGCTTTGTTTGGGTTGACTTGGCACATGCTCACACCATGTTATGACTATGAACCAGTCACCTTAGCCTCTATGATCATTTAGTCCTTGACTTGTAGTACCACTTTATGCTTTGATTAGTAATGTTTTGTCGCTCTACATGATTATGGCCATTATTGCTCTCTTAGTTGGTTGCTCCCAGTCTTTTGCTCATTCTTCCACTTGTATGAGTAAGATCTACTCATTCTTCCAACTCCCAAGAAACCAAGCTGTTCAAAAGTGTACACTATAAACTCCTATTCATGGTGTGTTACACCATTCCAAGTATATTCTTGTTTTCATCTATCTTCCAATTAAAAAGTATTTTGTTATGTGAAAACTTAGTGATTAAATCTCTCACAAACTTGATGGCACACTTTATATTCCTTGCCCCTAATAACCTTGAACCATTGTCATCTTTGTTGTATATGCTTGCACTTATACGTTGGAATTAGTAGAACCATGCTTTCATGGGTAAAATTTTCAACATTGCACTTGTACTTCGTACACAGTTGATATCATGCTCTTTTGTCTATGGATGTCGCCGGTGTGAAATAAAGAGGAAGCTTGTAAGTCCATGGAGTTATGTATTTTGTGTTAGATAAACTCCCGGGCCGCTAGCCTAAGCCATGCCTAATCATGGTGGAAACTTGAAGCATCACCATAATGAGCATTCTGTGAAGCATCCTCAATAAAAAGCTATGCATATAGTAAATAAAAAGATCGCTGAGATGCTCATTGTCTGCTTGCCTTGTCATTTTGGTTATGGGGTAGCTCCTGTACCATGTGCAAGGGGTACCCCATTGGCGGTTCTCTATGATACGCATGTACTTACTATGACAAGAACTTATAGGTGACTGACGTTGAGTAGCATGAGGTGTGGCCCTCGTATTCAAGGGACATGAGATTGTCAACTTATACTTTGTCAAGCATATACTCCATCTTTGTTCACTTTAACCTTAATCACTTCAAGATGCTTATGATAGGGGCAATGAGGGTTGAAAGCTAATAAGTAGCATAATTTTTGGAAGCTCTTTTTGAAATTTGAAATCCCTGCTTCCTTTTATGAAGGGCCTTTCTTCCACCATTATATTGAGTCTCCACATTCTACCTTTAGGCACCATTAAGAGAGCATAGTTGCCACTCTTAGTTCTATGTGCAGTGTCCCAAAACTTATTGATTGATGCATATTGTTGATATTACTTGTTCTTGTGCTATTTGTATCTAGTCACTCTTATGAACTTTGAAGGTGTCTTATGCATCTATTTGCTACTCCATGAGGGATAAGCTGAATGTCACTATGCTATGTTTTCTATATGTGAAACAAAAAAAGTCTTTCAATGCATTGGTATTCATGATCTTTTGTTTGTATCCTTTCATGTTGCATGCATAGTTACTATGTCCTATTATTAGAACTCCATCTTTCATGCTCATGTTTAGAGTACTTTGATCCCAGCTTTCAATGCTTGAAAATGTTTTGATCTTGGTTTTTATGGTGCATGTCACCTCAAAAATTATTCTTTTATCACTTACCTACTCGCGGACAAGCAGGAGTTAAGCTTGGGGATGCTTGATACGTCAGAAATGTATCTATAATTTTTGATGCTCCATGCTTATTTTATATCCACTGTGCTTTACTTAGTATACACTTTGAGGTATTTTTATATGCTTTTTGGGACTAACCTATTAATAAGATGCCACTGTGCCAGTTTCCTGTTTTCTTCTGTTTTTGGTTCCAGAAAAGTATAAAATCAATATTATCAGAATTGGACAGGACAAAAGCCAAAGTCAATATTTTATCGTGGGCGACATGAAGTCCAAAGGAGAGACGGAGAGGCGAACCAGGGCCGCCACACCCCCCTAGGCACGGGTGGGCCCTGCCCTGCGCCTGGGTAGGGTGTGGGACCCCTGGCCCTCCACCGACCTTGCATCCTTCGCCTATAAAAAGCCCCCGGGGAGAAAACCCAAGATAGTCCATCATACTTCCAGAAAAAGTTCTGCTGCGCCGCCGCCACCGAAGGGGAGATTCAGGGGACAAAAAGTCTCTGTTCTAGCACCCTGCCGGGACGGGGAAGTGCCCCCGGAGCCATCTCCTTCGATATCCACCACCATCTCCATCATCGTTGCTGATTCCCATGATGAGGAGGGAGTAGTTCTTCCTCGAGGATAAGGGCTCTACCGGTAGCTATGTGTTCATCTCTCTTTCTATGCATGATCTTGTTGTGGTCATGAGCTTTGTAATCAAGTAGATCTACTTGTAGGGGTTCGTAGCATGGAAACAAAAAAATTACCGCATGCACACAAACAAGCCAAGATCTATCTACTAGATTGTAGCAACAAGTCGATTAGAGTAATCACCCTCGAATATTCCAAAGCGGTTAACGAGAGAAGATTCTCGTGGGTGATGTAGTTGTACACTTGCCGATCTCAAGATCGCGTAGACGATCCTTTCGGCGCTGCATTACGGCAGCGCTTCCGCAGTCGGTCACACATTCGGTACTCGATGAAGACCTTCCTCTCCCTTGTTCTAGCAGGCAAGGGAGGTTGTAGTTCTCCCCTTGCGATTTCGGCAGGATGACGGCGTGGTGTCGGAAATAGAGGGAAGATCCCGCAGGGCTTTGCCTAAGCCGGTGCGGGTTATGGTGGATCTAGGGTTTCTGGCGATCTAGGTTTAGAAGGCCGAAGAGGAGGAGGTGGAGTCGGCGGCGGCTAGGGCGACAGCGATGACGGCTTGGGCGGCGGCGGCGGCGCTGGGTGGGGAGGGCTGGTTGTGATCTCTTGGGGCAGCCCCTCCCCTCTATTTATGAGAGGGAGGGCAGCTTGGGAGAGGGGAGTTTGAATCCTTCCCCAAACTCAAGTTGGAGAGAAGGAAGGACTCTTTCCTTCTTCCACTAGGAAACTATTGTTCCATTTTAACGTTTCAAACCTCCCTTTTGACTTTCAATTTAGAGCTTTATTTCTCTCTCGCAAATGCCGAACCAAGTGACCTAGGACATGATCCAATCATTCCACTTAACCATGACTCATTCATGAACCATTCCCCTTCTGGTCCGGTGAACCTTCTAGACCCTTCTAGAACCTCTCCGATGAAAACATCGGAATCATTGCCGAACTCCGGAATCGGACTTTCCTTATGTGAATCTTATTCTTCGGACCATTCTGAATCTCCTCGTGATATCCCGGATCACATCCGAGACTCCGAAAAAACATTCGGTATCCCTACTTACAATCCATATCTACTAAACGACATCAAATCCTTAAGTGTGTCTCCCTACGGTTCGTGAATTATGCGGACATGATCGAGACACTTCTCCCATCAATAACCAATAGAGGAATCTGGAAATTCATATGGTTCCCACATATTTCTACGATTACTTTGTGATCAAATGAACCACTTACATACGATACCAATTTCCCTTTGTCTCGCGATAGTTTACTTATCCAAGGTCTGATCGTCGGTATCTCTGCATACCTAGTTCAACCTCGTTACCGATAAGTACTCTTTTCTTGTTCTCGTGATATGTGATCCCTTGTGAGCCAGTCACATGCTTGCAAGCCAATTGTATGACATTCCACCAAGAGGGAACAGAGTATATCTATTTGTCATATGGATGGACAAATCCCACTCTTGATCCATGTGCCTCAACACATACTTTCCGAACACTCAATGCCACCTTTATAGCCACCCAGTTACGGTGTGGTGTTTGATGTCATCAAAGCATCCTTCTGGTGATGGTGATTAACATGATCTCATGGTCGAAGGATTTAGGTTACTATGTATTAGAAAGCTTACAGCAAGTGAACTATTTGAATGACTTGACCTTATGCTACGCTTAACTATATGAGTATGTCCACCACATCATTCTCCTAATGATATGATCTTGTTGTTAATAACATCTCAATGTTCATGATCAGGAAACCATGATCATATATTAACCAACAAGCTAGTTTAACAAGAGGCTTTACTAGGGACTCTTACATGTTTACAA
Source organism: Avena longiglumis (assembly GCA_030063025.1). Taxonomy (NCBI): domain Eukaryota; kingdom Viridiplantae; phylum Streptophyta; class Magnoliopsida; order Poales; family Poaceae; genus Avena; species Avena longiglumis. The sequence goes on from CP125979.1 coordinate 428,792,441, forward strand.
ATCACACAAGTATTAATGTTTCCGGTATGTAAAAAATTATCATAAGCATGAAGATATGATAATAACCACTTTATTATTGCCTCTTGGTCATATCTCCAACAGTCTCCCACTTGCACTAGAGTCAATAATCTAGTTTCAAATCTTTGTGTATTCAACACCCATGGCTTTCCGGTGTTGTATGTTGTAGCATCTCATTTGTCTAACAACTGTAATGCTACTTGGTTTAGTAAAATAATGGCTACTTCCAATATATAATTGTTGCATCATCATTATATCATGCTCATGTCATCATGCCACCTTGCATTTGAGCATCATATAAAACCCTTTTTGTGTTGGTTCTTCTCTCATATGCATTGTAAATTGTATTTGCCTCTTGATATTGTATTTGGTTCTTGATATATTGTTTAAATGCCCAAGTTGAGTTGGGGGCATATCTTTTATTGACTCCACCACCTTTCTTGTCATCACCCCATCATTCCACCATTCCACCATATATGAGCATTGCAACCTATTTGGTTTTACCTCTAGCTCATGTGGGTTGGGATGGATCCAATTCTATCTCCACATGCTCTCATCTTAGCATCATGTGTTTTTTCACATTATTGATATGTGGGAAGCCACATGGCCACCTTTGCATGCTATGATGCAGATTTGCCTCTACTAGCTTCCATGTGGGAATTATCCAATATGTGTACATGCATGGAGCTATAATTTGGCCATGTGATGATCTAGTGGAGAAACACACACTAGTATGGTCATATAGCTCCATATATGTGCATAGGATCAATATTTTCCATATTGCATGGTAGTATTCAAATTTGGGTGCATGCATGAGATAAATGCCCATGTGTATTTCTAGTTGTTTTCACAATTAGGAATGTGGCATTTAATGCTTATGCATGGGCCATGCAACCTTCTCCAACTTTGGTCCTCCTTTGTCTTTATTTGAATCTTTGAGTGGATCATCCCCCATATCTCTCTCTACCCCTCTTCATGCTTGATCTTGCTTGATGCATGCAAGCATCTAAAACCCTACACTCATCTCCATCCATTCCATCACCCCATCATCTCACCCATATCTTTTCTTTTAATAAAACTCTTATGCTTGATCATATGAGGCTTATTCTTTCTTCTCTCTTTCTCTCCTAGCCTAGTATCTAAACCCTAATCCCTCTCTTCTCTCTTTTGCCACCTCTTGTTTTGGGCATGTATCAAACCCTAGTTACCACCACATCTCTCTAATCCCTCCACTCTCTCCAAACCTTGACCCTAACCAACTACACCTCTACCACCATATTACACATAAGCTAAACCCTAAACCTACCCCACCCTCTCTCTCTCGGCCTTCCTCCTCTCTCTGCCCTGCAGGCCCCACCCTGGACCCATCTACTATTGTAATTATGCCCTAGAGGCAATAATAAAGATGTTATTATTATAATTCTTGTTCATGATAAAGTTTATATTCCATGCTAGAATTTTATTAAGCGGAAACATTAATACTTGTGTGGTTTATGAACAACACCGTGTCCCTGGTACGCCTCTAAGGACTAGCTCATTGATCAATGATGGTTAAGGTTTCCTAACCATAGACATGAGTTGTCAATTGATAATGAGATCATATCATTGGGAGAATGATATGATGGACAGACCCAAACTAAGCGAAGCAATTAGATTGTTTCATCGTGTTCATCTTTGCGAAGCTTTTCCTATGTCAAATATTGTATTCCTTAGACCATGAGATAATGCAACTCCTGGTACGGAAGAAAGCTTTGAGGTCATCAAACGTCATCCTATGAGAGGGTGATCATAAAGGTGTCTCTCGTGATCGGAAAGTATCTGTTGGGTTGTATGTATCGAGATGGAATTTGTCCTCCCAAGTCGGAGAGATATACTTGGGCCCACTCGTGTCGATATCAACACCGCTTGCAAGCATGTGGTTAAGGAGTTAATCACAAAGTGATATCGGATTGGAACGAGTAAAGTACTTGCTGTGAACGAGATTGAACTAGGTATGACGCACCGACGATCTAATCTCGGCAAGTAAAATATCGCGAGACGAAGGAATATATATATGGGATTGATTGAATCTCGGCATCGTGGTTCATCCGATATGATCATCGATGAATGTGTGGAGTCAATATGGGTGCCTGCATCATTGATTATTGATAGAAGATCATGCGCATATTCTCGAACCCGAGGTCACACTTAACGTATGTCGACGCTAGGATAGATTGGATAATTGGTTTATGAATTTTTGTTGGAGTCTCGGATGGGATCCGGATATCACGAGGTTCGAATGGTCGGAGAATAAGATTCATATAAGGCAGTTTTTGGAGTTGGAATTGTTAGGGTTAATCGGTATTGTAGGAAGCTTCTAGAACCTTCGGAAGGGGACCAACGTGGCCCCACCTTCCGGGAGGGGCATGGGCCTATGAGGGAGTGTCCTGGTCCAGGGGGGGGCACAAGGCCCCATAGGGCCCAACCGATCCTAGATAAGTTTAAACTCGTTTAAACTAGAGATAGGATTTCTAGATAAGGGAGAGTTTAAATCGTTTAAACTAGAGATAGGATTTCTAGATAAGGAGAGTTTAAATTGTTTAAACTAGAGATAGGCTTGGAGGAGGGGCAGGTGGCCCCCTCTATATATAGAGGGTGCGCCTCCCCCACTACTACATGTAACTACCTCGGTGAACTACGCCCTAGATACAAGCTCGGATGAGTGATAGCGGTTGAAATAGTGGTGGGGCCCCAAAAGCCACTCACTGGTAGTCCTTTCAGACGTCCCAACCGCTACCCTCTCAACGGGACCTGTACGGGCGGCGTAGTCGGCAGGCGAAGGGATCAACTACGTACACAAGTGGGTATGTACGCAAGCCACCATACAAGAGTACATCACAGCCATCCCATCTAGAAAGAAAGAAAATATAGCAACGCCATACGGCAAGATTCAAATGACCTAGATAGATCTATATTTTAGGATAACTCCTCATACAACACACATCAGAGTATCATGCGGAAGCGGCAAACAGAATCCGAGTACGGATAAGAAGCAAATCGGCATAAGATGCCATGAAAATAAGCACATCCCAACTACAGGTCTCACGGATCCCCGTTCCCGGAATCTCTACACCGAACGATCGTTGCCCACATCTTCGGCTTCTTCCACCCAGTATCCGTCCTGAGAAGGTACCTGTTCATCTGAATCAAGAATTTATCGTGTGAGACCCTAAGGGTACTCAGCAAGTCTTAATGCCTCTAAAGGGGACACAACCTGGGGTGACGCAATTGCAGCAAAAGGTAAACCCTAGCAATTCTACAGATAAACGCTAACCATCCGCCTAACCAATGATAGACGGATGTCCGTGAATTTAAGAACAACAGTTATAATGGTAATTTCATCCGATCCATCCTCCTCCCTGCTTACCAACAAGGAAGCGGACGAACAACCCCCCATCCGTTGGCAATTTTTATTAACCATTCCATGAGCGTTGCTCTATTTACTAGTCATGTTACTTAGTCAGATTAAAGCGGTACTTTAGTTATACTTGTCTATGATCAAGAAACTGTGCTCCAAGTCGTCCATATCCGCGGACACGGCTTTCAGAAAGTTTTACCCGGCCGGGGTGCACCAATAGCAACACACGCTCGATCAGCCTCGGAAAAACCAAATCAAAACCCAACGAGGCTTTCACGACTGAACAATCACAGGATTCAGAAATATTTCAGGGGGCCACCCCTTAAGTAGATCCCGCAATGGAGATAGCTGACTCCGAGACGGGCTCAAGGTTTGCGTCAGTGGCTGTAAACGACTGGGAACCCGAAAGTGTGGCTTGTCGATACCGCAAAACACTCCGCCTTCCTAACAAGATGCAAAGGTGCTCCTCGCACAAAATGAAATCTAAGTAGCATGGCATAAGTACAGGATAGCAATTAAAACCTCAAACTAGTTTGTGGCCCCAAGAAATAGACGGAATCAAGCTCTGGCCCAGGGGGGTCCCATATACCTCCCGGATGTGGATAGCGCGATAAATCAAGGAACAGGAATCAAGTACTCGGGGTCTTACGGGACACAAGTGAGCAGGAAAAACCAAATAGCAGATGTTGCTCACCGGTGCCACTTTCTTTAGTTATCCCAGAACTACTCAGGTTAAGTTGTTTAGGTACCTCATTATACAACCGACACTCACAAACCCTACACATGCTGTTCTACGACTCGCATGGCTCAAACAACTCCTATAGTAATGGCTCATGGGATGGAGGAACAAGCTTGGTGGAGTTTAAAAGTAAAGGCTATGCATACTTGGGATTCAATTTAATGCAATCGTGACTCAATGATGCAAGAATAAGATAGAGGCAATAGGTACTGTATGTATGCAAGCATGTGGTAGTGCTTGCCTGGTATCTCTGTTGAAGCAAAGGACGGTTCTGGGTAGTGCTCCTGGTTCTCTTGATACAACCCCTGCTCAGTGTCTATCCGAGAACAACCAAGCAAACAAGGCCAACATGAATATAGAGCACAAGCATATGAATAAGATGCGTCAAGCAAACAATCATGCCATGATGAATGATGCACAATTTACATGGCAAGTAAGGTAGCATGGCATGGTGAGGTGTGGTGGACAAGAAAATAACATTTAAGTGGGTTTTAGTCACATTTCATTGCCATAACAGTTGTTGTTCAAATATAGTTATATTATGCATGCTGCAATTGAAGTCATGGATAGCATAAACAGAAAGGTCTCGTCGAGCTGATCATTTTAGACATATCATTTGCTTAATTTGGAGTTTTAAATCAAAAGTTATGAATTATTGAAAATCCAGTGGCAATGGTGGTAATTAACATAACTTGGAGTTTTACTTGTGCAAAAGTCAAAATAGATGGCATATTTGGAATCCTCTCATTTTTCTGAATCAAAAACATATATTATTTGTCCAATTTAGAATTAGCATGTAAAAGTTATTACAAATCTGAATTAGATTTGAATTTGAAATAATTTAACTAAGTTTGAATTTTAAAACAGATTCTGGACGTTTATTACACAGCCTAAACTAGCCTAGCTCGCAGACAGGTGGGCCAGGGGGATTCTCTGGCCCACACGCCAGTGTCTGGGGACAGGAGGGACCGCGGGTTGATTAGGGGAAAGCCAGGGAGCCTTTTTGCAAAACTCTACGCAGGCCGACAGGTGGGGTTTGGGGAGCGCGGGTTGACGCAGAAAAAGATGCAGGGGGTGTTGTGCAAAACAGCCACCGCTGGTACTGTGGATCTTCTCTCCGCCTGACGAAACTGAACCCGCTCGCGTCCGAGGAAAACAGGGGCGCGCCGGGGCTCGATCTCATCGCGAGAGTCTTGGCATGACGCTGAGCCGCTGCGGTGGGTGTTAGAGGGTCGCGTGCTAGGTAGGCTAGGCAGACGCGCAGTGCTAGCAGACGCAGAGGTACGCTGGCCATGACGACGCAGAGCGACGCAAGGACCGGCGAGGCTAGGTCGAGATCGGCGAGAGGGGGTTGTCAGGGGGGTTCGTAGGCTCACCGCGGGGCTGACGGTGACGGTGGCGAGGCACGGGGCGTAGGCGATCAACGGCGAGGCTCGGGGACTGAGGCTAGGGTTTTCCGGCGGGGCGACGGCAGATCCTGGCGCTCCGGTCCGTCTCCTCCTCGTTCTGCAAGCAAGGACGTCGCAGCGCTCAGGGCTTCTCGACAACCTTGCAGCACCTTCTCCGGCTAGAACAACTGGGCAGGTGGTGACGGTGGTCGGTGTGAAGGAGCTGGCGGTGGAGAAGGGCGAGGAGCGAGGCAAGCCTCAGGGGCGGATCTGGGGAGGCCAGAGAGGGGAAGGGGTGGATAAGAAGGAAAAGGGGGCAGGTGGTAGCGGGGGGGAGAGGCAGATCGGCTCGGCACCTTTTTGCCCTCCCTCACGTGCTTGTCATGGCCAAAGCAAGGCAGCACTAGGAGGAGGGTGGTGGGCAGGTGGGGTAGAGGGTGGCAGGTCACGGTGGGGTAGCTAGGTAGGGCGCAGAGAGAAAGAAAGAGGGAGGAGATGGGCATGCTCGGGCTAGGGTTAGGGGTGCCATGGTGTGGGGTAGCTAGGGGTCGCTTGGGGTGGGTCTGTATGGCAGAGGGCAAGGGCGAGCTGGGGTGGGGGTGTAGAAGATCATGTATGGAAGCTAGAAGGGAAGAGGGAGTAAGGGTTTGTTTAGGGTAAAGGGTAGTTTAGGTTTTTGTGTAGATTAGGGTTTAGTTTTAGGATAGATGTAATTGGGGGTGTTGGTTTAGGGTAGAAAAGAGAGAGGAGCACTTGTGTTATGCTTAGACTAGGGAGGGTTTAAGTCTAGCTAGCATGTGGTTTGGGTTTAGCTTAGAGAAGGTAGGAATGAAGGTTTGGTTAGAGAGGGTGAGGAAGGGGAGTGGTACTAGTTGATCAAGCAAGCTCCAACTAGCTCTAGCAAGATCAAACAAGCAAAGAGGGAGAGGGGAGAAAGATGGCCTTAGGGTGATGGGGTTCTACTTTAGTTCATGCATGATCCAAAATAATGGCCAAGCATGATCCAAGAGAGAGGGGGTGGCTTGGGGTTGTGCATGCCACATAGCACATGTGTGTGCATGGGACATGGGGTAGGGTTTTTGCTAAAGGTTGAAGAGAGAGAGAAGATAAAGAGAACCAAACTACAAGCCAACACATGATTTAAACAGAGGAAGGAGATCCAACTAAGATTCAAACACAAGCCAAAATCTAGAGAAAGTGGTACTTGCATGGCCCATGCGAGATAATTAATGCCAAGTTATCCTTGTGAAAACAATATCATAATCATGGCATTATCCATATGCATTCCCAATAGGTGGGCAAGGCCAAGCAAAGGTTATGGGTGGATCCAACCAACAACATGGGCTAGAGATAACTCAATAAAATGCCAAGCCCATATTATTGGATGGTGGAATTAAAAGGTGGTGAAAGATAAGGTGGTGGATTCCAAAATAGAGATGCCCCCAACTCAACTTGGGCATGTAACAATTTATTAAGACCCAAATACAATATCAAGAGGCAAATACAATTAATCATGCACATGAGATAAGACCCAAACAAGAAAAAGGTTTTATATGATGCACAAATGCAAGGTGGTATGATGACATGAGCATGATATGATGATGATGCAACAATTATATGTTGGAAGTGGCCCATTTTATTATTATAACTAGTAGCATTACAGGGGTTAGACAACTGGGATGCTACAACTCTCCCCCACTAAACAGGAATCTCGCTAGAGATTCTAGGAAGAAGAAGAAGACACAAAGAGAGAAGGATGGTTGGCACGGAGTTCATCTTCACGCCCCATGTTGCTTCATCAATGAATGGTGTGACCACGCACCTTGCAAAACTTGATGGACTTGTTGCAGTCCTACGCTCATGGTCTCAAGGATTTTGGTGGGTGTTCACGATAAGAGAGATCTTCTTGGAGGTCGATTAGCTCATGATCCACGGTCTTGCCGGGGTCTTTGAAGCACTTCTTGAGCTGAGAGATATGGAAAACATCATGGACTTTGAGTTTTTCCGGAAGCTCAAGTGCATAAGCAACTTCTCCTCTTCTACCACGTATCTTGAAAGGACCGATGTATCTAGGAGCCAACTTTCCTTTGATACCGAAGCGGTGTGTTCCTCTCATGGGAGTGACACGGTAGACTAGATCACCAGGGGCATATACCATATCTGTGTGCTTCCTGTCATAGTTGCTCTTCTGACGACTCTGAGCAATCTTCAGGTTCTCCAGAATGATATGCACCTTCTCCTCTGCTTGAGTCACAATGTCAGGGCCAAACCAGATTCTTTCTCCTGCACCTGACCAACCAATCGGAGTTCTGCACTTCCGACCATAGAGAGCCTCGAATGGTGCCATCTTCAGACTCTTCTGGAAGCTGTTGTTGTAGGAGAATTCAGCATATGGAAGGCATTCCTCCCACTTCATGCCAAACGAGATGACGCAAGCTCTAAGCATGTCCTCGAGAATCTGATTGATCCTCCACTTGTCCTTGCGGTGAGGGTGGTAAGCGGTCTGAAGTTCAACTTTGTTCCCAAAGCTTTTTGGAAACTCTCCCAGAACTTTGAGGTGAAGATGCTCCCACGGTCTGAACTGATTTCAAGTGGAACCCCATACAAAGAGACAATCCTGTTGATATAGAGCTCAGCCAACTGAAGTCCAGAAATTGTTTCTTTGACTGGGAAGAAGTGAGCCACTTTAGAAAGCCTGTCGATGACAACAAAGATTGCATTGTTGCCCTTCTGCGACCTTGGAAAGCCAGTGATGAAGTCCATCTCAACTTTCTCCCATTTCCATTCCGGAGGTTGCAATGGCTGTAGAAGACCAAATGGTTTCTGATGGACAGCCTTGACTCTGCGGCAGACATCACATTCTGAGACATACTTGGCACAATACCTTTTCAACCCAGGCCACCAGTATTGTGTTTTCAAGTCCATGTACATCTTTGTGCTGCCAGGATGGATAGAAAGAACCGAATCATGTGCCTCCTTGAGAACTTGGTCTCTCAGACCTGGATAGTTTGGAACAAACATCCGGTGATCAAAGAAGAGCGAGCCTTGATCATCAACATGGAAGGATTCATACTTCGGAGTGCCAAGCTTAGAGATGAGCTTTCGGTGCGGATCACCGTCGACGAGAACGAATCTGTTCTTCCAAGAGAGGAGTAGCCAGAAGGTTCAGGAGATGCCCTTGTTCCACAATTTCCAGGTTGAGCTGACGGAATTCCTCGCACAAGAGAGGCTGCTGCTCTTCCACCATGAGGTTGTTGACATAAGCTTTACGGCTAAGCGCATCCGCCATGACGTTTGCTTTGCACGGGTGTAGTTGATGGTCACATCAAAGTCATTGATGGCTTCAATCCATCTCCTTTGCGAAGGTTGAGATCCGTTGAGTGAAGATATACTTCAAACTCTTGTGGTCCGAGAAGATCTCACAACGGTTCCCAAGCAAGTAGTGCCTCCATAGCTTCAAAGCAAAGACCACCTTTGCTAGCTCAAGGTCATGTGGGATAGTTGACCTCATGCGTCTTCAACTGACAGAAGCATAAGCAACCACCTCTCTCTTGCATAAGGACCGCACCCAATCCTTGCAAAGAGGCATCGCAGAATATCTGGAAAGGCTTAGATGTATCCGGAGGAACCAAGACGGTGTGGAAGTGAGCTTCTCTTTGAGTGTCTCGAAACTTTCTTGACAAGGTGGAGTCCATGTACTTCTTGCCTTTCTTGAGGAGGTCGGTAAGAGGCTTTGCTATCTTGAGAAGTTACGCAAATCGACGGCAATAGCTAGCCAAACCGAGAAAACTCTGCACTTCCTTGACATTAGCAGGAGGAAGCCATTCAACTATTGTCTTCACGGTTTCCGGGTTGACTGCAATGCCCTTGGCAGAGATGACATGGCCCAGATATGTTACTTCAGGCAGCCAAAACTCGCACTTAGAGAACTTTGCATACAAGCGGTTCTCACGAAGCTTGTTCAGGACACACCGCAGGTGCTCTTCATGCTCCTCCTTGGACTTGGAATAGACCAGAATGTCATCCAGATATACCACAACAAACTTGTCCAGGTACTCCATGAAAACGGAGTTCATCAGCCTCGAGAAGGTAGCAGGTGCGTTGGTGAGGCCGAAAGACATGACCGTGTACTCATACAGGCCATAGCGAGTGGTGAAAGCTGTCTTGGGCACATCCTCTTTGCGAATTTTGATTTGGTGATAACCACTTCTCAAGTCCAGCTTAGAGAACACCACAGCTCCTAATGATCAAATAGATCATTTATCCGAGGAAGAGGATATTTGTTCTTGATGGTTTTAGCATTTAGAGCCCGTAGTCAACACATAGCCTATCGGTTCTCACGCTTCTTCACAAAGATTGTTGGGCTACCCCAAGAAGAAGTGTGTTGAATGAAACCCAATTTCTCTTGTTCATCAAGTTGTCGTTTGAGTTCAGCCAACTCAGAAGGACCCATTTTATATGGCCTCTTGGAGATAGGAGCCGTTCCAGGTTCAAGCTCAATCACGAATTCAACTTCGCGATCCGGAGGCATACCTGGCAACTCTTCAGGAAAGACATCCGGGAACTCACAGACCACTGGTACACCCTGAATAGCTTCCATAGCATCATTATTCAGAGCAGCCAAGGAATAGAGCTGGACAGCAGGAGTCAGACTTGGAGAAAAGACTATGGCCTTGAGGATCTTCAGAGATCTTGGCGTTCAAAGACAATCGATCACAGCTGCATTTGCTGTCAACCAATCCATGCCCAGGATGACATCAATGTCAGAGTTGCCCAGAAGAATTAAAGAAGCCAAGAATGAGGAACCACCAATCTCGATCTGGTTGCCATGACTGATCTTAGAAGCTGCCATCTTCTCTCCAGGAGAAAGGACCATTAACTTCTTTTGGAGAGGAACCAGGACTAACTCATTCTCATTTGCAAACTTGTGAGACACAAATGAATGCGATGCACCAGAATCAAAGAGAACTCGTGGGAACCGAGTTAATCGAAAGCATACCCATGACAACTCCAGTGCGAGCTCGCTTGAGAGGCGTGACGCGGTTAGCACGCACGACCGCAGACCCGGCTTGGTGTTGATGTTGAGAGCCCGAGGCGGTGCACGAACCGAAGGAGAGCTTGATGCATCTTGGCGGGGTTGAGGGAGAGCTTTGTTCTTCATTGGGCAGTTCCAACTTGGATGTCCATGATCTCCACATGTGTAACAAGCACCGTGAGGACGTGGAGCAGAGTAGCCAGGGACTCCGCCAGGCGCTCCAGGGTAAGGGTTGTGGTAGCCCCTGGGAGCCGCAGTGGTGAAGTTTGGTGGCCTTGACGTGAAACTCGCAGGTCCTGGTGGAGCCGGGAGCGACGGTGGGGTGTTAGGAACCCAGACACGCCGCTTAGAAGGAGCTGCCATAACTGCAGAGCTTGATGCATCCCTGTTATGTTTCTTGGACTCCTCGAACATTTGCACGCTTGCCTCCTCTTGCGATGCCATATGCTGCAGTTCAGAAGGTTGCGGTCTTGCATGCGTGATTGCATACTTGATCGACGCATTGAGCCCTTGCACGAATCTTTTCTCGCTTTTCTTGTCATCAGATACCTCATCACCACCATAGCGACAGTTCATAAAGTTCTGATATAGGTGTTGACGTTATCATTTCGCTTGAGTTGAGGAAGGCCTCCTTCATCCTTTCCATCACAATCTCTGAGAGAAACTGTTCTTTGAAAGCTGCAGTGAACCTCTCCCAAGTTGGCTGGAACCCAGTGCAGCTTGCCTTCAAGTAGTTCTCCCACCAAAGAGCCGCATCTCCCTTGAGAAGGTGGGTAGCACACTTGACCCACTCCTGTTCTGGAACATCAGCAGTCTCGAGCAACCTTGAGATCTCGCGCAGCCAATCATCCGCGTCAAGAGGTCGGTCAGAAACATCAAACTGACGAGGGTTGAACTTGAGGAAGCTCTTGATGTCACCACGCTTGGGAGGTGGAGGAAGTGGAGCAAATTCATTCCTTCTGACGCTCTCCTCAAAGCGCTGCTGGTTCTCTTGCATTGCCGCCAAAGCATTAGCTATGCTTGACAGCGCTGAGCCCAGTTCCGGAGGGATGTCCTCTTCAGTCCGGCGTGGGGGAGCCATCCTGTCATTGATATAAAACTCAAGTCAGTACTATAATGGAGAATGATAATAATCCAAAATAGTACCAAGATGGAATTAACCAAGATTAAAGGATACAATTTACTGAGATGATATAAAAATATCAACAAAGTTCATAGCACCTCAAAGATATTAAGCATATCGCACACATCGAAAAGGAGTGTGGTACACAAACATATCAAAGAAAAATTTTCCACAAATTTCGCATTAAAATACTAATAGATGCAAAATTACTTAACGAATCAAGATTAGTGACTCTACCGATCCAATATACAAAAGCGAATGATACAAGTAGTGGTATGGTCGACTCCATCCCGCACTCAAATCATTACTCCGACATGAACAAGTGGAACACATATCCTAACCCTTCTTCTCACGTGAAACCTAAGATTGGTACTACGGAAACGAACACCCCAAACAAGATAGCGTCGGATACAAAGAGGAAGATAGATTGCGTCGGTTTACAAAAGCCTGTCGGTATGGAATGTACCAACAGTTGATAACCAAAGGCAGATAAGATAACAACTTGGATGCAACAGATAGACAAGGATTACACACAGACACACACACACAACCTATGGTACTACGGAAACCCAGAACACGTGAATCCTAGTTTGAACTTTGAGAAGAGAATTGAAAACGTTGCACTTCCTTACCAGAAAAAGGTGGGTGGGAGGGTAAGAAGAAAAATGAAGCAGTCCTACTCTCGCGTTTTATTTTTTCCTATATACATAACTACTAAAATATTTGCTAGACTGACAACGACTGCTTTGAAAACCACGAAGGTCGGGATGGCTCGATACCAATTGTAACTACCTCGGTGAAATACGCTCCTAGATACAAGCTGGATGAGTGATAGCGGTTGAAATAGTACGGGGGCCCCAAAAGCCACTCACCGGTAGTCCTTTCAGACGTCCCAACCGCTACCCTCTCAACGGGACTGTGCAGGCGGCGTGGTCGGCAGCGAAGGATCAACTACGTACACAAGTGGGTATGTACGCAAGCCACCATACAAGAGTACATCATAGCCATCCCATCTAGAAAGAAAGAAAATATAGCAACGCCATACGGCAAGATTCAAATGACCTAGATAAATCTATATTTTAGGATAACTCCTCATACAACACACATCAGAGTATCATGCGGAAGCGGCAAACAGAATCTGAGTACGGATAAGAAGCAAATCGGCATAAGATGCCATGAAAATAAGCACATCCCAACTACAGGTCTCACGGATCCCCGTTCCCGGAATCTCTACACCGAACGATCGTTGCCCACATCTTGGCTTCTTCCACCCAAGATCCGTCCCGAGAAGGTACTGCTTCATCTGAATCAAGAATTTATCGTGTGAGACCCTAAGGGTACTCAAGAAGTCTTAATGCCTCTAAAGGGGACACAACCTGGGTGACGAATTGCAGAAAAGATAAACCCTAGCAATTCTACAGATAATCGCTAACCATCCGCCTAACCAATGATAGACGGATGTCCGTGAATTAAGAACAACAGTTATAATGGTAATTTCATCCGATCCATCCTCCTCCCTGCTTACCAACAAGGAAGCGGACGAACAACCCCCCATCCGTTGGCAATTTTATTAACCATTCCATGAGCGTTGCTCTATTTACTAGTCATGTTACTTAGTCAGATTAAAGCGGTACTTTAGTTATACTTGTCTATGATCAAGAAACTGTGCTCCAAGTCGTCCATATCCGCGGACACGGCTTTCAGAAAGTTTTACCCGGCCGGGGTGCACCAATAGCAACACACGCTCGATCAGCCTCGGAAAAACCAAATCAAAACCCAACGAGGCTTTCACGACTGAACAATCACAGGATTCAGAAATATTTCAGGGGGCCACCCCTTAAGTAGATCCCGCAATGGAGATAGCTGACTCCGAGACGGGCTCAAGGTTTGCGTCAGTGGCTGTAAACGACTGGGAACCCGAAAGTGTGGCTGGGCTTGTCGATACCGCGAAAACACTCCGCCTTCCTAAACAGTACAGTGTGCTCCTCGCACAAAATGAAATACAGAAAGTAGCATGGCATAAGTACAGGATAGCAATTAAAACCTCAAACTAGTTTGTGGCCCCAAGAAATAGACGGAATCAAGCTCTGGCCCAGGGGGGTCCCATATACCTCCCGGATGTGGATAGCGCGATAAATCAAGGAACAGGAATCAAGTACTCGGGGTCTTACGGGACACAAGTGAGCAGGAAAAACCAAATAGCAGATGTTGCTCACCGGTGCCACTTTCTTTAGTTATCCCAACTACTCGGTTAAGTTGTTTAGGTACCTCATTATACAACCGACACTCACAAACCCTACACATCTTCTCACGACTGCATGGCTCAAACAACTCCTATAGTAATGGCTCATGGGATGGAGGAACAAGCTTGGTGGAGTTTAAAAGTAAAGGCTATGCATACTTGGGATTCAATTTAATGCAATCGCGACTCAATGATGCAAGAATAAGATAGAGGCAATAGGTACTGTATGTATGCAAGCATGTGGTAGTGCTTGCCTGGTATCTCTGTTGAAGCAAAGGACGGTTCTGGGTAGTGCTCCTGGTTCTCTTGATACAACCCCTGCTCAGTGTCTATCCGAGAAAAACCAAACAAACAAGGCCAACATGAATATAGAGCACAAGCATATGAATAAGATGCGTCAAGCAAACAATCATGCCATGATGAATGATGCACAATTTACATGGCAAGTAAGGTAGCATGGCATGGTGAGGTGTGGTGGACAAGAAAATAACATTTAAGTGGGTTTTAGTCACATTTCATTGCCATAACAGTTGTTGTTCAAATATAGTTATATGATGCATGCTGCAATTGAAGTCATGGATAGCATAAACAGAAAGGTCTCGTCGAGCTGATCATTTTAGACATATCATTTGCTTAATTTGGAGTTTTAAATCAAAAGTTATGAATTATTGAAAATCCAGTGGCAATGGTGGTAATTAACATAACTTGGAGTTTTACTTGTGCAAAAGTCAAAATAGATGGCATATTTGGAATCCTCTCATTTTTCTGAATCAAAAACATATATTATTTGTCCAATTTGGAATTAGCATGTAAAAGTTATTACAAATCTGAATTAGATTTGAATTTGAAATAATTTAACTAAGTTTGAATTTTAAAACAGATTCTGGACGTTTATTACACAGCCTAAACTAGCCTAGCTCGCAGACAGGTGGGCCAGGGGGATTCTCTGGCCCACACGCCAGTGTCTGGGGACAGGAGGGACCGCGGGTTGATTAGGGGAAAGCCAGGGAGCCTTTTTGCAAAACTCTACGCAGGCCGACAGGTGGGGTTTGGGGAGCGCGGGTTGACGCAGAAAAAGATGCAGGGGGTGTTGTGCAAAACAGCCACCGCTGGTACTGTGGATCTTCTCTCCGCCTGACGAAACTGAACCCGCTCGCGTCCGAGGAAAACAGGGGCGCGCCGGGGCTCGATCTCGCGACATGAGTCTTGGCGCGGACGCGGAGCCGCTGCGGTGGCTGCGGGGTGGTGTTAGAGGGTCGCTCGCGTGCTAGTTAGGCTAGACGGCGCGCGGTGCTAGCGGCAGACGCAGAGGGTGCACGCGCTCGCGACGCACGCAGAGCGCTCGACGCAAGGACCGGCGAGGCTAGGTCGAGATCGGCGAGAGGGGGTTGTCAGGGGGGTTCGTAGGCTCACCGCGGGGCTGACGGTGACGGTGGCGAGGCACGGGGCGTAGGCGATCAACGGCGAGGCTCGGGGACTGAGGCTAGGGTTTTCCGGCGGGGCGGCGGCAGATCCTGGCGCTCCGGTCCGTCTCCTCCTCGTTGCTGGGCAAGGGGCGTCTGTGGGCTTCTCGACAACCTTGCAGCACCCTTCTCCGGCTAGAACAACTGGGGCAGGTGGTAGACGGCGGTGGTCAGCGTGAAGGAGCTGAGCGGTGGAGAAGGGGCAGAGGGGAGCGAGGCAAGCCTCAGGGGCGGATCTAGGGAGGCCAGAGAGGGGAAGGGGTGGATAAGAAGGAAAAGGGGGCAGGTTGTAGCGTGGGGGAGAGGCAGATCGGCTCGGCACCTTTTTGCCCTCCCTCACGTGCTTGTCATGGCCAGGCCAGGCAAGGCTGGCACTAGGAGGAGGGGGTGGCTGGCAGGTGGGGTAGAGGGTGGGCAGGTCACAGGCAGGTGGGGTAGCTAGGTAGGGCGCAGGCAGAGAGAAAAGAAAGAGGGGAGGGAGATGGGCATGCTCGGGCTAGGCTAGGGTTAGGGGTGCCATGCCGTGTGGGGTAGCTAGGGGGTCGCTGGGGTGGGGTCTGCATGGCAGAGGGCAAGGGCGAGCTGGGGTGGGGGTGTAGAAGATCATGTATGGAAGCTAGAAGGGAAGAGGGAGTAAGGGTTTGTTTAGGGTAAAGGGTAGTTTAGGTTTTTGTGTAGATTAGGGTTTAGTTTTAGGATAGATGTAATTGGGGGTGTTGGTTTAGGGTAGAAAAGAGAGAGAGGGAGCACTTGTGTTATGCTTAGACTAGGGAGGGTTTAAGTCTAGCTAGCATGTGGTTTGGGTTTAGCTTAGAGAAGGTAGGAATGAAGGTTTGGTTAGAGAGGGTGAGGAAGGGGAGTGGTACTAGTTGATCAAGCAAGATCCAACTAGCTCTAGCAAGATCAAACAAGCAAAGAGGGAGAGGGGAGAAAGATGGCCTTAGGGTGATGGGGTTCTACTTTAGTTCATGCATGATCCAAAATAATGGCCAAGCATGATCCAAGAGAGAGGGGGTGGCTTGGGGTTGTGCATGCCACATAGCACATGTGTGTGCATGGGACATGGGGTAGGGTTTTTGCTAAAGGTTGAAGAGAGAGAGAAGATAAAGAGAACCAAACTACAAGCCAACACATGATTTAAACAGAGGAAGGAGATCCAACTAAGATTCAAACACAAGCCAAAATCTAGAGAAAGTGGTACTTGCATGGCCCATGCGAGATAATTAATGCCAAGTTATCCTTGTGAAAACAATATCATAATCATGGCATTATCCATATGCATTCCCAATAGGTGGGCAAGGCAAAGCAAAGGTTATGGGTGGATCCAACCAACAACATGGGCTAGAGATAACTCAATAAAATGCCAAGCCCATATTATTGGATGGTGGAATTAAAAGGTGGTGAAAGATAAGGTGGTGGATTCCAAAAGAGAGATGCCCCCAACTCAACTTGGGCATGTAACAATTTATTAAGACCCAAATACAATATCAAGAGGCAAATACAATTAATCATGCACATGAGATAAGACCCAAACAAGAAAAAGGTTTTATATGATGCACAAATGCAAGGTGGTATGATGACATGAGCATGATATGATGATGATGCAACAATTATATGTTGGAAGTGGCCCATTTTATTATTATAACTAGTAGCATTACAGGGGTTAGACAACTGGGATGCTACACTACACACCTCCCTCCAAGCCCTAGTAGCCCTGCTGCCTTCCTCTCTCCCTCCCGACTGTTTGTAGGCGAAGCCCTGCAGCAGAAATTCTCCACCATATACACCACGCCGTCGTGTTGTAGATCCAATCTATCTCTCCACCATACTCGCTGGTCCGAGGAAGGAGGAGACGTCGAGGTGCTGCACGTGTGCATCTCACGGAGGCACCACCACTTGTGGTGCTAGATCGGATCGGATCGCGAGGAGTAGAAGCGAGTACGACTACATCACCCACGTTCCGACGAAGGTTCCGCTGTGCGAATCTTCAAGGGTATGAAGATCTAATCCAATCTCTCTCGTTGTTTGCATCTCCTAGATTAGATCTTGGCTTTCTCTCTGTTCGCTCCGTAGAAAATTCTGATTTACTATGTCGCGAAACCCTTCAGTGGTATCAGAGCTAGATCTATGCGTAGATGTGTTTCACGAGTAGAACGCAACATGGTTGTTGCGGGCGTTGATGTTTTCTGTTGCAAGCCTCTTGTTTGTGTTCTTCTTATGACGCGGGATAGTGAGATTGAAGCGGTCCAGGCCAACCTTACGACATCGTCATGAGACCGCTCCGCACTTGACGTGGCTTGTTCCACACATGCGGTGGATGTCAGTTTCTCTCACTATAGTTGTCATGGGATTAACACCGGAGTTTGGCAACCATAATATCACCGTTGTGGCTTTCCGTAGGTAAGAATCGTTCTTAGCATCTACTCCCATAAGCCACGTAAAACAAGCAACAACAAAGTAGAGGCGTCTAACTTGTTTTTGCAGGGAGTGTTTTCTGTGATATGGTATGGCCCAAGATGTGATGTGTATATTCTATGCGATGATCATGTTTTGTAATGTTTCACGACTTGCATGTCGATGAGTACACAACCGGCAGGAGCCATATGGTTGTCTTTATAATTGTGTATGACCTGTGTGTCAACTTCTTATACGCCATGTAATAGTTTCACTTTATCGCTAAGTAGTTAGCAATAGTTGTAGTTTCTATTCGTGGTGGAGGCAATCATGGTGGAGTGATGGAGATCATGCCGGAACGCACAAGATGGAGATCATTCCGCGAAGATTGGCTATACCATGTCACATAAAGTTATATGCATGTGATGTTTATCCTTTATGTATCTTATTATGCTTAGATCGCGACGGTAGCATTATAAGATGATTCCTCACTTAAAGATCAAGATAAAAACTGTGTTCTCCCCAAGTATGCACCGTTGCGAAAGTTCGTCGTGTCCAAGCATCACGTGATGATCGGGTGCTATAGACTCTACGCTCACATACAACGGTGCAAGCCGTTTGCACACGAAATACTTGGGTCTAACTTGACGAGCCTAGCATGTACAGATGGCCTCGGAACACAAGAACCGAAAGGTTAAGCATGAGTCATATGAATGATATGATCGACACTTTGTTGTTCACCATTGAAACCACATCTCTTCTCGTGATGATCGGATTAGGTGTGGTGAATTTGGATCGTGTTCACTAAACAACTTGAGGGATGTTGAATTTAGTGGGAGTTCATCTAGTAATTTGATTAAGTTGAACTATTTATCATGAACATAGTCTAAATTGTACTTGCAAATACTGTAGATCACATGGCCAAGTCCAACTTCAACTTCAACGTATTGCTGAGATAGAAAAGCTTAGAAACAATGGGTCTAACTTCACCAAATGGTTCCGATTCGAGAATCATTCTCATTTGGCGGACAAAAGGACTATGTCCTTGAGAAAGCGCTAGGTGACGCCTCATATAGATGCGCTACGGTGATGAAAAGCAGTTTATCGATCGCAAGGATGATTATGATTTGATTAAGATCGCCATGTTGTATGCTATGGAATCGGATCTTCAAAATCGTTTTGAGGTGTTCGCCGCCCTTTGAGATTCTCGAGGAGCTGAAAACATGTTTCGAGACTCAAGCCCGCTCGAGAGATATGAGATCTCTAAGAAATTCTTTAACTACAAGATGGAGGAAGGAGGTCCGTTAGTGAGCACGCCATTAAGATGTCGGGCTACACTCAACGCCTTGAGCAATCGATGCAAGATTCGGAGGAGCTCAAGATTGACACTCCTAGCTACAAAAGTTTTGTAGTTGATCACAATCATATTGGTTCCTCTGATATGATCACTAAGCTCTTTGCTAAGATGAAAGTAGCGTAGGTGAACATCAAAAAGAATAATCATGTGTTGATGGTCAACAATCCCCCCACCTTTAAGAAAGGTAAGGGAGCAAGGAAGCCCTTCAAGAAAGGTGGTGGCAAGCGCGTTGCCCCTGCTGAGAAGAAGCTCAAGTCTGGTCCCAAGCCGGACACTGAGTGCTTCTATTGCAAGGACAAGGGTCATCGAAGCTTAATCGTCAAATACTTAGCGCATAAGAAGGTGGCACCATCAAAGGTATATTTGATATACATGTTATTGATGTTTTCCTTACTAGCCCTCGTTGTAGTGCCGGTATTTGATACCGTTCGGTTGCTAATATTTGTAACTCAAAGCAGAGCTACGGAATAGACGTGACTTGCAAGGGATGAGGTGACGATGCGTTGGCAACGGATCAAGAGTTGATGTGATGGTCGTCGGCACGCTCTCCTTAGTTTTACCTTCGGATTAGTTTTAAACCTTAATAAATGTTATTATGTGCTGCGTTGAGCATGAACATCATTTCGGATCGTGTTTATTGCAAGACGGTTATTCATTTAAATCGGAGAATAATGGTTGTTCTATTTATATGAGTAACATATTTTATGGTCATGCACCTCTTGTAAATGGTTTATTTCTTCTAAATCTCGAAAGGGATGAAACACATCCATAACATTGAGGCTAAGAGATGCAAAGTAGATAGTGATAATACTACTTATTTGTGGCAATCGTCTAGGTCATATTGGTGTAAAGCGCATGAAGAAACTCCATTCGATGGACTTTTGGAGTCTCTTGATTTTGAATCATTTGACACATGCGAACCATGCCTCATGGGCAAGATGATCAAAACCCGTTCTCCAAAGATGATGGAGCGAGCAACGGACTTGTTGGAAATCATACATACCGATGTATGCGGACCGATGAGTGTTTCGACGCGGTGGATATCGCTATTTTCTCACTTTTACCGATGACTTAAGTAGATATGGGTATATCTATTTAATGAAACATAAATCTGAAACATTTGAAAAGTTCAAGGAATTTCAGAATGAAGTGGAGAACCATCGTAAGAAAGATTAAGTTTCTACGATCCGATCGTGGGGCGAATATTTGAGTTATGATTTTCTCACGCATCTTAAAGCAAGTGGAATCGTTTCACAACTCACGCCAGGAACACCACAGCAATGGTGTGTCTGAACGCCGAATCGAACCTGTTAGATATGGTCCGATCAATGATGTCTCTTCTTGATTTGCCGTTATCATTTTGGGGTTATGCATTAGAAACCGCTGCATTCACTTTAAATAGGGCTCCATCTAAATCCGTTGAGACGACACCGTATGAACTGTGGTTTGGTGCTAAACCTAAGTTGTCGTTTCTTAAAGTTTGGGGATGCGAAGCTTACGTCCAAGAAGTTGATGCGGACAAGCTCGAACCCAAAGCGGAGAAATGTGTCTTCATACGATACCCTAAGGAAACTATTGGTATACCTTCTATCACGTAACCGAAGGCAAAGTGTTTATGAAGAACGGTTCCTTTCTTGAGAAGGAGTTTCTCTCGAAAGAAGTGAGTGGGAGGAAAGTAGAGCTAGACGAGGTTATTGAACCTTCTCTTGAATTGGAGAGTAGCGCAGACCTGAAATTGTTCGGTCACCGCACCAACAATAGAGGAAGCTAATGACAAGGATCATGAAGCTTGGACGATCTTGCTCTTGAGCGTCGCAGGTCGACAAGGTCGCGTGCCCCTCTGAGTGGTACGGCAACCTGTCTTGACTGTCTTGTTAGTAGAAGACGGTGAACCTATGAACTATGAGGAAGCGATGATGAGCCGGACTCGAGAAATGGGAAGCCATGAAATCCAATTGGGATCCATGAGCGAAAACCAAGTATGGACTTTGGTGGATCCTCCTAGCGACCGAAAGGCCGTTGAGTGCAAATGGATATTCAAGAAGAAAACGGACGCGGATGGTAATGTTACCATCTATAAAGCACGGCTTGTCGCAAAAGGTTTTCGACAAGTTCAAGGTGTTGACTACGATGAGACTTTCTCTCCCGTAGCGATGTTTAAGTCCATTCGGATTTTATTAGCAATTGCTGCGTTTCATGATTATGAAATATGGCAGATGGATGTCAAGACTGCTTTCCTCAATGGCAACATTGATGAAGAGTTGTATATGATGCAACCCGAAGGTTTTGTCGATCCTAAGGATGCTGATAAAGTATGCAAACTTCAGCGTTCCATTTATGGACTAAAGCAAGCATCTCGGAGTTGGAACCTTCGTTTTGATCAAGTGATCAAGAGCTTTGGATTTGTTCCAAATTGCTACGAAGCTTGTATCTACAAGAAAGTGAGTGGGAGCTCGGTGACGTTTCTGGTACTGTATGTGGATGACATATTGATTATCGGAAATGACATCAACATGCTTAACGATGTGAAGAGTTATTTGAACAAGTGTTTTCAATGAAAGACCTAGGTGAAGCTACTTATATATTGGGCATCAAAATCTATAGAGATAGACAAAGACGCCTGGTAGCTTTAAGCGCAGTACATACCTAGACAAAGTTCGAAAAGGTTCGAATGGATAAGGCAAAGAAAGGTTCAGTGCCTATGTTGTCGGGTAAGATATTGAGCAAGGCTCGGTGTCCATACTGTAAATGATAGGGAAGCTATGAGCAAAGTGCCTTATGCCTCGGCCATAGGTTCCATCATGTATGCCATGTTGTGTACTAGACCGGATGTGTCCAATGCTCTTAGTTTGACGAGCAGATATCAAAGTGATCCAGGAGTGGAACACTGTACAGCCGTGAAGAACATCCTAAAGTACCTAAATAGAACTAAAGAAATGTTCTTAGTCTATGGGGGTGATGAACAACTTGTCGTAAAAGGTTACGTCGACGCTAATTTCGACAGTGACAAGGATGATTCTAAATCTCAGACAGGATACGTGTATATTTTGAATGGAGGAGCTGTGAGCTGGAGAAGCTACAAGCAAAGCGTGATCGCGGGATCTACAGTAGAAGCGGAATACATGGCTGCTGCAGAAGCGTCAAGTGAAGGAGTTTGGATCAGAAACTTCATCACTGAGCTTGGCGTGGTTCCAAGTGCATTGGACCCACTGGAGATATTGTGTGACAACACTGGCGCCATAGCACTCGCTAAGGAACCAAGATATCATCCAAAGACCAAGCATATCAACCGCAAGTTTCATATAATCCGAGATTATATAGGAGATGGAGATCTGAAGATTAGCAAAGTACATATGAATCTGAATGTCGCAGATCCATTGACTAAACCTCTTCCACGTGTAAAACATGATCAACACCTCAGTGCCATGGGTGTGAGATTGTTGCCAAATGTAAACTAGATTATTGACTCTAGTGCAAGTGGGAGACTGTTGGAATTATGCCCTAGAGGCAATAATAAAGATGTTATTATTATAATTCTTGTTCATGATAAAGTTTATATTCCATGCTAGAATTGTATTAAGCGGAAACATTAATACTTGTGTGGTTTGTGAACACCGTGTCCTGAAATGCGCCTCTAAGGACTAGCTCATTGATCAATGATGGTTAAGGTTTCCTAACCATAGACATGAGTTGTCAATTGATAATGAGATCATATCATTGGGAGAATGATATGATGGATGACCAAACTAAGCGAAGAAATTAGATCGTTTCATCGTGTTCATCTTTGCGAAGCTTTTCCTATGTCAAATATTGTATTCCTTAGACCATGAGATAATGCAACTCCTGTACCGGAAGAAAGCTTTGAGGTCATCAAACGTCATCCTATGAGAGGGTGATCATAAAGGTGTCTCTCGGTGATCGGAAAGTATCTGTTGGGTTGTATGTATCGAGATGGAATTTGTCCCTCCCAAGTCGGAGAGATATACTTGGGCCCACTCGTAATCGATATCAACACCGCTTGCAAGCATGTGGTTAAGGAGTTAATCACAAAGTGATATCGGATTACGGAACGAGTAAAGTACTTGTGAACGAGATTGAACTAGGTATGAGTGCAAGACGATCGAATCTCGGGCAAGTAAAATATCGCGAGACGAAGGGAATATATATATGGGATTGATTGAATCCTGGCATCGTGGTTCATCCGATATGATCATCGATGAATGTGTGGGAGTCAATATGGGTGCCCAGACCCCGCTGTTGATTACTGATAGAAGATCATGTCTGCATATTCTCGAACCCGCAGGGTCACACACTTAACGTATCTCGACGCTAGGATAGATTGGATAATTGGTTTATGAATTTTTGTTCGGAGTCTCGGATGGGATCCGGGATATCACGAGAGGTTCCGGAATGGTCCGGAGAATAAGATTCATATAAGGCAGTGCAGTTTTTGGAGTTCGGAATTGTTTCGGGTTAAGCGGTATTGTACCGGAAGCTTCTAGCACTACTAGGAAAATGGTCGTTTGTGGCGCACCTGAAAGGCCCATCCGTGGCGCAAGAGGCGCCACGGCCTCTTGCCACGGACTATCTCACCGTGGCGCCTTGCCTAGTGCGCCACGGTTGTGTAGAGATAGGCGTGGCGCACCACCCAGTGCGCCATGAAGTTTGGCATGGTGCGCTACCCTTGATCTTGTGGCACACTACCCGGCGCCACTAAACATCCATGGTGCGCTTTAGGTGTAGTGCGCCACAGAAGGTAGAACATGTGCGCCACAGATGTATTTTTTGTTTTTTTTTAATTTCCAAGCCAGATTATATGCAATACAGATTATATACAATATTACAGCAGATATACACACACAGATACAAGATATACAATTATATATATAAATACTTGATATGAAAAACAAGATTGAAACAAATACATATAGATAAGTCTCATACATGAATACATAGTCCAAGTTACATTGTTTTGATCGTGTTACAAAGTAGTAGTTGGTGACATGCGAATACATGTGTCGATCGAACAAGTTAGAGCTCGGAAGCTCGCCTAGACATCTAAACTAGCTAGCTAGACACAAACGCGGGATAAATAACCAAAGAAGATAAGCATGATCACCGCCATGACGAAGGTGTAGGTCTTCATCCGGTTCCTTGTCCTAACTCCCGCTAGATAGCGCGTGTATCTATCTTCCCTCCGCCATAGTGTTGTACCCTTTGTAGCTATTGCATTTGAAACGGTGCACTGTCCCAGTCTTCCCAATCATCGTAGACTCGAACCCGTCCCTTGTACACTGACGTACCACGTCATCTACAAGTTGACAATAATAACTAACCGGTGATTGAAAAACATGTATAATTAAAGTCGCATATGAAGATACACTTATAGAAAGTACTCTTAAATCAAAAGAGCAAACTCAAAAGCATGCCTCATATATAACTAGCTAGGTCGTTGGACACGAATTGCTTATGACGGACTGTTAGCCAAGTAGGATGCACAATTCTGGACTTGTGCATCCTACAAGGCTAACAATCCCGTCATAGCACATTCACATATATATTGTGCCACGACATTGCAATCATCGGCATATTCTCGAAAAAGACAAAATAACTCGAAAAGCATGCCTCATATATAACTAGCTAGGTCGTTGGACACAGAATTGCTTATGACGGATCTGCTAGCCAAGTAGGATGCACAATTCCGGACTTGTGCATATCACAAGGCTAACAATCCCGTCATAGAACATTCACATATATATTGTGCCACGACATTTCAATCATCGGCATATTCTCGAAAAGACAAAATAACTCGAAAAGCATGCCTCATATATAACTAGCTAGGTCGTTGGACACAGAATTGCTTATGACGGACTGTGAGCCAAGTAGGATGCACACCACGGACTTGTGCATCTCACAAGGCTCACAATCCCATAGCACATTCACATATATTGTGCCACGACATTTCAATCATCGGCATATTCTCGAAAAGACAAAATAACTCGAAAAGCATGCCTCATATATAACTAGCTAGGTCGTTGGACAGATTGCTTATGACGGACTGTGAGCCAAGTAGGATGCACAATTCGGACTTGTGCATATCACAAGGCTCACTATCCCGTCATAGCACATTCACATATATATTGTGCCACGACATTTCAATCATCGGCATATTCTCAAAAAGACAAAAATAACTCAAAAGCATGCCTCATATATAACTAGCTAGGTCGTTGGACACAGGAATTGCTTATGGCGGACTGTGAGCCAAGTAGGATGCACAATTCTGGACTTGTGCATATCACAAGGCTCACAATCCGTCATAGCACATTCACATATATTGTTCCACGACATTTCAATCATCGGCATATTCTAAAAAGACAAAAATAACTCAAAAGCATGCCTCATATATAACTAGCTAGGTCGTTGGACACAGAATTGCTTATGACGGACTGTCACCAAGTAGGATGCATTCAATTTCGGACTTGCATATCACAAGGTCGACAATCCCGTCATAGCACATTCACATATATATTGTGCCACGACATTTCAATCATCGGCATATTCTCGAAAAAGACAAAAATAACTCACACTTGTCGTCCGAGAACCAAAGAGTAAGCAAAAAACCAAAGAGTAAGCAAAAAACCAAAGAGTAAGCAAAAAACCAAGCATTGATTGATATATAATAATAATAAGCAAAATAAGTAAGCGGTGATACATAAACCTAATAAGATAAGTACACTTGTCACACACACACACAAAGGTCATCTATAGTTTGCAACTACAACTAGGCCAACATCAAGCCTTACAGCTCGGCTTAGGAACGGAGGACGCCTGCCTCGTCATGAACTTCCTATAGTCACCACCGCATCTCTAGGCGATCTTCTATGTCACGGTTTATTCGGGATATTTCCTCCGTAGAAGATCCCCGAAGTCATGACATCACGAAGATGATTGCCCCAAATCGCTGCTGGATGCGATACATCTCTTGTCTAATATCCGAATCATTGATCTTGGCCTTTGCTTCGCCCACTGCTTTGAGATGATCCGGCGTAGAATTCGCTGGTCATAGGAACGCCTCATGTGATGGAGTGCGAGTAGGCTTCCTTCTTCTTGTTTTCCTTGCTTCACGCAGGGA
The DNA here is from genome assembly GCA_030063025.1 of Avena longiglumis. NCBI lineage: Eukaryota > Viridiplantae > Streptophyta > Magnoliopsida > Poales > Poaceae > Avena > Avena longiglumis. Next base: position 428,818,729 of record CP125979.1, read on the forward strand.
ACTTCTACGTGGTTGAAGACGCGTGCCGAACTTGACCTTCTTACGACGAAGCTGGTGCCTTCCGTCGAGGCAAAGCGGTGAGAGCATCATCGAACTTCCTTGATCTTGTCGTAGTTTTTCTTCTTTTCTAGACTCCCGAGTCGAAATACGTGGCGTGGGAATGCTTGCGATAAGGAGATGAGCGTCGGTGTTCATCTCTCGCAAAAATTCAAATGGAATGTGTTGAAAAAGAATGATGATGATCTAATAAAGCCAATCGACGGTGGCGTGAATAACGACTTACTCGGGTAAGTAAGGCACGAATGTATTCCTTTGTCTTGTTCGCCACGAGGATTCTTTTTAGGTACGAGGCCACGATACGTCGTTGGCGGGGAACCCAAGCAGCCAATCACGCATGTAGTAGGGGTCCACTATAGCGATGCCCGTGTGTTCTCTCTAATGATCTGCGTGGCGAGAAAGAGACGGACCATGGTATAGTGCAGCGGGTATAGGTGGAACATATTGAAGATGTCCTCGAACCGCAGGAAGAACAGATCCGCGGGGGAAGTGTCGACGAAGCCCAAGCCTGGTGGCACCTTAACGCATGCGTGGAATCCTTGGATAACCTGCCCCGAGATATACCCGCAACCTGGATAGTCTTGCACCGTAGTGACCAACGCGGCTCTCATAGTGAAATAATCTTGTGCGACGGCGTCGTAAGTATTGGCTCCAGATTCCCATAACGTGGCTAGCTCCTCTTTCAACAGCCCGAGATACAGATTGATGTCGATACCAGGTTGTTTCGGCCCTTGAATTAGCATACTCATTTGTATGTACTTCTTCTTCATGCACAACCATGGAGGGAGGTTGTACATCCATACAAACAGGCCAAGTCTTTGTGCGTCTTGCTCTGGCTACCGAGCGGATTGAGTCCATTGCTCGCACCAAGCCCGATGTTCCTCGAATCTCCACCGACTGGAATTCGAGGTCCAATGCTTTCCACGGCTAGCATGTCGAAGGGTGCGTCGAGCTCATCCTTTTCGGGTCATCATCATCTCTGGGCTTCTTCCTTTCCGCATGCCATCGCATGAGCTTCGCTTCCTTAGGGTCCGCGAAATAGCGCAGACGAGGGTGATAGGAAAGTACCATACCACTTTTCGAGGTGCTTTCTTCCTTTCTTGTATCGACTCACGCGCACCGGACATGTGGTTTTCTCCGTGTCCTCGCCCGATAAATGATGCAATCGTTGATGCATACGTGATATCTAACGGCGTAGATCGAGAGGATGACGATTTTCTTGGCATCCTCGATACTAGTTGGACATGTGTTCCTCCGAGACGATCGTGCGAATGCCATCATATCGTCAAGCTTGCCGCTCAATTTGTGCTTTGCCTTCATCTCCATAGCCTTGAGCGTTACATTCAACCGGTATCATCGCCTGCATCCTTCATACAATGGAGTAACCGCGTCTTTCTCAAGTTGCCAAGCTTGGCTTTCTCTAGCGGCAGCAAGGCGTTACTCGCTTGAGAAGCAGCTCTTGCACATAAGGGTCCCGCCCAGCCTGATGTTGTTCCATCGTAAATGCGCCTCCGCCATCTAGATCATCATCATCCCGGCCTCGCTTCCTCTTCACCATCTCCGTGAGCCTCTTCATCATCTCGCCTGCTCGCCGTGATGATGATCACCGTCTCCATCATCTACGCCATCGCTTATCCAACGAGTGTATCCATCCATGAAACCATGGCGAGCAGTGCGCTGCAGATTCCGGAATCTGGGTCGATCACCCATTGAGTTTGCATCTTCGCACGGACATCTTATATCTGTCTTGTTATTTACGTATCATGTCGGCCGTCGCACATTTCAAAATCTAGCCACAATGCCTTCGCTCATTATGCGGACCATTTTTGCTCGCACGATGTACACGGTACAATTTTGAAGTCTATTAGAACCACATAATGAATTCATGCATGCAATGGTCGATAGAAAATTTCGGCATGACCTATCCTAAAATTAGGACCTTTATGAATGTTGAAAGTCTTGCCAAAATGGAAATGAATCAACATTTTGGCAAAACAATGGCAACTTGTTCACATACAAACACAAGAGAGAGAGAGACCGATCCATACACACATGAACATATCATTATCCTCTCCATACACACATGCATGAGCATCATCGATACTCTCCATATACACACACATATGACCATCGATCCTAGCTCTCCACACATACACACATCATGACATGAGCATCGATCATCTACATACATATGAGCACATGCATCATCCATATACACATGAACACATCCTTACATGGACAACTTACCGAGATGAGAGACCGATCGCGAGAAAGATGGAAAGGAGAGGTGCGCGCGTCGACCGGAGACGGATAGATGAGAGACGGAGACCTCCTCTATTACTTATGTAACATCCAAAGCAAGTTTTACATGCTAAAAATGGTGAATGTGTGGAGAAATTGAGGTGGGAAGGAGAAGATCCCGACTAGATCTAAGGAGGAAGAAGAAGGGCAAAGTGAAGTGTGGGGTGGTGGATGTGGTCACACATGTGCACATAAAGTGCTGTCTTAAAAAAATCGACACATCCGTGGCGCACAGCAAAGTGCGCCACAGGAGTACAAACTTCGTGGCGCACTAGGCGAGTGCGCCATGATGTTTAGTCCCTGTGGCGCACTAGGCGGAGTGCGCCACGAAGTTAGTGGCCGTCTCGAGGCGGAGGTGGGCATGCGCTGGTCGTGGCGCACCACGCGCCACAGATGACCCTAACAACCGTGGCGCACGTGTGCATGGTGCGCTATAGAAGTTTGGCGTAGCCAACAGGCCTCGCCCACATATCTGTGGCGCACTAGGGTCATGTGCCACGGATGTTCTAGTTATTAGTAGGCACCGCCAGGTGAGCCACGCTGTTTTAGCCGTGGGGCACTTCAACCATGTGAGCCACGGATGTCGATTACCTATAGCCGTTTTCCTAGTAGTGTAGAACCTTGGGAAGGGACCAACGTGGCCCCACCTTCCGGGAGGGGCATGGGCCTATGAGGGAGTGTCACGGCGCATTGGGCCAGGGCACAAGGCCCCATAGGGCCCAGCCGATCCTAGATAAGTTTAAACTAGAGATAGGATTTCTAGATAAGGGAGTTTAAATCGTTTAAACTAGAGATAGGATTTCTAGATAAGGAGAGTTTAAATTGTTTAAACTAGAGATAGGCTTGGAGGAGGGCAAGGGCTGGCCGCCTCTATATATAGAGGTGGTGCGCCCCCCCCACTACTACACACCTCCCTCCAAGCCCTAGTAGCCCTGCTGCCTTCCTCTCTCCCTCCCGACTCCAACCCTAGCTACAACCCTAACCCGAGCCATCCCATCCCTCTAACCTAGCTCCAACCCGAGCCACTTTCCCCCTCTCTCTAGCTCTCTCTCTCTGCAACCCTAGCCCCACCACCCTCTCCTTCCTTCCCTACCCCACCTGGTAGCCTCTACCCCTGCCCAGCCCGTGCCTGCCCTGTACTCCCATGCTCGAGCACGTGAGGAGGAAGGAAAAGGTGGCCTAAGCCACCTTTATCTCCAACCCACCTCCCCACGGCACCTCCCCTCTCCCGTCCTTATCTACTCCCTCACACATCCCCTTTGCCTCTCCTAGATCCGCCCAGGACCTTGCCCTCCCCTCTCCTTCCTCTTCACCACCGTCTACCCCCAACGCCGGCCACCGTCGGTGCCCACCACCGATCCCTCGAACCAGCAGGCGGGCGTGGCGTGGAGGTTGTCGAGGGAGCCGAGGAGGTCCTCTGCGTCGCCCCGTACACGGCAACGAGGAGGAGGAGGACCAGGAGACCTAGGACCGGCGCCGCCCGACGAGAACCCTAGCCCGCCGGAGCGTCTGCGTCGTCGACGATCCGCTACGCCCCCGCCCGATCCAACACCGTCGACCACCTCGCGGTGAGCCAATCTCCCTCCTAGACATCCTCGGGGCCACCGTCATTTCCTGGACACGCCGATCGTTGCGTTGAGCACGCTCGGTGCACCGGCAAGCGCGCGCGTGTGCTCGCTCCCGCGTCGCGCAAACCCTATCTAGGCCCCAGCCTCCATGCTGACAACTACCCCAGCCTAGCCTAGTGGCTGCCGCCACAGCACCCTGTGTCGCGAGTTCGAGCCAGCGTCGCTGCATTGTCGCGCACCGTTCTGTCGTCAGTGAGTTTCAGAGAAGATCTACAGGGGCCGTGGTAGCTTTGCATTTAGCCCCCTTTTTTTTACCCTACGCTCAACCCGCACTCCTCCCTAGCCCCACCTGTCAGCCGCACTAACCTTTTTGCAGAGAGGCCCCTCTGCTTTTGTAACCCTTAACCCGCGCTCCAGCCCAGCCCACCTGTCAATTCGATGCCCAGTCAGCGGGTGGCCCACCTGTCGCTGACTGTGGCTAAGTTAGCGTGAGTAGAAAAAGCTTTTCTGTTTTCTGTTTTTAATTCAAATCTTTTCAAATTTAAATCAATTCAAAAATTCAAATCAGATTTATAATAACTTCTAAAATACAAATCCAAATAATACAAATGATATATGTTTTTAGATCAGAAAAATGTGAGTATTTCAAATATGCCATCCAAAATATATTTTGGGCACTTAAAATTTCAATTTGAATTAAATTACAATAGAATGCCCTTTTCTTAATAAATTAATAACTTTTGTTTTATAACTCCAAATTTAACAAATGACATGTCTAAAATGACTAGCTCGACGAGACCTTTCTGTTTATGCATTCCTTGACCTGTTTTGCAGCATGCATCATATAAATATAATGTAAACAGCAATTTATTTGAGAATAAAACATGACTAAAACTCAATAAAATGATTTATTCTTGTATTCCACACCTCACCCATGCCATGCTACTTTATTGCCATGCAAATTGTGCATCATTCATCATGGCATGATTGTTTGCTTGTCGAATTTTATTCTTATGCCTGTGCACTTTATTTATGTTGGCCCTTGTTTGTTTGGTTCTTCTTCGAATAGACGCTGTGCAGGGGATATATCAAGAAACCCAGGAGCACTACCCAGATCCTTCTCTCGCTTCAATCGATGCTGTGCAAGCACTACCACATGCTTGCATACATATAGTACCTATTGCCTCTATCTTATTCTTGCATCATTGCGTCGCGATTGCATTAAATTGAATCCCAAGTATTGCATAGCCTTTACTTTTAAACCCCACCGAAGCTTGTTCCTCCATCCCATGAGCCATTACTACATGAGTTGTTTGAGCCATGCGAGTCGTAGAACAGCATGTGTAGGGTATGTGAGTGTCTGTTGGATAACGAGGTACCTAAACAACTTAACCTGAGTAGTAATGGGATAACTAATGAAAGTGGCACCAGTGAGCAATATCTGCTATTTGGTTTTTCCTGCTCACTTGTGTCCCGTAGGACCCCGAGTACTTGATTCTTGTTCCTTGAATATTCGCGCTATCCACATCCGGGAGGCTTATGGGACCCCCCTGAGCCAGAGCTTGATTCATTCTTATTTCTTGGGGCCACAAACTAGTTTGAGGTTTTATTTACTCCCTGTACTTATGCCATGCTTTCTCGCTTTATTTACGATTGTGCGAGGAGCACCAGACTGTTAGGATCGTGACCTTTTGCGGTATCGACAAGCCCCACACTTCGGGTTCCCAGTCGTTTCTGGCCCCACAAACCTTGAGTCCGTCTCAAGTCGCCTAACTTTGTTATGGTATACTTAATGGGGTGGCCCTGAAATATTTCTGAATCTTGTGATTGCTTTGTCGTGAAAGCCTCGTTGGGTTTTGATTTGGTTTTTCCGAGTTGATCGAGTGTGTGTTGCTATTTGTGCGCCCGCAGGTAAAACTTTCAAAGCCGTGTCATGTTATGGACTTGGAGCACAGTTTCTCGATCATAGACAAGCATAACTAAAGTACCGCTTTTAATTTGACTGAGTAACTGACTAGTAAATAGTGCAACACTCATGGAATGGATAATAAAACTGCCAACGGATGGGGGTTGTTCGTCCGCTTCCTCGTTGGTAAGCGAGGAGGAGGATGGATCTGTTGATATTACCGTTATAACTGTTGTCTTTAATTCTCGGACATCCGTCTATCTTTGGTTAGGTGGATGGTTAGCGAGTTTCTATAGAACTGCTAGGGTTTATCTTCTGCTGCAATTGCGTCACCCCAGGTTGTGTCCCCTTTCGAGGCATAAAGACTTGCTGAGTACCCCTAGGGTCTCACACGATAAATTATTCGATTCAGATGAACAGGTACACTCACAAGATGGATACTGGGTGGAGGAGGCGGACGATGTGGGCAACGATCGTTCGGTGTAGAGATTCCGGGAACGGGGATCCGTGAGATCTGTGAGCGGGATGTTTTTATTTATGGGGCATCTTATGCCGATTTGCTTCTTATCCGTACTCGGATCTTGTTTGCCGCTTCCGCCTGATACTCTGATGTTTGATGTATGAGGAAATATCCTAAACTATTATATCTACCTAGGACATTTGAATCTTGCCGTATGGCGTTGCTATATTTCCTTTCTTTTTAGATGGAATGGCTCTGATGTACTGTTGTATGGTGGCTTACATACATACTCATTTGTGTATGTAGTTGATCCCTTCGCCTGCCGATTACGCCGCCCGTTCTTGTCCCGATGTTTGGAAATGGTTGGGACGGCCGAAAGGTCTACCTGTGAGTGGCATTTGGGCCCCACCGTACTATTTCAACCATTTCCGCGCATCCAGGCATGTAACTAGGAGCGTAATTCACCGAGGTAGTTACATATGTACACGATTTCTAGTGGTCAACTGATCTTCGGATCCGACACTTACAAGTCCGTGTGTAATTGCATGTCTTCCTGTCTCTACACATCTCTCATTCTCTAATGAGATGGCTTTGTATAAATTTGTTCCTTTGGTGAGACCTTTAGTTTCTTGGGGTTTAAAACATGTTGATAATATTGTCGTACAATATATCTTCATAGTACTATCCCGCTGTGAACTACACCTAGTTTGATAACAAACTACTTGACACAAATGCCCTCTTTTGTTGCTATAATAGCAGTCATATACTTAGCCTTTTGTTGTAGTATCTGTCACAATGTCTTAACTTTGGAACTCATCCAAATCCATTATGGAGCTTACTTTCCATTATATTGTGCCACCCTTAGTTTTAGATTGAGATCAACTAGTATCAATGTAGTACTTTTACAATGAACTAATCATCTATTTGTCACTTCTACAAAATAATATATTATTAGTTCTTCCAAAAGATCATAAGAATATCCTTACTATCGTCCAATGATCATCTTATGAATCATTCTGGTATATGCTCATAACATTTAGAGTATAGTACATATCTGGATGTGTACATATCACAGTTTGACTGATAAACTCTCTTTGTGATTTCAGTCATCAAGTATCAATCTATACTTGAATCTTTGTTTCACTTACCAAGTGTCGATACACTTGAATTTCAATTTAATCCTTTCTGTGTGGCAAGAACCTTTCTTGTCATTTCCATATTAAACTCATTCAATATCTCATATATGTACATTTGGCACAACCATATTAGCGTCTCAATCTATCTATATAAATATTGATGCCAAATATTCGGGTTTTGCCTAAGTATTTCATCGAGATGAAATTCTTAACATGTGTTAATAAAAGATACATCATTTCTAATCAACAACATGTCTTCCACATAATGGTATTAGAAATATGTCTTAGCGCTCCTACTTAATTTCTTGTAAATACAAGCATCTTCATCGTCTCTGATGAATTTAAACTCTTTTAACAGTTTCGTCATGGTGAAGATTCCAACTCCGCGATGCTTACTTCAACCATTGAAGTTTGCATACATTTTTAGCATCACTTGAATTAACAAAACCCTTTGGACCATGTTATGCACACTTCTTAGGTAACAATTCTATTAGAAGAACTTGCTTTGTTTATTCAACTACCACAAAACAAAATTATATGTACTGGTTGCTACATTAATCCTTCTAAACTAAATATCGCTATGAAAGATCAAATCTTGTCATAGTCAACTGCTTGAACATTATCGTGAACTCTTTCTCAACATGTCGACTATTTCATAGATGTGAAACATCCATGTCTATTTCTTTATAGATCCAAACACGACTTTAAGGTCTTACACCTTTCTCGAGGGTCTTTCAAGTTCAAAGCTTGATTTCTCGTGTATGGAACTATCACGGATGTTATGGCTTCAAGCCATTTGACGGAGTCAGGGCCCATCATTGCTTCTTTGCATGTAGTCTGTTCATTATTGTCAAATAATGATTCAACCCTCAAATCTTGGTATTTGATTGTTTGCCCGACCTACTTGGTTCAATAGGAACTTTGAACTCCGTGACCACAACCTTTGAGGCACGTGAGCCATGAGCATTGTTGTTGCCTCCAGAACGTTTTCCGGTGATGCGCAACTCAGCACATTTAGCTAAGGTTCTTTTAACCTTATCAAAGTTATATTGTCCTCCCACTCAACAGTTCACAGAAAATTCCTTCTCAAAGAAACTTGACGTTCTAAGCGACAAACACTTTTGTATTTGGTGTTATGGAGGATCACTTAAAGATTATTCAAAATAACATACAAAGACATGTTCATCCAACTTTTGTTGCAAACATCTACTTATGCATATCTAACCAATGTTTAAGAAAGGAAAACTTGGGTTTTATACCAAACCATAACTTTATATGGTGTCATTTCAACGAATCATGATGGAGCTCTTTTTAGTGAAAAAGCGGTAGTCTCTAAAGCTTTTAATATTTAAAATATAATGGCAGTTTTATGAATTACACCTTTGATCTTACCATGTCAAACAAGGTTTCATTGCATATCTCGATTATTCCATACTCATATGGTGTTTCGGAAAACGCAAATCCATGGAACGATTCCTCAAATCTTAGGTGTTATGCTAAAGTTGTAACTCAAATATCTTTCTTTATGATCCTATCATAAATTCTTTATTTTTTTGTTACATTGATTTTGCACTTCATCTTGAAAGTCTTTGAACTTTTCAAATGTTTCACACTTCATCCTTATTAAGTAAATATTCATATATTCACTCAAATTTTCGGAGAAAGCATATGAAGTTGAAATCCATCGCTCTTGACTACACATAATGGACTTCGTACAACAATATGTACAAGTTCCAATAAGCTAGTAATCCATTCCCTTTGGCCTATGAACGGAGTTTTAATTATCTCTAGGAAAGTTTCACAAGCGTCATTTGATCAAAATCAAAAGACTCCAAAATTCCATCCACATGGAGTTTCTTCATGTTTTCTTTCCAATATAATTTAAACGACGATGTCACTTCCTAAGTGATATTTCTTATCAATTGTCTTTCGACATTTTTAGCAATAGTTTTATGGATGTGATTTATCCAACGAGATTTGTAAACCATCCATCTTTAATGGATTACAGCAATTATTTGAACAACCCTTTTGTTCTCATAATACCTGATGAAACAAATCTTGAAGGCAAGCTTTGATGTTAACAAGCAACACAACAACCCTTTATTTTTTTTGATGAACATCATCACATATTCTTTTGCTAGTTACTTAAGCCATTGTAGTTCATGAATTGTGTTGTTTTGTATGATGATTCACACCAAAAAATTCAGTGTCCAATACTCAAGAACTACATTGTTTAACAAGCAAAGAAAATAGCCATAACATGTATATCCTCTATATACCTAAGTTGAACAATTCTAGTATTTTCTTTTCTACCAAATATTTCTGAGATTTCTCTTTCAGTATTTATTTATCCTTTCATAAGAATCAATCAACATCAACAGTGGCGCCATACTCATGACACATAGTCCAAAGCGTGTATAGTTAAATACCAATGTCTTTGGACTTGCACTTTGAAGTAGATCACCATTATCAAATGCTTGGTGTTCTTTCAAATTCCATTCTATAGTAATATTTTAGTGTAGTAAACATTTTATCTACATCTAATATTCATCCTTATCATGAAACTATTCATGATCAAGCTACTTTATCTTATAACGGTGAATTGTGAGTATAATGTTGCTCTCCAAAAACCTTTTGGAGGATTAGGACGACCAGCGTCTCCAACCTTTTGCAAATTCCCATCAAATATGAGAACATGACTTTTGCCATATTATACTCTATCATGTTGCAACCAAAACTTCGTTTCAGATAACACAATATCTTTCACACATGATGGTTTCTGAAACAATTCTTTCAGCTCCCTGATAACCTTGATATTAAAACAATCTTTCGAATATCAAGAATCATGGAGACAAACATGATACTTATATACTAACACTGGAATTATTACTCTTGATTTAATACTAATTATTAAACTTCACGAAGTAACCAGAACTTACTAAAAGTTCGCAATGGGACTTTTAACTTTAGATTAACACTTCAAAACAATACGATACCAGTTCGTAAAGTAACTAACCAGAATTCTATAGTTCTATCATCTCAATTATAACTAAGCGCAAGGTGGTAAACGGATGCCAATGACTACAACAACTATGCAAATTCACTTTGATTTAATTTATGATAAATAGTGTTCAACTTTTAATCATATTGTTGTTGAACTCCCACTCAAAACAATATCCCTCACATTGTTTTTAGTGATTACATGAACCAAATCCACTATACCAAGTCCGATCATCACGTGACATGATGTAGTTTCAAAGGCGAACAATCATCATGTTCATCATATCATCTATATGACTCATGCTTTACCTTTCGATGATCCGTGTTCCGAGACCATGTCTATACATGTTAGGCTCGTCAAGATGTAACCTTAGTTTCCGCATGAGCAAATCTGGCTTGCTCCCATTGTATACACTCGCAGAATCTAACACACCTGATCATCACGTGGTGCTTCGAAACAACGAGCTTTGGCAACGGTGCCTACTAAGGACAAACACTTTATAACTTGATATTTTGTGAGAGGGATCATCTTATAATGCTAACGTCGTGATCTAAGCAATACAAGATGCATCAAAGGATTAACATCACATGCAATTCATAATATGTGATATGATATGGCCTTTCTTCTTGTGCTTCCGATCTCCATCTTCAAGCACGAACATGATCTCCATCATCACCAGGGTGGCGTCAAGGTCAATGGCACTGCTTCATGGTTATCGTCCACCAGCATCAACTATGACAACTACTTTGAATAATAGACACGCAGGTATTAACGAAATTAAAAGACAACCATATGGTTCATGTCGGTTGTCGACTTACAATAAGGAATATTGCATACATCATATATAATCACAATCATGGCCATATCACATCACAGCACACCCCTGCAAAACAAAGTTAGACGTTTCTAATTTTATTTGCATATTTTACATGGTTTGGGGCTTTCAATAAGTGTAGTTCTAACTTATGAACAAGAACCACAACGTTGATGCTTGAACTATCAAGTGCACGTTGTAAATTGAATCTATACTGTGATGGGAGAAACAGACACCCGCAAAGCCACTTATGCAACACAAGTTGCATGTTAAGTGTGGATCAAGTCTCATGAACGATGTCATGTAAGGTTAGCCCGGGACGCTTCATCCCATCATACCGCAAGATGCAAAGTACACAAAAAGCAATTGATAATAAAAGCACCACCGCCCATAATGACCATTATGTTCTACTCGTGCAATAGATCTACATATAGACACGGCTCTGATACCACTGAATGGGTTCGTAGCATGGAAAACAAAAAATTCTACCGCATGCACACAAACAAGCCAAGATCTATCTACTAGATTGTAGCAACCACCCCATTCCAAAAAAGCCAAGTTAATGAGATTTCGGTGGGTGTGTAGTAGACACGATTTATGCTCTCAAGATCAGAAGAGACGATCTCCTTCCGCGCCATGCGCTCAGCAACACTTCAGAGTTGGTCACACGTTCGGTACTCGATGAAGACCTTCCTCTCCCTTGTTCTAGCAAGCAACAGAGGTTGTAGTTCTCCCCTTACGATTTCGGCAGCACGACGGCGTGGTGTCGAAAATAGAGGGAAGATCCTGCAGGGCTTCGCCTAAGCCGGTGCGGGTTATGGTGGATCTAGGGTTTCCGGCGATCTAGGTTTAGAAGGCAAGAGAGGAGGAGGTGGAGTCGGCGATGGCTAGGGGAAAGGCGACGACGGATTGGGCGGCGGCGGCGGCGCTGGGTGGGGAGGGCTGGTTGTGATCTCTTGGGGCAGTCCCTCCCCTCTATTTACGAGAGGGAGGGCAGCTTGGGAGAGGGGAGTTTGAATCCTTCCCCAAACCCAAGTTGGAGAGAATGAAGGACTCTTTCCTTCTTCCACTAGGAAACTATTGTTCCAGTTTAACGTTTCAAACCTCCCTTTTGACTTTCAATTTAGAGCTTTATTTCTCTCTCGCAAATGCCCAACCAAGTGACCTAGGACATGATCCAATCATTCCACTTAACCATGACACATTCATGAACCATTCCCCTTCCGGTCCGGTGAACCTTCTAGACCCTTCTAGAACCTCTCCGATGAAAACATCAGAATCATTCCCGAACTCCGAAATCGGACTTTCCTTATATGAATCTTATTCTTCGGACCATTCTGAATCTCCTCGTGATATCCTGGATCACATCCAAGACTCTGAACAACATTAGGTATCCCTACTTACAATCCAAATCTACTAAACAACATCAAATCCATAAGTGTGTCTCCCTACGGTTCGTGAATTATGCGGACATGACCGAGACACTTCTCCCATCAATAACCAATAGAGGAATCTAGAAATTCATATGGTTCCCACATATTTCTACGATTACTTTGCGATCGAATGAACCACTTACATATGATACCAATTTCCCTTTGTCTCACGATAGTTTACTTATCCGAGGTCTGATCGTCGGTATCTCTGCATACCTAGTTCAACCTCGTTACCGATAAGTACTCTTTTCTCGTTCTCGTGATATGTGATACCTTGTTAGCCAGTCACATGCTTGCAAGCCAATTGTATGACATTCCATCGAGAGGGCCCAGAGTATATCTATATGTCATATGGATGGACAAATCCCACTCTTGATCCATGTGCCTCAACACATACTTTCCAAACACTCAATATATGCCACCTTTATAGCCACCCAGTTACGGTGTGGTGTTTGATGTCATTAAAGCATCCTTCTGGTGATGGTGATTAACATGATCTCATGGTCGAAGGATTTAGGTTACTATGTATTAGAAAGCTTATAGCAAGTTATCTATTTGAATGACTTGATCTTATGCTACGCTGAACTATAGGAGTATGTCCACCACATCATTCTCCTAATGATATGATCTTGTTGTCAATAACATATCAATGTTCATGATCAGGAAACCATGATCATATATTAACCAACAAGCTAGTTTAACAAGAGGCTTTACTAGGGATTCTTACATGTTTACAAATCACACAAGTATCAAAGTTTCCAGTTAATACAATTATAGCATGGTATGTAAACATTTATCATAAGCATGAAGATATGATAATAACCACTTTATTATTGCCTCTTGGGCATATCTCCAACACTACTCTGCTACTCAAGTGCTTTAATAGATCTCTACTCTCCCCATGTGTGTGAAAGTGACAGCATGCACGCCATGGTGTCACTTAGTCTAGAGTCTACATAAATACTCATCGTGCTTTAATAGATATAAGCTTTTCCCCACGTGTGTGAAAGTGACAGCGTGCACACCGTGTGTGGCACTTAAGCTAGGTTACATATATATTCATCATGAGTATATTTTGAGTTGGTTGTCTCTATGAAATTGTGGTATTTGTTGGAACCATCTAGCGCTCAAGGTGACAGTGTGGGGTTATCTAGATTGGGAAAGGCGGACTTTGAGGAGTGCTGTTATAGCCCTACCATGGATTAGAGTGTCCAAGTCCAACCGGAGAGTAATTAATAGTAGTATCATAAAGAGAAGATTTTATACGAGAGAGTGTTCACTAGTGAAAGTTGATGGTGTTGGTTAGCACTTCGTTGGGAACCCCAAGAGGAAGGTGTGAAGCAGCACAGCAGCGGTTTTCGCTTAGTAAGAAACCAAGGTTATCGAACCAGTAGGAGGAAGGAAATGTCACACAGGTGTTGCAAGAAACGCGGATACATTCACAACACAAACTCAAGACTTTGCCACAACTAGACACTGAGGTTGTCAAGCTCACCGGTTTGCTGTAACAAAGGATTAAACGTATGGTGTGAAAGGTAATGGTGGTTTGCAGCAAGTAAACAAATAACAGTGGAAGATGTATCAATGGTAAAGATTGGACCGGGGTCCATAGTTCACTAGAGGTGCTCTCCTTAGATAAACAACATGGCATGAAGGGTAAACAAATTACAGCAGGGCAATTGACAGGAACTGAGCAAGGCATAACAATGCAATACTAGTCAGAAAGATCCTATGAGATTCGATTGGGCAATACAACAAGATACATAGATCGCCATCCTACTGCATCTATGACTAGAAGTCCACCTTTAGGTTATCATACGAACCGCCTCCAGTATTAAGTTGCAAGAAAAAGACAACTGCTTTAAGCAAAGTGTGTAAGGTAAACAGTCCACATGTTCCATGAACAAGAGACCGTTGTTTTCTCCCTAGTAGCAAGAACACATCTACAACCAAAGAGATTTCGGCCACTTCCCTTGGAAACTAGAGACATGAACCCACTATCGAGCATAAATACCCCCTCTTGGAGTCACTAAAAACTACTTGGCCAAGATAGCTACTAACAATGGAAAGCATGCAAGATCACAAACAACACAGGCATGATAGAATCATAAAGACAAAACCATTAATCAAACCAACATAATAATCTCAATATCCATCGGATCCCCGCAAACATAACATGCATGATTACAAATAGATTAGATCTTGATCATGAACGGAGCTCACAAGATCTATACATGAAAGCACAAGGAGGAGATACAACCATCTAGCTACTACATGGACCCATAGTCCAAGGTGGAACTACTCACGCATCATACCGGAGAGAAGGCATCCGAGATGATCTCCCTTCCGGCAGGGTGCCGGGAAGAACTTCAGATCCCCCCTGATCTAGGGACGATGGTGGCGGCGGCTACAGAAGGTTTCATGGAATATTGATTTGGTACTTAGGGTTTCTGCATCGGGGGCTTCTTATAGGCGAAGAGGCGAGGCCGAGAGGAGACCAGGGGGGCCACACCCTGCCTAGGCGCGGGCCCACCCCTGGCCGCGCCTAGGGGGTGTGGCCGCAATGGCTTGTGTCTCCGTGTCGTCTTTTGGATTCTTGTCCCCCACGGAAAATTATTGACTTTGGCTTTTGTCCCATCCAATTCCGGGAATTTTGATTTTCTGCCTTTCTGGAACCAAAAACATAAGAAAACATGCAACATGCACTGTGGAAACTTGTTAATAGGTTAGTTCCAGAAAAGGTATAAAAACACCTCAAAGTATAGACAAAGAAAAGCAAAGTAGATACTAAACAAGCATGGAGCTTGATGTCTACGCACTTTTATTCTTGTAGGTAGTTGTTGGGCCTCCAAGTGCAGAGGTTTGTAGAACAGCAGCAAGTTTACCTTAAGTGGATTACCCAAGGTTTATCGAACTCAGGGAGGAAGTGGTCAAACGTATTCCCTCCCAAGCAACCCTGCAATCAAGATACAAGAAGTCTCTTGTGTCCCCAACACACCCAATACACTTGTCAGGTGTATAGGTGCACTAGTTCGGCAAAGAGATAGTGAAATACAAGTAGTAACGATGCCAGAAAAGATCTTTTGACTTGTTGTTGACATGGGGTAATGGTGCCAGAAAATACTTTGATGGAGCTTGACGGTGAGATAAAGACTAAAGCAAGCAAACATGCAACAGATCTAGTAGCAAACGGTGTTTCAATTCTTAAAAACAAGGCCTAGGGATCATACTTTCACTAGTGAACACTCTCTCATATAAATATCCTCTCTTCATGATACTAATCTGAACTACTCTCCGGTTGGACACTCTAATCCATGGTAGGGCTATAAGAGCACACCTTAAAGTCCGCCTTCCCCAATCTAGATAACCCCACACTCTTACCTTGAGCACTAGATGGTTCCAACAAACACCACAATTTCATAGAGACATCCAACTCCAAATATAACTCATAACAAATATTCAATCTAGCCAAAGTGCCACACACGGTATGCCCGCTCTCACTTTCACACAAGTGGGGAAAATCATAGATCTATTAAAGCACAAAGAGTATTTATGTAGACCCAAGCCTAAGTGCCACCATGGCATGCACGCTGTCACTTTCACACACATGGGGAGAGCAGAGATCTAATGAAGCACTTGAGTAGCAAGGTAGATCTACTTGATTACAAAGCTCATAACCACAAGATCATGTCTAGAGAGAGAGATGAACACATAGCTACCGGTAGAGCCCTTAGCCCTGAGGAAGAACTACTCCCTCCTCATCACGGGAATCAGCAACGGTGATGAAGATGGCGATGGAGATGGATCCGGGGGCACTTCCCCGTCACGGCAGGGTACCAAAACAGAGACTTTCTGTCCCCCGAATCTCCCCTTCGGTGGCGGCGGCGCTGCGGAACTTTTAATGGAAGTATGATTGACGATCTAGGGTTTTCTCATCTGGGGCTTCTTATAGGCGAAGGGGGAGGCCGAGGAGGTGGTCAGAGGGCCCACACTCTTCCCAGGCGCGGGCCAGGCTTGGCCGCGCCCAGGGGGGTCTGGCCACCCTATGGTGCCTCTCCGTCCCTCCTTTTGGATTCGTGTCCCTCACGGAAAGTTATTGACTTTGGCTTTTTTCCCATCCATTTCCAAGAATATTGATTTTCTGCCTTTCTGGAACCAAAAATAGAAGAAAACTGGCAACTGGCTGCGGTGACCCAGCATACCACTGCATGTAGTATACTATAGTCGTTGACATAACATCAATGGAACATCATTCCATCCGCATTATATCCCTCAGAGTGGTACAACAGAAACATCACGGGTCCAAGACAACACTTTAGATTACATATAACATATTACAAAAGATCCAGAGAACTTCCTCGAACAGTGAGGAATATTATACAGAAAGAACCAGAAAGATCCACTCAGAGTTACTGTAGAAGTCCTACTATTAATATATGTATAAGGCTTGAAAGTACTACTATAGTATTGTTCTACAGAAGTAGGTTCTAGATTCTAGGAGTTTTAGTTATATTCTATGCTTCAGCTTGTCTTTGATAGATTCCGGTAAGGTCTTCGACTCTGTTGATCTCCCTCAGATATCTTCAACTCTTCAAGTAACTTATTTCCTGGGAACGCCATTGGTTTCTCCGAGATCTAGCAAGGGTTAAGAAGATACGTTAAGTGCGAGCGTACTCAGCAAGTTCACTAAAGAGGAGTGTTTGATGCACTAACTACAGCCACAGACCATAGGTCGTAGGCAATGCAAGTTTTCGTAAATATTTCTTCAAAGGTTGCTTTTATTCTAAAAACCTATGTCAATCAGACTTCACAGGTTTACCAGAACTTTCATGGAGTTCCTTTCCCGCACCGTTCGCAACTCCTTACCGGAATAGGGAGTAACAAGTTACAGTTTTTACACTCTACAGAGGTGCGTTGCTTTACCCATGGGAGATGTTAGCTATGTTGCACATCCGAGTTATATGCTCATTCACACTTCCTTGGTGTGAGGCCCAGACTAAGATCCAAGCCAATCACTGTCCTTCTCCGCGACCCCGCATACCCTATGGATTGCACATCAGACCTAGGATAAAACTTGTTTCCATTATCAGCCTAAGGTGTACAACCCTCATAGATACCAGAAGCCGTGGGACGTTGAGGTATCCCACCCATAACCTGCTAACCCTCTACAAGAGGAGTTGCAACAACGGCATGGTCATCCGTTGGCATGCGAGAGAGAGCCGATCCAGCTGACTTCTCCGTCCCATTCCAAATCTCATGGTTAACGCGTAATATACGGTGCAAGAATCACTGGCAACATTGGTTGTTAAGTCCTAGATAATATGTTCCTTTACCATCGGAACTTCCATAGAAGGTTATTACCTCATGGTAATTAACCTATAATCATATTATTATGAAAATAGTGTTTTCTGACCTTTTTGAAATGCAGGTGATGATAACACTGGATTTGCAAAATACTTTACAGAAAATTAATCAAAGGACATGAGCAAGTGTGAACTTGCCTTTTGTGATTGCAAGATTATGCACTCACGGTCTTCGAGATAATAGAAGATCCAATATCTGAAATCATCATCATTGGTCCGGTAAGGACTAATGTTTAAAGAAGCAAGATGCCATTATGCATAAATAATGCTATGCAATTTTATAATTCCCAAAGTTAAACCCTCCACATTATAAATAATTTAGGTATCTTCTTTAAGATTGGGTTTATCTTTAAGTTTAGTTCATAAGCAATGGCATTGATAAGGAACTTAAGTGTTAACAATCCAAAATATACAAATACGGATATAGTAATGTGATTATGGTTAATTGTTATCTGGTGACTAGGATAAAAAGTCCTTGGGATTGAGTTATTAAGAGCTGAAGGAACTATTATAGATTTGTTTGTGTGAAGTGGCAAAAATAATAAAGTTTGAAGAAACTAGTGTTTAGTTAAAGTTAATCAGTCTTGAGGGTTATTAGGTTTTACATTAGGGTTGGTGATGGTTATGAATGATGTTAAGTTATCATATTTTAATTGATGGTACAAGTGACAAAAGTTAACTTTAAAAACATGAATAAACTTCAAATGAGATGTTTATGATTGTTTAGACCAAAGTTAACTATAAAAATAAAAATGAATTTTAAGATATAATGAGTTTTGGAATATCATCTAGTTTTAGGGTTTTGACAAATATGATTATGGATGATCTTTTTTAATGTAAGTAAAAGATGAATTTACAACATGCATCTTATTCATGGGAGCATAATTAGATGATCTTATAAATTTGTTAGAGTTTAGAATCATTTTAAGAGTGGTTAAAAGATGAAGATTATTCACCATCTTATACATTAGTGATATATAATATTTATTTAAAAGGAGTTTTAGTTGAATTTAAGATTTAATAAGGGTATTTAAAAGTTAATAGTTATACTTAAGTTTAATTATGAATTATGATTATGGAATTAGACTTAATAATTAAATTTAAAGGATTTAGTGTTTTTACTAAGAAATGTGATTTTTTCTTTTTAGTAGATAATTTTGGAGAATTAACAAAGTGGTTATTTTATTTAGTAAAAATAAAGTAAATGAGTTTTATTATCTAAGGTTATTTAAATGTTTTTGAATAATATATATAGTATTTTTCTAGTAAAATATATTTATTCAAGATCTTAAAAATGAATTTTATTTATTTTTAAGTATTACCTTTATTTTTATAAAATTCTTCAAATAATTAAGTGTCTTTAAATATTTGTTTTATATTTTATTTGTAAAACTCTAAGTTAGTATGTTTATAAAATAGTAGAGTTATTTTTTATACACAAAAATGATTTTTATTTATTTTTAGGGGTTTTTATTTTTTTAATAACATCTCACTTAAGATTTAATAGTGTTTAATCTTTATTTGAATTTTATTAATTTAAATAAGTAAAGTTGTATTTTCTATTAGATAAATCTTGTTTTTATGATAATTTTAACATATTAGATGTATTTTTATGATTTTTTATAATTTTCTATAGCTAAAAAGGTGTAGAGGTTATTTTGGTAGTTTATTTATTTTTATTTTATTTCTTATCTTGGTTGTTTGCTTAGGCATATGGGCCAGCTTGGCCCATTTAGGTTGGCCTAATTTGGGATTGGGTCCAACCATCTCACCCCTGGCCCTTCTCTCTTCCTCCTCGCACCCAGGGAACTCCACGCACGCCCCTAACCTTGACTCCCCTCTCACGACGCAGCGAGGTGCCCTCCGGCTCGATTCCGGTGAGGTAGGCCGTTGCGGCCACCTCCATTGGTTGCTGGATCTCTGCCTCCCCTAGATTGACCTCGCCCTCCAACTCGATTTGAGAATCTTGCCTCTACCAGGTCGTATCTAACCCTCTTCGGTGCTAGGGTTCTGATGCCCGCGGCGCCGCCGTTCACCGGTGATGTGCTGGATGCTGCGGTGTGTCTCGACGTGGGTCGAGCGCTGCTATTCTCCCTGTGTTACCCCGCCACAACATTGTTGTCCCCTCCTCCTATGGGTGTTGTCTCTGCTTCCTCTCTGGCGAGCCACGGCTCACCACATGTGGGCGTTGTGGTATTGTTTCTTCTCCGACACCGGCGGGACGGCAGGCTTCTACAACCCCGGCGTCAGCCTTCTTGCCTGCTGCAGCAACCATGTCTCTAGACAGGTAATGCTTGTGACCGGCCTTCGAGCTGATGCCCTAATTCAGGTGTCGAATGCAGTGTTAGATCCTCGAAATCCTGGAGATGAGCTTTAGTGCAGATTGGGTTTGGATTTTAGTTTGCAAATTCTAAACCTGTGAATTTAGTTGTTTTCTATACTGGCCAACTGGTCCAATATATGTTGGAGTTGAACATGCTTTATCTTATATTGGCAGTTAGCATTCTTCTAAATTGATTCCCGGGTATAATGCTTAAGAAAAGGATGTGGAATGGTTGTTGTAATTATGTGTTGGCTATTAGATTGATCTCTGGTATTCCTGCTAGAGAGGTGATTTGGTATTCTATTGTTTCTTAGGGATGAAATGGTATATCACCCATGGGTGATCCATATAGCAGTGATTTTTTATAATGATTCCTAATTATTTAAGTAGGAAGATGATTACTGGGCTAGATGTATTGTTCTGCTGGCTTCTCTTGACTTGGTTATGTTTGTGGTGCCTCCAAATAGGAGTGTGCACAATATGACTCTAGTAAGATGTTTTGTTGCTTAAACAATTGAAGAAAATTATATGGAATTAATGCTTATGATGCTGGTCTGAAGCTCTTGTTGAATAAGGACAAATTTACTTTGAATTTTGAGTTGGAAGGCTAGCATAATTACTATTATTATGATACAACACATCCTTCGATGATTTCTAGCTATGATTAGCTAATGTTGAACTAGCTTTGCTTGCTGGATATATTGAGAAAGAATTGAGTTCCTATTCATATGGACACAAAACTATTATGCATAATTGATTCCTGAATTAGCTTTTGGGAAAATGATGGAATTTGTTTTGTTTGGGATAACTTGAGAGCTAGCTAATATGCAAGGATTATTATGGTAGCTTTAGCTGTTATTGGGCTGCTATTGTGGTGCCTCCACCTTGGAGAGTGCACAATGGTAGCCCATGTAGCATGACTTGCTACAGAGAACAACTACAGTGGTGTAGTTGATGTTGATGTCAACAAGAGAGAAACTTAGCTTGTGATGCAAAAGGCTGAAGCTAATTTGGTGACTAGAATACATATCTTTTCTCTTGCCTTTATCTTAGCTCTAGGATGATACTGGAGTATCACTTCTACCCAGTTTGAGAGCTCTCTCTCTCTCCAACCTCATGCTCTAAACAAAATGATAAGAACAGATACTAAAAGTTGTCTTGATAGACTGATAGAAATGGTTATGTGCTTAATTTTTTTTGGCTCTGCCCATGATGCATAGGTTGAGGCTTTGATGATGCTTGGATAAATCAGTTACTGCTTGCTTATGAAAATTATCCAGTGATGATCTGGTACTCCACTTGAGTACAGATCTGAGGATTTTCCATCACCCCATCCATTTTTTAGGATGTAATAGTAAGAACGGATACTTAAGCATGATCTTGGTGTTGATTAGTAACCTAATGTTGGACTTGAGGTTTCTATGATGGTACTAGCACTTGATCAGTTAGCCTACTTTGTCCTTGTGATGTAGTTGTTGCCTGCTCCTCCTGATGTGGATCTTGATAATCTTGCTTGTGCTCCTGGATCTGTCTTCCCCTGATTCTAGCTCTTGGATGGCTCTTGGGAGCAACCAGTTGTTGGTTGATGGTGCTGGTCTAGATTGGTGATCTTGCGGTTGTTTATGTGTGGGCCTGGGAGCTCTAGGCTAAGAAATGAGCTGGGGAGTGTGTTGATGTGCTATAGAGAGATATGGATTAGCTCTAGCTGAGCTGCTACGGCTGTGTTGCCCCTTTTATGTGCATTGGCTGCTACTGTGGTGTTGACAGCACACTAGTGCATGCTGGTGAGTGAGCAGCCTGCTTGCATGTTGTGGTTTGGGGATCGGATCAAGTAAAAGCTTGATATTTCCTGATGTTTTACCTATTTACCTTCTTATCTGGCTTTGGTGAAACTTGCCTCTAAGCCAATGATGTCGTACTGAGGCCACTATCTGATTAAGAACATATACTATGATTTGGCCCCTTTTTAATTCATACGCAATGATGAATTCAGGCTCTAGCATCTCTAGGCCAAATCTGAGAGTACAATTAATAAACTAACCCCCTTATTCTTTTACCTTTGTTAGTCTGTTGTTTTTATTTTGCGGAAATCAGTATCAAAGAGATAATGAGAAGATCAAGAATTAGATAGGAAAGATAGTTTAGGTTTTATCTTAGTACTCTTGTTGTAATTCCTTTTTACTCAAATGTGTAAAGATTTTGTATTATTATTGTGATGGTAATAAATGAACTATTTATTTATTAATTCTTACTTTGTAAATAAAAGTTGTATTGTTTGTTTTAAATAATATAATTTACTTATTTCCTTTTTCTTTTACAATCCAATTGTAAAGACAATGTCATATATATATTCTAGTAATAAGGAATTCTTTTATTTATTTCAGCATTGTCTTTCTTTTTTCCACATACTTGTTTCCTGATACCTTTCTTTTATTTATTTATTGTAAAAGATCAATGTAATCCTATATGTATATATATTTATATTAACAAAGAATCCTTTTTATATTATTTATGTAATCATTTTATTTCAAGTTATTAAATATTTCCAATTCCTATTTGTGAATTTTATAAATTCATTTGAAATTCAAATACATGTTTGAACAAATTTTCCCTGAAACAAAGAATTCTACAAAGGTCATGTCGAAATCTATTGCACTTGCTCCGAAGTTTCCTTTAGTACAAGAGAGATCCCGATCCCTCCATAGCTCTTTTAGTTTTGCGCAAAAATTCCCCAGAATTTGTTATGCATGAATGCAATGCACAAACATGTGTCCTCTCTATTTCTAGGTGCTAATCCTGGGATGTTACATTGGCACTGTGGCAACTTGTTAATAGGTTAGTTCTAGAAAAGATATAAAACCACCTCAAAAAAGACAAAGCAAAGCAAACTAGATACTAAACAAGCATGGAACATCAAAAATTATAGATACGTTTCCAACGTATCAAGCATCCCCAAGCTTAACTCCTTCTCGCCCTCGAGTAGGTAAGTGATAAAAAGAATAATTTTTGAGGTGACATGCATCATCACAATCAAGATCAAACCATTTGTAATTATTAAAAGCCGGGATCAAAGAACTCTAAACATGTGCATGAAAGATGGAGTTCTAACAATAGGACAAAGTAACTATACATACAACATGAAAGGATACAAACAAAGATCATGAATAATATGAAATGAAAAACGTTTGTTTGTTTCACATACAGAAAACATGGCATAGTGGCATTCATCTTGTCCCTCATAGAGTAGCAATATAGATGCATAGGACACCTTCAAAGTTCACAAGGGTGACTAGAAACAAATAGCACAAGAACAAGTAATATCACAATATGCATCAATTAATAAGCTTCGGAACACTGCACACACAGAATGATAACTATGTTATCTTAATGGTGCCTAAAGGTAGAAGGTGGAGACTCAATAATGGTGGAATAAAGGACTTTTTGTAAAGGAAGCAGGGATTACAAGTTTCAAAAAGAGCTTCCAAAAATTATGGTACTTGTTAGCTTTTAGCCCTCATTGCCCCTATCATAAGCATCTTGAAGTGGTTAAGGTTAAAGTGGCAAAGCTGGAGTATATGCTTGACGAAGTATAAGTTGGCAATCACAAGTCCCTTGAATATGAGGGCTACACCTCATGGATACTCAACTTACGGCCCAGGTAAGTTCTTGTCATTGTAAGTATTTGCGTATCATTGAGAACCGCCAACGGGGTACCCCTTGCACATGGTACAGGAGCTTTCCCATAACCAAAATGACAAGGCAAGCAGACAATGAGCATCTCAATAATCTTTTTATTTACCATATGCATAGTTTTTTATTGATGATGATTCATAGATAGCTCACTATGGTGATGCTGCAAGTTTCCACCATGATTAGGCATGGCTTAGGCTAGCGGCCTAGGCGTTTCTCTAACACAGAATACAAACTCCATGGACTTACAAGTTCCCTCTTTATTTCACACCGGTGACATCCATAGACAAAAGAGCAAGATATAAACGGAGTACAAAAGTATAAGTGCAATGTTGAAAACGTTCCCCGTGACAACACGGTTATGCTAATCCCAACTTATAAGTGCCAGCATATACAACAAAGTTGTCTCAATGGTTCAAGTTTATTGGGGGCAAAGAATAAAATGTGCCAACAAGTTCGTGAGGGATTTAATCACTAAGTTTTCACATAACAAAACAATTTTTAATTGGAAGATAGTTGAAAACAAGAATATACTTGGAATGGTGTAACACACCATGCATAGGAGTTTATAGTTGACACTTTGGAATAACTTGGTTTCTTGGGAGTTGGAAGCATGAGTAGATCTTACTCATACAAGTGGAGGCTAGCAAAAGACAGGGAGCAACCAACTAAGAGAGCATAATGGCCATAATCATGCAATGCAACAAAGCATACTAATCAAAGCAAAGAGTGGTACTACAAGTCAAGGAATAAATGATCATAGAGGCTAATGGTGACTTGTCATAATCATAACATGGTGTAAGCATGTGCCAAGTCAACCCAAGCAAAGCATCAAAGTAGAATACCACAATACTATGCTTTTTGCATGCTAAAACAACGCATAATTCCTTCAAGGCACACTAAGCAATCCCAATTGTTTGGAACAATACATGCTACAGCAATAATCACTAAGCATAATTCTAAAACAACACCTAGCATGACATGCTAAAGTCTAAGCCACAGTCAAAGCAAACTCACTTTTGTACCACTTAAGCATGAAGATTCCTACTCTTTTCCAACACCAATCAACTTATTTGAAACAAGTCACAAATATAATAATCAATAAATATCAGTGATCTTGTCTCACAAATCTACAAAGAAGAACTAAAAAGTTCTAAGAAATAATCACAAGAAAACTAAGGCTAAACACAGTGCTAGCAAAAGAGAACACTCACAAGACAATAAGAATGAAAACTAGAGTGTTCTAGGCAATGAAAATAAAGTGTGTCTCTCTCCGAAAGAAGTGTGGTGTAACCAACCAATTTACTCAAGAAAACTAAGCAAACTAAAACCAAAAACGAAAACTAAGACGTTCCAAGAACAACACAACTGTGCATGAAACAATAAAAACGAAGTGTCTAGAAAGACCTGAGATTTTTATTGATGAAGAAGGGGATGCCTTGGGCATCCCCAAGCTTTGACGCTTGTACCTCTTGGATATTTATTGGGGTGACACCATGGTGGCATCCCCAAGCTTGAGCTTTTGTCCATTCTTCATCTCATTACATCATTCTCTCTCTACACCTGAAATTTTCCTTCATACAAAACTTCACACAATCTTCATTAGCAACATTAGTGTATTCAAAAGATAATAGACCCTTGGGTTTAGCTTTATAACAGCAAAACTTTTCACTAAAAACACAAGATACTGTAGAAATTCCCTCAAAAAGCTCAATTTCCCAAAAAGAACCCAAAAAGGATTCAATAAGAAGCAAATGCAAATAATGGCAGAAATCTGTCAAAACAGACCAGCAGGTAGAAACCGATTTTTTCGAAGACCGTCTGTTGCTCAAATCAAAAAGTGTTAAACTAACGAAAGTTATATAACATACTGGGGGATTTATTCATAAAGTTTCAGCTCAATCCGACTTACAGAGACGCATCATGAATTTTTATGGTGGAGGACAGAAATCTATTTCGGGACAGCAACTCCCCAAATCTTACTTCTGAAAGTACAAAGTAAGTCGCCTAGAAGGGGGTGAATAGGCTTTTAAAATTATTACGGTTTAGGCTCAAGTAAATGCGGAATAAAACTAACGTTTAATTTATTGAGCACAAAACCTAGCCACTAATTTCACCTAGGTGCACCAACAACCTATGCTAAGCAATACAAGCAACAAGGTGATAGCAAGGTATAAATACTTCAAGCACGATGGCTATCACAATGTAAAGTGCATAAGTAAAGGGTTCGGTTGAGAGATAACCGATGGACGCGAAGACGAAGATTTGTTTCCCGAAGTTCACTTCCAAAGAAGCTACGTCTCCGTTGGAGAGGTGCGATGGCGCAATGCTCTCCGAACGCCACAAATGGCTCACCTCGAGGTGTGGTGGCTCGATGCTCACCCAACGCCACACAAGGCCTCACCCCGGATGTGGAAGCACGCAACTCACCGACGCCACAAAAGGCTCACCCTATTCTCCCAAGTGCGCACCACAAAAGGCGGGCACTTGCTCCACTATGGGACGCTTGAGGGCGGTCACCGAACCCGAACAAGATTGGGGCTAACTCCACAACTCAATTGGAGGCTCCCAACAACAAAGCCACAACAGGCCAACAATGCCACAAAAGGCCAACAACGTCACAAAAGGCTACAAGACCACAAAAGGTCAACAAGACCACAAAAGGTCAACAATCCAACCACACAAACGTCTAGGGTTCCAAGGAACCCAAGAGAAACAAGCTCTCAAGCTTGAACTCGCCTAATCTCCGAGGAGAACTCAAACCTATGCACCAAATGCAAGGGCAAGTCCTTCTCCCCCAAATTCCAACAAAGCTACAAAAGCTATTGGGGAATAAGGGAGGAAGAACACAAGAGTAGAACTCAAACATATGCACCAAATGCAAGGGCAAGTCCTTCTCTCCCAAATTCCAACAAAGCTACAAAAGCTATTGGGGGAATAAGGGAGGAAGAACACAAGAGGAGAACACAAAACTCTCCAAGATCTAGATCCCAATGATTCCTTCACAAAGAAGGGATTTGACTTGGGGGGATTGTAGATCTAGATCTCTCTCTCAAATCCCTCAAAAGATGCAAGAATCATAGGAGGGGAAGGGAGAGGAAAGATTCTTCAAGGTTGACAATGGAGGAGAGAGAAAGCCAAGAAACAAGAAAAAAGCTAGTGCCCACGAAGGGAAGGAGCCCTTTTAAAGGGCTCCCAGATCTGCCGTTATGGGCATTCGACACTGGCCGGAAGTTCCGGTGGAGGCGGAAGTTCCGGTGGCACCCAACCAACGGTCGAAAACTGTGGAGCGAGAAACTGAAAAAACGAATCATGGCCGGAACTTCCGGCTCTGGGCGGAAGTTCCGCCCAGCTCGACGGTCATCGACCGTTGGCCGCTCGAGCAACTGGAAGTTCCGGTCAAGGCAGACCGGAAGTTCCGGTGAACTTCGAGCAAGTTCCGAAAGTTCGCAAATAGACGCTTCAAAAGCGAAGGTTCTTGGCGTGGCGAAGAAGACCCGGAACTTCCACCGGAACTTTTGGCGGCAAAGATGCCCTAGCGGAACTTCCGGTGGGAAGCCGGAACTTCCGGTCAGGGAAATTCCAGAAACCAGAAAACCAGAAACGCAATAACTTTTGCATCCAAACTCCAAACGGGATGAAACCAATTTTGTTGGAAAGATAACGACGAATAGAATCCAACAAAGTTCCAACAAAAAGTCGAAATATTGGGTATCACCTTGGGAGAAAATATCATGAATATATATGTGATCTATCCCCCAAGGTGTGGAGCCGGAAAACTCGCAAGATCAAAAACCGCAATAAGATATGCAAGTGAAATCCTTAGGTGATGAGCTAGAGCTTGTTACGATGGTGACCACAAGCTCTAGATCCTCTCATGGACAAGAACTAAATAATAACCAAGAAAGATGATGATATGAATGCAAAGGTTTGAGCTCTCTCTGAACGATGCAAACGAGACACCCGCTTGAGAGCCCCTCTTGATAGTACGGCTATCTATCCTAAACCCGGTCTCCCAACTAACAACACGAGACCGGCAAAAGAGAAGCCCTATCAACATACCTTTGCCTTGAGCGTCCCGCTTGAACTTGATGTAGACCGTCTTGTTCTTCTATAGTGGGAACACCTTTCTTGTTTGCTCTTGCTCGCTCTGGCTTGATGAAGATTTGAAAAATGCTCTCCCATACTCCATGGGGAAACCTATTCTTTGAACATGTCTTCATCATTCCATGAGAACGAGGATGGCAAGCTTCAAGCATGAGATCTTCTAGAGATGGCGCATCTTGAGCTCGTCCTTCTTCATCCTTACTTGAGGTTGATCCATCTTGATGCAACTCTTGCACATGCCTTGATCGACCTTCAAGCACATTCTTTCTTCGTGATTCCAATGGGCACAAAGCCCTTGGACATTTCTTCATCTTCCAACCTTGAGACCAACACATGGCCCAAGCGATGCCAATGGACAAACCTACAAGTGAAACTCAATTTACACATTAGTCCATAGAGATTGTCATTAATTACCAAAACCACACATGGGGGCATACATGCCCTTTCAACTTCCCTCTTATTAGAGGTTATTCTTAGAACAAAAAAGCAAACAAAAAGGATAAGGAGAGGTCATTACTGAAGTAATAACTTCCAAGACTCAAGAAAAATCTTGGGTTATCTCCCAACAAGTACTTTTCTTTAACGCCTTTAAGTTAGGCTTGATAGCTTGAGAAAATGCTCACATAAGAATTATGAATTGAAGTCAAAGAGAGCATCAAGAAGCAAATTCAAAACACATTTAAGTCTAACACACTTCCTATGCATAGGAATCTTGTAAAGAAACAAGTCTTGAAAGCACAAAGCAACAAGCATAGGAAAGCAAAACAAGTGCAACTTCAAAAATTTCAACATAAAGAGGGGAAACTTAATATTATTGAGATGCATAAAACCATGTTTCCCTCTCTCATAATAACTTTCATTAGCATCATTAATAAAATTAACAATATAACTATCACATAAAACATTCTTATCATGAGCCACATGCATAAAATGATTATTATTCTCCACATAAGCATAGCCATTCTTATTAATTATAGTGGGAGCAAATTCAACAAAATAGCTATCATTGTTATTCTCATCACCATAATCATCAAATATAGGAGGCATATTGTAATCACAATAAATTTTCACCTCAATAGTAGGTGGACTTAAAATATCACATTCATCATTGTAATCATTAAATATTGGAGGTATAGTATCATCATAAGCAATATAATAGATATCTTCCCAAGTGTGTTCATTTGTAAACATATCATCATTGGAAGGAACATGTATAGCACTAATAGCACAACAATTATTAATATCATCATTTTTATAATTGGTACCAAAGAGATTTTCCATATCAAAAGTAGTCTGCTTTTCCCAATCATGATCACTACTATAGGTAACAGGCATAGGAACATCATCTAGTTCAGACTCATCAGCAAAAACTATGATAGGAGCAACATGATTAGAGGAAGATACCGTTTCCTCTCTCCTTTTACCCCTCTTCTTCTTCTTCTTCCTTTTCTTCTTCTTCTTCTTCTTCTTCTTCTTCTTCTTCTTCTCCTCTTTAGGAGGGAGAGGCTTGAAAGTAAGCTTCTCCACATACCTTGGCTTATTGTTAGAGACAATAGAAGAAACTTTGGAGGATTCCTACTTTTCATTAATAAGATCAAAACTCATATCAGTCCTGTCATATTTTGGTAAAATATCATCTTTTATAAGATTTTGTATGTAAGTATCCGCATGGCAATTACCAACACAATAAATATGACACCCATGCAGGACGCAATTCATACCAAAAGCACTCATGTCTACCAAAGAAGTTTTTCTTGATAACTCTTCACACCCCAAAAACAATATAAGTTCATCATGTTGATTATCAGTGATCATGTTATCACAATACAAACTTGCAGGATTATTATGGCCTGAGAATTGAAAATTGAAATGACCCACTTCAAAGCAAATTTCACAAATAAAAGGATAAAGGGCACAAACTTTTTTACCAAGATCATCTAGAGCCCTATACCAATTTCTGGTTTTTTCATTCCAGTGGGTGATACAATATTCTTCTTCTATTTGATTCTTCTCACAAGGTCTATGCATACCACAAAAATTAACATGCTTGTAAGAAATAGTACTTTCAGAAGTTTGAGCGTGTTCATTGCAATCATTAATAACATTTTCATTTTCCATGCAAGTGTCTTTAAAAGGTTCGTGATACATGTCCCATTTTTATTTAGGAGCATTAATATGGTAAGCAAAGGCTCTACAGTATCTAACAAGAATTTGAGGATCAATACCATATTTAGCACTAAGCTCTTGAAAATCAGCAGTTTCAGCGAAAGACTTAATGCAATCATACTCATAGTTTATACCTAGTTCTTTACCTTTGTCGTTATCCCAATCTTCAGTATTGCTTTGAATTGTTTCAAGAAGATCCCACTTAGATTTGACCTTCTTACTTGTGAAGGATCCCTCTGAACAGGTATCTAGATAGTCCTTGTAATGTCCTGAAAGCCTTGCATAAAAATTATTGATAACAACATTACTGGGGAGCTCATGAATGGGACATTTGAGCATTAGTGACTTCAGTCTCCCCCAAGCTTGGGAAATACTTTCTCCCTCATGAGGATGAAAATTATAAATATAATTCCTATCTTTATGAATTTCATGAAGAGGATAAAATTTAGAATAAAAGAGAGATTCAAGTTCCTTCCACTCCAAATGATGAGGATCATCTAGTAGCTCATACCACTCCCTTGCTTTGTCCTTAAGTGAGAAAGGGAATAGTTTCCTCTTAGCTTGGTCCAATCAAATACCTGCACACTTGAACAACTCGCATAATTCATGTATAAAGACTAAATGATCACTAGGATGGACAGTTCCATCTCCAAAATAGCAGTTATTCATAACACGTTCAACAATTCCAATAGGTATTTTAAAAGGGACACTTTCAGTATGTGGATTTAAAATATCACAAGTATCATTAGAATTACCACATATGGGAGATA
Organism: Avena longiglumis; assembly: GCA_030063025.1. Classification (NCBI taxonomy): domain Eukaryota; kingdom Viridiplantae; phylum Streptophyta; class Magnoliopsida; order Poales; family Poaceae; genus Avena; species Avena longiglumis. The sequence continues at coordinate 428,849,824 of CP125979.1, forward strand.
AAGTATCATAAGAGAAAATTTTCTTCCCTAAAGCTGGGGAACTAAAAAGATCCTTCTCATAAAAACTAGCTTCCCAAGCTTAGACGTTTCCATACCATTAGTAACAATGGTGTTCAAAAAATTCATACTAATAACATTGCTATTAGCATGCAAAGAAAGTTCCATGGGTTTTTTATTTTTCTTTTCAAACCACTCAAGTTCTAACTTAGGAAAAATACTAAAAAGCTCTCTAATTTTTTGGTTATTTTTCCATTAAGCCTAACTAGTGAAAACAAGAAACAAAAAGACAAAACTGCAGAATCTAAAGGAAATAACTTCGAGCACTCACACCGGAGGATGTGAGTACCTTTTACCTTACCTCCCCAGCAACGGCGCTAGAAAAGATCTTTCTGGCTTACTGTTGCCGTGGGGTAAGGGGTGTGAGTGCTTTTTACCTTTCCTCCCTGGCAACGGCGCCAGAAAAGATCTTGATGTCTACGCACTTTTATTCTTGTAGACAGTTGTTGGGCCTCCAAGTGCAGAGGTTAGAACAACAACAAGTTTCCCTTAAGTGGATTACCCAAGGTTTATCGAACTCAGGGAGGAAGTGGTCAAAGGTATTCCCTCCCAAGCAACCCTACAATCAAGATACAAGAAGTCTCTTGTGTCCCCAACACACCCAATACACTTGTCAGGTGTATAGGTGCACTAGTTCGGCGAATAGATAGTGAAATACAAGTGGTAATGGTGCCAGAAAAGAGCTTTTGACTTGTTGTTGACGTGGGGTAATGGTGCCAGAAAATACTTTGATGGAGCTTCACGGTGAGGTAAAGACTAAAGCAAGCAAACATGGAACAGATCTAGTAGCAAACATTGTTTCAATGCTTAAAAACAAGGCCTAGGGATCATACTTTCACTAGTTAACACTCTCTCATATAAATATCCTCTCTTCATGATACTACTCTTAACTACTCTCCGTTTGGACACTCTAATCCATGGTAGGGCTATAACAGCACACCTCAAAGTCCGCCTTCCCCAATCTAGATAACCCCACACTGTCACCTTGAGCACTAGATGGTTCCAACAAACACCACAATTTCATAGAGTCATCCAACTCCAAATATAACTCATAACAAATATTCAATATAGCCAAAGTGCCACACACGGTATGCCCGCTCTCACTTTCACACACGTGGGGAAAAGCATAGATCTATTAAAGCACAAAGAGTATTTATGTAGAATCAAGCCTAAGTGCCACCATGGCATGAACGCTGTCACTTTCACACACATGGGGAGAGCAGAGATCTAATGAAGCACTTGAGTAGCAAGGTAGATCTACTTGATTACAAAGCTCATGACCGCAAGTTCATGCCTAGAGAGAGAGATGAACACATAGCTACCGGTAGAGCCCTTAGCCCCGAGGAAGAACTACTCCCTCCTCATCACGGGAATCAGCAACGGTGATGAAGATGGCGATGGAGATGGATCTGGGGGCACTTCCCCGTCCCGGCATGGTGCCGGAACAAAGACTTTTTGTCCCCTGAATCTCTCCTTCGGTGGCGGCGGCGCTGCGGAACTATTACCAAAAGTATGATTGACGATCTAGGGTTTTCTCATCGGGGGCTTCTTATAGGCGGGGGAGGCCGAGGAGGCGGAGGCCCACACCTCCCAGGCGGCCAGGCTTGGCGCGCCAGGGTGTCTGGCCACCCTCTGGTGCCTCTCCGTCCCTCCTTCTGGATTCGTGTCCCTCACGGAAAGTTATTGACTTTGGCTTTTGTCCCGTCCAATTCCGATAATATTGATTTTCTGCCTTTCTGGAACCAAAAACAGAAGAAAACAGGCAACTGGCTGCGGTGACCCAGCATACCACTGCATGATGTAGTACACTATAGTCGTTGACATAACACCAATGGAACATCATTCATCCGCATTATATCCCTCAGAGTGGTACTACAGAAACATCACGGGTCCAAGACAACACTTCAGATTACATATAACATATTACAAAAGATCCAGAGAACTTCCTCGAACAGTGAGGAATATTATACAGAAAGAACCATAAAGATCCACTCGGAGTTACTTTAGAAGTCCTACTATTAATATATGTATAAGGCTTGAAAGTACTACTATAGTATTGTTCTACAGAAGTAGGTTCTAGATTCTAGGAGTTTTATTTATATTCTACGCTTCAGCTTGTCTTTGATAGATTCCGGTAAGGTCTTCGACTACGTTGATCTCCCTCAGATATCTTCAACTCTTTAAGTAACTTATTTCCTGGGAACGCCATTGGTTTCTCCGAGATCTAGCAAGGGTTAAGAAGATACGTTGAGTTCGAGCGTACTCAGCAAGTTCACTAAAGAGGAGTGTTTGATGCACTAACTATAGCCACAGACCATAGGTCGTAGGCAATGCAAGTTTTCGTAAATATTTCTTCAAAGGTTGCTTTTATTCTGAAAACCTATGCCAATCAGCCTTCACGGGTTTACCAGAACTTTCATGGAGTTCCTTTACCGCAGCGTTCGCAGCTCCTTCCCGGAACAGGGAGTAACAAGTTATAGTTTTTACACTCTGCAGAGGTGTGTTGCTTTACCCATAAGAGATCTTAGCTTTGTTGCACATCCGAGTTATAGGCTCGTTCACACTTCCTTGGTGTGAGGCCCAGACTAAGATCCAAGCCAATCACCGTCCTTCTCCGCGACCTCGCATACCCGATGGATTGCACATCAGACCTAGGATAAAACTTGTTTTCATTATCAGCCTAAGGTGTACAACCCTCATAGATACCAGAAGCCGTGGGACGTTGAGGGATCCCACCCATAACCTGCTAACCCTCTACAAGAGGAGTTGCAACAACGGCCTGGTCATCCGTTGGCATGCGAGAGAGAGCCGATCCAGCTGACTTCTCCGTCCCATTCCAAATCTCATGGTTAACGCGTAATATACAGCGCAAGAATCACTGGCGACATTGGTTGTTAAGTCCTAGATAATATGTTCCTTTACCACCAGAACTTCCATAAAGGTAATTACCTCATGGTAATTAACCTATAATCATATTATTATGAAAATAGTGTTTTCTGACCTTTTTGAAATGCAGGTGATGACAACACTAGATTTGCAAAATACTTTACATAAAATTAATCAAAGGACATGAGCAAGTGTGAACTTGCCTTTTATGATTGCAAGATTATGCACTCACGGTCTTCAAGATAATAGAAGACCCAATATCTGAAATCATCATCATTGGTCCGGTAAGAACTAATGTTTAAAGAAGCAAGATGCCATTATGCATAAATAATTGACTTTGGCTTTTGTCCCGTACAATTCCGAGAATGTTGATTTTCTGCCTTTCTGGAACCAAAACCAGAAGAAAACAGGCAACTGGCACTGTGGCAACTTGTTAATAGGTTAGTTCCAGAAAAGATATAAAAACACCTCAAAGAAAGATAAAGAAAAAAAAGTAGATACTAAACAAGCATGGAACATCAAAAATTATAGATACGTTTCCAACATATCATGGAGATTCAAATAATGGTGGAAGAAAGGCCTTTCATAAAGGAAGCAGGGATTTAAAGTTTCAAAAAGAGCTTCCAAAAATTATGGTACTTGTTAGATTTCAGCCCTCATTGCCCCTATCATAAGCATCTTGAAGTGATTAAGGTTAAAGTGAACAAACTATGGAGTATATGCTTGACAAAGTATAAGTTGGCAATCTCAAGTCCCTTGAATACGAGGGCCACACCTCATGCTACTCAACGCCAGTCACCTGTAAGTTCTTGTCATTGTAAGTATTTGCATATCGTAGAGAATCGCCAATGGGGTACCCCTTGCACATGGTACAGGAGCTATACCATAACCAAAATAACAAGGCAAGCAGACAATGAACATCTCAGCGATCTTTTTATTTACTATATGCATAGTTTTTTATTGAGGATGCTTCATAGATAGCTCACTATGGTGATGCTGCAAGTTTCCACCATGATTAGGCATGGCTTAGGCTAGTGGCCCAAGCGTTTCTCTAACCCAGAATACAAACTCCATGGACTTACAAGTTCCCTCTTTATTTCACAACGGTGACATCCATAGACAAAAGAGCATGATATCAACTGAGTACAAAGTACAAGTGCAATGTTGAAAACGTTCCTGTTGACAGTACGATTCTGCTAATTCCAACGTATAAGTGCAAGCATATACAACATAGACGATAAAATGGTTCAAGTTTATTAAGGACAAATAATATAAAGTGTGCCATCAAGTTTGTGAGGGCTTTAATTGTTGGAATTATGCCCTAGAGGCAATAATAAAGATGTTATTATTATAATTCTTGTTCATGATAAAGTTTATATTCCATGCTAGAATTGTATTAAGCGGAAACTTTAATACTTGTGTGGTTTGTGAACAACACCGTGTCCCTAGTACGCCTCTATGGACTAGCTCATTGATCAATGATGGTTAAGGTTTCCTAACCATAGACATGAGTTGTCAATTGATAATGAGATCATATCATTGGGAGAATGATATGGTGGATAGACCTAAACAAAGCAGAGCAATTAGATCGTGTCATCGTGTTCGTCTTTGCGAAGCTTTTCCTATGTCAAATATTGTATTCCTTAGACCATGAGATAATGCAACTCCCTGGTATCGGAAGAAAGCTTTGAGGTCATCAAACGTCATCCTATGAGAGGGTGATCATAAAGGTGTCTCTCAGGTGATCGAAAAGTATCTGTTGGGTTGTATGTATCGAGATGGAATTTGTCCCTCCCAAGTCGGAGAGATATATTTCGGGCCCACTCGGTAATCGATATCAACACCGCTTGCAAGCATGTGGTTAAGGAGTTAATCACAAAGTGATATCGGATTACGGAACGAGTAAAGTACTTGCTGTGAACGAGATTGAACTAGGTATGATGATACCGACGATCGAATCTCGAGCAAGTAAAATATCGCGAGACGAAGGGAATATATATATGGGATTGATTGAATCCTGGCATCGTGGTTCATCCGATATGATCATCGATGAATGTGTGGGAGTCAATATGGGTGCCTGCACCCAGTTGATTATTGATAGAAGATCATGTCTGCATATTCTCGAACCCGCAGGGTCACACACTTAACGTATCTCGACGCTAGGATAGATTGGATAATTGGTTTATGAATTTTTGTTTGGAGTCTCGGATGGGATCCGGGATATCATGAGAGGTTCCGGAATGGTCCGGAGAATAATATTCATATAAGGCAGTGCAGTTTTTGGAGTTCGGAATTGTTCCGGGTTAATCGGTATTGTACCGGAAGCTTCTAGAACCTTCCGGAAGGGGACCAACGTGGCCCCACCTTCCGGGAGGGGGCATGGGCCTATGAGGGAGTGTCCTGGCGCATTGGGCCAGGCACAAGGCCCCATAGGGCCCAGATCCTAGATAAGTTTAAACTCGTTTAAACTAGAGATAGGATTTCTAGATAAGGGAGAGTTTAAATCGTTTAAACTAGAGATAGGATTTCTAGATAAGAGAGAGTTTAAATTGTTTAAACTAGAGATAGGCTTGGAGGAGGGGCAAGGGCTGGCCGCCTCTATATATAGAGGGTGGTCGCCTCCCCTACACACCTTCCTCCAAGCCCTAGCAGCCTTGCTACCTTCCTCTCCCTCCCGATCGCTTTGTAGGCGAAGCCTGCGGCAGAAATTCTCCACCATATACACCACGCCGTCGTGTTGTAGATCCAATCTATCTCTCCACCATACCGCTGGTCCGAGGAAGGAGGAGGCCGAGGTCTTGCTGCGTGTGCATCTCACGGAGGCACCGCCACTTGTGGTGCTAGATCGGATCGGATCGCGAGGAGGAGAAGCGAGTACGACTACATCACCCACGCTCGAGCGTTCGCTGTCGAATCTTCAAGGTATGAAGATCTAATCCAATCACTCTCGTTGTTTGCATCTCCTAGATTAGATCTTGGCTTTCCCTCTGTTCGCTCCGTAGAAAATTTTGATTTACTATGCCGCGAAACCCTTCAGTGGTATCAGAGCTAGATCTATGCGTAGATGTGTTTCACGAGTAGAACGCTACATGGTTGTTGCGGGCGTTGATGTTTTCTGTTGCAAGCCTCTTGTTTGTGTTCTTCTTATGACGCGGGATAGTGAGATTGAAGTGGTCCAGGCCAACCTTCGCCGACGCCGTCGTTCGCGAGACCGACTCCGCACTTGACGTGTGGCTTGTTCCACACATGCGGTGGTGGATGGTTCTCTCACTATAGTTGTCATGGGATTAACACCGGAGTTTGGCAACCATAATATCACCGTTGTGGCTTTCCGTAGTAAGAATCGTTCTTAGAATCTACTCCCATAAGCCACGTAAAACATGCAACAACAAAGTAGAGGTGTCTAACTTGTTTTTGCAGGGAGTGTTTTCTGTGATATGGTATGGCCCAAGATGTGATGTGTATATTGTATGCGATGATCATGTTTTGTAATGTTTCACGACTTGCATGTCGATGAGTACACAACCGGCAGGAGCCATATGGTTGTCTTTATAATTGTGTATGACCTGTGAGTCAACTTCTTATACGCCATGTAATAGCTTTACTTTATCACTAAGTAGTTAGCAATAGTTGTAGTTGCTATTCGTGGTGGAGGCAATCATGGTGGAGTGATGGATATCATCTAGGAGCACAAGATGGAGATCATTGTGCGAAGATTGGCTATACCATGTCACATAAAGTTATATGCATGTGATGTTTATCCCTTTTATGTATCTTATTATGCTTAGATCATGACGATAGCATTATAAGATGATTCCTCATAAAGATCAAGATAAAACTGTGTTCTCCCCAAGTATGCAGATTGCGAAAGTTCGTCGTGTCCAAGCATCACGTGATGATCGGGTGCTATAGACTCTCGCTCACATACAACGGGTGCAAGCCGGTTTTGCACGCAGAAATACTTGGGTCTAGCTTGACGAGCCTAGCATGTACAAACATGGCCTCGGAACACAAGAACCGAAAGGTTAAGCATGAGTCATATGAATGATATGATCGACACTTTGTTGTCCACCATTGAAACCACATCTCTTCTCGTGATGATCGGATTAGGTGTGGTGAATTTGGATCGTGTTCACTAAACAACTTGAGGGATGTTGAATTTAGTGGGAGTTCATCTAGTAATTTGATTAAGTTGAACTATTTATCATGAACATAGTCTAAATTGTACTTGCAAATACTGTAGATCACATGGCCAAATCCAACTTCAACTTCAACGTTTTTGAGAAAGAAAAGCTTAGAAACAATGGGTCTAACTTCACCAACTGGTTCCGCAATCTAAGAATCATTCTGCGGCGGACAAAGGACTATGTCCTTGAGAAAGCGTTAGGTAACCCCCTCAGAGATGCGACGGTGATGAAAAAGCATTTATCGATCGCAAGGATGATTATGATTTGATTAAGATCGTCATTTTGTATGCTATGGAATTGGATCTTCAAAATCGTTTTGAGGAGTTCACGGCCCTTTGAGATTCTCGAGGTGAAAAACATGTTTGAGACTCAAGCCCGCTCGAGAGATATGAGATCTCTAAGAAATTCTTTAACTACAAGATGGAGGAAGGAGTTCCATTAGTGAGCACGCCATTAAGATGTCGGGCTACACTCAACGCCTTGAGCAAGCTGGATGCATGATTCGGAGGAGCTCAAGATTGACACTCCTAGCTACAAAAGTTTTGTAGTTGATCACAATCAGTTGGTTCCACCGATATGATCACCGAGCTCTTTGCTAAGATGAAAGTAGCGGTGAACATCAAAAGAATAATCATGTGTTGATGGTCAACAAGCCCCCACCTTTAAGAAAGGTAAGGGTGCAAGGAAGCCCTTCAAGAAAGGCGGCAAGCGCGTTGCCCTCACGAGAAGAAGCTCAAGTTTGGTCCTAAGCCGGACCTTTGAGTGCTTCTATTGCAAGGACAAGGGTCCTTTGGGCAAGCGGTCCAAGTACTTAGCGGACAAGAAGGCTGGCACCATCAAAGGTATATTTGATATACATGTTATTGATGTTTTCCTTACTAGCCCTCGTTGTAGTGCCAGGGTATTTGATACCGGTTTAGTTGCTAATATTTGTAACTCGAAACAGGAGCTACGGAATAGACGGCGAGGGATGAGGTGACGATGCGCGTTGGCAACGGATCAAGAGTTGATGTGATGGCCGTCGGCACGGTCTCCTTAGTTTTACCTTCGGGATTAGTTTTAAACCTTAATAAGTGTTATTATGTGCCTGCGTTGAGCATGAACATTATTTCTGGATCGTGTTTATTGCAAGACGGTTATTCATTTCAATCGGAGAATAATGGTTGTTCTATTTATATGAGTAACATCTTTTATGGTCATGCACCTCTTGTAAATGGTTTATTTCTTCTAAATCTCGAAAGGGATGAAACACACATCCATAACATTGAGGCTAAGAGATGCAAAGTAGATAGTGATAATACTACTTATTTGTGGCACTTTGTCGTCTAGGTCATATTGGTAAAAGCGCATGAAGAAACTCCATTCGATGGACTTTTGGAGTCTCTTGATTTTGAATCATTTGACACATGCGAACCATGCCTCATGGGCAAGATGATCAAAACCCATTCTCCGGTATGATGGAGCGAGCAACGGACTTGTTGGAAATCATACATACCGATGTATGCGACCGATGAGTGTTTCGACGCGGTGGATATCGCTATTTTCTCACTTTTACCGATGACTTAAGTAGATATGGGTATATCTATTTAATGAAACATAAATCTGAAACATTTGAAAAGTTCAAGGAATTTCGAATGAAGTGGAGAACCATCGTATAGTAAAGATTAAGTTTCTACGATCCGATCATGGGCGAATATTTGAGTTATGATTTTCTCACGCATCTTAAAGCAAGTGGAATCGTTTCACAACTCACGCCACGGAACACCACAAAGCAATGGTGTGTCTGAGCAGGAATCGAACCCTATTAGATATGGTCCGATCAATGATGTCTCTTCTTGATTTGCCGTTATCATGTTGGGGTTATGCATTAGAAACCGCTGCATTCACTTTAAATAGGGCTCCATCTAAATCCGTTGAGACGACACCGTATGAACTGTGGTTTGGTGCTAAACCTAAGTTGTCGTTTCTTAAAGTTTGGGGATGCGAAGCTTACGTCAAGAAGTTGATGATGGACAAGCTCGAACCCAAAGCGGAGAAATGCGTCTTCATAGGATACCCTAAGGAAACTATTGGGTATACCTTCTATCAGTAACCGAAGGCAAAGTGTTTGTCGAAGAACGGTTCCTTTCTTGAGAAGGAGTTTCTCTCGAAAGAAGTGAGTGGGAGGAAAGTAGAGCTAGACGAGGTTATTGAACCTTCTCTTGAATTGGAGAGTAGCGCGACACCTAAAATTGTTCGATGTCGCTGCACCAACAATAGAGGAAGCTAATGACAAGGATCATGAAGCTTTGGACGATGTCGCTCTTGAGCGTCGCGGTCGACAAGGTCGTGCCCCTCCCGAGTGGTACGGCAACCTGTCTTGACTGTCTTGTTGGTAGAAGGCGGTGAACCTACGAACTATGAGGAAGCGATGATGAGCCCAAACTCGAGAAATGGTCGGAAGCGATGAAATCCAATTGGGATCCATGAGCGAAAACCAAGTATGGACTTTGGTGGACCCTCCTAGCGGCCGAAAGGCCGTTGAGTGCAAATGGATCTTCAAGAATAAAAGCGGACGGATGGTAATGTTACCGTCTATAAAGCACGGCTTGTCGCAAAAGGTTTTCGACAAGTTCAAGGTGTTGACTACGATGAGACTTTCTCTCCCGTAGCGATGTTTAAGTCCATTCGGATTTTATTAGCAATTGCTGCGTTTCATGATTATGAAATATGGCAGATGGATGTCAAGAATGCGTTCCTCAATGGCAACATTGATGAAGAGTTGTATATGATGCAACCCGAAGGTTTTGTCGATCCTAAGGATGTTGATAAAGTATGCAAACTTCAGCGTTCCATTTATGGACTGAAGCAAGCATCTCGGAGTTGGAACCTTCGTTTTGATCAAGTGATCAAGAGCTTTGGATTTGTTCCAAATTGCTCTGAGCTTGTATCTACAAGAAAGTGAGTGGGAGCTCGGTGGCGTTTACATCGTATGTGGATGACATATTGATTATCGGAAATGACATCAACATGCTTAACGATGTGAAGAGTTATTTGAACAAGTGTTTTTCAATGAAAGACCTAGGTGAAGCTGCTTATATATTGGGCATCAAGATCCATAGAGATAGACAAAAGGCGCGATAGCTTTAAGCGAGTGCATACCTAGACAAAGTTCGAAAAGGTTCGAATGGATAAGGCAAAGAAAGGTTCGATGCCTATGTTGTCGGGTAAGATATTGAGCAAGGCTCGGTGTCCACTACGGTAAATGATAGGAAGCTATGAGCAAAGTGCCTTATGCCTCGGCCATAGGTTCCATCATGTATTCCATCTTGTGTACTAGACCGGATGTGTCCAATGCTCTTAGTTTGACGAGATATCAAAGTGATCCAGAGTGGAACATCGACATCGTGAAGAACATCCTAAAGTACCTAACTAGAACTAAAGAAATGTTCTTAGTCTATGGGGTGATGAACGACTTGTCGTAAAGGTTACGTCGATGCTAGTTTTGACACCGACAAGGATGATTCTAAATCTCAGACGGGATACGTTTATATTTTGAATGGAGGAGCTGTGAGTGGAGAAGTGCAAGCAAAGCGTGATCGCGATCTAAAGAGAAGCGGAATACATGGCTGCTGCAGAAGCGTCAAGTGAAGGAGTTTGGATCAGAAACTTCATCACTGAGCTTCGCGTGGTTCCAAGTGCATTGGACCCACTTGAGATATTGTGTGACAACACTGGCGCCATAGCACTCGCTAAGGAACCAAGATATCATCCAAAGACCAAGCATATCAACCGCAAGTTTCATATAATCCGAGATTATATAGCAGATGGAGATCTGAAGATTAGCAAAGTACATACGGATCTGAATGTCGCGGATCCATTGACTAAACCTCTTCCATGTGTAAAACATGATCAACACTTCAGTGCCATGGGTGTGAGATTGTTGCCAAATGTAAACTAGATTATTGACTCTAGTGCAAGTGGGAGACTGTTGGAATTATGCCCTAGAGGCAATAATAAAGATATTATTATTATAATTCTTGTTCATGATAAAGTTTATATTCCATGCTAGAATTGTATTAAGCGGAAACTTTAATACTTGTGTGGTTTGTGAACAACACCGTGTCCCTAGTACGCCTCTATGGACTAGCTCATTGATCAATGATGGTTAAGGTTTGCTAACCATAGACATGAGTTGTCAATTGATAATGAGATCATATCATTGGGAGAATGATATGGTGGATAGACCCAAACAAAGCAGAGCAATTAGATCGTGTCATCGTATTCGTCTTTGCGAAGCTTTTCCTATGTCAAATATTGTATTCCTTAGACCATGAGATAATGCAACTCCCTGGTATCGGAAGAAAGCTTTGAGGTCATCAAACGTCATCCTATGAGAGGGTGATCATAAAGGTGTCTCTCAGGTGATCGGAAAGTATCTGTTGGGTTGTATGTATCGAGATGGAATTTGTCCCTCCCAAGTTGGAGAGATATACTTCGGGCCCACTCGGTAATCAATATCAACACCGCTTGCAAGCATGTGTTTAAGGAGTTAATCACAAAGTGATATCGGATTACGGAATGAGTAAAGTACTTGCTGTGAACGAGATTGAACTAGGTATGACGATACCGACGATCGAATCTCGAGCAAGTAAAATATCACGAGACGAAGGGAATATATATAGGATTGATTGAATCCTGGCATCGTGGTTCATCCGATATGATCATCGATGAATGTGTGGGAGTCAATATGGGTGCCCAGACCCCGCTGTTGATTATTGATAGAAGATCATGTCTGCATATTCTCGAACCCGCAGGGTCACACACTTAACGTATCTCGACGCTAGGATAGATTGGATAATTGGTTTATGAATTTTTGTTCGGAGTCTTGGATGGGATCCGGATATCACGAGAGGTTCCGGAATGGTCCGGAGAATAAGATTCATATAAGGCAGTGCAGTTTTTGGAGTTCGGAATTGTTCCGGGTTAATCGGTATTGTACCGGAAGCTTCTAGAACCTTCCGGAAGGGGACCAACGTGGACCCACCTTCCGGGAGGGGGCATGGGCCTATGAGGGAGTGTCTTGGCCGCATTGGGCCAGGGGCACAAGGCCCCATAGGGCCCAGCCGATCCTAGATAAGTTTAAACTCGTTTAAACTAGAGATAGGATTTCTAGATAAGGGAGAGTTTAAATCGTTTAAACTAGAGATAGGATTTCTAGATAAGGGAGAGTTTAAATTGTTTAAACTAGATATAGGCTTGGAGGAGGGGCAAGGGCTGGCCGCCCCCTCTAGATATAGAGGGGTGGTGCGCCCCCTCCCTCCTACTACACACCTTCCTCCAAGCCCTAGCAGCCTTGCTACCTTCCTCTCTCCCTCCCGACTGTTTGTAGGCGAAGCCCTGCAGCAGAAATTCTCCACCATATACACCACGCCGTCGTGTTGTAGATCCAATCTATCTCTCCACCATACTCGCTGGTCCGAGGAAGGAGGAGACGTCGAGGTGCTGCACGTGTGCATCTCACGGAGGCACCGCCACTTGTGGTGCTAGATCGGATCGGATCGCGAGGAGGAGAATACATCACCCACGTTCCGACGAACGTTCCGCTGTGCGAATCTTCAAGGGTATGAAGATCTAATCCAATCTCTCTCGTTGTTTGCATCTCCTAGATTAGATCTTGGCTTTCCCTCTGTTCGCTCCGTAGAAAATTTTGATTTACTATGCCACGAAACCCTTCATTAATCACTAAGTTTTCACATAATAAGGAGACTTTTTAACTGGAAGGTAGCTGAAAACAAGAATATACTTGGAATGGTGTAACACACCATGCATAGGAGTTTATAGTGTACACTTTGAAATAACTTGGTTTCTTGGGAGTTGGAAGCATGAGTAGAGCTTACTCATACACGTGGAGGCTAGCAAAAGACTGGGAGCAACCAACTAAGAGAGCAATAATGGCCATAATCATGTAGAGCAACAAAGCATTACTAATCAAAACATAGAGTGGTACTACAAGTCAAGGACTAAATGATCATAGAGGCTATGGTGACTTGTCATAGTCATAACATGGTGTGAGCATGTGCCAAGTCAACCCAAACAAAACATCAAAGGAGAAAACCACAATATTATGCTTTTGCATGCTAAAACAGCGCATAATTTCTTCAAGGCACACTAAGCAATCCCAATTGTTTGGAACAAGACATTCTAAAACAATAATCGCTAATCATAAAGTCAAAACAACACCTAGCATGTCATGCTAAAGTCTAAGTCACAGTCAATGCAAGATCCTCTTGCACTTTTAAGCAAGAACTTACTACTCCTTTCCAACACCAAGCAACTTATTTGCAACAAAACACAGCGAGAACGGGGGTCCAAACTAATTTATTCAAGAAAAACTAAACAACTAAGCGAAGCAAACAAAAATTAAGACGCTCCAAGAACAACACAACAGTGCATGAAACAATAAAAACGGTGTCTAGACAGACCTGAGCTTTTTATGGATGAAGAAAGGGATGCCTTGGGCATCCCCAAGCTTTGACGCTTGTACCTCTTGGATATTTATTGGAGTGACACCATGGTGGCATCCCCAAGCTTGAGATTTTGTCCATTCTTCATATCATTGCATCATTCTCTCTCTACACCTGAAATTTTTCCTTCATACAAAACTTCACATAATCTTTATTAGCAACATTAGTGTATTCAAAAGATATTAGACCTCTGGCAAAGCTTTATAACAGCGAGACTTTTCAGTAAGAACACAAGATACTATAGTACCTCCTTAAAAAAGCTCAATTCACCTAAAGAGAACTCAAAAAGGAATCAATAAGAAGCAAATGCAAATAATATAAGAAATCTGTCAAAACAGAACAACAGGTAGAAACCGATTTTTTCGAAGACCTTCTGTTGCTCAAATAAAAAAGTGTTGAACTAATGAAAGTTATATAACATACTGGGGGATTTATTCGTAAAGTTTCAGCTCAATCCGACTTACAGAGACGCATCATGAATTTTTATGGTGGAGGACAGAAATCTATTTCGGGACATCAACTCCCCAAATCTTACTTCCCTCTCATTAGAGGTCATTCTTAGCACAAAAAAAGCAAACAGAAAGGATAAGGAGAGGTCATTACTGAAGTAATAACTTCCAAGACTCAAAAAAACTCTTGGGTTATCTCCCAACAAGTACTTTTCTTTAACGCCTTTAAGTTAGGCTTGATAGCTTGAGAAGATGCTCACATAAGAATTATGAATTAAAGTCAAAGAGAGCATTAAGAAGAAAATTCAAAACACATTTAAGTCTAACCCACTTCCTATGCATGGGAATCTTGTAAGAAAATAAATTCTCAAAGAACAAAGTGACATGCATAGGAATATAAAACAAGAGTAACTTCAAAACTTTCAGCACATAGAGAGGTGTTTCAGTACCATAAAAACTACTATAACCATATTTTCCTCTCATAATAATTTTCAGTAGCCTCATAAATAAACTCAACAATATAACTATCACATAAAGCAGGATTTTCATGATATACAAATACATAATTTCTATCAAGCTCAAAAATAGTGGGATTAAAACCTTCACAGGTTTTACCCAAAATAGATATTTCAAAAGGATCCACCGGAACATAACATTCATCCTCCTTTGGTAAGCATGGGGGACAATCAAATAATGTAAGGGATAAAGAGTTACTCTCATTAGAACGTAGGCATGGGTAGATCCATTCTTCCTCCTTTTGTTCATCACTCTCCTCCTCTTTTTCATCTAATGAGCTTCTAGTTTCAATAATTTCTTCTATCATAGGCTCCTACAAGGCATTAGTCTCTTCCAAATGTGGAAAACACCTATTAAAATATTCAAGAATATAGCCATTTTCTTCCTTGTAATTATCAAAGCAAAATTTAAGTATCTCAAAAACCTCATGCTTATAAGGTGCATCATCAGTATTTTCAAGCAAACTGGCAAGTTCAAATGCACCCTTGAAGGCAATAAATTCTTCAATTTGTTCCACATCATAAAAGTCATAATTTCCTTTAACATAAGAGGAAATGGTAACATTATCATTGTACTCACATTGAAAAGGGAGGTGTTTATACCTCCTACAACAACAAGCTTTATCAAAGCAGTAAGTGACATTATAAGGAGAGAACACCTCTCTAGCAATAGTATTCAACTTATCAATTTGTTCCCATAAGTGTTTCCCTTTTTGTGACAAACGGTGTTCCTTATAATAATACTTTTGTTCTTCTGTGAACCCACCTTGCCAATAAGAACTAGTTTCAAAGAAACCATCCATTAATAGAAAGCATGATCAAGCAAGGCAATAACAGACCACCAACTAGAGTAGGAACTATTTTTTTGTGTGTTTTTGAATAAAGAAAGCAAACCAAACTACACTAATTTTTTTGGAGTTTTTGAAAAGAGGCAAACAAAACCAAGCAAAAGAAACTAAGAAAACTAAAAACAAAGTAAAGAGAAAGGAAGTGGAAGACTCCCAGGCAACGGCGCAGAAAATAGCTTGATGGTGCTGGTTAGCACTTCGTTGGGAACCCCAAGAGGAAGGTGTGAAGCATCACATCAGCAGTTTTCCCTTAGTAAGAAACCAAGGTTATCAAACCAGTAGGAGGAAGGAAACGTCACACAGGTGTTGCAAGCAACGCGGAGACCCGCACAACACAAACTCAAGACTTTGCCCCAACTAGACAGTGAGGTTGTAAAGCTCACCGGTTTGTTATAACAAAGGATTAAACGTATGGTGTGAAAGGTAATGGTGGTTTGCAGCAAGTAAACAAGTAACAGTGGAAGCTATATCAATGGTAAAGATTGGACCGGGGTCCATAGTTCACTAGAGGTGCTCTCCTTAGATAAACAACATGGTATGAAGGGTAAAAAAATTTACAGCAGGGCAATTGACAGGAACTGAGCAAGGCATAACAATGCAATACTAGTCAGAAATATCCTATGAGATTTGATTGGGAGATACAACAAGATACATAGACCGCCATCTAACTTCATCTATGACTAGAAGTCCACCTTCAGGTTATCATCCGAACCCCCTCCAGTATTAAGTTGCAAGCAACAAACAACTGCTTTAAGCAAAGTGTGTAAGGTAAACAGTCCACATGTTCCATGAACAAGAGACCGTTGTTTTCTCCCTAGTAGCAACAACACATCTACAACCGAAGAGATTTCTGTCACTTCCCTTGGAAACTAGAGGCATGAACCCACTATCGAGCATAAATACCCCCTCTTGGAGTCACTAGCAACTACTTGGACAATATAGCTACTAAAAACGGAGAGCATGCAAGATCACAAACAACACAGACATGATAGAATCATAAATACAAAACCATTGATCAAACCAACATAATAATCTCAATATCCATCGGACCCCTGCAAACACAACATGCATGATTACAAATAAATTAGATCTTGATCATGAATGGATCTCACAAGATCTATACATGAAAGCACAAGGAGGAGATATAACCATCTAGCTACTACATGGACCCATAGTCCAAGGTGGAACTACTCACGCATCATATTAGAGAGAAGGCCTCTGGGATGATCTCCCCTCCGGCAGGGTGCCGGGAAGAATTTCAGATCCCCCAGTCTAGGGACGACGGTGGCAGCGGATATAGAAGGTTTCGTGGAATATTGATCGGGTACTTAGGGTTTTTGCATCGAGGGCTTCTTATAGGTGAAGAGGCGAGGTCGGGAGGCGACCAGGGGGCCCACACCCTTCCTAGGCGCGGGCCCACCCCTGGCCGCACCTAGGGGGGTGTCCGCCCTAGCTTGCGTCTCCGTCTCGTCTTCTAGATTCTTGTCCCCCACGGAAAGTTATTGACTTTGGCTTTTGTCCCGTCCAATTCCGAGAATATTGATTTTCTGCCTTTCTGGAACCAAAAACAGAAGAAAACAGGCAACAAGCACTATGGCAACTTGTTAATAGGTTACTTCCAGAAAAGATATAAAAACACCTCAAAGTATAGACAAAGCAAATCAAAGTAGATACTAAACAAGCATGTAGCATCAAAAATTATAGATACGTTTCCGACGTATCAAAAGTATGATCCCTAGGCCTTGTTTCTAAATATTGAAACACCGTTTGCATCTAGATCAGGTGCAAGTTTGCTTACTTCCATCTTTATTTCAGTTTCACACATGTTACCCCATGTCAACAACAAGTCAGAAGCTATTTTCTGGCACCGTTACCACTTGTATTTGACTATCTCTTCGCCGAACTAGTGCACCTATACACCTGAAAAGTGTGTTGGGTGTGTTGGGGACACAAGAGACTTCTTGTATCTTGATTGAGGGAATACCTTTGACCACTTCCTCCCTGAGTTCGATAAACCTTGGATAATCCACTTAAGGGAAACTTGCTGCTGTTCTACAAACCTCTGCACTTGGAGGCCCAACAACTGTCTATAAGAATATAAGTGCGTAGACATCACGTTGCCAAAAGAAATGGGATTGGAAAAAGTCAAGTCGTTTCCTCACCCCTTTTGGAATTCCCATAAAATATAGCATAAACATTGGAAGGATGGTCAAAACCGAATTTATTAGAACTAGTCGATCCCCATACGAAAGCATTTTCCCTTTCCAACATCCAAACTTAGATAGAAAGCAAGCTTCCATAGGATTCCATTCCGAGTTCCGTAGTTTTCTATAGTGAATTGGCATACCCAGGTACCTAAAAGGTAGAGAGCCCGACTCACAACCCAAAATTTTCTTGTACTCGTGCTCACTATCTTTAGCCTTTACAAAACAAAATATATCACTTTTATGGAAATTAATCTTGAGCCCTGAAAGTTGTTCAAAGATACATAGAAGCAGCTTCATATTAACAGCCTTCTCAAGATCGTGTTCCATAAACAATATGGTATCATCAGCATATTGTAAAATAGAAACACACCCATCCAAAATATAAGGTATACAACCACCAATTTGGCCATCTTCCTTAGCACGGGCAATGAGGATAGCCAACATATCAACAATGATACTGAAAAGAATCGTAGAAAGGGGATCCCCTGTCACAACCCTTTTCTTGTCTGAAAATAATGGCCAAAAATCATCATTGACCCTTATTCCGATGCTACCTCCTTGGATAAATTGCTTAATCCATTCACACCAAATAGGATCAAAACCTTTCATGCGAAGAACATTCTGTAAAAAAGGCCACTTCACCTTATCATATGCCTTTTCAAAATTAATTTTGAAAATCACACCATCCATTTTCTTGCGATGAAGTTCATGTATGGTTTCATGAAGAATGACAACACCCTCAAGGATATGACGTCCTGGCATAAAAGCAGTTTGGGTAGGTCTAATCACTTTGCGAGCAATCTCAGTAATGCGATTAGTAGCTACCTTGGTAAATTTTTTGAAGCTAACATTGAGAAGACAAATCGGTCTAAATTGCTGAATCTGTATAGCATTTTATTTTTTGGGTAATAAAGTAATTAACCCAAAATTCAACTTGAATAAAGGTAGCTCTCTATCTTGTAAATGTCCAAAGAGAGCCATCAAGTCAAATTTGATGACACTCCAAAATATTTGATAAAACTCAGCTGGGAACCCATCTGGTCCTGGAGCTTTATTATGTTCCATTTGCATTATGGCTTCTAACACTTCCTTCTCATTGCAGTTTGCAGTTAGAATTAATTTTTTTTCATTGGACAATTGCAGGATATCATCAACCGTTCCTCTATCAAAGAGAAATCGTTATGTTCAGGTTCATCGAAGAGCTTCTTGTAGTACTCAGTAATATAGACCTTCAAGTTTTCCTGACAAACTATGGTTCCTTCATCTTGTTCTAATTGGAAAATCTTTTTTCCTATGTTTTCCATTAGCAATCAGATGAAAATACTTTGTATTATTCCCACCTTCTTGTATATGTTTAACCTTAGCACGTTGAGCCCATTTGGTCTCCTCATCTCGTCTAAGTTTGTTCATGTCTTCATTTGCTTTTTTTAACTCTCCTTCTCTGAATCATTCAGAGGATAAAGTTCAGACTTAATATCCAATTCATCAATAATGGATAAAAGTCTTTCTTTCTCTTTTTTGTATTTTCCACTTAAATTTTTTGCCCATTCTTTCAAGAATCGGCGAATATGATGAATTTTGTTCTACCAAATCTGAATAGGTGTATCCCCACTTGATACAACATTCCATTCAGTAGCAATCATGTCAAAAAAACCATCATGTTTTAACCAGGACAACTCAAAAGAGAAGCGAGCATTATTCCCCAAGTGTGCCCGATTACAAGCATCAATTAATAACGACGTATGATCAGATCCTGAGCGAGATAAAGCCCTGACCGATATGTAACACCCTCAGAATCGGACCTATGCAAGTTTTAGCGAAACCTGCCAAACTCGCATAGAAACGATTCAAAGGTGCCCACCAGGCACTTTCGTGCGGGTGGAAAACGAAGTAATAACATTACACAACAGTCCTCGATGGGACCCACAGAACAGATATATATACAACAGCGACTCAAAGAGTCAAGAATACATATATAATATACAAAGATCCAAATCACCTTGAAAGGATAGAGCGTCCGACTACGGACAAGATGCAAATGGGGCTAAGAGCCCTGAAGAATAACCAATGGCGTCCATAACCCCGCCAAGCCGGAAGGGTAACCACGCTAACGACGTTGATCTCAAAACACCTTAAACAAAAAGGTGACAAAGGGCAAAGGAAAGAGGAGCGTCGATCGAGGCCAGTACATGGCGAGACTAGAATTCGGCGGTCCTCGCCTACATAGGTTTGGTGGACTGAAGTGGCAGCGACAGCATGCACTAAACAACCTATAGAGACTCGATACATCTGGCGACTATCAGAGAAGGATAAGAAAGACCTATTCGGATCCAACCTGAATCTAACACCAAACAATCCCATCCTGGTGTTTCCCCCTCGAGAACAAACGAGGAAGTCAACCGAGGAACTCACACAGTTGGCATTTTTATTTATTCAGTTACCGTTGCAGCAATTACTAGTCAAGTATAGATAGTCATCCTGATAAAAATAAGCAGTGGGCACTTTTAGTTAACCATTCCGTTATAGTTACGACACTTACTAGTCAAATACAATTAGCATGAGATAACCCAAAACCCAGCAGTTGTTGGTACTTTTATTTAGCCATTCCGTTATAGTTAAGCTGATTACTAGTCATCATAAAGTCAAATTTATAGCACTACTTTAGTTATGCTTGTCTATGGTCGAGATACTATGCTCCAAGTCGTCCATATCCGCGGACACGGCTTTCAGAAAGTTTTAACCCGGCCGGGGTGCACAAATAGCAACACACACTCGATCAGCCTCGGAAAAACCAAATCAAAACCCAACGAGGCCTTCACGACAAAGCAATCACAGGATTCAGAAATATTTCAGGGGGCCACCCCATTGAGTAGACCCGCAACGAAGTTAGCTGACTTCGAGACGGACTCAAGGTTTGCGTCAGTGGCTGTAAACGACTGGGAACCCGAAAGTGTGGCTGGGCTTGTCGATACCGCGAAAACACTCTGCTTACCTAAACAGTACAGTGTGCTCCTCACACAAACGTAAATAATACAGTAGCATGGCATAAGTACAGGATCGTAAATAAAACCTCAAACTAGTTTGTGGCCCCAAGAAATAAGACTGAATCAAGCTCTGGCTAAGGGGGGTCCCATAATCCTCCCGGATGTGGATAGCGCGATAAATCAAGGAACAGGTATCAAGTACTCGGGGTCCTACGGGACACAAGTGGGCGTTCGGAAACCAAATATTATCTATCACCCACCGATGCCTCTGCTTACTTACTTCAATTTTAGTTGTTAAACAGTAATTAAAATGAACGATAAGTAAGACCAAGATCATCTCCAACAACAAACATGCGGCATTACTCCAACAACTGTGGCACTTGACAACACGCAACATCACTTGAGCAAGCGACTACGGCGCGCAAGTCCAACTATCTACCAAACAACAGGTAATAGGAGGTGTCCAAGGCGATATAGGGCTGCACGGGATGTCACAGGTACGGGAACTAGAGCATCGCAACACAGATAGCAATAGATCAACAGGAGGGAATAAATACTAGAAAAGTAAGATAGGTAGAAAGGGGGAGATGATCGCCTGGAAACATTGTCGAAGGTTCAACCGAAGATCGGGGCGAAGCTCACATCAACTCAACGGCCTTATCTGCGACGAAGCAAAACACTAGAATAAACACCGGATGCACTATTTAATACAACGGCGGAAGATCGACATGATGCATGTATGATGCATGACATGGCAGAGGTGCGATGCAATTAGGCCATATTAGGCGGAACCGGGGTCCCGACAATTAATTAAATGGTTCATGTTGTTTAGCTACCCCACAAATTAAATGTTGTCATAACATGGCAGAAGATAGTACCGGGTTCGCTACACCAATTTAAATGAGGCCAATATAAGACTAGATTTGCCCGCATATGGGCCCCGTATTTAATTATAAGGTGAATCGGCATAAGGCCCCCCAAACCACATGAATGTATGCATGCAAGACAATTAAGATGCGACAAGTTGTATTATATTATAAAATAGGGTTTTCGGGAAGGGGTTCACACATTAGGGTTCGACGATCTTGGGGTTCCGGGGTTCGGGGTTCGGTCTCAGGGTACAGGGTTCGACGGAATCGTTCTCGGGCTCCGGAAGTAGGTCTTGGTGCATCCACGGTGGTCGGGCCATGTTGTCGGCGGTCATGGCGTTCGGGACGGAGTACTCGGCCTGGCGTCGGGGCATCGGATGCGCTCTGGTTGGTGTCGATCTTGTTCACCAAGACGGTTTGATGACCTTGCCGGGTGTCGGAGTCGGTGTCGATCATGGTGAGTCCTTGGTTCAATCCTCGCAGGTTGCATCTTGACGCTCTTGACAAGGTCCTTCACATACAACATAAGCTCCACGATTGCACTAACCAGACAACATCACCAAACGTTGATCCATTACAGCAACACAAACATCGTTTACCGCATGGCAACACACGTCCAGCAAGGGGAGAGGGAGACACGCGCGAGCGGTTGCAGGGCCGACGCGGCTCGGCCGGAGGACGTGGGGAAGGTGGCCGGAAGAACGCGAGGAGGGCGGAGGTCGGTGCCGCCATCGGGCCTGGGGCTACCGCGGCCGCGGACAGGAGCTTAGGGAGCCGGCGTCCAAGGCGGCGGCGACTCGGCGGCCGGAGGACGAGGAGGCACGGACGATGAGGAGTGCGGGGCCTGGGGGTCCAGGCGCCCGGGGTGGAAGGCGCGCCAGGCCGCGGGCAGCGCGCATGGGCTTCCGCGGCGGGTCGGTGGAGGACGAGGAGGTTGGCGGCGTCATGAGGAGGCGGAGCCCGGCGGGCGAGGTGGCGAGGCGGGCGGGAAGGAAGCTCCGAGGCGGAGAGGAGAGAGCGAGGCGAGGCGGAGGCGGGCGGGATCGGGACGCGTGGCGGGGAGAGCGAGCCGGCGGGGAGGCGCAGAGGCGGCTCCGTCAAGGTGGGGAGGGACCGGCCGAGAGGCGGCAGCAGGGTGGAGGCGGCCGAGGGAGCAGGCGGCGGCGGAGCGGTTGGGGACGAAGAGGGTGAGCGGCGGCGGGGAAGGGAGAGGGGTCCGAGGGAGGAGGAGGGAGGAGGTGGCACTGCCTGATAGGGTGGGGGAATGGCCAGGGTGATGTGGCGGCCTGGGATAGGTGGGGGTGATGTGGAGAGGGTGTGGGTAGAATAGGACTGGTAACTTTAGGATTACGGGTGGGCCGTTTTGTTCTGGGGGTGGTCGTCCGGGTCGATTCAGCCCGTTCGACTGCCCCCACTAAAAAATTAATTAAAAGTTTTATTTATTTAAACAGGGCCTTTGCAACCCGAAACCGATAAAACAATTAATCCGGAGTCCCGGGCTTTGCGTTTGAATTAAGACGGGGCGTTTAGAAAACAAAACCAGGCTTTTCCGCAATTAGTTTTGTGCAAGCACATGCAAGATGATGACGATGCTCAAATGCAATGCGGCATGATGACATGAGCATGCGGTCATGACAATGCAATGCACAAAAACAACGCGATTTTCTAGTAGTGGTTTTTGCGGGATGCCACACGATACTAGAGGGAACTTTTGTTACCATTCCACACTTGCAAGAATACGATCCAAATTTTCATATGTTGGTGTTTCCTGCCCACTAGCCCAAGTAAATTGTCTCCCTGATAAAGCAATTTCTCTCAGGTCAAGACTTTCGACAATGGCATTAAACATAAATGGCCACCGAGGATCAAACCTATTATTATTCTTCTCTTCTTTCTTGCGTATAATATTAAAGTCACCCCCTAACATAATTGGGAGCGGCTCGAACTCACACATCCGAACAATCTCAGAAAGGAATTCAGGTTTATGCGCATCTTGAGCGGATCCATACACCGGTACAAGGACCCATGCAAAACCGTCTAAATGGGATCGCAAGTGTAATTTAACAGAAAATTCACTGGTCATCACATTGGTAACTTGCAAAGTTTGATTATTTATTCTGACAAGGATTCCACCTGACCTCCCATGAGGCGGTAAACAAAACCATGAAAAATCTCGGCCAGCCGCCAAGTGGCTTAAGAAAGACACAGTAAAATTGGATCTGCCCGTTTCCAAAAGAGCAATGAAATCAAGATGATGCTCTCTAATCGATTCATGGACAAAGTTATGCTTTACTGGATCTTGAAACCCTCGCTGTTCCATATCATCCCCATTAGTCCAGACATTATGATTTTATTTTAGGAATCCTGGTACGAGTACTTCTACGAAGATTAGTCTTATCATAAGACTTCCCCCTACGAGTACTGGGGCAACTAAGTAACTGTGACAAACAAGCAGCTCAACTAATCTATTGCTGATATTAATATAGTATGCTATACCAAAATACAATAAAAAGCAGCTAGACGATCTTTAATGAACTTCGTGGTGTGTACATGGCAGATGTTACAAATATATTGTAGTGATGTATTGATGTGCACGTACCAGATGTAAAAAGAGACAGGATGCGAGATTTTTCATATACATAGCATAAGATTAGAAATAATCCACAATCCTGAAATAGACCATCTCCATTTGCTCCCTTTTCTGTCTTCCTCAGCTCCAGCTCCTCCCTCGTTTCTTCAGCTCACTCAATTGCGTTAACCGCAATATCTCCATGAAGGATTGCAATGTCAACCATATAGCCAACATATTCTAGCTCCCTCAATGTTAGAAGTTGCATCCATGCTGTCAAATGCAAGTCAAAACATGTGGATTACTCCATTGCAAGCTTACTTCACTTGAGCCGAAGATCGCAACCAAAAATAACTGCACAAACCAAGTATGTTTGAGATAAAGATACGTACTCAGTGATTCTTGCACTTGTAGTAGGTCTAGCCGTCGTGCTGCGGACTCCCGAAGACATTGTGATTCATCAGCTGACTGCAGTTGGAACATGAGATTGT
Source organism: Avena longiglumis (assembly GCA_030063025.1). NCBI lineage: Eukaryota > Viridiplantae > Streptophyta > Magnoliopsida > Poales > Poaceae > Avena > Avena longiglumis. The sequence goes on from CP125979.1 coordinate 428,874,392, forward strand.
TGGGATGAAAGGGACATAACTACGGACCGCGCTGCCGCTGGAGCTCGCGCTTGGCATGGCGCGTAGAGCAACTGCGGCCAAACCAACCTGCGCATGCGAGACGACGACCATGGACAAGGGAAGGGGATTTCAGACACATGTCGGAGGATAGCGACCTACTCATGCACGGTGGTCATTTTTCAAAGAACCCCTTCCCAAATGTTAGACCAGTGTTGCACGGTGATCGACTTGGACCGCTTCGACAAGTCCATGGACCTACCGATCCTGGTAGGTGGGTCCCACAGTTGCCACGTCAGTGCATACGAGCCATCTACTGAGCCGAGGGACCGTATAAAACTTGGGCTCTGTTTTTAATGACCTCGCTCGATCATATTTTTTAAGCAGTAGTGTATTTTACATCCCGTCCTTTTAGGCTGGTCCTAGTGCTAGTATCATAAGATGTATCATGTATGCCAACTTGGCAAAAATCTGACGTGGCATCATAATTAATGAAGAGAGATGTAGTTAGAGTATCATAAGTAGATATCGTATCATAACACGCAAAACTAGAAATCATAATGACAAGTAAATCTTATAAATCAATAAATATACCACTAGTATGATACTACTATATGATACAATGCAATAAAGACATAATATCATAGACTAATATCATATGCATGATACAAGTATTATGATACTCCCATTAGGACCAGCCTTAGCCAGTCCTGGGTAAAGAGGCAGGCGTCTGTGTTTATTTTCACAAAGTCATTAGGATCGACGTTCCCGGCTCCTGTGTTCCTCCAGATTACTCTTTGCAGCCGTTAATTGATACTCTTACCATTTGAAATATAAGATTTTTTATTTTTTTGTCCAAAAATAACCGATTTAAGTTTATCTAGATTTAAATGTATCTATATACTAAGATATATCTAGATACATTCGAATCTAGACAAACTCAAGTCAGTTATTTCTAGACAAAGAGAGTGATATTTTTCTAAAAAATATATATCTAAATACTTTTTAATATATATGTTTAAACGTCTATATATAGACATTCTAAAAAAATTAAAACATCTTATACTCTCTCTATTTAAAAATATAAAATGTTTTAGGTTCTTTTTATAAACCAAAAACATTTTATATTTCTAAAACGAGGGAGTACTTTTGAGCCGAGAAAGTAACAATCTTCGTTTGAAGCTCCGTTTACCAGCAATGGATTTTCCTTTATCACCTGCAAGGGTAGCCCTAACAGCCCCATCAAGTTGGTCACTAACGAAAGCTGTATGCATCAACGTCTAGCTTCAGAAATTTGGTCCGAGGTTTGATCTTAGCACCTTTTGCTGGAGCTTTGGCCGAACTACCAAACAATAGAACTTTTTGTTGAGATACCAAACAATAGAACTAATTAACACTCCGGTCTCTTCACCGTTTGAACATGCTCGTCGCGCACAAATCGACGGCATACCAACCAGATTTTTTCTAAGCAATCGAACTAGACGGGTCCTTCTACACATTTAGAGCATATTTTTTTGCGAAATTCCACCAATCTATTAATAATCATCAATAATATTACAAAGAGACCTAAAAGTAATAAAAATTACAAATAGTTCGATGAACCATCTAGCAATGACTACAAACACTAGCACGAGCCGAAGACACGCCTCCGTCCTCGCTCTTCCATCACCGGAGTCGGACAAAGCTTGCCATAGTAAAATTTATTGTAGTAGAAAAATGAAAAATCGTCGTGCTAAGGATCTAAATAACCAGCGCACTAGAGCATCAACCGTCGCCAATGATGACATCCATAGATTAGAAGAGATTGACCTAAAATTACACCAACTAACATAAAAACCGACCAGATCCGAGGAGATCGGCCGGACACACGACTCCACACGCTCTCCGTCAGCGCTAGACGCACCACCGGAGCGAGGATAGGACGAGAAGGACCTTATTCTGACTTCAAGATATAGCCATCGCCTCACCATTCCGAAGAAGACACAAAAAATGAGCTTAAACGAAGAACGAAAACCTCCCGCTGATAAGAGTCGTGGTCCCCCACACCTCCAAGACCCTAAAACCACCAGAGACGGAATGGACCGGCGACATCGCCGATAGAGGGAAGAGAACCCTAGATGGGTCTTGAGTGGCCGCCGCCTCTCGCACCGTGCATTTAGGGCATCTTTGATCAAAAGGCTTTCTTTTTTCATGAACTTTGGAGGAATAGAAATTCTTCCTAAGGATTGCTTTATACTACACTTCATGGGAAATTTAGCATCGACTAAAATCTCTTAGAAAGAATTATAGTTTTCCTAAAGAATATGTTGTGAAAAGAAATAAGGCACACATGGAGCTCCACTCTTTAGATCCGAAAGAGTACGATACACAGATTCAAGTTACTCCCTCCGTCTCAAAATAGTCCCAGATTTGCGAAATTTGAATGAATCTAGACACTATTTAGTATATAGATTTATACAATTTTTGAAAAAGTTAAGACATCTATTTTGTGACGAAGGAGTACTATAATTTAACAGTACTATTATAGCAATATTTCGCTGGATAGTGAATTCAAATTTCATAAAACAACACGAACTCTCTTTTTTAAAGAGTTGGGCACCGCATGCATGCCAACCTCTGGTGGGCCCCACCTCCATAAACCGAACGAGACAGCAAAGAGGGAGAAAGACACATCACCCGCCCTTCCCCCTTCCCACCACTTCCTCTCTCCCGATCTCTCGCCCTTTCCCCTCTCCCGCTCTCCGGCGAGGCCGCCGCCGCCGCTGCCGTCCGCGGACTATGGACGGCATCGAGGGCCTCCTTGCACGGGACTTCGGCGTGCGGCCTCAGGGAAAGGCCGCACCCATGGCAGCCGCCCGCGGCGGTGGATCCGCCTGGCCCAACCCCAGATCCACCCCCGCCCCGTCCTACGACGGCCTCTTCGGTGCGCCGGGACCCGCGCCCTCGGCCTCCAGTCCGTCCCTCGACTCGATCTTCGACTCGTTCAAGGGCCCCTCCTCCTCCTCGACGTCGACGTCGGCGGCGGCGGCGGCGGGGACCAAGCCCGCGTTCGACGACGACTTCTTCAACCCGGTCAGCGGGCTGGGGGCCTCCAACTCCACGTCCTCTACTGCGCGCTACGACGCTGAAGACGTGTTCGGGACGGGGGCGGCCCCCGCCTACGATGACGTGTTCACGACCAGCAACCGCTCAGCTCCGCCTTCGTACGATGACTTCCTTGGAGGGTTCAGCGAGAAGCCCCGAGCGGAGGAGACGAAGAGGACGGTGGTGGTCGAGGACGACGACCTGCTCGGTGGGTTCGGAATGAAGCCCGCCGGGGAGAAGAAGAAGAAGCCGGTGAAGGAAGAGGAGGACCACCAGGGCAATGGGTTTGATGATCTGATCCCGGGTTTCCCCGGAAGCAGCCCGCCAAAGAGTAGGTGAGTAAGCTCTAGCTTTGCTTGTTCAGATCTGCATTGGGTCTTGGTGTTTATTTTTGCAGATCAGTGTCTTAGGTAGGGTGATGTTCCATGAATTGAAGTGAAATGTGAACATCTAGAACCTATTCTTATTGAATCTGGAAGCGACCTTAAGCGAAGAGAGCTTGCATGTCATCGGTGATTCATTGAATTTAGAAAAAAGTAGCCGGTGATCTTCTGTGTCAATGCGTATACCCATGCATTTGTTCCTAGTTTAAATCAATCGATATTAAGTGCACTGTAGTGAGCCTAACATAGATAAGGTACTGGGAATCGAGAGAGGTAGTGGAGTGTTCCGAGAAAACATGATAATGAGAATGCAATCCATGTGGTGTAATTTAAAGTAAATTGCAGACATAAATGGATCCTGCTGGAAAGTTTGTGAAGCTCTAGTGTTCAACTCCGCTGATGCCACATGAAAATCTTCATTCTTTTGTATTGATGGGTCAGAAAATTGAGGAAGCAAGGATTACAAGTCGAGCGAGTCTCTAGGGTGCCGACTCATGGGCTAGTCTTCACGACTAGTAGTCTAGTCGTTGACTACTCAAGAATAGTCGAGGTTTTCAGTTGGAACGTAAGTACTGATTCATAGACTATTCTCGAGACTGGTCTTGACTAATCGAGGACTCTTAATCCTTGTGAGGAAGGTAATGATTACCAGAAAACCTGATGATAGAAACATATCTGTAGAATCAATCATAAGTTGTGCAATAAAAATGTTGGTTGCCGTAAACTTCCCAGTCTCCCACTTTTATTTTTGCTATCCACTAGCACAATTTGCATGGTCTGTCAAACATGTTTTATCTGTTGACAAAGATTACGTTGTCGTTTCATAAGATTCATTATAAATTTCAGGAATACTGATGATGATAAAATAAAGAAGCCATCAGTTTCAACTTCAAAATCAACAGCCAGCATGGTTGATGATCCATTTGTTGTTCTAGAAGGAGTTTCCGCTCTAGGTTCTGCCTCCCCATCCTCAGGGAGATTCACAGATCCCTTGGAAGATCTAGACAAGTCTGTAAACACTGAAGGAAAGAATTTTGATAGTACTGCTGATGATAGTCTATTTGAGGATTCAAGTGCTTTTGACCATGTCCCAAAATCAGATCCTTCATTTACCTCTGAAACCAATGGAGATACAAATGATAGTCATCTACACAGCAAAGCCCGAGACTCTAGACCTGTACAAAGCTCAGTGAAGAGAAATCCTGTAAGCAGATCTTCTTTGGAGGACTTTGAAAATGGCATTCAGAAATCGCAGTCTGCAAGGTACTCTGATATTCATGTTGATGACAGTTCAGAGAGATACAGTGGCAACGGTATGGACGATCAATCACCGATATCTACTGAATCTGAAGATGATATATGGCTTACAGTTTCTGAGATCCCCCTCTTCACACGGCCAACTATTGCTCCGCCACCTTCCAGATCACCACCTCTTAAACAAAAATCTCGGGCTGCAAAAGCAAATGGAAAGCATGATAAGTATGTTCAGCAGTCTAGCCAAAAGCGCAACCACCAAAAATATTCGCCAGAGCAAGCAGATGTTTCTTCAATAGATGAATCAGACGGTGTTTCCTTGGGCAAGCCACAAAGGCCTGCTTATTATGATACCAATGCTTTTGACGAGGATGAAGAGTATGATACAAATTCTTCAGCTCGTGAAGAGAGAGAAAGCCAGGAAAGATTGGAACAGGCACAAGAGAGACTAAGGGAGGAACAGAGAAGACGTGAAAAGGAGAGGGAATTGGAACAGGAGAGAGAGAAACAAGCTGTCGAGAGGGCTACAAAGGAGGCACGGGAGAGAGCAGCTGCTGAAGCCCGTGCAAAAGCTGAAAGGGATGCCCGTCAACGCTCACAGCGTGCTGCTGTGCAGAGGGCTAATCAGGAAGCCCGTGTGAGGGCTGCAGCTGAGGCTAAAGATAGAGTTGCAAGGGCCGCTGCAGAAGAAAGGGAAAGGGCTGCTGCTGAAGCCAAAGAAAAGGAGAGAGCTGCATCCAGGGAGAGGGCTGCTGCTGAAGCCAAGGAAAGAGAGAGGACTGCTGCTAGGGAGAGGGCTACAGCAGAAAGAGCTGCTACTGAGAGAGCTCAGCAAGAAGCAAGGAAGAGAGCTGAGCGAGCTGCAGCGGAAAGGGCTGCTGCTGAGGCTCGAGAAAGGCATGCAGCAGCTGCTGCTGCTTCGGCTGCAAAAGAAAAACAAAGTACACCAGATGACCTCGACTCTTTCTTCAAAATGGATCCTCGAGATAATAGTGCATCAAAGCAGAGGACCCCAACAGTGGTACATACGAGCCCCAAAATATTTACATAAAAAAATGTCGGGATATCATTTAGTAACATCACCTTTTGATAATGTTGGGTGTTTCAGGAGTCGATGTTTGATCCTCAACCACAAGGTAGGGGAACAGTTAATGGATCACAGAGACCAGCCTCTACCTCGGCATCTACAAGAAAAGCAAACGCACCATCAGCCGCAAATATTTTTGGCAATGGTCTATCTGACCTATTTGAATTTGAACGTACTGGTCCTCCCAAAATAGCAGTTCTATAACTTTGTAATGATGCTGTTTCCTATTTTTGCAGTGTTTGTGATTCATTTAAAATTATTTTTCAGCTCGTTCATCATCTGACGTATTTCAAGATGTTGAGGGAGAGAGTGAAGAAAGAAGACGTGCTAGATTAGAACGTCACCAGAGGACACGTGAACGAGCGGTAATGTTCCCACCTCTGCTCTCATTAGATGTCGCAAAATGGTCGATCTGGCTGATTCTGTATTATAGTTTCTCCATTTTCCTTATTATAGAGGAGAATGGGATATTTCATTCTCCTACTATTGTTCATCATGTATAACAACAACATATCTCCAGGCGAAAGCTTTGGCTGAGAAGAATGAACGAGATATGCAGGTTCAGAGGGAACAAGCAGAAAGAGATGTAAGTACTGTGTTGCTCATATAGCTTGCAAGTTGATTCTGCTTATTTGAAGTTATGTAAAGAGTCCGCTGTGCTGCTATTGCACATTTATTTTCAGCATTTCATGGACTTCGCTGGCATATGATAGGGCCAACGTGTCTTGGCCCTCTAAGCTTGACTTTCTTGTTGCTAATAGGTACTTTATTCTTTTTGAATTTTCTTGATTCCAGAGAATTGGTGACTCATTAGACTTCGAAATTAAGAGGTGGGCTGCTGGAAAAGAAGGCAACTTACGTGCTTTATTATCAACTCTGCAATATGTGAGTCACTAATGCCTTTTCCACTGTAGTTATTCTACTTGTGTTTTCACCTGGTTCTTTGCTTTACATTTGGGTGTTATCATTGTTTTATTGCATAAATATGCTCATTATTTCCTTTTGCTTCCTTCTAAACAGATACTTTGGCCAGAGTGTGGATGGCAAGCTGTATCCTTGACGGATTTGATTACTGGTGCTGCTGTTAAAAAGCAGTACAGAAGGGCGACGTTATGCATCCATCCTGATAAGGTGCAACAGAAGGGTGCAACTCTGCAACAGAAATATATCGCTGAGAAGGTCTTTGACATGCTTAAGGTGTGTATTCAGCTGCTTTGCAATTGTTACTACAGTCATTTGTTTGCTTTGGTTGTGAATCCCTTTTAGGCAGATATGTTTTCATTCTTACATAGTTATGTACGACCATCCAGTCGAGGCAAGTAGTGTTTAGTCTAAGTCAACATCAGAAAAAAGCATCCCTGAATATGGTTTATACTTATTCTGGCCTGGGGCTTCGAACGAATATCTGTATGAGTATGATAAGTAGAGTAAGTCTAGTTTCACGGCTGTCTTTTTATGTTCACCTGTATGACTGGATGATAGTCTGCTCTACTGCCTGGAGAAAATACTCAACGGAGTTGAACACTTGACAAATGTGCTTGCTTGTTTCGCACTTGTGGTGCATTGAATGTTTAACCACCCAGATGGCTGCATGTGCAAGCTTTGGATAGACATGCTGTAATGTAGGGACCTTCAGAATCCCGATTTATCTCTAGCCATGTATTTGATAAATCAGCTGCTTTGTTGGCTGCCACATTACTAGGTGTCCAAGCAAAATCCATAGTGGGTTCTCTATTTGCAGAACACACTGCAAGGTTAAGGTTCTAAGAGCATCTCTAACAGAGCCTGCATCGCGCCGGCACCTGCAAAATTCCGTCGGATTTGCGGTTTGCGGGCCGGGTGTGTGCTCTAGCAGGCCCGGCAAATGGGCCGGCCTGCAAAATATCTTTGCAGGCCCCCGCGAAGGCCTGGCACCGCCCCCTACTTATAGCGGCCGGCGGAGCGAGTGAGGGTTTCAAACCGCACTCCTCCGCCGTGACCTAACCCTAGCCGCCGCGCCGAGTCCCCAACTCCGGCGAGCAATTACTAGCCTCCGCGCCGCAGATCCGCACTCCTCCGCCATGTCTTGCACTTGCAGCGGACGGGGCCACTTCGGGCTCGGTGGCGGGGGCGGCCGCGACCGCGACGAGGAGCGCCGCCGCAAGCTTGTCGCGATGGAGGCGGAAGAAAGCCGTCGGCGCAAGAAGCGGCGACGCCAGCGGTGCAACCGCGACGAAGTCGCCGCCGCCGAGCTCACAGACGCTGCCGGGCGTGGTTCCGCCGCGCCTCGACTACGCCGCCGGGGAGGGGAGCTCCCGCGGCTCGTCGTCGGCCTCGTCCCCGCCCGCGTTCCCCAACAGCGGGCTCATCTACGCCCGCAACGATGCGAAGGAGCACGCCTACCTGGCGGCCGCCATCTGCGCCTCGGAGGACGCGCTCGCGGAGGAGCTCCGACGCGAGCGAGCAGAGGCGGCGATGGCCCTTGCGGCCGTGCGCGCGCGCGAGCGCCAGGATGCCGCTGAGCTTGCGGCCGCCATGGCGAAGGCGGACGAGGACGCCATGGACGTCGACGTCGTCTTCCTCAACGACTAGGCTGCTGTGCCACCGTCCGGCGAGCTCCATTTTGCACAGATTGGGGCCACGCCGCGGCCCCGCCGAGCTCGCCCCTACTAATCCACTAGTATTAGGGTTTTTATTTTGCGCATCCGTGCGCTTTTGCATTGTTCATATTATGTATTGCCGATGAACAACGTTGATCCACGATGAACGCGCGCATCTCATTTCCCGGGAATTTTCAAAAAAAAATTGCAGTTCGTCCCAGTTCAGGCTCTGATCTGCGCCATGCCCTCGCGAACTGCAAATTCATAGTTCAGCGAGTTCAGTTCTCGCGGTTGCAGGCTCTGTTAGAGATGCTCTAAGATTGAGGTCAATGGTCCAAGTACCTTGCAGTAGCTTTCCAGTTTCTGTATCTAGTATGATTACGATAATATTTTGTCATCCATGATAAACTGTGGGTTTAGCAAGTTCGTGAAGCCCAATGTACATCACTTTTGTAATTTACATTGGTTGGTTGACATTGTAACATTTGCCTATATTCTCCTTCATTTGCATGAAACAGGAGGCATGGAACAAATTCAATTCTGAAGAGCTCTTCTAAGCCAGTCATGTGAATATACAGCCAAGCTTTTAAATGTACCCACGTGAAGCACTGGAGGATGAAGACGGGCGAATTGTTGGAGGGGTAATGGCGTGATTTATTTTGGATGATTTTTATAGCATATTAGACGTCGGAGGGCCTATATTATGTGTATTTCTTCCATACCATTCATTTATAATCAGACCACAGAAGTCAAAACCACAGTTCATGCTTTACTTAAGCCAATCATGTGAGAAACATATGTACAATTTTGCTTTGCCCCATCATTATCTCACCCTTGTAAATTGTACAGCTTGTACTATTAATTTGGAACATGATTTGGATTATTCTGCTATTTGTGTCTCCCCAAAGTGTAGCAATCAATTATTAGATTTAGGAAAAAAGTCCACATAACCCCCTAGACTTTCAGGTTCCAGGCGCTAAACCCCCCAAACTACTAACTAGGGCTCTTAACACCCCAAACTTAATCAAACCAGACAACTAACCCCCCACGGCTGCTTGTAGCAGTATTGGATGGTGGTTTCGCTGATGTGGAGATGCCACGCATGCAAAGTCATAACTACAGCGCTCAAATCACCCCTTGGGTCGGTAGAACCTGGTCCGGTCTAGTCATAACTGCAGCGCCTCTTCGTCTCTCCCGAACTCTCCGCCGCGCTGCTCCTCGCCATCGACGGCGCCCCCGGCGAGCAAGGACGATCGGCGGCATGTTTTGACGATTCGAGGGCTACGAACCGAGAAGGTTAGTTCTCTGCTTTCTCTGCTTTTCTCCCTGCTTCCGTATTCTCCGAGGTGGTTGGATGTAGGGCTTAGGGTACCAGGCGGCGATTTGGGGATAATATGGTCGATTTGGGGATGTTTGGGGTGTTGTTTTTGTCAATCCGTGTCGATTATGGGGTAAAACTGATTAGATGTTGTTCCCTGTTCCGCTTACTCTGAATAGTGAGGGTTTTGAAAGTTCAGTCAAATGTCAGTGATGAAATTGTACCTAAAGGATGCTTCTTTCTGTGTAATTTTGTAGGATTTGTGAATGGAGCATCTAGATTACTTGTCTGTGCGGTTCCATTACCGTGGGGTAATGGAATGGAAGGAAAAAAAGTGGAATTGGATTGGAGGCAGATATGGCATGTCAACTGTGAAATATTCAGAGCTGTCAGTTCTAGAGTTGAAGAAGCACTTGGCAGATCATGTTGCTATTTCTGATGAAGCAATGGAGAATACAACCCTGTGTTGGAAGATGCCAGCTACTCCGACAAGTTCTGCACTTGTTTCTCTTCATGACAAAAAATCAAGCATAATGGCTAAATATGTGACTGATGCTGGTGTGATTGACATCTATGCTAGGATACCTGCAGAACTTGATTGTGCTGACAGATCAGAAGAAGTACAAGAGCATCACATTGAGAATGCACCCTGGGAGTATGATGCACATAGAGAAGAGTATGAGCAGAGGGGAACTAATGCAGGGGAGCAATATCAGCAAGCACAAGAAAATAGGCCAACAAAGGAACAAAAAGGCAAAGGAGTAAAATTGGACAGTGATAATGAAGATAATGATGACACTTCAGATGACAGTGACTATGATGCTGCTCATGCTGATGATGATAGCAACAGTTCAGCAGAAGATGAAGAGGCTGTGAGCTATAGAGAGCAAGCAAAGGAACTGAAGAAGAAAGTGAAGAAGAAAATGCTTGGTGAGGAGGAGTTCAAAAGGTGCAAAGTACCAGATGAGTTCCTTGTGCCTGAAACTGTCAATCTAGGAGCAAATGATGCTGAAGATTGCTTTGACAGTGATGATGAACTATCATATGATGAAGATAGTGATGGTGAACCAGTAAGAAGCAAGTCAAAACATAGAATTTATGATGAGAGTGCTGAGGTGAAGGAATTTGAGCTTGGTCAGGCCTTCACTGATAGCAGACAATTTAAACAAGCATTGCTAAATTATGGGCTAAAAAACTTTCATCATCTATGTTTCACAAAGGATGAGAAGAAGAAAGTTAGTGCCAAGTGCAGCTGGACCGATTGCCCCTGGAGTATATATGGCTCAATAACCTCCAAATCAACATGGTTTATTGTATCAAGATACAACAATGTTCACAATTGTGGCGGGAGGAACAATAAGCTAGTGACTAGTACAGTCATAGCTGAAAAGTATTTCAGAGAAATAAAGGACAATCCTGGTTGGAGAGTAGAGAAAATGCAGGAGGCAATTCTGGAAGATCTGTGTGCTGATGTCAGTGAGTCCAAGTGCAAGAGAGCAAAGAAGCTGGTTATGGAAAAGATCATTGACCAGACATCTGGAGAATATGCAAGAGTATTTGACTATCATTTAGAGCTAGTTAGAAGCAACCCTGGTAGCACAGTTGCAGTGGCATTAAATCCAGATGTTCTTGACAGGCCAGTTTTTGAAAGAATGTATGTGTGTCTTGATGGATGCAAAAAGGGCTTTATAGCAGGCTGTAGAAGAATTGTGGGATTGGATGGATGTTTTCTGAAAGGTCCAGTGAAAGGGCAACTACTTTGTGCAGTTGGGAGAGATGCAAATAATCAAATGTATCCAATAGCTTGGGCTTGTGTTGAAAATGAAAATTATGACAGTTGGTATTGGTTCTTGTCCTATCTTCAAAAAGACATTCAAATAAATAACAATGGTGAGGAATGGGTAATCATATCAGACCAGCAAAAAGGACTCATCAAGGCAGTAAATGAGATTATACCTGGGGCTGAACATAGGATGTGTGCAAGACATATATATGCTAACTGGAGGAAGCTACATAGAGACAAAATATACCAGAAAATGTTCTGGGCATGTGCCAAATCTTCTGACAAGATACAATTCAACTACAACAGGGCAAAGCTAGCCCAAAAAACTCCAGATGGAGTAAAGGACATGATGAAGACAACACCTGAACATTGGAGCAGGGCATTTTTCAGACTTGGTTCCTACTGTGATTCAGTGGAGAATAATTTGTGTGAATATTTCAACAATGCTATTATGAGAGCAAGATTTTATCCAGTTGTCTCACAGATGGAAATAATTAGGAGAAAGATAACGCTGTGATTGCAGAGAATAGGGCCAAATCATTAAATTGAGTGGTACAATCTGCCCCAATATTTTCAAGAAGTTGCAAATGAATATAAGGAGATCAAAAATTGCTCATTTTGTACAATGGAGACAAAGGATTTGAAATTATGGAGGCAAGCATAGAAGATTCACGGTCGGCTTGGACAACTGGACTTGCACTTGCAGATATTGGGAACTATCAGGATTACCATGTTGTCATGCAATAAGTGCAATATACCTTTGTAGGCAAAGAAGTAGATGATTTCATTGCTTCTTGCTACAGGATAGATGTCTATGACCGGACATATCGGCATGTGTTGCAACTTTGTGGAAGGGAAAGAGAGTTGGCTAATTGCTCCCAATCCTAGGCCTTTTCCACCTATCAAAATCAACATGCCGGAAGGCCTAAGACAGAGAAGAAGGAAGAGGAGAGAAACCCAAAGGCACAAAATGTCGAAAAGGTATCATTATTAGATGTTCCTTGTGTGGAGTGGAAGGTCACAACAAAAGGAAATGCAAAGGTAACCAAGCTGCTGTGAATGAACAAGCAAGGGTGAATAAAGCATCAAAAGGAAAATCCAAACAACAAGAGAAAACAGCAAGACAGGTAATTTCCTTGTTATTTTTAGCTACTTATTGCATATGTGCTAAATTCATTTATTTCCTGTGCAGCAAGCTCCTGTGCAATCTGCTCCTATGCAATCTGCTCCTGTGCAAAAATGTTCAGTGAAGAAGAAACAGAAGAAAACTACAGTTAGTGAGCAAAGAGGCTCCCAACCTGCCCCATCAAGTCAAGCTTCTCAATCTTCTAGTGGAATGCATTTCCCAAGATCACAAACAATCCCCATGTCACAAGTAGTTACTCACCAAGCCCAAATCAGGAGAATGGAGTGGTACCTTGGTGGAAAAGTGTAGTGATGTTCAATTTCTTTGCTTGATCAAGGCGCCAGAACTGAATTTGTTTTGCTTCAGTGACAATTAGCTTGTTTGTTTTGAACTGAACTCAATGAGATGTAGTGTTGTTCTGAATTTATTTTGTTTAAATTGGAAGTGACAATTAGCTTGTTTGTTTGGTCAGTTGTCTGATTTCATACTGTAATATATCTATGAGTTTGTTTGGTTGTCAATTGCAAGGGAAAAACATGTAAATGTAGGCAACATGCTGCCCAAAATTTGCAAAAATTCATAGCACAACATAGACGAAATGTTGCCAAAATTCACAACATAGCACAAAATGATTTATATTATTTCACCATAATTCATTACATTGCAACTCATTGCAAGCTCACAATTCAGTTGCTAGCCATGCAAACTCCACAGTACATAGCAAATGCTACAGATAATATCCACATGATGAAAAGATTGCTTCCTCCATTTTCTTTCATCTTCATCTTTGCTTCCTCTGCTTATGCACTCCACTCGTTACTCTGTTCCTTGTTCTTCTTCAGTCCATCATGCACCAGTTCAGATTGGAGCCTTGCAATTTCATCATCCCTGTTCCATACAGCATCTCGCAGATCTCGGACTAAATCTCTTTGAAATTTGCACATCACATCATCAGCCCAAGCAAATTTGTCACACCCAATGCCGCCATCTATCTGGCAGAGCAACATTCACAAAGAACCAAAATTGGCATCCAAAACAAAATGAAACAAACCAAATTACTGAAAGCAGCTACCAACTTACTAAGCGTATCTTGCAATTGCGGTATCTCCGTCCAGGATTATCGTCACTCCAAGAGATCCACTGCGGCATCATCTCTCCGCAATCGCAGAACTTGGCGGGAGCATACTCGAACGGCAACTGGCGGTACGGGATGGGACGGCGGCGACGCGACGATGCTCTGGCCCTCGAAGAACTGCCGCAGCTGGCTCCGCCGTGAGCCGCCATGCTCTACACGCGAGAAAGCAGAGGAGGAAGAACCCTAAACAGAAGAGAGGAAAGGGGATTTTATCAGCGTGCCTCCCTGGACTCTTTTTGTCGCCGTCATGCGCCTCCCTGGCCTAATCCAACCTCCACGTCAGCGAAACCACCATCCAATCTTGCTACAAGCGGTTGGGGGTTAGTTGTCTGGTTTGATTAAGTTTGGGGTGTTAAGAGCCCTAGTTAGTAGTTTGGGGGGTTTAGCGCCTGGAACCTGAAAGTCTAGGGGGTTATGTGGACTTTTTTCTAGATTTAGTTTGGTCTAAATAGACAGTTAACAGATTCCATTGGAATCTTCTTTTAGCAGTAAAAATGGCTTTAGTGGACGGGCTTCATGGAGCTTGTTTTTGAATTTTTTAAAATCAACATTTTGAAGTTTCAAAAAATTCTGAAATAAAATTCTTGATGTTGAAAATGACTTGTTCTATAGCTCTGCAAAATTTCACCGCGAAATAGTTTGTATCCCGGTCTACACAAAAATAACAAATTCTGACAAATTTGAAGAATTCGAATTTTACACTGTTTACCGTCTCAAATCTAGAAATTTGTCATTTGTAGACACCCTAAAATAGCGAAGATTTCACATTGTTTTTTTGCACACAGCTAGAACTTTTTTTCAGAATTTTTCGAAACTTCAAAATGTCGATTTTTAGAAAATTTAAAAATATGCTCCATGGAGCCGGTCCTCCATATTGACGATTTCGTCTGTTCAGCAACTATAAAAGGTACTATCAATACAATCATTTATTCCATTTCAATCTTGGGAAAAGATAAACGACACGCGCTGTATCAGCGGCCCTCCCATGCGACGTGCCAAGATTCGTGAAAGAGGATTGGGTCCCTTGTGGCCCACCAACCGCTCGGTCTATCTTATCTTTATCTCCCCGCACGGACTCCTCCAGACCTAACAATCTCCGTTCTCTCTAACGCTGGGATAGGTACGGAAGAGGAGCTCATGACCGGGATGTTTAGGGATGCCGAGCCAGAGAGGCGTGCGAGGAGGAGCCTGCCGATGACTATGAAGTGGGGAGGGTGCCACCGAGCACGCGACAAAAGGGCGCCGCCAAGCAGGAAGCAACAATGCCACCGCCGATGAGCGCGAGAGGAGGCATTCGTCGACTTGCACGGGGAGGCCGCCGCTGGCGAGCGCACATTAGGGAGTCCGTCATCTTCAAGCAGGAGGAAGAGGCTGCCTCTGTCGAGCTCGCGAGGAGACTGTAACTGTCGAGCGTGAAGATGTCGACAACAAGCATGATGAAGAGTCCGACGACCAGCCCGTTGCATGCCAGAGTTTTCCTTTTCGGCTTTTCCCCTACTTCCGATTTGTCGTGCTCCTGCTTATTTTAGCTGAGATACTTGTTGATTTTGCATGTGAACTCAATGCTGAGTGATATTCGTTGATTTTTTGCATGCGAGATTTACGAAATATACTACGAAACTAATCAATCTGGTAATCAGTACTAATGTATCTGGCAATCACGCTTGACTAATCTGGTAACTAGAACCTAATTAATATTTTTTTGAGGGTAGAACCTAATTAATATGACAAGTATTAACAGTTGAACTGGCAGCTAGGCATATTTAATCTGGCAATTAGGTTTAATTATTCTGATATCTAGGCATATTTAGTTTGTATTGACAATTAAACCGGAACACTATGTCTAATCTTGTAATTACTAAATTTGGCCAGTAGGCCTAGTTAATCTGGCAATTAGTAACAATTGAATCTGATAATTAGGCTTAATTAATTAGGTATTTACTAAAATGGCAACTAGACTAAGTAATCTGGCAATTGCTATCACTACAGACTGTTTATATGATCTAAAGGTATATGGAGACATGCATATGACAAACTTACTTGTCTTAGTGTATTGGTACTACTCCCTCAGTCTCAAAAACCACATGAGCAGTATTTTTAGTGAGAAAATATAGTAAGCCGTAGCTAAAGAGTGACAAAACCATGTCAGAAATTTGTTTAAAAAAACCGTGTGGGTGAGAATCTCTTCTGGGAGCTTTTGGCCCCGATACATTGGGTTGTCTTCACATGGCTTTCCTTTTAAAACGGGGTACCGACACATTGGTTTGTCTTCACATGGAAAACATAGAAAAATATTGGCCGCCGCACTCGAGGTACTCCCATACGGCGCCCGCTAGGTAGCATCATCCTTCAATCTTTGTCTCTTTTGACGCTATCATGCATGCACTGCTCTAAAAGAGAACAATTGGCTATATAAGAGAACATATAAAAAGGTAAGAAGATGGCTTCTATGTCGGAACTTGCCTTCACCTTCACTCATTTTGTGGCAAGAGAACATTGCCCTATCCCTTTTTTCCTCGCAGGAACTTTGGCCCGGCTGCTGCTCACCGCCGGAGTTTTGGACCAGCCGCTGCTCGTCGCCGGAGTTTTGGACCAGCCGCTGCTCGTCAGCGGTATTTCAGCCGGAACTTCGGGCACCGTCATCAACATCGCCTAAACCGGTATGGCGGTCTCCACCAACGCAGGACACCATGTAGTGCAAGTCGCGGTTACTATGGCCCTGCCGGTGGCTGCCGCCACCGCAACAACAACCACCGTGATCATCGCTCTATGCAGCGCGAGGTCCCCGCCACCATGCCGGAGGCCGCCATGTCCAAAGCTATTGTATTTTTTCTAGAAGTTTCCGCTATGTCATAGGTTGCTACCGAAGTTGTTGTCGACACCGAGTACCAAGATGAGGCCTTTGCCTCCAACATCAGCGCAGACACCGACGACCTGCTGCCTCCTCCGCTCGCATTCACCGTCCCACCCATGGAGTGGCTGCTGGGCGGGCCTACAGCTGGGTGGCTCATCGACGACCCCGAGCATGACTTCAGAAACGAGAAAGACGAGGCAACGCCTCTGATGCAGTACTTCTTGCTCCATGGGTACACCCCTTTCCTCCCGTCTCCGACGCCCTCCAATGAGGACCTGGAGAACTTTGCCCCGTCGAGCTATGCCCCTATGCCGGAGCCGTCATCCTCGCCAGCCGTGGTTCTTTGATACGTCGTAAACGTATCTATAATTTTTGATGCTCCATGCTTGTTTTGTACCAACTATCTTATGTTTTGTCTACACTTTGAGACGTTTTTATACATTTTTTGGAACTAACCTATTAACAAGATGCCGTAGTGCTAGTTTCCTATTTTCTTCTGTTTTTGGGTTCAAAAAAGCTAGTAAAGAAATATTCTCGAAATTGGACGGAACAAAACCGGAAGTCAATATTTTACCGTAATGAAGACGAAGTCTAGAGGGGGGACGAAGAGGCTCCATAGGGCGGCCACATTACCCAATGGCGCGGGTCCACCCTAGGCCGCGCTAGGGCATAGGGGCCCTCAATCGACCTTTCCCCTTCGCCTATATAAACCCTCCGAGGCAGGAACCCTAAGGACCCGATCAGAAATCCACAATAAGTCTATAGCCGCCGCCACCATCGTCCCTAGATCGGGAGGTGATGACCCACAAGTGTAGGGGATCGCAACAGTCTTCGCGGGTAGTATTACCCAATTTATTGGTTCGACACAAGGGGAGCCAAAGAATACTTGCAAGCCTTAACAACTGAGTTGTCAGTTCAGCTGCACCTAGAAATAGTTCTTTCTCATAGAAGTTTATCATTAGCAACAGTTTGGTAGTAGCAACAGCAAAGCAACAACAACAGTAACAACAACAGTGAAACAAGAGCAATAGTAACAGTAACGGTAACAGTAGGATTCGAGTGCGGTAGGCATAGGGATGGATGGACAGCATTGCATGGACGAGTCTAAACATGTAACTTCAAGATCTAGGGCATTGCAAATAAATAATAACAAGCATCCAAGTACTAAACAATCCTAGGCATGTGCTCCAAATATAGTCATACATGCTTGCAATGAGAACTTGCACAACATCTTACATCGACCAGCAGTGGGGCCTCTAGGGAACTACTGGCAATTAAGGTGCTCCTTTTAATAGAGCACCAGAGCAAATCATTAACACTCCGTGAACACATGTGATCCTCACACCACAACTATCCCCTCCGGTTGTCCCAATTATTATCACTTTGGGGCCTTTGGATTCAGACAATGATATGTGTACACAACTTGTAGATAAGATCACAAACAATACTATCATAATGATTCAATAATAAGTTCAGATATGAGATCATGGCACTCGGGCCCTAGTGACAAGCATTAAGCACAACAAGTTGCAACAAAGTCAAATAACACAAGAGATACTAGGCACTATGCCCTAACAATCATATTCGATTACATGATAGAACTCATCCAATCCCTACCATCCCCAAGCCTATAGCGGGGGATTACTCACTCATGGATGAGGGAAACATCGGTGGTTGATGGAGATGCGTTGGTGATGATGATGGCGACGATCCTCTCCAAATTCCCCGTCCGACAGGGTGCCAGAACGGAGTTTCTGGATCCGAATCTTGGTTTCTGGTGGCGACAGCGGAGCGGAACTCTTTCTGGAAAACTATCGAACCCTCTTCGGTTTTTAGGTCGAAAGGCAACTTATAGGCGCAGAGGGAGGCTGAGAAGCTGCCTGGGGTGGCCTCACCCCCTCCATGCGCGGGGTCAGGTGGGCCCGCTCCTGGGGTAGGTCTGGGCCCCCAGGCCCCCTCTTTGTCTCCCCTTCTGGCTCCGTGGATCTTCTGGTGAAAAATAGTTTTTGGCATATTTTCCAGGATTTTTCCTGATAGTTGATTTTCTGCACAAAACAAGACACCAAGGTAATTCTGCTGAAAATAGCGTCAGTCCGTGTTATTTGCATCCAAATCACACAAGTTTAGAGAAGAAACAATAGCAAAGTGTTCGAGAAAGTAGATACGTTTTGGACGTATCAACTCCCCCAAGCTTAGCTTATTTCTTGTCATCAAGCAATTCAGTTGAAAACTGAGTGCGATAAAAGAACTTTCATGAACACATTGCTTCATATGATGTAAATATTCTCAGCACAAGAGTAGATGCTTAGAAAATTCATAATAAAAAGAGTATGCAACTAAGTCTACTCAATATCATTGCAAGCTATGAAGAGAAACCAACTCAAGAATAATAAGTAGCATGAAACATAAACATAAGCAACATTGCAATGCTCATAATAAGGTATGATAGAGTGGTATCTCGCTTGCCTTTGTTTGAAGAGCACAATATAAATGCCAAGGCACCTCTAAAGTTCACATGAAGACTAGAGATAAAGATATTAGACATACAAGCATCAAAGTCATGACATAATTAACCAAGTTTTGAGACAAACACAAGAATGACAACTATGCTCTCAAGAAGGTTCTCATAGAATAAGTGGTGACTCAACAAGGTTGTGAAAACGGTTTTGAAAGGTTTGAAAGGCTTCCAAATGCTAAAAGGAAGGTACTCATTAGCTTTGAGCTCTCATTGCCCCTATCATAAGCATCTTTATGTGGTTAAGGTGAAAGTGAGGTCCACTCTGAATCATATGCTTGACAGACCATAGACTAAAAATCCCAAGTCCCTTGAGTGCGAGGGCCACTCCGCATACTACTCAACTTTGGGTCTAGGCAAGTTCTTGTCATTGTAAGTATTTGCATATCATCGAGAACAGCCAACAGGGTACCCCTTGCATATGGTACATGATCTTTCCCATAACCAAAATGACAAGGCAAGCAGACAATGAGTATCTCAGCAATCTTTTTATTTACTATATGCATAGTTTTTTTATTGAGGATGCTTCATATATTACTCACTATGGTGATGCTGAAAGTTTCCACCATGATTAGGCATGGCTTAGGCTAGCGGCCCAGGCGTTTCTGTAACGCAGAATACAAACTCCATGGACTCACAAGTCCCCCTCTCATTTCGCATCATTGGCATCCGCAAACAAAAGAGCAGAGTATCAACTAGATATGAATATATCCAAAAGGTGTTGAAAGCGTTCCCCGTGACAACACGGTTCTGCTGACTCCCAGCATATAATTTGCAAGCATATAACTTTCATGGACTAGTCACAATGGTTCAGGATTATTAAGTGCACAAAATAAAGTGTGCCATCAAGTTCGTGAGAGCTTTACTAACTAACTTTCTCAAAACAGACAAACATTTTATTTTGGAAGGAAACACGGCATATAGAATATGCACTGAAATAGAAAATGATGCTAATAGGCAGGTATGGTGGACACAGCTGGCAATATTGGTTTTGGGGAGTTGGAAACACAGGTAGAGCAAATACTAAGTGCAAGTGAAGGCTAGAAATGGAGAGGGAGCGAAAAACGAGAGAGCGATAGCTGTCATAATCATGCTTGCAATAAAACATGACTAATTATGGCATGAAAGTGATACAAGAACTCTGAGGGAAAATAGATCATCGAGGCTTACTGACTATTGATTAGTCATATTCATGCGTGAGCATGTGCCAAGTCGATTCACATGAATAGTCAGAGGAGGATACCACAATATCATACCAAAGTATGAATAAAACAATGCAATCAAACATTCATATGACATGCTACAAACTATTAGCAAGCTGGAGCTAATCATAGACAAGCAAGAACTACTAAGTATCCATAATGACATACACCTTACACAAAGAGGCTAAGCATGCTCACAATGATGAGTATATGTACAAAAATGAAACAAATAGAGTTCGTTACCAGCCTCTTATCACTCCTCGAGTTGTCTTAATCTTCATTATTGCCCTTCACTTGTGTGACTTGAATGATAACATGAAACCAAAATCCACTGAGGACGGCCGAACCCTGCAAAGAACTCACAAAACCAAAGAAGAACAATGAATATTTTTGGTGTTTTCGATTTTTTAGAAGGCAACCAACAAAAAACCAAACAAAGCAAAAGAAAACCAAAAACAAAAACTAAGAAGCTCCAAGAACAACACAGCTATGCATGAAACAATAAAAATGAAGTGTCTAGAAAGACCTGAGATTTTTATCGATGAAGAAGGGGATGCCTTGGGTACCCCCAAGATTTGACGCTTGTAACTCTTGAGTAATTCTTGGGGTGACACGGAGTGGCTCCCCCAAGTTTGAGACTTTGTTCATTCTTCATCTCATTACATCATCCTCTCTCTACACCTGAAATTTTTCTTTCATACAAAACTTTACACAATCTTCATTAGCAACATTAGTTTATTCAAAAGATATTAAACCTCTAGCAAAGCTTTGAAACAACAATACTTTTCATTAAAAACGCAAGCTACTGTAGCAACTCATTCAAAAAGCTCAACTTCCCAAAAGGAACCTGAAAAGGAATCAATAAGAAGCAAATGCAAATAATGGCAGAAATATGTCAAAACAGACCAGTAGGTAGAAACCGATTTTTCCAAAGACCTTATGTTGCTCAAATAAAAAAGTGTTGAACTAACGAAAGTTAGCTAACATTCTGGGGGATTTATTCATAAATTTTTAGCTGACTTAGAGAGACTCACAAATTTTTATGGTGGAGGGTAGAAATCTGTTTCGGGACAGCAACTCCCCAAATCTTACTTCCCTCTCATTAGAGGTCATTCTTGGCACAAAAAGCAAACAAAAAGGATAAGGAGAGGTCATTCCTGAAGTAATAACTTCCAAGACTCAAGGAAACTCTTGGGTTATCTCCCAACAAGTACTTTTCTTTAATGCCTTTAAGTTAGGCACGACGAAGAGCAAAGATTGGAAAGGAGAAAAATAAAAGTGAGCAAGTATAACAATTGTGAAAACATTATTTTGTTCATTA
The DNA here is from genome assembly GCA_030063025.1 of Avena longiglumis. Lineage (NCBI taxonomy): Eukaryota > Viridiplantae > Streptophyta > Magnoliopsida > Poales > Poaceae > Avena > Avena longiglumis. Next base: position 428,896,030 of record CP125979.1, read on the forward strand.
AAATCCTTTTGTTAACAAGGTTGATCAAGTCTTGTTACCAAAACTATCTTATATGAATCAAAACTTTGCATTACACAAGGTGATTTTGTTACCTCATACTTGATAGAAATGGTCCCAATCATAATAGTTTCAAAATTTTCTTGTGGAATGGGACAATATATTTCTCCAACTTTGATGCTCTCAATGTTTTCAATGGAGCTTAGGCAATAGCTTTTGGCAACCTTCTTGGGGAAATAGACAGTGTGCTCTTTGTCATTAATATTGAATGTTACTTTTCCTTGATTACAATTGATGACAACACCTGTAGTATTAAGAAAAGGTCTCCCAAGAATAATAGACATATTATCATCTTCAGGCATTTCAAGCACAACAAAATCAGTTAGAACCATGCAATTATGAGCTACTTGAACATGAAATCCTCACATATACCAACAGGAATAGTAGTTGAGTTATCAACCATTTGCAAAGATATATCAGTTGGTATTAACTTTTCTAGCCGGAGTCTCTTGTAGAGATAAAAAGGGATAACACTAACTCCAGCTCCCAGATCACATAAAGCAGTTCTAATATAATTATTCTTAATATAGCAAGGAATAGTTGGTATACCTGGATCACCAAGTTTCTTTGGAACCTTACCATTGAAGGAGTAATTAACAAGCAAAGTAGAAATCTCCTCATTAGGAATCTTCCTTTTATTAGAGACAATATCCTTCATATACTTTGAATAAGGAGGCAACTTAATAGCACCAGTCAAAGGAATTTGCAAAAATAAAGGTTTCATCCACTCACAAAACTTATTGTAGTGTTCTTACTCCTTTGACTTGTGTTTCTTACCTAGAAAAGGCATAGGTTTCTGCACCCAAGGTTCTCTCACTTTACCATGTTTATTAGAAATAAAATCTTCCTTTGTGTACCTAGTGTTCTTAGTGTGTTTCTCAGGTTCTTCCTCAACTTCCTCATTATCAGGAGCATCATTTTTATCATTACCATTCTCAGTTTCAGCAATAGAGACATATATACTATTAGGATCTACAACAGGTTCAAGTGGTTCCTCAACTATCTTATGTTTATTTTTCTTTCTCTTACAAGGACTACCACTATCTACTTTGTGGGAATCCTGCTCAATTCTTTTAGGCTGTCCTTCAGGATATAAAGGATCTTGAGGAGCCATACCACTCCTAGTTCTAATTCCATAATCATGTTTATCTCCTAAAGCATTAACTAGCATATCCTTTTGTACCTTAGCAAGTTGATCAAGTTGGGTTTGAACCATTTGAAAGTGTTTACAAAGCATTTTAGTATCATTAGAAGTTCTTTCCACAATATCTTTCAACTCATTGATAGCTCTAGAGTTTTCCAATAAATGATTCTGAACTTGTTTATTAAAATTACCTTGCTTAACAATAAAAATGTCAAGTTCCTCTAAGCATTGATCAGGAGGCTTACTATAAGGAATATTACCTTCATCAAAGTGTTGGAGAGAGTGTACCTCAATAGTAGATGAGTGGGGAATTGGCTTACATAATTCTTCTATAGGAGGTATATTCTTCACATCTTCAGCTCTAATACCTTTCTCCTTTAGACACTTCTTAGCTTCCTTCATCACTTCATCATTTAATGCAATAATTCCTCTCTTCTTTGGTGTTGGTGTTGGAATTGGTTCAGGAACATCTGGTTCAGGAGTAATAGGCTCAGCTGTATTCAGCTCAGTTGAAGTCCAATCATCATAATTTCTTGCTTATCTTAGACATTAATTCTTCAACATCTATAGGAGTTCTTTTGCTGAAAACACAATCAGCAAAGCTATCTAGGTAGGTACTAGAATCATCAGTCAGTCCGTTATAATAAATATCAAGCAACTCATTCTTAGGTAATGGACATCCAGGATATGCATGAATCAAGGCACAGAACCTTGTCCATGACTCAGGGAATTTCTCTTCTTCTCCCTGTTTAAAATCAAAAAGTCTCTGCAAAGCAGCATGTCTAGCACTAGGAGGAAAATATTTATGGAAGAAAGAAGCAATCAAGCAATCATGGCTATCAATGGAACCAGGAAGTAATCTATTAAACCAAGCCCTAGCTTCTCCTTTTAGTGAAAAAGGGAAGATCTTAGCAACAAAGTACTTGTGCATCTTAAAATCATCAGAGAATAAAGCACTCATAGTAGAAAGCTCATTCATATGAGCCACAACACTCTCATTTTCAGTCCCACAAAAAGGTTCTTTCTCAACAATATCTAAATAATACAAATCAAGAGAGAAATCATAATCTTTATCCTTAATATCTATGGGAGAAGTGGCAAACTTAGGATCGGAGGACATCTTAGGCATAATAGTACGTCTAGCAAGGAGACTCTTAATAGCACTAGTACCATGTGTGTTTCGTCATTCTTCAACAAATTCATCAGTGAGCTCAATGTAACCATCATTAATATCATAACTCTCACTAGCAGGTGAGCTAACAGGTGTAATAGTGTCTTCACTAGGAGTTTCGGTATTTCCTAGACTAGCCATAGTAGCATCTAGAAAAGGACCTAATGAACCACTCGCATCAAGCACAGTAGAAGTAACATCATGAGTATCAAAAGCAGTTTTAGATTCAGCAGTAGTAGCAGTGTGTGTATCATGAGCATGTGGTGGTGGTGTGACAAGCTTACTTATAACAGACGGTGAATCAAGAGCAGCAGAGGTGTTTAGGACTGTACCTCTTCTTGTAGTGGATGGTAAAATAGGGAAATTTCCATCATGAGACTTCCTCATGATGAAAGGAGTAGAAGTGAACAATAATAGATCCAAGTGAACTTACAAATAAAGCTATGCTCCCCGGCAACGGCGCCAGAAAATAGTCTTGATGACCCACAAGTGTAGGGGATCGCAACAGTCTTCGCGGGTAGTATTACCCAATTTATTGGTTCGACACAAGGGGAGCCAAAGAATACTTGCAAGCCTTAACAACTGAGTTGTCAGTTCAGCTGCACCTAGAAATAGTTCTTTCTCATAGAAGTTTATCAGTAGCAACAGTTTGGTAGTAGCAACAGCAACAGTAACAACAACAGTGAAACAAGAGCAATAGTAACAGTAACGGTAACAGTAGGATTCGAGTGCGGTAGGCACAGGGATGGATGGACGGGCATTGCATGGACGAGTCTAAACATGTAACTTCAAGATCTAGGGCATTACAGATAAATAATAACAAACATCCAAGTACTAAACAGTCCTAGGCATGTGCTCCAAATATAGTCATATGTGCTTGCAATGAGAACTTGCACAACATCTTTTGTCCAGCCATCCCGTGGCAGCGGGGCCTCTAGGGAACTACTGGCAATTAAGGTGCTCCTTTTAACAGAGCACCAGAGCAAAGCATTAACACTCCGTGAACACATGTGATCCTCACACCATAGCCATCCCCTCCGGTTGTCCCAATTATTGTCACTTTGGGGCCTTTGGATCCGGACAATGATATGTGTACATAACTTGCAGATAAGATCACAAACAATACTATCATAATGATTCAATAATAAGTTCAGATCTGAGATCATGGCACTCGGCCCTAGTGACAAGCATTAAGAACAACAAGTTGCAACGAAGTCAAATAGCACAAGATATACTAGGCACTATGCCCTAACAATCATATTTGATTACATGATAGAACTCATCCAATCCCTAACATACCCAAGCCTACAGTGGGGGATTACTGACTCATGGATGAGGGAAACATCGGTGGTTGATGGAGATGCGTTGGTGATGACGATGGCAATGATCCTCTCCAAATTCCCTGTCCCGGCAGGGTGCCAGAACGGAGTTTCTGGATACAAATCTTGGTTTCTGGTGGCGATGGCGGAGCGGAAGTCTTTCTGGAAAACTATCGAACCCCCTTCGGTTTTTGGTCAAAAGGAAACTTATAGGCTTAGAGGGAGGCTGAGGAGCTGCCTGGGGTGGCCTCACCCCCTCCAGGCGCGGGGTCAGGTGGGCCCGCGACTGGGGTGGATCTGGGCCCCCCAGGCCCCCTCTTTGTCTCCCCTTTTGGCTCCGTGGATCTTCTGGTGAAGAATAGTTTTTGGCATAGTTTCCGAGATTTTTCCTGATAGTTGATTTTCTGCACAAAAACAAGACACCAAGGTAATTCTGCTGAAAACAGCATCAATCCGTGTTAGTTGCATCCAAATCACACAAGTTTAGAGAAGAAACAATAGCAAAGTGTTCGAGAAAGTAGATACATTTTGGACGTATCAGGAGGGATCTGAAGATCTTCTTGGCACCCTGCCGGAGAGGGGATATCACCCTGGAGGCCTTCTTCATTACCATGCCAGCCTCCGGAGTGATGTGTGAGTAGTTCATCCTTGGACTATGGGTCCATAGCAGTAGCTAGATGGTTGTTTCTCCTCTTTTGTGCTATCATGTTTAGATCTTGTGAGCTGCGTATCATGATCAAGATCATCTATTTGTAATCCTACATGTTGTGTTTGTTGGGATCCGATGGATATTGATACTACATCATGATTGATTCTATTATGTCTATGTTATTTGTGATCTTGCATGCTCTCCGTTGCTAGTGGCTACTCTGGCCAAGTAGTTGCTTGTGACTCCAAGAGGGGGAATTTATGCTCGATAGTAGGTTCATGCCTCTAGTAATCTGCGGGAGTGACAGAAACCTCTAAGGTTGTAGATGTGCTGTTGCTACTAGGGAGAAAACAACAATCCTTTGTCCAAGGGCAATTGTATTATTTACTTTACACACTTTGCTTAATGCAATTATCTATTGCTTGCAACTTAATACTGATAGGAGTTCGGATGATAACCTGAAGGTGGATTATTAGTCATAGATGCAGTTGGATTACGGTCTATGTATTATGTTGTAATGCCCAAACGAATCTCATATAAATCATCATGACATGTACATGCATTGTTATACATTCTCAATCTGTCAATTGCCCAACTATAATTTGTTCACCCAACATGCTATTTATCTTATAGAGAAACACCTCTAGTGAATTGTGGACCCCGGTCCATTCTTCCCACTGATATTCAATCTACTGTATATTGTTTACTTTCTGCAATTTCTACAAGCAACTACTTTCTTCCACACTATACGTTTAATCCTTTGTTTTCAGCAAACCGGTAAGCTTGACAACCTCACTGTAAGTTGGGGCAAAGTATTGTGGTTGTGTTTTGCAGGTTCCACGTTGCTAGCAACACCTTGGGAGCTGGTTCTTTCTCCTACTGGTTCGATAACCTTGGTTTCATTACTGAGTGAAACTTGCTGTTGTGCTCATCATACCTTCCACTTGGGGTTCCCAACGAGCTCTACATCATTTGAGTCATCAAGCAATTTTCTGGCGCCGTTGCCGGGGAGATACAGGACATTTCCTGCAAGGGGAGTCTCTCACAACCAATCTCTTTACTTTGTTTTTGTTTTGCTTTGTTTCTTTAGTTTTGTTTGGTTTTGCTTTTTATTTTGTTGGTATGTTATTGTCTTGCTTTATCATGCTTTCTATCAATGGTTGGTTTCTTTGAAACTAGATCTTATTGGCAAGGTGGGTTCACGGAAGAACAGAAATATTATGAGGAACACCGCTTGTCACAAAAAGGGAAACACTTATAGGAACAAATTAATAAATTGCATATCATTGCTAGAAACGCGTGCTCTACTTATAATGTTACTTATTGCTTTGATAAATCTTGTTACTGCATGAGGTATAAACACCTCCCTTTTCAATGTGAGTATAATGATAATGTTACCATATCTTCTTATGTTAAGGTAAATTATACTTTTATGATGTGGAACAAATTGAAGAATTTATTTCTTGGAAGGGTGCATTCGAACTTTCTTATTTGCTTGAAAATACAGAGGATGCACCTTATAAATATGAGGTTTATGATATACTTAAATTTTGCTTTGATAATTACAAGGAAAAAAATGGCTATATTCTTAAATATGTTAATAGATGCTCTCTACCAACGGAAGAGACTAATGCCTTGCAGGAGCCTATGGAAGAAGAAATTGCTGAAACTGGAAGCTCGTTGGATGAAAAAGAGGAGGAGAGTGATGATCAAGAGGAGGAAGAATGGAGCAGCTACCCATGTCTACCTCCCAATAAGAGTAACTCTTTAACTAATATATTATTTGATTGTCTCCCATGCTTACTGAAGGAGGATGAATGTTATGTTCGTGTGGATTCTTTTGAAATATCTACCATGGGTAAAACTTTTGATAATAATTATGCTCCTGTTATCTATGATAATCCAAGCTATTTTGTTAAATCTTATGATAATCCTTTATTTGTGCCTAACTTCAAAATGCATGGTACTAAAGAGTTTTTCTTAGAAAATATTTATGATAAAGCTCTAGATGATGGTCCTATATTGGTTGATAATATTAATTGTACTACTATTGAAAATGAGATTGGAGGGGTTTTGAATTTATCTTGGAACCTGATACGTCCAATTTTCATCACCATTCTATATCATAATTTGCCTCTATTCATTGATATATTTCATATTAAGAGGTGTTACTTATGTATTTTCATCTGTTTTTGCATGTTGGATGATTCTTAGAGGATGAACTGCCGGAGTCAGGATTATGATGGAAAAAGAGGTGTTTTGATGTAATTTCGCGAAGATAAGAAAAATACCAGAAAAACTACAGAAAATAATATTTTCCCAGAAGACGAAGGAAGCCAGAAGGGGAGGCGGAGTTAGGCCACAGGGGGCCCACCCCCAGGCATGGGCCACCCTAGGCCGCGCCTACAGGGGGTGTGGCCACCCTGGCCCACCTCTGGCTCCGCCCTCTCGCCTATATCTTCTCCTCGAAACCCTAATACATGGGGAGCGACCACAAAAAGATTCCGCCGCCTCTGCGGTCTGGAAAACATTGAGAGAGAAAGAGCTCTCCGGCAGACAGATTTCTGCCGGGGAAATTCCTCCCCGGAGAGGGGAGATGGTTGCCATCAACACAATCATCAAGCTAGACTTCATCGGGATCATCATCATCCACACCATCATCTCCACCAGCACCATCATCTCCACTCCATCCCACTGTAACAATTGTGTTGAATCTTGCATAGTTCTTAGGGGAAACTTTCCTGGTGTTGATTTGTCGAGGAGATAACCCCCGGGTGGGGAAAGCCAAGCACAAGTAGGCCGGCTCCAGAAGGAACAGGCCGTGTGGCCCTCAAGTAGGACAACTCCAGCTAATTGGCGAACACCACCCGGCTGGGCTTATAACCTTCCTAGATGGCTCGTCTAGCCGGTAGCCAGAAGAACCGGCCGGGTGGCCGCTTCCACCCGGCTCACCTCGGATTCGATGTAGAGCACAGAAGGGCTAACGCTCCTTGCGGGGTACGCCTCTAACATTCTCTCTCATCATTCGACAAGCTAGCATGCCGTCATTACCAACGCTACCCGACGAAGATAAAGCAAAGCGGTCGGCTGACTGGCGAAAGCAGTCCGCGTGACCGTTAAAGCAAGGGTGACGCCCCAAAGGAAGCCCGAGTGACCGCTAAAGAATAAGATGACATCCAAAGAAGGGCGGACTGGGTCCTGGACCACCGTCTGGGCCCTGCAGCCGGCCCTGTACTGTAACCCATATCCAAACAGTAAACCCTAGAGCCCAATCTGTAATCTGCCCCCTAGACCAGTATATAAGGGAGGGAAGAGCTAGGGTTGTAGGTAGGAAACAATAGAAGGATAGAAGTATTTGGTAGAAATTTTCCACCTTCCTCTAGCTCTCGATAGTTGCCAAGGAAACAGCTCAAGGAGCATCTGTACAGGGCATTAGCTCCCTCATATAGTTCATCTTGCAGGAGTAGGGGTGTTACCTCGCCGAGAGGGCCCCGAACCTAGGTATGCCACTATGTTTGCAGTTCACCGTGCCCAATCCATTGCATGAGCCACCAAATGCATCCGAGTGTCCCTTCTTTGCCATCCCCAATGGAACTGACATGTTCCACACCACGACATGATTACCATTGTAGTTGATGCTTGTGAGTGGAACTATTGAATTATTTTTTATGTTCAGATCGTTATCCATCATTATATCATCTCTGATATTGATCCATATGATGTCTCGTGAGTAGTTCGTTTAGTTCTTAAGGACATGGGAGAAGTCATGTTGTTTTAGTGTAATTGTGTTGAGGTATTATTCAATGGTTTAATATTTAAGTTGTGGTGCTATTCTTCTAGTGGTGTCATGTGAATGTCGACTACATGATACTTCACCATTTATGGGCCTAGGGGAATGCATTGTGTATTTGGCTACTAATTGTGGGGTTGCCGGAGTGACAAAAACCTGAATCCCTATTAGGAAACCATTGGACAAGGGAGCATAGGATCTCAGAGTTTAAGGCCGTGGTTTGGTTTATATATTAATTGCTTTCTTGTAGTTGCGGATGCTTGCAAGGGGTTTAATCACAAGTATGTATTATTCCAAGTAAGGTCGGTACATTAGCACAGGTTCACCCACAAAACACTTATAAAACCAAAGAAGATTAATTAGCTATATGAAACGAAAGCACTTGACAGTATTCCCATGTGTCCTCGAGAACGTTTGGTCCTTATTAGTATTACCACCAGCTTGTCCTTTGCTAAGAAAGGATTGGGCCACTTGCTGCACTTATTTGCTGTCTTTATTTACTTGCACTTTATTTCCTTGCTTTATCAGAAAACCTCTAAAAATCCGTTTGCTAAGTATTTACAGAGATTTCCTGCTCCATACCACTAGTCAACACCTTTTGCTCCTCGTTGGGATTGACACTCCTATTTATCGTAAGTACTACGATACACTCCCGATACTTGTGGATCATCAAGACTATTTTCTGGCGCCATTGCCGGGGAGTGAAGCGCTATTAAAGAGTGGAACTGGTAAAGGAAACTTCTACTATGAGTATTGTTTTTATTTATGTTTGTTACTTTGTTTCCAATATGGATAACCCACTTGGTTTTCTGTTTGGAAAAACTACTACCACTTTTAGGGTAGTATATGAACCACCACCAGTTGAGATAGATTCTTTTAAGATACCTACAAGTATTGTTGATCGTGTTATGGATAATTATTATTTTGGGGATGGAACTGTCCATCCCGGTGATCACTTGCTTTTTATCCATGAATTATGCGGGTTGTTTAAGTGTGCAGGTATCACAACTGAACATGTGAAGAAGAATTTACTCTCTATATCATTGAAAGGAAGAGCTGAAGAATGGTGTAAGATGTTGAAGAATGGACAAATCATGGAATGGGAGGAAATAGTACCTCTCTTTTATTCTAAATTCTATCCTCCCAGTGAGATTCATAAGAATAGGAATCTGATATATAACTGTTGGCCTTGTGATGGAGAGAGTATAGGCCAAGCTTGGGGGAGATTGAAGTTACTAATGCTTAAATGTCCTATTCATGAACTCCCTAACAATATTATTATCAATAACTTTTATGCTAGGCTTTCTATTCATGATAAAGATTTACTAGATGCTTCTTATGCTGGATCATTCACACATATGAAGGAAGAAGCTAAATGGTATCTCCTAGACCATATTCAAGAGAACACTGAAGCATGGGAGAATGTTAAAGGAAGAAAGTCAGGTATACACTATGATTATGAATGAATAAATCTTTTATGGAAACTGATGACTTACGTAATATTAGTAATGAGTATGGTCTTGATTCTCAAATTCTTGCAAAATGTTTCAAGGACTTTGCCTCTTATATTGAAATTCCCAAAAAGGAGTGGGACAAGTACCATGCTCCTTACAAAGACATTGTTACCCATGTTCCTGCTAGCATTGAAGTTTGTACTATTTATCCTATTTTGCCTAAACATTATGTTGAGAAAATCCCTTTTCCTGCTAAGGTAAAGGAACATTCTATCATAGCTAATGTGGTTAGAAAAAGTGTAAAGAAAACTGTGGAACCTAATGAGCAAATAAACATTGAACCTGTGGTAGCTATTGTGAAAGATCTTATCACTAAAAATATAGAGGATGAGCATATTATCTTCTCTGAAGATGCTTCTAATATTGTCTCTCATCCTAGAAAAGCTAGAAAAACTAGTGTCCCTGTGCTTTCTGTTAGAATTGGTGACCATTGCTATTATGGTTTATGTGATATTGGTTCTAGTTCTAGTGCTATTCCTTATGAGCTCTACAGGGAAATTATGCATGATATTGGTCCTTGTGAGCTTGAGGACATCGATGTGGTTATTCACCTTGCTAATAGAGAGACAGTCTGTCCAATTGGCATTGTAAGAGATGTGGAGGTTCTTTGTGGTAAGATTAAGTATCCTGCTGATTTTCTAGTACTTGGTTCAAAAGCTAGTAAAACCTGTCCTATTATCTTTGGTAGATCTTTCTTGAATACTTGTGGGACTATTATAGATTGTTAGAAGGAGATTTGTTTACTAAGTTTGATGGAGAATCGTATGAGTTTAATTTTTCCAAATTTGCTAAAACTCCTTATGAGAACGAATCGCCTAATGAGGATTTCAGGGTTGAACAACTTTCTGCTATTTATCTTGCTCGTACTAATGACTTGCAACAGTTTATGGAAGATCATGAAAGAGAGGTCTTAATGAAGGAAATAAATGAGATTGACGAGGTTTTCCTTTGTCAACCTGAGCTACTTAAGCATAACCTACCCGTGAAAGATTTGGGTACCACACAACCACCTAAAGGGGATCCTGTTTTTGAATTAAAACCTCTGCCTGATGATCTTAAATATGCTTATATAGATGATAATAAAATATATCATGTTATTATTAGTTCTAAACTTTCAGGGAAGTAAGAGGAAAGATTATTGGAAATATTGAAGAAACACCGAGGATCTATGGGGTATACTCTTGATGATTTAAAAGGGATTTCTCCTCCTATATGTAAGCATGATATTAATACTGAACCTGATGCACAACCAGTTGTTGGACATCAATGCCGTTTAAATCCTAAGATGAAGGATGTGGTAAGAAACGAGGTATTAAAACTCCTTGATGCTGGTATTATTTACCCTATTGCTGATAGTCAATGGGTTAGCCCTGTTCATTGTGTCCCAAATAAAGGGGGAATCACTGTTGTGCCTAATGAAAATAATGAAATTATACCTCAAAGAGTAGTGGTTGGTTATAGGATGTGCACTGATTTTAGAAAGGTTAATAAAGTTACTAAGAAAGATCATTATCCTCTGCCTTTTATTGATTAAATGCTAGAAAGATTGTCTAAAAAGACTCACTTTTGTTTTCTTGATGGTTATTCTAGGTTCTCTCAAATTGCTGTGAGAGCACAAGACCAATAGAAAACCACCTTCACTTGTCCCTATGGAACCTATGATTATAGGCGTATGCCTTTTGGTTTATGTAATGCTCCTGCTACCTTTCAGAGATGTATGTCTGCTATCTTTCATGGTTTTTGTGAAGAAATTGTGGAGGTTTTCATGGACGATTTCTCCGTTTATGGAACTTCTTTTGATAATTGTTTGCACAACCTTGATAAAGTTTGGCAGAGGTGCGAAGAAATTAATCTTGTTCTTAAATGGAGAAATTTCATTTCATGGTTAATGAAGGGATTGTTCTTGGACACAAAATTTCTAAAAGAGGTATTGAAGTAGACAGAGCCAAAATTGAAGTAATTGAGAAGATGCCTTGCCCTAGGGATATAAAATGTATTCGTAGTATTCTTGGTCATGCTGGTTTCTATAGGAGGTTTATTAAAGATTTCTCCAAAATTGCAAAGCCCCTTACTAATATTCTTCAAAAAGATGTACCTTTTGTTTTTGATGATGGTTGTAAGGAAGCTTTTGAAACTTTGAAGAAATCTTTGACTACTGCTCCTATTTTCCAACCACCTGATTGTAATTTACCCTTTGAAATTATGTGTGATGCTAGTGATTTTGTTGTGGGTGCTGTTCTTGGGCAACGAATATATAAAAAGTTGAATGTTATTCATTATGCTAGCAAGACTCTAGATGCTGCTCAAAAGAATTATGCTACTACTGAAAAGGAGTTCTTAGCTGTAATCTTTGCCTATGATATGTTTAGACCCTATATTGTTGATTCAAAGTTTACTATTCATACTAATCATGTTGCTATAAAGTACCTTATGACAAAGAAAGATGCTAATCCTAGACTTATTAGATGGGTGTTGCTTTTACAAGAGTTTGATATGCATATTGTAGATAGGAAATGTGCTGAAAATCATGTTGCTGATAATTTATCCAGTTTGGAAAACATTTCTTTTGACCCTATGCCTATTAATGATAGTTTTCCAAATGAACAGTTGGCTGAAATAAGGGTAAGCCCGCATGAGAGTTCTTGGTATGCTGATTATGCTAACTTTATTGTTTCCAAGTATTTGCCTCCAACCTTTACAGCTCAGCAAAGAAGGAAATTATTTTATGATCTAAGGCATTACTTTTGGGATGACCCACATTTATATAAATAAGGAGTAGATGGTATTATGCGAAGATGTGTCCTAGAATATGAACAACAAGAGATATTGAGAAAATGTTATGGCAGTGCTTATGGAGGACATCATGTTGGGGATAGAACTGCACAAAAAGATTTACAATCTGGATTTTATTAGCCTAATCTTTTCAAGGATGCAAGGAAGTTTATTTTATCATGTGATGAATGTCAAAGAGTTGGTAACATTTCTAGACACAATGAAATGCCTATGAATTATTCTCTTGTTATTGAACCTTTTGATTGTTGGGGATTTGACTTTATGGGTACTTTTCCTCCTTCAAAAGGGTATACTCATATTCTTGTTGCTGTTGATTATGTTACAAAGTGGGTAGAAGCCATACCTACAAACAGTGTAGTTGGTAAGACCTCTTTAAAAATGCTTAAAGATGTTATTTTTCCTAGGTTTGGAGTGCCTAGATATCTCATGAGTGATGGAGGTTCTCATTTTATTCATGGTGGTTTTATGAAGACTCTTGCTAAATATGATGTTAACCATAGAATTGCTTCACCTTATCACCCCCAAACCGGTGGGCAAGTAGAAATTTCTAACATAGAAATTAAATCTATCTTGCAAAAGATTGTTAATAGATCTAAGAAAAATTTGGCTAAAAAGTTGAATGACGCTTTATGGGCTTATAGAACTGCTTATAAAAATCCTATGGGAATGTCTCCTTACAAAATGGTTTATGGGAAAGCTTGTCACTTGGCTCTAGAATTAGAACACAAATCTTATTGGGCTATGAAAGAACTGAATAGAGATTTTAAACTTGCCGGTGATAAAAAATTGCTTGACTTGAGTACCTTAGATGAGTGGAGAAGTGAAGCTTATGGAAACTCTAGACTCTTTAAGGAAAAAGTAAAAAGATGGCATGATAGGAGAATTCTCAAAAGGAGTTCCATGTTGGTGAGAAAGTTCTTTTGTATAGGTCTCGTCTCAGATTTTTTGCAGGGAAACTACTCTCAAAATGGGAAGGACCTTTTGTTATTGAGGAGGTGTATCGTTCAGGGGCTATCAAAATATCTTCCTTGAAAGACAACACTACACATTATATTTCTGTAGATTCTTATGTGGTGAATGGTCAAAATCTTATGTGGTGAATGGTCAAAATCTCAAACATTATATTTCTGTAGATTCTTATAATGAAGATGTTGATATTATTCAAATGGTGACTCCCGAAGAATTTATCAGAAACCAGACACCAGAATCTGCAGAGTCTGTCTTTGAATAGGTAAAAAGTGCTAGAAATAGAAGGTTCGCAAACAACCTTTTTCTTTATATTTTTGATGTTTTTATTACCTATGGAAGGATACGAGACAAAACAGAGGAGGAAACGGAGCCTAGGTGGGCCACACCCACTAGTGGCGCGGGCCACAGCTGGCCGCACCACCAGGGGGTGTGAGCCCCTGGAGTCCGTCTCTACCTTGTTTTCGCACAATACCTTCCTTATGCAGTGAAACTTCGTAATATATAACCCCCCGGATCCCCCGAGGTTCGTATATCATGTTCTCGTCGTGTTTTTGTTTCGAATTGTTTCTATCAGGAAGATTCTCATTTTTGGAGCCACAATGTCTTCCTCTGGACAACCCATGGAGGATTCCTCCACGGATGCCATCAACCCGTACATGTATGAGTTGAATGTTCACCCCAAGGAGTTGTTACTCAAGGATGGGATGGTACAAATGAAGGAAGTACATGGCCCTAAATGAGAAGGCATCCTGGAAGATAGGATGGAAGCACTGGAGCAGGAAGTTTTCAGGTACAAGAAGATGGCGGAACGCGAAGTGGACATCATTCATAAGATAACTTCAGAACTCATTGCCATGCACAAGGAGGAGGTTGTGATCTTCGAAACAAAATCTTCTCACTCCATCATACCACCAATCAATGAAAGCACAACTCTGCGACATACAAAATCAAAACTGTGAGTATGAAGCTATGTTTAAACACATAAGCTCTGCTGCTAGTTTCAGGATATTTGAGACCAAGACATCCTTTGTGGACGGGGAGCCTTTACCTTGGAAGTCTGATGATGACAAGGGAACACCACCACCACCGAAGGAGTAATTCGTCATCAGGTTTGGCATCCCCTTGGCTTGTTCCAAGCTTGTGGGAGTGCCGCGGTATCACATCATTATCTTTTATCTTTTTACCTTTTTAGTAGAGTTATATCTTGGGTAGAGAAGTTATCTTATAGGTTGGTTTGCATTGTGGAAGTGTCTCTCCTTTAGTTGGTCATCTATGTATCCCTTGGTGTGAGTGCCTTTATGGAATATTAATGAGAAGTTTCATCTTTTACTTTTTGCACTTCTTATTTTAGTTTGCAATCTCTGTTATATGATTGATCTTGTTGATCAGTATTGGTATCACTTTGGGAGCATCAAGTAGATCTAAATTGGTTTTGGCAAACCGAGCTCTGGTCAGAAGCAACACCTTTTGAGGTTTGAAAGGAAAACAGAAAAAGCTTACAGGTATTTTGTATCATTTATTTTCTTTCTTGATTGGCTCACAAGCTTAGTATTCTCTATTTAAGATCTTTTGTGTCTTCAAGGAAGATTGCATGTTTGGCTTTATTACTTGTATGCTTGCTTGTTTCCTTCAACTCTTTTGCTTGCTACCCAACCTTGCTAGCCAAAAACCTGTGCTGAGAGGGATCACTTCTCATGCATCCAACCCTTTAAACCAAACCTATGCCATTTGTGTCCACCATATCTACCTATTAGCATTACTAGCAAAAATTCACGCGCGTTGCAGCGAAAGGGAAACAATATGCTTATATACCTTTTCTCTGAGCAAACACATATCCATCGCATGGCAAAGAACTATGCGGGAGACCGAGCTCGTATTCGGCGTATCTACTTTTCGCCCTGTGAACAGCCTCTTGATGACATTTAGATCACTATTGTTGTCCCATCTAGACTTGCAGCGCTAAAACAAATGTTTGTGCAGTTTTCACCCTTAAGACAAACATTTCTCAGTATCTTCTACCTTTTCCATCTTCCTTATTCGAAAATCCTATGCAAACTGGGTGGTTCCTTCAAATCGCTGGACCCTCTTCTGCAGCTGAACCTGGCAAAACAAATCTCAAACAAATCAAGCCCTAATTCTCTAATTCCTATTACCAAATCCCGATTCCCACGCCGAGCGGCCCATTCCCGAATTTAGAAATAGACAAAATATGGTTTGTAGAGTAATTTTAGGGTTATGAAAAACATTTAAATTTGCAACACTCATATAAAGTAAAAAAAGAGGATGAGACCCAACATAGTTGTATGGTACAAAATATATTCGCAGCAATGATTTAGTATAACTTTTTTCTCTAAAATTTAAAACAAGTAAAATTTACTCCACACCAGTTTTATTTAAAATTATACTTTTCACGGTCCCGTTGCAACGGTTATTTTGCAAAAATAGTAGAGGAATTAACCGTACCTAAATTAGCAATTGCAGGTTACATAGTACAGAGAACTAAGATCTGTATGGTGAGAGAAATCATATCAATAGACATTTGCGATTGATGAAGAATTTGACGTAATACTTTACCTTCAAGATATGAGCGTATACCACTTGAACCCTTCAAATATAAAATCTGCAGTACAGATATTACCCAAACACAATAGAGATTGGATCAGCTCCATACTCTATACTGCATGTCGGGCTGGTGAATTATTAAATGGATAGTTGCAAACTAAAGAAAAAGCAAATGCAAATTATACACAGAACACAGATCGATCTGATGCCCTACCATGCACGTTGTCCTGATCCCATATCCTCTTGCACATGCCTTACACGCCAAGTCGTTTCCGCCTTTCCGGCAAGTTAGGCTGGCAAATTGCAATAGCTGGCTCAATTTTCACCTCTCGTGAAAGATTTCCCGCCGATTGATTGGTGCTTAATGCAAAAGCAAAACGTGGATGTAGTAACAAAGCACAAACTAACCCGCCTGGTTGGTTGATCGATCTTGTGCTCAGCTACCTAGATGGCTAATAACTTGTAAGGTTTCTTTGAGCGGGTGGAGCCAGCCAGGAGCCGGCAGCGGTGATGTAGCCCGATCGGCGAAGGATTCTTGAGGCTTGGTTTTCTGGAAGGATGAACACGCCGCCACCAGATTGGTTTGGTGGGTAATTTTTGTCCAAATATTAGGGACAAAACGATTTAAAAAAGTGTTGTACCGGGAGAAACACTTCGTGCTTTATTATTAGGTATAGATTTCTATTCCAAGTAAATTCTCAAGCTTTATCTATCTTTTAAATTAAAAATTATTTTGCTATGTGAAAACTAGTTAGTAAAGCTCTCACGAACTTGATGACACACCTTATTTTCTTGTCACATATAAACTTGAACCATTGTGTCATCGAAGTTGTATATGATTGCACCTATACGTTGGGATTAGCAGAACCGTGCTGTCATGGAGAACGCTTTCAACATTGCACATGTACATTGTACACAGTTGATATCATGCTCTTTTGTTTGCGGATGTCGTCGGTGTGAAATAAAAGGGGAGCTTGTAAGTCCATGGAGTTATATATATGTGTTAGATAAGCGCCTGAGCCGCTAGCCTAAGGCATGCCTAATCATGGTGGAAACTTGCAGCATAACCATAGTGAGAAATCTGTGAAGCATCCTCAATAAAAACGTATGCAAATAGCAAATAAAAATATCGCTGAGATGCTAACTGTCTGCTTGCCTTGTCATTTTGATATGGGATAGTGTAGGGGTTCGTAGCATGGAAAACAAAAAATTTCTACCGCATGCACACAAACAAGCCAAGATCTATCTACTAGATTGTAGCAACGGGTTGATTAGAGTACTCACCCTCGAAGATTCCAAAGCGGTTAACAAGAGAAGATTCTCGTGGGTGATGTATTCGTACACTTGCCGATCTCAAGACCGCGTAGACGATCCTTCCGGCGCTGAGTTCCGGCAGCGCTTCCGCAGTCGGTCACACGTTCGGTACTCGATGAAGACCTTCCTCTCCCTTGTTCCAGCAGGCAGTGGAGGTTGCAGTTCTTCCCTGGCGATTCTGGCAGCATGACGGCGTGGTGTCGGAAGTAGAGGGAAAATCCTACAAGGCTTCGCCTAAGTCGGAGCAGGTTATGGTGGAGCTAGGGTTTCCGGTGATCTAGGGTTTAGAAGGCCGGATAGGAGGAGGCGTGGCCGGCGGCGGCTAGGGCGGCGACGGCGATCCGGCAGCGCGGTGGCGGCAGTGGCATTGACGCGGCTTAGTGGGGAGGGGCTGGTGTTGTGTGTCCTTGGGGCACCCCCTCCCCTCTATTTATGAGAGGGAGGGCAGCTTGGGAGAGGGGAGTTCGAATCCTTCCCCAACTCCCTCTCCTTGTTGGCTTGTGGTGGAGGGAAAGAAGGATTCTTTCCTTCCTCCACCAGGATACATTGTCCTGATGGTGCTGGGAAGCACTTCGGCAGGAAACCCCAAGAGCAAGGTGTGAAGCACCACAACAGCAAGTTTTCCCTCAGTAAGAAACCGAGGTTATCGAACCAGTAGGAGGAAGGAAACATCACACAGGTGTTGCAAGCAACACGGAGACCTGCACAACACAAACTCAAGACTTTGCCCCAACGAATCAGTGAGGTTGTCAAGCTCACCAGTTTGCTGTAACAAAGGATTAAACATATAGTGTGGAAGATAATGGTGGTTTGCAGAAAGTAAATAGGTAATAGTGGAGGATGTATCAATGGTAAAGATTGGAACGGGGTCCATAGTTCACTAGAGGTGCTCTCCTTAGATAAACAACATGGCATGAAGGGTAAACAAATTACAGCAGGGCAATTAACAGGAACTGAGTAAGGCAGTCAATGCAATACTAGACAAAAATATTCTATGAGATTCGATTGGGCAATACAACAAGATACATAGACCGCCATCAAACTGCATCTATGACTAGAAGTCCACCTTCAGGTTATCATCCGAAACCCCTCCAGTATTATGTTGCAAGCAACATACAACGACTTTAAGCAAAGTTTGTAAGGTTGATACGTCGGAAACGTATCTATAATTTTTGATGATCCATGCTTGTTTACTATCTACTTTGATTTGCTTTGTCTACACTTTGAGGTGTTTTTATATCTTTTCTGGAACTAATCTATTAACAAGTTGCCACAGTGCCAGTTGCCTGTTTTTGGTTCCAGAAAGGCAGAAAATCAATATTCTCGGAATTGGACGGGACAAAAGCCAAAGTCAATATTTTACCGTGGGAAACACGAAGTCCAAATGAGAGACGGAGAGGCAAGCCAGAGCGGCCAAACCCCCCTAGGCGCGGCCAGGGGTGGGCCCGCACCTAGGCAGGGTGTCCCCCCTGGTCGCCTCCTAGCCTCGCCTCTTCGCCTATAAGAAGCCCCCGATGCAGAAACCCTAGGCAACCCAATCAAAACTCCACGAAACCGTCTGTAGCCGCCTCCACCATCGTCCCTAGATCGGGGGGATCTGAAGTTCTTCCCGGCACCCTGCCAGAGGGGAAATCATCCCGGAGGCCTTGTTCTCCGGTATGATGCGTGAGTAGTTCCACCTTGGACTATGGGTCCATGTAGTAGCTAGATGGTTGTATCTCCTCCTGGTGGTTTCATGTATAGATATTGTGAGATCTGTTCATGATCAAGATCTAATCTATTTGTAATCATGCATGTTGTGTTTGCGGGGATCTGATGGATATTGAGATTACTATGTCAGATTGATTAATGGTTTTGTCTTTATGATTCTATCATATCTGTGTTGTTTGTGATCTTGCATGCTCTCCGTTGTTAGTAGCTATATTGGACAATTAGTTGCTAGTGACTCCAAGAGGGGGTATTTATGCTCGATAGTGGGTTCATGCCTCTAGTTTCCAAGGAAAGTGACAGAAATCTCTTCGGTTGTAGATGTGCTGTTGCCACTAGGGAGAAAACAACGGTCTCTTGTTCATGGAACAAGTGGATTGTTTACCTTACACACTTTGCTTAAAGCAGTTTTCTATTGCTTGCAACTTAATACTAGAGGGGGTTTGGATGATAACCCAAAGGTGGACTTCTAGTCATAGATGCAGTTGGATGGCGGTCTATGTATCTTGTTGTATTTCCCAATCGAATCTCATAGGATCTTTTTGTCTGGTATTGCATTGGATTGGCCTTGCTCAGTTCCTGTCAATTGCCCTGCTGTAATTTGTTTACCCTTCATGCCATGTTGTTTATCTAAGGAGAGCACCTCTAGTGAACTATGGACCCCGGTACAACTTTTACCATTGATACATCTTCCATTGTTACTTGTTTACTTGCTGCAAACCATTACCTTCCACACCATACATTTAATCCTTTGTTACAGCAAACCGGTGAGCTTGACAACCTCACTGATTCGTTGGGGCAAAGTCTTGAGTCTGTGTTGTGCAGGTTTCGGCGTTGCTTGCAACACCTGTGTGACATTTCCTTTCTCTTACTAGTTCGATAACCTCGATTTTTTACTAAGGGAAAACTTGCTGCTGTGCTGCTTCACACCCTGCTCTTGGGGTTCCCAACAGGCTTCATGTTAGCCATCAAGCTTTTCTGGCGCCGTTGCCAGGGAGGCTAAGGACGTCTTAACAAGGGGAGTCCTCCACTTCCTTTCTCTTTACTTTGTTTTTAGTTTGCTTAGTTTCTTTTTCTTGGTTTTGTTTGCCTCTTTTCAAAAACTCCAAAAAATAGTCTAGTTTGGTTTGCTTTCTTTATTCAAAAACACAAAAAACTAGTTCCTGCTCTAGCTGCTGCTGTTTTTGGCTTGCCCACCTTTGCCAAAATCAAATCTGTTGAGAACACCAAGTTGTGTGACTTCACTAGCACCAACAACAATGATTTCCTTAGCACACCTATTGCTCCACCTGCTCCTAATGCTTCCTTTTATGAAATTAAGCCTGCCTTGTTGAATCTTGTGATGAGAGAGCAATTTTCTGGTGCTAGTTCTGATGATGCTGCTTCCCATCTCAATAACTTTGTTGAACTTTGTGAGATGCAAAAGTATAAGGATGTATATGGAGATATTATTAAAATCAAGCCTTTTCCTTTCTCCTTGAGAGGAAAAGCTAAAGAATGGTTGCTATCCTTGGCTAGAAATAGTATTGATTCTTGGACTAAGTGCAAAGATGCTTTTATTGGAAAATACTACCCTCCTGCTAAGATTATATCTATGAGAACTGACATTATGAAATTTAAACAACTTGATAATGAACATGTTTCTCAAGCTTGGGAAAGAATGAAGTCTTTGGTTAAGAATTGCCCCACTCATGGATTCACTGCTTGGATGATTATCCAGACTTTTTATGCAGGTTTGAACTTCTCCTCAAGAAACCTGTTGGATTCAGCTACTGGGGGTACCTTTATGGGCCTCACATTGGGTGCTGCAACAAAGATGCTTGATAATATGATGGTTAACTACCCTGAATGGCACACTGAGAGAGCTCCACATGGTAAGAAGGTAAATTCTATTGAAGAAACCTCCTCTTTGAGTGATAAGATTGATGTTATTATGGCTATTTTATGCTTGTTAATGGGAAAGCTCCTCTAGATCCTAACAGTGTTCCTTTAGCCTCTTTGGTTGCTCAAGAAGAGCAAGTTGATGTGAACTTCATTAGAAACAACAATTTCAACAACAATGCTTATATGAGTAATTTTGGTGGTAACAACTATAGGCCTTATCCTCCTAATAATGGCAATTCCTATGGAAACTCTTAGAACAATGCTAGAAGTGACCCCTCTGAACTTGAAGTCATGCTCAAAGACTTTATTAGTAAACAAACCACTTTCAATAAGGCTATAGAGGAAAAGCTTTTAAATGTTGAGAAAAATATATCCTCTTTGTCTGAAGCTCAGTCCTCCTTGATTAATAAAATGACTGCTAAACCTGAAACCATGGAAGGTACCTTTGCTGCCACTCATGACATACAAATTACTATTGATGAAAATGTTATACTGTTAGCCCAACTTCATGCTAAGTGGGAAAGGGAAGCTGAAATTGATAAAAACAATAGTGTGTGCACTATCACCACTAAACCACAAGTAGTCCCTGTTCCTCCTCCTACTATGCCTAAGCCTAATGAGTCTACTACTAGTGATGCTAAGTTTGATTTTGATATAGATGGTTGCAATATTTCTGAAGTGATTATTTTCTTGCAAAAGCTTGCTAGAAGTCCTGATGCTAGTGATATGCATATTGCTTTCACCAAACACATTACTGATGCTCTTGTTAAGATTAATGAAGATAAGTTAAAACACAAATCTTCTATTACTAGGAAAGTAGAAGATAGTTGGGAACCCATTATTAATATGCAAGTGAATGACTTTGATCTCAAATCTTCATGTGATCTTGGTTCTAGTGTCTCTATTATGCCTAGGAAGATTTATGAAATGCTTGATTTGCCACCTTTGGAAGATTGTTATTTGGATGTCCCACTTAATGATAATGCTAAGAAGAAACTCATGGGGAGTATTATTGATGTTCTCATTATGATTAACAATGCTTATGTCCCTGTTGATTTCTATGTTTTGGATGTTGAATACAATGCTTCTTGTCCTATTACTTTGGGAAGACCTTTTCTTAGAACTGTTGGTTCCATCATTGATATGAAAGAAGGCACCATTAAATATCAATTTCCATTCAAGAAAGGTATTGAACAGTTCCCTATGAGGAGAGAGAAGTTGCCTTTTGCTCCTCCTTTGAAAGCAAGGTTTGATGTTAATGCTTTCTCATTTGAAAATACTTGATTTTCTTGCTTCTTGTGCCTAACTTAAAGGCGTTAAAAAGTACTTGTTGGGAGATAGCCCAAGAGTTTCCTTGAGTCTTGGAAGTTATTACTTCAGTAATGACCTCTCCTTATCCTTTTTTGTTTACTGTTTGTGCCAAGAATGACCTCTAATGAGAGGGAAGTAAGATTTGGGGAGTTGCTGTCCTGAAACAGATTTCTGTCCTCCACCATAAAAATTCGTGAGGAGTCTCTGTAAGTCGTATTGAGATAAAAATTTATGAATAAATCCCCCAGTATGTTATCTAACTTTCATTAGATCAACACTTTTTGATTTGAGTAACAGAAGGTCTTCTAAAAAATCGGTTTCTACCTGCTGGTCTGTTTTGATAGATTTCTGCCGTTATTTGCATTTGCTTCTTATTGATTCCTTTTTGAGTTCTCTTTTGGGGAATTGAAATTTTTGAAGGAGTTGCTCTAGTAGCTTGTGTTTTTAGTGAAATTTTTTGTTGTTCCAAAGCTTTGCCTAAGGTCTAATATATTTTGAATAAATTAATGTTGCTAATGAAGATTGTGTGAAGTTTTGTATGAAGGAAAAGTTTCAGGTGTAGAGAGAGAATGATGTAATGAGATGAAGAATGGAAAAAATCTCAAGCTTGGGGATGCCACCCCGGTTTCACCCCAAGAAATATCCAAGAGGTACAAGCGTCAAAGCTTGGGGATGCCCAAGGCATCCCCTTCTTCATCAATAAAAAGCTCAGGTTTGTCTAGACACTTTGTTTTTATTGTTTCATGCACAGTTGTGCTGTTCTTGGAGCGTCTTAGTTTTAGTTTGCTTTGCTTAGGTTGTTTAGTTTTCTTGAATAAAGTAGTTTGTACCCCCATTCTCGCTGTGTTGTTTCAAATAAGTTTCTTGGTGTTGGACAGGAGTAGGAAGTTCCTGCTTGAAAGTGCAAGAGGAGCTTGCATTGACTGTGACTTAGACTTTAGCATGACATTCTAGGTGTTGTTTTGACCTTATGCTTAGTGATTATTGCTGTAGCATGTCCTGTTCCAAACAATTGAGATTGCTTAGTGTGCCTTGAAGAAATTATGCGTTGCTTTAGCATGTAAAAGCATAGTATTGTGGTTTTCTCCTTTGATGCTTTGTTTGGGTTGACTTGGCACATTCTCACACCATGTTATGACTATGACAAGTCAACATAGCCTCTATGATCATTTAGTACTTGACTTGTAGTACCACTCTATGCTTTGAATAGTAATGTTTTGTCGCTCTGCATGATTATGGACATTAGTGATCTCTTAGTTGGTTGCTCCCAGTCTTTTGATAGCCTCCACTTGTATGAGTAAGCTCTACTCATGCTTCCAATTACCAAGAAACCAAGTTATTCCAAAGTGTCCACTATAAACTCCTATGCATGGTGTGTTAAACCATTCCAAGTATATTCTTGTTTTCAGCTATCTTCCAATTAAAAAATATTTTGTTATGTGAAAACTTAGTGATTAAATCCCTCATGAACTTGATGGCACACTTTATATTCTTTGCCCCTAATAAACTTGAACCATTGTGTCGTCTATGTTGTATATGCTTGCACTTATACGTCGGAATTAGCAGAACCATGCTGTCATGGGGAACGTTTTCAACATTGCACTTGTACTTTGTACTCAGTTGATATCATGCTCTTTTGTCTATGGATGTCACCGGTGTGAAATAAAGAGGGAACTTGTAAGTCCATGGAGTTTGTATTCTGTGTTAGAGAAACGCCTGGGCCGCTAGCCTAAGCCATGCCTAATCTTGGTGGAAACTTGCAGCATCACCATAGTGAGATATCTATGAAGCATCCTCAATAAAAAGCTATGCACATAGTAAATAAAAAGATTGATGAGATGCTCATTGTCTGCTTGCGTTGTCATTTTGGTTATGGGATAGCTCCTATACCATGTGCAAGGGGTACCCTGCTGGCGGTTCTCTATGATATGCAAGTACTTACAATGACAAGAACTTATAGGTGATTGAAGTTGAGTAGCATGAGGTGTGGCCCTCGTATTCAAGGGACTTGAGATTTCCAACTTATACTTTGTCAAGCATATACTCCATAGTTTGTTAACTTTAACCTTAATCACTTCAAGATGCTTATGATAGGGGCAATGAGGGCTGGAAGCTAACAAGTACCATAATTTTTGGAAGCTCTTTTTGAAACTTGAAATCCCTGCTTCCCTTTATGAAGGGCCTTTATTACACTATTATTGAGTCTCTACCTTCTACCTTTAGGCACCATTAAGAGAGCATAGTTGCCATTCTTAGTTCTATGTGCAGTGTCCCAAAACTTATTGATTGATGCATATTGTGATATTACTTGTTCTTGTGCTATTTGTTCTAGTCACCCTTGTGAACTTTGAAGGTGTCCTATGCATTTATTTGATACTCTATGAGGGACAAGCTGATTGCCACTATGCTATGTTTTCTGTATGTGAAACAAACTAACGTTTTTCAATGCATGTTATTCATGATCTTTGTTTGTATCCTTTCATGTTGCATGCATAGTTACTTTGTCTTATTGTTAGAACTCCATTTTTGATGCACTTGTTTAGAGTTCTTTGATCCCATCTTTCAATGCTTGCAAATGGTTTGATCTTGGCTTTGATGGGGCATGTCACCTCAAAAATTATTATTTTTATCACTTACCTACTCGAGGACGAGCAGGAGTTAAGCTTGGGGATGCCTGATACGTCAGAAACGTATCTATAATTTTGGATGCTCCATGCTTGTTTAGTATCTGCTTTCCTTTGCTTTGTCTACACTTTGAGGTGTTTTTATATCTTTTCTGGAACTAACCTATTAACAAGTTGCCATGTGCCGCTTGCTGCTTTTCTTACATTTTGGTTCCAGAAAGGCAGAAAATCAATATTGTCGGAATTGGACGGGACAAAAGCCAAAGTCAATATTTTACCGTGGGCGACACGAAGTCTAGAGGAGACACATAGAGGCAAGCCAGGGCGGCCAAACCCCCCTAGGCGCGGCCAGGGGTGGGCCCACGCCTAGGCAGGGTGTGGCCTCCTGGTCGCCTCCTAGCCTTGCCTCTTCGCCTATAAGAAGCCCCCGATGCAGAAACCCTAGGCAACCCGATGAAAACTCCACGAAACCGTCTATAGCCGCCGCCACCATCGTCCCTAGATCGGGGGGATCTGAAGTTCTTCCCGACACCCTGCAGAAGGGGATATCATCCCGGAGGCCTTCTTCTCCGGTATGATGCGTGAGTAGTTCCACCTTGGACTATGGGTCCATGTAGTAGGTAGATGATTGTAACTCCTCCTTGTGCTTTCATGTATAGATCTTGGAGCTCCGTTCATCATCAAGATCTAATATATTTATAATCATGCATGTTATGTTTGCAGGGATCTGATGGATATTGAGATTACTATGTTGGTTTGATTAATGGTTTTGTCTTTATGATTCTATCATGTCTGTGTTGTTTGTGATCTTGCATACTCTCCGTTGTTAGTAGCTATCTTGTCCAAGTAGTTTCTAGTGACTCCAAGAGGGGGTATTTATGCTTGATAGTGGGTTCATGCCTCTAGTTTCCAAGGGAAGTGACAGAAATCTCTTCAGTTGTAGATGTGCTGTTGCCACTAGGGAGAAAATAATGGTCTCTTGTTCATGGAACAAGTGGATTGTTTACCTTACACACTTTTCTTAAAGCAGTTGTCTGTTGATTGCAACTTAATACTGGAGGGGGTTCAGATGATAACCCAAAGGTGGACTTCTAGTCATAGATGCAGTTGGATGGCGGTCTATATATCTTGTTGTATTGCCTAATCAAATCTCATAGGATCTTTTTGTCTGTTATTGCGTTGTATTTGTTAACAGCCGGATTTTTAATCCCAGATGCCTATTATGCCATACATCGCAATCCCAGGATTACCATTTTTGCGAGACATAACAGATTGGATATCACAGTACATCATCAATTACAAACCGTACATAAGGTCTTACAACAAATAAAGGATCTCATGATCCAGTCTTAATACAATTCAAGCAGCGGAATAACGTAATAATAACGGTACTGTGGGCGAAGCTCCATATTCATGGTCACATGCAATGCTGACGATGGGAGATGATCCTAGTTGTCGTAACCTTCCCGCGGTCCATCCTCCTGATAGTCCTCTTCATAGTCTAGCCTCAGGAATAGCCAGGGACAAAGCCATGGGTACTCTTTAAGAACTCGCAAACTACTACTAACAAGTGAAAGGGTTTTGAGTAGGAGGTGCTACGCTGTAGATTGTTTTGCAAAAAGCCAGATTTATCTCTACTGAGTTCAGAAGCAAATAAAACTAGTTGAAAGTTTTATAACACCTAAATGGGAACTTGAATTTTCATAACACAACCCTGTTGTGGTCAAGTCAATACCATGATTCATTTCACAAGTCATTTTGAAAACATCTGACGACGGAACAGTATGGCCACTCCAACTGTCCATAACCGTAGATGCGGCTATTCGAATAGTTTGACACTCTGCAGAGATGGTACACTTTCACCACAACATTCGGTACATCCGTCAGTGTAACATCCCAACATTTAGGAACTAACGAAGGGTAGATTTAGGAATTTGAAATGTTGCATGCATTCATCTGTGAAAATGTGGGTAAATTTTTCACCAAATAAAAACCTAAAGTGATCAAGGTTTCTTTCATGCTTTGAGGTTAGGAATAGACTTGAAGGAAGATTGTTATAGACTTTGATATGATATTGTGGATTAGAGTATTTTGGGAAATGATATTTGAATTTTTAAACTTGAGTGTTTAAATTATAATTCAAAAGAATTTTGAATAATGTTTGATTAGTTGATTTAATTAAGAGTTAACCAATAATAACTCAAACTTAATATAAAGAGAGCACTAAAGAATATGAATCTTCATTTCATAATTTTATTCAATAAATAATTTACAAAAATGCAACTTATGAAAATCATCAACAATCTTTAAAATAGCAAATAAATAAAGAATAATATTTGTTTATTGATAATAGTACAATCTTTATTACAAAAGAATAAAAATAAAGAGTACAAAAGAATAAATTAAAGATTACAATTGAATATGATAGTTATTCCAAGAAACTAATCTATAAAGAAAAATAAAAACCTAAACTAAAGTCTTGATCTTCAAATCTGGTTCCTGCAAAATAAAAATAAACTTAAAAGAAAAAGTAGGTTAGGATTAGAATTATTTTTACCTCAGAAGTTGACAGTGAAGTGCACTGTTCACTTTTTCATCATTGAGTATATAAGGGGCAAGTTTCACCAATATGAAAGAATGTATCTTTCATAATTTTAAGCCATAAGTCAAATAACAGCAAGGAGGGGCAAGTTTCACTAGCCAAGTAGAAATAACCAGATGAAAGTAACTTTCAAAATTCAGAACATATCCACAACTGAGTAGCAGGCACACAAGCAGCACACACACCAAACTGCATGGTGTGTGCTGTCAACACCACAGAGTAGCACAACCAAACAAAAACATCAACACAGCCGTGGGAAACAAATCCCCACACCATTCCATTGCTCTTACACACCAAGCACAACAGCCAGCAGCTAAACCAAGCCAAAGCCAAGCTAGATCACACCAACCAAAGCCCAGGATCACATCACCAAGATGGTGACATAAGGAGGGGGTAGATCAGGTGGATAACAATACCAAGATCAAGCCATCAGGATCAGGAGATGATGGGCTAGATCAAGGACAAGCCAGGAACTGGAAATACCAGGGGAGCACCAGATCAAGCTACCAAAAGATCAACCACTAGCAACCACAACATCAAGTGACAGTGGTGAGTAAATAGACCATCACATGATCTATCTGTCTAAGATTAGACAATCATACATGATCTGTCTCTTATTCAAACTCTCAGAAAGCACCCAAGTGTGGTGAATCCATCACTGAGGTTTTAAACTCTAAAAGCAAACAGAAAAGTATAAGGATCTAACTAAATCTCAAAAAAACATCATTAATCCAGTTATCAAGCTACATTTCAATTCAAGAATGAACATAGCTAAGATTTAAACTTCTAGGCACATCTCTAAGACAAGAGTAGCACCTTAGAATTTAATCTTATGGATCTATATAAGTTATCAAGCTTACAAGCATTTCCCCCAACTTTGATTCAAGCAATAGTAGCTGGTATCACTACCAGAACCAATCCATGTGAATCAACAAGATAGAGGTCTAAATCCCTAAACCTCAGACCAACATCATTGGTTCTAGGGATACAAGGAAATAGGATTTCACTTATCTATCATGCCAAGCCAAATCTTAAGCTTGAATAAAACCACACCAAGTAAAAGAATCTAGTCTTGTGTGCCATACTAGGATGGTGTCACAAGAACAGTTCTAAACTAAGCAGGTTAAGCATCCAATCTTCACAGATACAATCAACCAATTATTAATCATTTTCCCATTATTAAACATATGAATCATAAACAAGATATTCATATATATATATATGTCTTCACTGTAAGAGACCATTTTGATCTCAATTTATACATGAATTATCAAGCCAACACTACTAAGACAGTGACTTCATCACACCATACTCACTGTCATTAACCAAGTAATGACAGTGGTAAGTTATCGAAACCACTAGCTTTACCAAGTATTGTTTTCGGAGCAACTGTATCATCTGAATCATTTGAAATTTAACCATGGAATAATCAGCAGTAAGCCACAACTAGTCACCACTTAACAGGTTTAGGGATCATTAACCCATGATCCAATTCATCTATTAGTTAATCAATAGAAGGGTATGAACCCTAAGAAGAACCAAGAACCCTAATCAGGACCAGACAATCACCAGGAAGGTCACTACCAACATCTAGCATAGGATGAACTAGCATAAAGAGCACGAGGGGAGAGGAAAAAACTTACAATAGGTCCTCGCTGCAGACTAGAAGAGGAATCAGAGATGGCCGACGACCAAGGTAGCACGGGAAGCACCCCCAGGGGGGCGCTGCAACCCACACATCGCCACGACGGCGACCTTAGCCACACCTGGAGGTGAGGAACATCACCACGGCGCACGACAGCAACGGCGGCGTCAGGATCAACGCCAACCCCAAACCCTAGGGTTCGGGACGACATCGATCTGGCCACAGGAGAGCTCCAAGTCCAAATACAATTGTATAGAAGGGTAGAGCGGGGCCGACAACCTCATCCTACACCATGACGGCGGCCAGGGCGGTCCACGACAGCGGGAATCACCGGTGGCGACACCACTGACCACCGGGTCGAGGAAGGAGAAGGAGAGGGGTGAGCTCTAGTGAGAGACAGGGAGTGATGGGCTGGGTTGGGCCAGGAACCCTTCGGGGTGGTTGTTTTGACTTTGCCTAATGGGCCACAAGGGCCCAATAAGAATAAGCCAGCCCAAATCATTTAGAGCCTGTTTTAATAAATGGAAAAAGTCCAAAATGCCCATGAATTTAAATAAATTTTAGAAAATAAAATAAAAGTCCAAAAAATATAAATAAACTATTTTTGGATTTACAATAATCTAAAATATCCAAATAAATTAAGAAATAAAATTTTAAACATATAAATTTTATTAAGAATTTTGTAATTTAAATATTCCTTATGGAATTTTACAAAATTATTGAAAGATGATAAAAATAAATAAAAATCACTTTCATTATACATTAATATTGTAGTATTTTAGAAAAATACTAAACAAATATTTAATAACAATTTTTGATATTTAAGTGATAATTCTTAAAGGAATTATTAAATCAATAAAATTCAAATAGAAGGGAAATAAAATAAAATAATACAATATTCTATTACAAATATTAAAAAATTAATATTTATAAATCCTTTATTATTAAAAAGAATTTTTATAATAATGGGGAGAATGCATATCAAGTTAAATGATGCATTACATTACTTTGCATAATCATTTTGCTTCTTTAAATATTGTCCTTACCGGGCAATAATGATGTTTTTTGTAGAAATATAAGCTCAAGGTCCAGTGCAAGCATCGACTTCACTACCTTGCAATCACAAGGCAAGTTCATCACTTGCTCATGTCCTTTGAAGAGTCTTTATCAAAGTATTTGCGAATTGTGTGTTATTATTTACACTATAGAAAAAGAAAACAATATTTTCTCAAGATACTAAATCTTAGATATCATCCTATGTGATGATATGATGGAGCAATAGAACTTAGGGTTCTACTTGCACTAATGATGAACAATTAGGAATTAATAACCCATGACATCAGTGATTCTAGCGTCGTATATTACGCGTTAACCATGAGATTTGGGATGGGACGGAGAAGTCAGCTGTATCCTTTTCCTCTTGTATGGAGGCAAGACGACCTTAACGTGACGTTGTGATTCCTTGGGTGGATCCAACATATGGGTGGGAACCCTTACACCCCACACTTTTGGTGTCTAGATTATCTATGAATGGTGTTTAGGGAGATAGTCCATGTAAATGGTACTAATCTGGGCATCACTAGGTCATAGAGTCTTCGGGAACTCATTAGGGTTTTAGCCTGCCCGAAAGGGGGATTAACGAAGGTGACCTATCCCGAAGGATCGTGAAGACATATGAGGTCGCGGAGAGGGCAGTGCTTGGCTTGGACCAACTACTGGGCCCCACATCATGGAATTGTGGACGGGAAAGTACGCCCGGTTGTGAAACAAGGAGTTGATCTCTCATGGGAAAAGCAACACACCTATGCAGAGTGTAAGAATTGTAACTTGTTACTCCCTGTTTCAGGAAGGAGCTACGAACGCGGCAGGAAAGGAACTCCATGAAAGTTCTGGTCAACTTGTGAAGGCTGGTGTTCATAGATTTTCATAATAAAATCAACCTTTGAAGAAATATTTATGAAAATTGCATAGTGCCAACGACTAATAGTCCGAGGTGGTAGATAGAGAATCAAACTTCCCACCTTGTATATAATGAATTTTCTCAGTAACGCTGTTACTCATCCTTTCCTTTGAATCCTTGCTTAGACTCTGAGAATCCCGAAGATACTCCAATGTATGCATCTGAGAGTCAAGAGGAGGTCTTCTATGAAGAGCCCAACTTGTATGGAGCTGTAGAAGGGGAGGACTACGACATCGTCTACGGAGGAGAGTTCCAGGAGTCCAAATAATTACTATAGTTCTAGTAACCACTTGAGCTGAGCATCATGAACAATATATAGCAATAAGTTGGTGAGCTCAATTTGGAGTTTAAGTTTTAAATTTGAAACTTCCGCTGAAACACTTATATTTTGGTTTATAAGTTGAATCTTTTGGAAGTCTTGAACTTCCGGTATTGTCATAATAATAACGTGTGCATGTTTGTAATATGGACCCGCAATGTTTCTGTTCTACCACTCTGAGGGATGTGATATTTGCGAAACGGTGTTCTGTGGATGTCATGTCAACGACTATGGTGTACTACACATGCAGTGGTATGCTGGGTCACCGCAGTTGGTATCAGAGCAAATTGCTTTGACCTTAGGTTGGAAACCTAGTAAAGGGTATTACCTGTAGGAGTGTAGAAACGATAAAGAATTCTCTAAAAGTAATATAATGGGTATTCAAATGAGAATATTCCGTTATATGTTTTAGTGCGATAATTCTTTGATATGATGCAATATATTATTGGTTACTAATCAAAACTATTTTTCTGATATATAGAGCTATGGCACCAAAGTTTCCAGATTAGACTTTGGTAAGGAAAGAGGAGACTCTTGATGATTATGAAGGATCATTCACAGACCAACTTCGTCAACTTTTAAAGATTTTTAGTTGTCCAACTAGAATTCCAGTGAACACTATAACCTACTATGATGGTCGGATGTTATCCAAGTATCGTGTGAGTATCCAACTCCCTGAGGAGCTTGGATTATATCACGATATACCTATAGGTGAAGGTAGGAGTCACTTAGCAGCATATCATGTTGCTATTGTGGAGGCGATAGCTAATATCCGGGAGCATAAAGCCAAGGAGTTAGAAGGTAGCGCATTCTCTATGATACCTCATGATTCTATAGACTCGGAGCCTATACCGGATCATCTTACTTTGGTTAAGAAGCATCCTAAGTTAGCTTCCAAGTTTATGGATAGATACCGAACACTCGTTGCGTCTTTTTATTAGACACATCAAGTGACTGTCAAAGATAAAAATGACATGTTAGAGGATATAACTGATCCGGAAAGGAGAAAGCAGTTAGCATTCCAGTTGAAGAAGCAAGCAAGTAGTAGTGCAAAACCTATCTTTAAGGATATACCTATAGATCCTGAATCTTTTATACCATATCCTTATTCACCAAATCCTGAACCTATACATGATCCTACTATGGATATGAGGTATGCAGTACCACAGGGTTCAGAGGATGATTCTGATTCAGAACTTCCTATTGAGAATTCTGATGGTTGGAGAAGGGGATCATATGAAGGATCTCATGAACACCAGATGTCCACAGATGGTTCTGACAGAAATGTTGGAGAATCTATCTGGATGGGTGCAAGAATTAACCCTAGTAACAGTAGTAGAAATGCCATGTCGGTAGATACTCAGGATGAAGAAGAAGATCCTGAGGAGAGAGTGTTTGAATCATCAACATCTTCTCCAAACCCAGGGAATATACATTGTCCAGTTTTTAACTATCTTGCCCAAAGGAGCACTTGGGAAGCAGCATGATCTGCGTATCGTGTTGACAATTCAAGGAATGAAGCTCAGGAGATACAAGCGGGATATAATGTTGAATATGTTTCTGAATACTTTTCAGCTGAGCTGGAGGGAGTCAATGCACTCAGGTTGAGTAATGACTCAAGTCCTGACACTTTAAATACTGAGTATGTTCCTTCTGGAAGGACATTTGTTTCACAAACTGTGCGACGAACAACACGTCATCACGATTGGACATCAGGCATGTATGATGAGCGTAGTTACTACTAGAAGGAGGCAACTAGTTAGAGATATCAAGTACCATGTATTGTACTCCAAAGAAATAAGATAGTTAGATAAATAAGGTAGTGTTGTGATTATACCTATATGGTATATGTTGTAATGACGTTGTATTATTATGATATTATGTATAATATGTGAAATGCATATTTGGATTTTCTTTGGATCTTCATTGTGTGACTAGTTCTGTGTGTAAAGTCGAGCTCAGAACACATGTGCATGATGTAATTATGAGTATTCGCTTTATGTTGCAGGACTAGAGGGTCATGGATATGGGTGTAGAGATCAAAACTGAGCAGCAGCAGATGGAACAAGAGGCCAAGGAGAAGGTAGATGCAGATGCAGCAAATCAGGGAGCATTGCCACCACCACCACCAATGAGGCCGTTAATAGAGCAGAACTTTATGTAGTGTATGCAAATGATGCAAGAGACCCAGAACAAGTTCATGGAGGAGTTGCTGGGACGAGCAAATCAGAGGGCACCTGAAGGTGGAGGAGTGAGTCTATCTGATTTACAGAATGCAAGGCCACTACCTTTTGCATCATCTCCTGAACCAATGGATGACGAAGATTGGCTAGCAGACACAGAAAGAAAGCTAAACACTGTAGGTTGCAATGATGAGGAGAAATTGAGGTATGCAACTCATCTTCTGATAGGACCTGCAACATCTTGGTGGGAAAATCAGTTGGCCATGCAACAACCAGGAAGGGAGTATACCTGGGAAGAGTTTAAACATAGATTCCGTGAAAATCATGTGCCGGAGAGTGTTATGGAATTAAAGCGAAGAGAATTTGAAGAGCTGCAGCAGGGATATACTAGTGTTATGAAGTATATCCGGGAGTTTAGTCAACTATCTCGTTATGTTGAGGAAGAAGTTAACACGGAGGAAAAGAGGAAGAAGCGTTTCCTGCATGGATTAAATCCATTTGTGAGGATGCAGTTGAGGTTGGCTTATAAGCAAACTTATCAGTAGTTGCTAGATGCAGCTATTACCTTCGAAGATGACTACAAGAATGTCCAAGAGGATAGAAGGAAGAGAGCTAAGAAGGAAACCAAGAGGATACAAGCAAGCAAGCCCAAGCCCAATCTGGAATTCAAACTAAGGAATAAGACCTATAACAACAAAAATTCCAATCGTAGTGCAAATCCAAATGCAAATAATATTATATGCCAC
This sequence comes from Avena longiglumis, assembly GCA_030063025.1. Classification (NCBI taxonomy): domain Eukaryota; kingdom Viridiplantae; phylum Streptophyta; class Magnoliopsida; order Poales; family Poaceae; genus Avena; species Avena longiglumis. The sequence continues at coordinate 428,930,293 of CP125979.1, forward strand.
AATTGCAAACTCCCAGGGCATATGGGCAGGGATTGTACGAAACCAGTAATTGTATGTCACGCTTGTGGTCAGAGAGGTCACATCAAGCCCAATTGTCCAAGCAAACCACAAGGTGGTTGGCCGGCTCGGGATGGAAGGAAAGCCAGTGGAGGAAATGGACAGCCCAATAAAGGAGGAAATAATGGCAAGAACAACAATGGCAAGAGGAACAGACCTACCGGGAAAATTGAACTGTGCAACCCTCGAGGAGGTGGATAATTCGGAGCATGTAGTGATAGGTACGCTCAATATCCTTACCAATCCTGGCAAAGTTCTATTTGATACTGGTGAAACTACTTCATTCATTTCTGAAGAATTCTATGATAAGTTTGGGATTAGAAGGGCAACGTTAGAAAACCCTATGACCGGAGTTACGACAGGGGGAAATGTGATTGTATGCCACATCAAACAAGATCAGGTTATCTCGATCTATGGTTGTACATAATTTGTAGACCTTTATGTGATTCCTTTGAAGGGAATTGCAATAGTGCTGGGGATGGACTAGATGATGGAACATGGAGCTCAGATAAATTGTGAGGATAAAACTGTCTCAATCAAAACTCCAAGTGGAGCAAGGATAGTTTACTAAGAAGATAAGCACAATCATATCATGGTGGATCTGCAGCTGAACTCAATGAAAGAGGTCAAATTGGAAGATATTCCTATAGTAAATGAATTTCAAGATGTTTTTCCAGCAGAGCTACTGGGAATGCCACCAGACCGGGAGATAGAGTTCACTATTGATCTAATTCCTGGTACAACACCAATAGCTCAAGCACCATATAAGATGGGACCAAATGAATTAAAAGAACTCAAATAGCAAATTGATGTGTTAGCGAGAAAAGGATTTATTCAGTAAAGTGTATCTCCATGGGGAACACTAGTAATATTTGTGGATAAGGGGGAAGGTGGAAGAAGGATGTGTGGAGATTATAGAAATTTGAACAACGTTACTATCAAGAATAAGTATCCTTTACCAAGGATCCAAGATTTTTTTGATCAAGTGAAAGGAGCTGGAGTATTTTCAAAGATCGACTTAAGATCTGGATACCATCAAATAAAAATCAAACCGAAAGATGTTCCAAAGACAGCACACACCTCCTGCAATATTCATGAATTTTATGAACAAAATCTTCATGCCATATTTGGATAATTTCGTCATAGTCTTTATTGATGATATTCTGATATATTCCAACGATAAGGAAGATCATGCTGATAATTTGAGAATAGCATTGCAGACTCTAAGGGAACATAAACTTTATGCTATGTTTAGTAAGTGTGAATTTTGGCTAGATGAGGTAGAATTCCTCGGTCATGTGATCAGTAAAGATGGAATTGCTGTAAATCCATCTAAGGTTCAGTCAGTACTAGAGTGGACTGCACCGACCAATGTGAAGTAAATTCGAGGTTTCTTAGGAATGGCTGGTTATTACCGGAGATCCATTGAAGGTTTCTCCAAAATAGCTGGACCAATGACCAAATTGCTAAGAAAGAATACACCATTCAATTGGGATGAGAAGTGTGAAGCAAGTTTTCAGGAGTTGAAGACCAGGTTAACCACAACTCCAATTTTAGCAGTTCCAGAAATAGGAAAAGACTTCACAGTATACTGTGATGCATCTAAAGAAGGTTTGGGTTGTGTGTTAATGCAAGATCGGAAATGATTGCTTATGGTTCAAGACAACTGAAACCACATGAAGTCAACTATCCAACTCATGATTTAGAGTTAGCAGCAGTAGTTTTTGCGCTAAAAGGATGGAGGCATTTTCTTTATGGAGCCAGATGTGAGTTATACACTGACCATAAAAGTCTCAAATATTTCTTCACTCAAAAGGAATTGAATATGAGACTGAAGCGTTGGTTGGAACTAATCAAAGATTATGATTTAACAATCAACTATACTCCAAGGAAAGCAAATGTTGTAGTTGTTGCTTTAAGTAGAAAGAGTGCAGATATTCAGCCTAACAATCGGGAGCTACCAAAAGAGTTACAAATGGACTTGGAAAGATTAGACCTTCAATTCATTAGAACAAAGGTTCTTGGAGGATTAGCTACTATGCAGGTAGTTGCAGAGCAGGACAGTCATCTTAAGCACGAAATTTTCAAACATCAAGCAGAAGATCCTTTTATTGCCGAGGAAATTCGGAGGTTATCTCAAGGGAAAAAAGAAGTTTTTCGCCTTGGAGATTATGAGTCTTTATGGTTTCAAGACCGTCTTTGTGTTCCAGATGTGACTGAGATTAGAGATGTCATACTCAGAGAAGCACATGAAACACCATATTCTATACATCTAGGAAGTACTAAGATGTATATGGATCTGAAAGAACTATTCTGGTGGAATAACATGAAAAGGGACATTGCTAAATATGTATCATAATGCCATACTTGCCAAAGGGTGAAGGCTGAACATCAAAGTCCAGCAAGACCATTACAACCTTTGGAAATTCCCGAATAGAAGTGGGAAGAAATAGGTATGGACTTCATCATAGGATTGCCCATGACACCGAAAAGGAAGGATATGATATGGGTAATTGTGGACAGACTCACTAAAAGTGCACATTTTATTCCGGTAAATCAGAAAGATAATGCCGAGAAGTTAGTAGAAGTTTATGTCAAAGAGATAGTAAGCATGGAGTGCCCAAAAAGATCATAACTGATAGGGGATCAGTGTTTACTTCAGCATTTTGGAAGCAATTGCATGAAGCACTTGGTTCCAAGTAAGATTTCAGCACAACATATCATCCTGAGACAGGAGGTCAAACTGAAAGAACAAATCAAATACTAGAAGACATGTTAAGAGCTTGTGCATTAGATTTTGGAGGTACATGGGAAGATCATCTACCATTGGCAGAATTTTCCTACAATAATAGTTATCAGAGTAGTCTGAAGGCAGCTCCATACCAGGTTCTGTATGGAAGGAAGTGTAGATCACCAATATGTTGGTATGATCTTGGAAGTAGCAAGGAGTTTGCACCAGACTATATTAAGGAAAGACAAGATATCATTGATAAGATCAGGGATAGACTGAAAATAGCCCAGAGTAGGCAGAAAAGTTTTGCTGATCAAAGTCAAAGATCATGGCATCCATAAGTGGGAGATATGGTATATTTGAAAGTAAGTCCAATGAAAGGGGTGAAAAGGTCCGGAGTTAAAGGAAAATTGGGTCCAAGATATATTGGACCATTCAAGATATTGAGTCAGAACAGAACTATAGCTTATGCTTTAGAGTTACTGTCAAGATTATCTCAAGTGCATCATGTTTTCCATGTGTCACAACTTTGTAAATGTTTGAAAGTTCCGGATGATGCAATAACACATCATGAGATAGAACTACAAGCAGACTTGACCTATGTTGAAAAGCCCTGCAAAATTTTGGAAGAAAACAGGAAAAGATTGAGTAATAGAGCAATCAAATATTGCAAAGTACAGTGGGAACATCACCCTAAAAGGGAAGCCACGTGGGAGAAAGAAGAGGATTTAAGAAAAGCCTATCCAGAACTATTTAGGTATATCTCAACAAACTTCGGGACGAAGTTTAATTTAAGGGGGAAGTCTGTAACATCCCAGCATTTAGGAACTAACAAAGGGTAGATTCAGGAATTTGAAATGTTGCATGCATTCATCTGTGAAAATGTGGGTAAATTTTTCACCAAATAAAAACCTAAAGTGATCAAGGTTTCTTTCATGCTTTGAGGTTAGGAATAGACTTGAAGGAAGATTGTTATAGACTTTGATATGATATTGTGGATTAGAGTGTTTTGGGAAATGATATTTGAATTTTTAAACTTGAGTGTTTAAATTATAATTCAAAAGAATTTTGAACAATGTTTGATTATTTGATTTAATTAAGAGTTAACCAATAATAACTCAAACTTAATATAAAGAGAGCAATAAAGAATATGAATCTTCATTTCATAATTTTATTCAATAAATAAGTTACAAAAATGTAATTTATGAAAATCATCAACAATCTTTACAATAGCAAATAAATAAAGAATAATATTTCTTTATTGATAATAGTACAATCTTTATTACAAAATAATAAAAATAAAGAGTACAAAAGAATAAATTAAAGATTACAATTGAATATGATAGTTATTACAAGAGACTAATCTATAAAGAAAAATAAAAACCTAAACTAAAGTCTTGATCTTCAAATCTGGTTCCTGCAAAATAAAAATAAACTTAAAAGAAAAAGAAGGTTAGGATTAGAATTATTTTTACCCTCAGAAGTTGACAGTGAAGTGCACTGTTCACTTTTTCATCATTGAGTATATAAGGGGCAAGTTTCACCAATATGAAAGAATGTATCTTTCATAATTTTAAGCCATAAGTCAAATAACAGCAAGGAGGGGCAAGTTTCACCAGCCAAGTAGAAGTAACCAGATGAAAGTAACTTTCAAAATTCAGAACATATCCACAACTGAGTAGCAGGCACACAAGCAGCACACACACCAAACTGCATGGTGTGTGCTGTCAACACCACAGCAGTATCACAACCAAACAAAACCATCAACACAACCGTGGGAAACCAATCCCCACACCATTCCATTGATCTTACACACAAAGCACAGCAGCCAGTAGCTAAACCAAGCCAAAGCCAAGCTAGATCACACGAACCAAAGCCCAGGATCACATCACCAAGATGGTGGATAACAAGACCAAGATCAAGCCATCAGGATGAGGAGATGATGGGCTAGATCAAGGACAAGCCAGGAACTAGAAATACCAGGGGAGCACCATATCAACCTACCACAAGATCAACCACTAGCAACCACAACATCAAGTGACAGTGGTGAGTAAATAGACCATCACATGATCTATCTGTCTAAGATTAGACAAGCATACATGATCTGTCTCTTATTCAAACTCTCAGAAAGCACCCAAGTGGGGTGAATCCATCACTGAGGTTTTAAACTCTAAAAGCAAATAAAAAAGTATTAGGATCCAACTAAATCTCAGAACAACATCATTAATCTAGTTATCAAGCTATATTTCAATTCAAGAATGAACATAGCTAAGATTTAAACTTCTAGGCACATCTGTAAGACAAGAGTAGAACCTTAGAATTTAATCTTATGGATCTATATAAGTTATCAATCTTACAAGCATTTTCCCCTAACTTTGATTCAAGCAATAGTAGCCGGTATCACTACCAGAACCAATCCATGTGAATCAACAAGATAGAGGTCTAAATCCCTAAACCTCAGACCAACATCATTGGTTCTAGGGATACAAGGAAATAGGATTTCACTTATCTATCATGCCAAGCCAAATCTTAAGCTTGAATAAAACCACACCAAGTAAAAGAATCTAGTCTTGTGTGCCATACTAGGATGGTGTCACAAGAACAGTTCTAAACTAAGCAGGTTAAGCATCCAATCTTCATAGATACAATCAACCAATTATTAATCATTTTCCCGTTCTTAAACACATGAATCATAAACAAGATATTCATATATATATATGTCTTCACTGTAAGAGACCATTTTGATCTCAATTTATACATGAATTATCAAGCCAACACTACTAAGACAGTGACTTCATCACACCATACTCACTGTCATTAACCAAGTAATGAAAGTGGTAAGTCATCAAAACTACTAGCTTTACCAAGTATTGTTTTTAGAGAAACTGTATCATCTGAATCATATGAAATTTAACCATGTAATCATCAGCAGTAAGCCACAGCTAGTCGCCACTTAACAGGTTTAGGGATCATTAACCCATGATCCAATTCATCTATTAGTTAATCAACAGCAGGGTATGAACCCTAAGCAGAACCAAGAACCCTAATCAGGACTAGACAATCACCAGGAAGGTCACTACCAACATCTAGCATAGGATGAACTAGCACAGAGAGCACGAGGGGAGAGGAAAAAAACTTACAATAGGTCCTTGCTGCAGACTAGAAGAGGAAGCAGAGATGGCCGACGACCATGGCGGCACGGGGAGCACCCCCAGGGGGGGGGGGCGCTGCAACCCACACATCGCCACGGCGGCGACCTTAGACACACCTGGAGGCGAGGAACATCACCACGACGCACGACAACATCCGCGACGTCAGGATCAACGCCAACCCCAAACCCTAGGGTTCGGGACGACATCGATCTGGCAACAAGAGAGCTCCAAGTCCAAATCCAATTGGATGGAAGGGTAGAGAGGGGCCGACAACCTCATCCTGCACCATGGCGGCGTCCAGGGTGTCCACGATGGCAGGAATCGTCGGCGGTGACACCACTGACCACCAGGTCGAGGAAGGAGAAGGAGAGGGGTGAGCTCGAGTGAGAGACAGGGAGTGATGGGATGGGTTGGGCCAGGAACCCTTCGGGGTGGTTGCTTTGAATTTGCCTAATGGGCCATAGGGCCCAATAAGAATAAGCCAACCCAAATCATTTAGAGCCTGTTTTAATAATTGGAAAAATACCAAAATGCCCTTGAACTTAAATAAATTTTAGAAAATAAAATAAAAGTCCAAAAAATATAAATAAAATATTTTTGGATTTACAATAATCTAAACTATCCAAATAAATTAAGAAATAAAATTTTAAATATATAAATTTTGTTAAGAATTTTGTAATCTAAATATTCCTTATGGAATTTTATAAAAAATCATTGAAAGATGATAAAAATAAATAAAAATCACTTTCATTATACATTAATATTGTAGTATTTTAGAAAAATACTAAACAAATATTTAATAACAAATTTGATATTTAAGTGATAATTCTTAAAGGAATTATTAAATCAATAAAATTGAAATAGAAGGGAAATAAAATAAAAGAATACAATATTCTATTACAAATATTAAAAAATTAATATTTATAAATCCTTTATTATTAAAAATAATTTTTATAATAATGGGGAGAATGCATATCAAGTTAAATGATGCATTAGATTACTTTGAATAATCATTTTGCTTCTTTAAATATTGTCCTTTTCGGGCAATAATGATATTTTTGTAGACATAGAAGCTCAAGGTCCAGTGCAAGCATCGGACTTCACTACCTTGCAATCACAAGGAAAGTTCATCACTTGCTCATGTCCTTTTAAGAGTCTTTATCAAAGTATTTGCGAATTTTGTGTTATCATTTACACTATAGAAAAAGAAAACAATATTTTATCACGATACTAAATCTTAGATATCATCATAAGTGATTGTATGATGGAGCAATAGAACTTAGGGTTCTACTTGCACTAATGATGAACAATTAGGAATTAATAACCCATGACATCAGTGATTCTAGTGCCGTATATTACGCGTTAACCATGAGATTTGGAATGGGACGGAGAAGTCAGCTGTATCCTTTTCCTCTTGTATGGAGGCAAGACGACCTTAACGTGACGTTGTGATTCCTTGTGTGGATCCAACATATGGGTGGAAACCCTTACGCCCCACACTTTTGGTGTCTAGATTATCTATGAATGGTGTTTAGGGAGATAGTCCATGTAAATGGTACTAATCCGGGAATCACTAGGTTATAGAGTCTTCGGGAACTTATCAGGGTGTTAGCCTGCCCGAAAGGGGGATTAACGAAGGTGAGCTAGCCCAAAGGATTATGCAGACATATGAGGTCGCGGAGTGGGCAGTGATTGGCTTGGACCAACTACTGGGTCCCACATCATGGAATTGTGGACGAGAAAGTACGCCCGATTGTGCAACAAGGAGTTGATCTCTCATGGGAAAAGTAACGCACCTCTGCAGAGTGTAAGAATTCTAACTTGTTACTCCCTGTTCCGGGAAGGAACTACAAACGTGGCAGGAAAGGAACTCCATGAAAGTTCTGGTCAACCTGTGAAGGCTGGTGGTCATAGATTTTCATAATAAAATCAACCTTTGAAGAAATATTTACGAAAATTGCATAGTGCCAACGACTAATAGTCTGAGGTGGTAGATAGAGCAACAAACTTCCACCTTGCATATAATGAATTTGCTGAGTAATGCTGTTACTCATCCTTTCCTTTGAATCCTTGCTTAGACTCTGAGAATCCCGAAGATACTCCAATGTATGCATCTGAGAGTCAAGAGGAGGTCTTCTATGAATATCCCAACTTGTATGGAGCCGTAGAAGGGGAGCACTACGGCATCGTCTACGGAGGAGAGTTCCAGGAGTCTGAATAATTACTATAGTTCTAGTAACCACTTGAGCCGAGCATCATGAACAATATATAGCAATAAGTTGCTGAGCTCAATTTGGAGTTTAAGTTTTAAATTTGAAACTTCCGCTGAAACACTTATATTTTGGTTTGTAAGTTAAATCTTTTAGAAGTCTTGAACTTCCGGTATTGTAATAATAATAACATGTGTATGTTTGTAATATGGACGCACAATGTTTCTGTTGTACCACTATGAGGGATGTGATATTTTCGGAACGGTGTTTTATGGATGTCATGTCAACGACTATAGTGTACTACACATGAAGTGGTATGCTGGGTCACTGCAGTCAGGAACAATCCTGAATTCACCATACTCAGTATGCGGATAATCAATCCTAACCTTTCACTTACACGCCCTTGTATAGGCACATCTCCTTTGAGTTTGGCCTCCCAACCATGACCAACTATCATCTTGGGAACTGCACAGGTGGACAATCTTCACAAGGTAGCCTCAGATCAAACCTTGGCCGCAAGGGAACCCATACTAAGGTATATAAATTTCCATTCAAGCCCTACCCAAATTTTGGGTATTATGGTTGTACGGTAAAATTGGAATGGTATCGCATCCAAACAACCATCAGTTTTATAAAGGGCTAAGGCTCATGCCTCAACATTTTCATCATCAAAATCATCTGGTGTTCAAGAACACATGTCAAAACATTTCTGTATAATGACTCATCATTCTAAGGTTTTCATAACCATTTTCACCAAGGACTGCCATCTAAAGTGATCAAGTTTTATGCTTAGCACTAGCATCTAAAAGTGGTGGTAAACACTAATGAGGGGTGGTAAACATGTGTGACTGATCTAAGTTCAATGTCATGCCTCGGGATGACATCAAAATTTATCTAACTTAGTTCAAGTTTTATGCTCTTTATGCTACCTTTAAAAATCTTTCTAAAAATGTACAAATCACTAAGTAAACTCCAATAGAAAGCTTTGATAAAGAAATAAAATAACTAATCTTGCAAGTGAAACTGGGTTTGTTGTACTCAGGCAATATAACTAATGCATGCCCAATGCATTGCATAGTTCATTTAGCTTTCTGAGTTGCAAGTGTTAGCTTGCATGGTCAGTATCTTGCATTAGGTAGCTTGCATTAGGTAGCTTACATTAGATAGCTTTCCTTGTGCAGTGCAGTGGTTGAAGTTCTCCTCGGCTTCTTCCTCATAGTAGTCTCCTTCCTCTTCGTATCCTTGGTCGGTACTAGCGTCTATAAATAAATACGAGGTACACAATCACCAAACAATACTTAACTAATTCTATTTATCACACAAAGGTTTTCACTAGATGATCTAGCATAATCTCTATTATCACAAAGGCCAAAGCACTTGTCTTATTTATTTTATTTTAGAAAAGTAATTTCTACTCATTGAAAAACTACTTAAGATTTAATATTCTCCAACTAAAATAGGGGATCATGTTGACACATGTCATCACCACATATTTCAGTACATGGGATTGTGATTTAAAGTGGTGCCACAATTTAATAAGGTTTAACCTTATTATTTTAATTAATTAAAGTGACTAGAATTGCCTATGAGGCATTCTTTTATTGCTTGACCATTATTTCTGCAAGTAAACCTAGATATTTTTATATATTCAGAAAGGTCTTGTCAAATGTGATTTTTGAGAGTTGGAATCAACTCAAAGATTTTATGGTTGAATTTTGATAAATGTTTGAATGCAGAAAAGCTTTTTCCTTGTTATTTTTACTATAGGTGATCTACAATTCCAATGATTTGAATCCAACGGTCTTGGATTAAGAATTCCAGTACCTTTATAGCAAAATTAGTTTCATGCAATTTGATTCATGAATCGACCTAGGTTGATTTTTGAATCTAGGTACAGAACTAAGTTTGAAACTAAATTAATAAACCGAAATTTGAATTACTGGGTCGTGCGGTAGTGTAACTGGGCCGGCCCACAGCGCACAATGCGTGTGCGGATGGGTTTAAGTGGCTGTCCCCACCAGTCAGCGAGACAGGGGGTGCGAAGGGGTACGGGGCAATCTAGACCATACGATCAACATCTAATCCAACGACTGTGGCTTGTCATCTCCGTCGGGCAACGCCGGCGAGACAGAACCCTAGCGCGGCTAGTGGGGGCTGTGTGAGGCTCACCGGGGCTCAGGTGAGGGTCGGAAATGGGGGCGAACGACGAAGTCGATGGTGGAGGTTCTCCTGGTACCGGCAGCTCCTCCTGGGGTGGTCACAATCAACGACCCCTCTTCTCCTCCTCCTCCTCCGCGGCAGCCTCCGATGAAATTCTGGCGACCTGATGCTCGCCTTGCTCCGGGGGTGAGGTGGGGTGGTTCTGAGAGAGAGGGGAGTGTGTTGGTGTGAAGAAATCGAACGGGGGTGGCCTCTATTTATAGTGCCAAGAGGGGACTGACGGGCGCGGGTGGAGCTCTTAGTGGTCGTCGGCACAGTGAGCTAATGACATGGGCGACGGTAGGGGACGGTGCTGTTGCGGTGACCCAGCATACCACTGCATGTGTAGTACACTATAGTCGTTGACATGACATCCACAGAACACCGTTCCGTAAATATCACATCCCTCAGAGTGGTACAACAGAAACATTGCGGGTCCATATTACAAAGGTACACACATTATTATTATTACAATACTGGAAGTTCAAGACTTCCAAAAGATCCAACTTACAAACCAAATATAAGATGTTCAGCGGAAATTTAAAAGTAACAATTCTGACTAGGAGTGGGGATCAACAGCTTCTTTTATAGAGTTCATGCTGTTCGACTCCGTTAGTTACTACTAACTAGACCCTTAAGTGGACTCGTTCTCATCGACACCGTAGCGGATCTCGTAGTCCACGCCTTCAACTCCTCCGGATAGACCAAGTTCCTCGTAGAACACGTCTTCTTAGCATTCGGCTGCATACATTGGCACGTCTTCGGGATCCTCAAAGTCTAAGCAAGGGATCAAAGGAAAGAATGAGTAACAGCGTTACCCAACAAGTTCATTATATGCAAGGTGGGAAGTTTGATGCTCTAACTACCACCTCGGATTATAAATCCTTGGCACTATGCAGTTTTTGTAAATCTTTCTTCAAAGATTGATTTTATTCTGAAAAACTATGACAATCAGCCTTCACAGGTTGACTAGAACTTTCATGGAGTTCCTTTCCTGCTGCGTTCGTAGCTCCTTCCCGGAACAGGGAGTAACAAGTTACAGTTCTCACACTTTGCATAGGTGCGTTACTTTACCCATGAGAGATCAACTCCTTATTGCACAACCGGACGTACTTTCCCGTCCACAATTCCATGATGTGGGGCCCAGTAGTTGATCCAAGCCAATCACCGCCCCCTTTGCGACCCCGCATGCCTCCTTGGTGTACACCATGTCCACATAATGAATTACGGCAATGGTTTGTACAAACCGTTAGATGCCAGAACTATCGTGGGACTTTGAGGGTTCCCACCCATATGCTGCATATACTCTATGAAATACCAATTAATATGCACTCTACGAAGATAACAGCCACGACCTGCACATCCGGCTTCATGCGAGAGGAAGAAGATACAGCTGACTTCTCTGTCCCATTCCAAATCTCATGGCTAACGCGTAATATACGGCGCTAGAATCACTGATGTCAGGGGTTATTAAGTCCCTATTTTATCATCATTGTTGCAATTAGAACTCTAAGTTCTATCGCTCCATTATATCACCACTTAGGATGATATCTATGATTTCTTTGTTTATGAAAATAATATTTTCTTTCTTTTATAGCACATATGATAACACACAAATTGTAAATACTTTGATAAAGACTCTTCAAAGGACATGAGCAAGTGATGAACTTGCCTTGTGATGGCAAGGTAGTGAAGTCTGATGCTTGCACTGGACCTTGAGCTTCTAGTTCTACAAAAACATCATTATTGCCCGGTAAGGACAATATTTAAATAAGCAAAATGATTATGCAAGTAATGTAATGCATTATTTAAATTTATATGCATTTTTCCCAAAAAATTCCCTTTTGAGTAATAAGGGATTTATAAATATTTGTTTTTAATATTTATAACATGTATTGAGTAATTTTATTTTATTTCTCTTTATTTGACTTTTATTGATTTAATAATTCCTTTAGGAATTATTAATTATACCTTAATTTTATTACTAAATATTTATTTAGTATTTTCAAAAATACTATAATATTAATAAATAATGAAAGTGATTTTTATTTATTTTAATCACCTTTCAATAATTTTGTAAAATTCCACAAGGAATATTTAAATTACAAAATTCTTATAAAAATTTGAATGTCCAAAATTTGATATCTTATTTTATTTGGACAGAATGGATTATTGTGAATCCAAAAATATTTTATTTACGATTTTTGGACTATTATTTTATTTTCTATCATTTTATTGAGGTCAGGGGTATTTTGGTCTTTTCCAATTGATCAAAAGATTTATTAAATATTCTGGGCTCGCCCCTTGGGCTTATTGGGCCAAGGTGGCCCAACAGGGCAGGGTCAAATGACTACCCCGAAGGGTTTTGGCCCACCCAGCCCACTCTGCCTCCTTCTCTCCCTCGACCTCATCTCCTCCTCCTCTGACTCGATCCCGTGGCCGACGATTCCGCCGCCATCGTTCCCCGCCGCCGTTGGCCGCTTTGGCCGCCGTCGTGGTGCGGGTTGGGGTTGTCGACGACTCTCGTTCATTCTATTCACTTGGATTTGACTCTGGGGCTCCCCCGTGGCTAGGTCCACCCCATTCCCCAACCCTAGGGTTGGGAAAAGGTACCGCCGCCGCCGCCGCGATCCCGCCTGCGGTGGTGTGCTGGGCTCGTCAGTGTCAGGGCCGCCGTGGCAGGTGCAGCGCCCGCCAGGTGCTCCCTGTGCCGCCGCGGTGCGTCGGCCCCTCTGCTTCCTCTTCGATTCATCAGCAAGGAGCTCGGGTAAGTGGTCTCTGTGGTGTTCGTTCATGCTACTGCCTTGATTATTTTTGGTGTGTAGCTAGTGGCTTCTGATGTTGAGTGATGATGTGCTGATTGGGTTCATCTCAGGATTAGGGTTCATAACCCCTCTGTTGATCACATCTAGGATGCTTTCGATCTAGTGTTGATCATATTTGATCATGTGAAATGATTGCTTGCTGTGGTTAAGGATTGATAGTAACTTTGATGTTACTAGTTGCCTGTCAGATTTGTCCTAGTGGTAATCTACCATAATCTAGCTAGTTGTTTTGATCAAATCCTTAATTGGATTATGTTGTTGGTCTGAGGCTTTACTCTACTGTCAGTTTGCTTATACTGATAGTGTTTGCTTACTGCAATTATGCTGTTGGCTTGTCTGAGATTTTACTTACTGAATCAAATCATTGCTTGCAATGTTTTCTGTGAATGTATAATTGAATTTAAGGTTGATTCCTGGCATTTGGCTCAGGAAAATGATATGTAATGATTTGTCCCTTTTCCTGTGGAAGCTAAGTAAAGATTGGTTTTAGATCATTAATAACTTGTCCTTGTGATACCCCTGTATTCTGGCACACAAGTGATTGGGTTTTCATTTCTGGGCTTAGCTTGATTATGCTTGTGATTAAAACTGATAAGATAATATGGAAGCTTTCTTATCTTGCCTATGATGTTGGTCTGAGGCTCTAGGATGTAATTCCTAGTTAGTTGAGCAATAATTTGTTTGAATCTTGTAGGATTAGAGGTGCTACTCTCTCTTTGAGAGATGTGCCCTGATCTGATAGGATCAAATGAAAATGATCTAAGTTGCAAAAATAACACTAAACCCAGTGATGCTGGTCTGAGGGTTTAGTGTTTGTGGTTGAGCTTGATTTCTTATCCTTATGCTTGAATTCTCTAGGATAGATTCACCCCTCTTGGGTGCATATTGAGAGATCATTACATAAAGCAACACATGCTTTTGTTTAGATATTCTGATGAAAGCATGTGATGGTTTTATGAGACTCACCACAAGATTTGATGTTGGTGTAGTATATTGATGATGATCTTGATCTTAGTCTGGATCTTGATCTACTTTAACTGTGCTCCTGAGCTTGCTCTTGAGTTTGCCTGCTCCTCCTAGCTCTCGGCCTTGACTTTGCTATCCACCAGATACATCCCTCTCCTTATGTCACCATCCTGGTGATGTTTGGGTTAATCTGAGTGGTTGGTTTGGCTGTTGTTCTTGGTTTACTTGCTGTTCACCCTGGCTATGTTGTGGTGTGGTGTGGTGTAGTGATGCACTGAGGTGCTTCCCCATGACTGTTCTCTGGTTTTGTTTGATCTGGCCGTGCTTGTGAGGTCGACAACACACCCTTTACATGCTCGTGTGTGTGCAGCCTGTGTTCCTGCTATGCACATATGGATAGGTTCAGAAAATTTGAACTTACTATTACCAATCTACTTTTACCTTGGCTGGTGAATTGGTCCCTTTTGGCTGTCATTTGCATTCTGGCTGTGAATTTATGAAAGATGAAATCTTTCATATTGGTGAAACTTGCCCCTCTTTAATATTTCTCAATGATGAGATTGTCAAGTGCACCTCACTGACATATCTAAGAGAAATATACACTAACACTAATCTTGTTTTATTTCTGTTTAATATTTGTTTTGCAGGTTCAAAGATAAAGATGAAGATTTAGTGTAGGTTTTAGATATAGGATATTTAATAGATGTAATTTTCTTAGTCCTTTGTAATTTTTCTTTTGTAATTCTTGTAATCTTTATTTTATTCAATTGTAATAAAGATTATATTATTATTAATAAAGAATATTCTTATTCTTTATTCTGTTGTAACTTGTTTATGTCTTTATAATATGAAAATGAATTTCATAATTTCTATTGTTTTGAGATTTAAGTTATACTACCTATATCTTAATTAATTTAAGATTCAAATCCTCTATCTAAATCATTTTAATTATTATTCAAACACTTAAGTTTTTTAAATTAAACCCATTTCAAAACACACATAATTCTTTTAAGATCACATCAAAGTTTATAACAATCCTCCTTTAAGTCTAGACCTAATCTTAAAGTAAGAAAGAAACATTGATCACTTAAGGTTTTATTTGGCGAAATTTTTTACCCACCTTTTCACAAATAGATGCATGCAACAATAAATAATCCTGAATCTACCCTTCGTTAGGTTCCTAAATGCTGGGATGTTACAGCTGTGTTCCCTGGCGAAGCTCAATGTCATGGTGGCGAGGCGTGGGCGGTGCAATGCGGTCGGAACATTGCGATGCTCTGGACGGGCATTTTAATGGCGCACAACGTCTACAGTCCGCGCAGGCATGTCCTAGCGGTTCCTGGGGTAGTGGGGATCACACATGCAAGCGGCGAGGGCAGCGAGCGGTTTGTTCTCGCGTGTCAAGTGCGGTGCTCTGGCGCACTCTCGGCATGCTCGCAGAGAAGTTGGGCACGCTCGGGCTGAGTGGTCCAGGGGCTGGCAGTGCTTTGGCGTTGGACAGGGGGTGGCGATGGACGGTGGTCAGTGTCCCAGACAAGGTTGGCGAGGCTAGAGCTGCTCCTAGCTTGTTGTTGACAATGGGGTGGCCATTTGGGGCTCGGCATGCTCACCATTGATGGCAATGTCAAGCTTACAGTGAGCTAGAGCTTGTTAATTGAACTAGCTGATCTACTAAGAGTGTGCTGTGAGCTAGAGGGGAGACAAGTTAGGCACAAACACAACTCACTAAAGTGTTTTGTGTTTTGTTTGATTTGTGTTTGCAAGGTGTTTGATGAAATGGACGAAAGAGATTTGAATTTGAATTTTTGGATGAAAATTGGTGGGTGTACTAGTCACATACTAGGTAGTCTCTAGTTAGTTGGTTTTGCCAAGGTGCACTGATTTGGTTGGTTTTTGATAATTGGTGATCTTCACATATGATATAGATTCAATTTTGAATTTGTCATTTGAATCAAGTCGCCAATTGTTTCTATGGGTTTGAAAGGTGGGCTTGGGTTCACTTTTACTTGATCTAGCAAGGGGTGAAAAGAAATGGAATTGTTTCTGTTTGAAATATTGGACTAGAAACACTCAAAGTGGCCTAGTGAGCAAGATTGGCAAAAATGACCACTAGCTCATTTTGTTTGTTTTTGAATTTCTCTTGATTTTTTATGCTTGGATTTGATTTAGATGATGTTGTTTTCATCTTTAAACCATTCCTTGCTATTCACAAAATTCACACAAGTCCATTCATGCATTCATAGAATCATCATATACACACATGCATTCATATGATTTCAATTAACAAAAGTTTTTGGTAACCCTAATTTTGGATGATTGGAATTGATAACCTTGATCAATATTTTTGGGATATTATAGTATTTCCTTGCCCAGTTCCTGTCAATTGCCCTGCTGTAATTTGTTTACCCTTCATGCCAAGTTGTTTATCTAAGGAGAGCACCTCTAGTGAACTATGGACCCCGACCAACCTTTACCATTGATACATCTTCCACTGTTACTTGTTTACTTGCTGCAAACCATTACCTTCCACACCATACGTTTAATCCTTTGTTATAGAAAACCGGTGAGCTTGAAAATCTCACTGATTTGTTGGGGCAAAGTCTTGAGTCTGTGTTGTGCAGGTTTCCGCGTTGCTTGCAACACCTGTGTGACGTTTCCTTCCTCCTACTGGTTCGATAACCTCGGTTTCTGATTGAGGGAAAACTTGCTGTTGTGCTTCTTCACACCCTGCTCTTGGGGTTCCCAACAGGCTTCACATTAGCCATCAAAGGTAAACTATCCACTTGTTCCATGAACAAGAGAGCGTTGTTTTCTCCCTAGTAGCAACAACACATCTACAACCGAAGAGATTTCTGTCACTTCCCTTCGAAACTAGAGGCATGAACCCACTATCTAGCATAAATACCCACTCTTGGAGTCACTAGCAACTACCTGGACAAGATATCTACTAACAACGGAGATCATGCAATATCACAAACAACACAGACATGATAGAATCATAAAGACAAAACCATTAATCAATCTGACATAGTAATCTCAATATCCATCGAATCCCCGCAAACAAAACATGCATGATTACAAATAGATTAGATCTTGATCATGAACGGAGCTCACAAGATCTATACATGAAAGCACAAGGAGGAGATACAACCATCTAGCTACTACATGGACCCATAGTCCAAGGTGGAACTACTCACACATCATACCGGAGAAGAAGGCCTCCGGGATGATCTCCCCTCCGGCAGGGTGCCGGGAAGAACTTCAGATCCCCCCGATCTAGGGATGATGGTGGCGGTGGATACAGACGGTTTCGTGGAGTTTTGATTGGGTGCCTAGGGTTTCTGCATTGGGGGCTTCTTATAGGCAAGGAGGTGAGGCAGGGGTGCCGGGGCCACACCACCTTGAGGCGCCAGGCTTAGCCGTGCCGGGGGGTGGACACCCTGTGGCGCCCCTCCGTCTCGTCTTCTAGATTCGTATCGCCCATGGTAAAATATTGACTTTTGCTTTTGCCCCGTCCAATTCCGAGAATATTGATTTTCTGCCTTTCTGGAACCAAAAACAGAACAAAAAAGGCAACTGGCACTGTGGCAACTTGTTAATAGGTTAGTTCTAGAAAATATATAAAAAACACCTCAAAGTATAGACAAAGCAGAGCAAAGTAGATACTCACCAATCAGGGAACATGAAAAATTATAGAAACATTTCCGACGTCTCAAGCATCCCCAAGCTTAACTCCTGCTCGTCCTCGAGTAGGTAAGTGATAAAAAGAATAATTTTTGAGGTGACATGCACCATCAAAACCAAGATCGAACCATTTGCAAGCATTGAAAGCTGGAATCAAAGAACTCTAAACATGTGCATGAAAGATGGAGTTCTAACAATAAGACAAGGTAACTATGCATGCAACATGAAAGGCTACAAACAAAGATCATGAATAACATACATTGAAAAACGTTTGTTTGTTTCACATATACAGAAAATATGGCATAGTGGCAATCATCTTGTCCGTCATAGAGTAGCAAATAGATGCATATGACACCTTCAAAATTCACAAGGGTGACTAGAAACAGATAGCACAAGAACAAGTAATATCACAATATGCATCAATCAATAAGTTTTGGGACACTCCACAAAGAACTAATAATGGCAACTATGCTCTCTTAATGGTGCCTAAAGGTAGAAGGTGGAGACTCAATAATAGTGGAAGAAAGGCCCTTCACAAAGGGAAGCAGGGATTTCAAGTTTCAAAAAGAGCTTTCAAAAATTATGGTACTTGTTAGCTTTTAGCCCTCATTGCCTCTATCATAAGCATCTTGAAGTGATTAAGGTTAAAGTGAACAAACTATGGAGTATATGCTTGATAAATTATAAGTTGGCAATCTCAAGTCCCTTGAATACGAGGGCCACACCTCATGCTACCCAACTTTAGTCACCTGTAAGTTCTTGTCATTGTAAGTACATGCATATCATAGAGAACCGCCAACGGGTTACCGCTTGCACATGGTACAGGAGCTATCCCATAACCAAAATTACAAGGCAAGCAGACAATGAGCATCTCAGCGATCTTTTTATTTACTATATGCATAGATTTTTATTGAGGATGCTTCGTAGATAGCTCACTATGGTGATGATGCAAGTTTCCACCATGATTAGGCATGGCTTAGGCTAGCGTCCCAGGCGTTTCTCTAACACAAAATACAAACTCCATGGACTTACAAGCTCCCTCTTTATTTCACACTGGTGAAATCCATAGACAAAAGAGCATGATATCAATTGAGTACAAAGTACAAGTGCAATGTTGAAAACGTTCCCCATGAAAGCATGGTTTTGCTAATTCCAACGTATAAGTGCAAGCATATACAACATAGATGACACAATGGTTCAAGTTTATTAGGGGCAAATAATATAAAGTGTGTCATCAAGTTTGTGAGGGCTTTAATCACTAAGTTTTCACATAACAAAATAGTTTTTAATTGGAAGATAGCTGAAAACAAGAATATAATTGGAATGGTGTAACACACCATGCATAAGAGTTTATATTGGACACTTTGGAATAACTTGGTTTCTTGGGAGTTGGAAGCATGAGTAGATCTTACTCATACAAGTGGAGGCTAGCAAAATACTGGGAGCAACCAACTAAGAGAGCAATAGTGGCCATAATCATGGAGAGCGACAAAACATTACTAATAAAAGCATAGAGTCGTACTACAAGTCAAGGACTAAATGATCATAGAGGCTATGGTGACTCTTCATAGTCATAACATGATGTGAGCATGTGCCAAGTCAACCCAAACAAAGCATCAAAGGAGAAAACCACAATACTATGATTTTGCATGCTAAAACAACGCATAATTTCTTAAAGGCACACTAAGCAATCCCAATTGTATGGAACAAGACATGCTACAGCAATAATCACTAAGCATAAGGTCAAAACAACACCTAGCATGTCATGCTAAATTCTAAGTCACAGTCAATGCAAGCTCCTCTTGCACTTTCAAGCAGGAACTTCCAACTCCTGTCCAACACCAATCAACTTATTTGAAACAACACAGCGAGAACGGGGGTCCAAACTACTTTATTCAAGCAAACTAAACAACTAAGCAAAGAAAACAAAAACTAATACGCTCCAAGAACAACACAACTGTGCATGAAACCAGAAAAACGAAGTGTCTAGACAGACCTGAGATTTTTATTGATGAAGAAGGGGATGCCTTGGGCATCCCCAAGCTTTGACGCTTGTACCTCTTGGATATTTCTTGGGGTGACACCATGGTGGCATCCCCAAGCTTGAGATTTTGTCCATTCTTCATCTCATTGCATGATTATCTCACTACACCTGATTTTTTTTCCTTCATACAATACTTCACACAATCTTCATTAGCAATATTAGTTTATTCAAAAGATATTAGACCTTAGGCAAAGCTTTGGAACAGCAAAAATTGTCACTAAAACACAAGCTACTGTAGAAAATCCTTAAAAAATCTCAATTCCCCAAAAGAGAAGTAAAAAAGGAATCAATAAGAAGCAAATGCAAATAATGGCAGAAATCTGTCAAAACAGACCAGCAGGTAGAAACCGATTTTTTAGAAAATCTTCTGTTGCTCAAATAAAAAAGTGTTGAACTAACTAAAGTTAGATAATATAATGGTGGATTTTTTCGTAAATTTTCAGATTGATCCGGGTTACAGACTCTCCTCACGAATATTTATGGCGGAGGACAAAAATCTGTTTCGGGACAGCAACTCCCCAAATCTTACTTCGCTCTCATTAGAGGTCATTCTTAGCACAAAAAGCAAAAAAAGGATAAGGAGAGGTCATTACTGAAGTAGTAACTTCCAATACTCAAGTAAAATCTTGGGTTATCTCCCAACAAGTACTTTTATTTAACGCCTTTAAGTTAGGCCTGATAATTTGAGAAGATGCTCACATAAGAAATATGAATTGAAGTAAAAGAGAGGATCAAGAACTAAATTCAAAACACATTTAAGTCTAACCCACTTCCTATGCATAGGAATCTTGTAAACAAACAAGTCATGAAATCACAAAGCAACAAGCATATGAAAGCAAAACAGGTGTAACTTCAAAATTTTCAACATAAAGAGATGGAACTTAATATTATTGAAATGCATAAAACCATGTTTCCCTCTCTCATAATAACTTTCAGTAGCATCATGAGTAAACTCAACAATATAACTATCACATAAAGCATGTTTTTCATGATCTACAAACACATAATTTTTATCAAGCTAAAAAATAGTGGGATTAAAATCAAACCCACTTTTAGCAATTTTATAATAAGTTAAATGATCATTCAACATAGGACCATCATCTAGAGGTTTATCATAAACATTTTCTAAGAAAAACTCCTTAGTACCATGCATTTCGAAGTTAGGCACAAATATATGATTATCATAGATAACAGGAGCATAACTATTATCACAAGTTTTACCCATAACAAATATTTCAAAAGAATCCATAGGAACATAACATTCATCCTCCTTTGGTAAGAAAGGGCGACAATCAAATAATGTAAGAGGTAAAGAGTTACTCTCATTAGAAGGTAGACATGGGTATATCCATTCTTCCTCCTCTTGACCATAATTCTCCTCCTCTTTTTCATCTAATGAGCTTTCAGTTTCAGCAATTTCTTCTTCCATAGGCTCCTGCAAGGCATTAGTCTCTTTCATTCGTGGGAAGCACGTATTAAAATATTCAAGAATATAGCCATTTTCTTCCTTGTAAGTATCAAAGCAGAATTTAAGTATCTCATAAACCTCACATTCATAAGGTGCATCATCAGTATTTTCAAGCAAACTGGCAAGTTCAAATGCACCCTTGAAAGCAATAAATTCTTCAATTTGTTCCACATCATAAAAGTCATAATTTATTTTAACATAAGAAGATATGGTAACATTATCATTATACTCACATTAAAAAGGCAGGTGTTTATACCTCCTACAACAACAAGATTTATCAAAGCAATAAGTAACATTATAAGTAGAGCACACCTCTCTAGCAATAGTATTCAATTTATCAATTTGTTCCCATAAGTGTTTCCCTTTTTGTGACAAACGGTGCTCCTTATAATAATACTTTTGTTCTTCCGTGAACCCACCTAACCAATAAGAACTAGTTTCAAACAAACCATCCATTGATAGAAAGCATGAAAAGGCAAGGCAATAATAGATCAGCAACTAGAGTAGGAACTAATTTTTTGTGTTTTTGAATAAAGAAAGCAAACCAAACTAGACTAATTTTTTTTGAGTTTTTGAAAAGAGGCAAACAAAACCAAGCAAAAGAAACTAAGCAAACTAAAAAACAAAGTAAAGAGAAAGGAAGTGGAGGAGTCCCCTTGTAAAGACGTCCTTATCCTCCCCGGCAACGGCGCCAGAAAAAGCTTGATGGTGCTGGGAAGCACTTCGTCGGGAAACCCCAAGAGCAAGGTGTGAAGCAGCACAGCAGCAGGTTTTCCCTCAGTAAGAAACCGAGGTTATTGAACCAGTAGGAGGAAGTAAATGTCACACAGGTGTTGCAAGCAACACGGAGACCTACACAACACAAACTCAAGACTTTGCTCCAACGAATCGGTGAGGTTGTCAAGCTCACCGGTTTGATATAACAAAGGATTAAACGTATGGTGTGGAAGATAATGGTGGTTTGCAGCAAGTAAACCGGTTTGCTGTAACTAGATGTGCTCTCTTTAGATAAACAACATGGCATGAAGTGTAAAAAAATTACAGCAGGGCAATTGATAGGAACTGAGCAAGGCAATCAATGCAATACTAGACAAAAAGATCCTATGAGATTTGATTGGGCAATACAACAAGATACATAGACCGCCATCCAACTGCATCTATGACTATAAGTCCACCTTCAGGTTATCATCCGAATCCCCTCCAGTATTAAGTTGCAAGCAAGAGACAACTACTTTAAGCAAAGTGTGTAAGGTAAACAATCCACTTGTTCCATGAACAAGAGACCGTTGTTTTCTCCCTAGTAGCAACAACACATATACAACCGAAGAGATTTATGTCACTTCCCTTGGAAACTAGAGGCATGAACCCACTATCGAGCATAAATGCCCCCTCTTGGAGTCACTAGCAACTACTTGGCCAAGATAGCTACTAACAACAGAGAGCATGCAAGATCACAAACAAAACAGACATGATAGAATCATAAAGACAAAACCATTAATCAATTTGACATACTAATCTCAATATCCATCGAATCCCCATAAACACAACATGCATGATTACAAATATATTAGATCTTGATCATGAACGGAGCTCAGAAGATCTATACATGAAAGCACAAGGAGGAGATACAACCATCTAGCTACTACATGGACCCATAGTCCAAGGTGGAACTACTCACGCATCATACCGGAGAAGAAGGCCTCCGGGATGATCTCCCCTCCGATAGGGTGCCGGGAAGAACTTCAGATCCCCCGATTTAGGGACGATGGTGGCGGCGGCTACATAAGGTTTCGTGGAGTTCTGATCGGGTTCCTAGGGTTTCTTCATCGGGGGCTTCTAATAGGCGAGGAGGCGAGGCAGGGGGGGGTGCCCGGGGGCCCCAACACCCTGCCCAGGCGCGGGCCAGGCTTGGACGCGCCTGGGGGGGAGTGTGGCCACCCCATGGAGCCCCTCTGTCTCGTATTATGGATTCGTGTCGCCCACGGTAAAATATTGACTTTGGCTTTTGTCCCGTCCAATTCTGAGAATATTGATTTTCTGCCTTTCTGGGACAAAAAATAGAAGAAAACAGGCAACTAGCACTGTGGCAACTTGTTAATAGGTTAGTTCCAGAAAAGATATAAAACAGCTCAAAGTATAGACAAAGCAGAGCAAAGTAGATACTAAACAAGCGTGGAACATCAAAAATTATAGATACGTTTCCGACATATCATGTCCCAATTTGACTTTTCAAACTTGCCTTTTGACTTTCAATTTGGAGCTTATTTATTTCTTGCTAATGCCCAACCAAGTGACCTAGGACATGATTCAATCATTCCACTTATCCATGACACATTCATGTACCCTTCCCCTTCTGGTCCGGTGAACCTTCTAGACCCTTCTAGAACCTCTCCGATGAAATCATCGGAATCATTCCCGAACTCCGGAATTGGACTTTCCTTATATGAATCTTATTCTCCGGACCATTTTGGATCTCCCCGTGATATCCTGGATCCCATCCGAGACTCTGAACAACATTCAGTCTCCCTACTTACATTCCATATCTACTAAACAACATCGAATCCTTAAGTTTGTCTCCCTACGGTTCGTGAATTATGCGAACATGAACGAGACACTTCTCCGATCAATAACCAATAGAGGAATCTGGAAATTCATATGGATCCCACATATTTCTACAATTACTTTGTGATCGAATGAACCACTTACATACGATACCAATTTCCCTTTGTATCACGATAGTTTACTTATCCGAGGTTTGATCATCGGTATCTCTGCATGCCTAGTTCAACCTCGTTACTGATAAGTACTCTTTTCTCGTTCCCATGATATGTGATCCCTTGTGAGCCAGTCACATGCTTGCAAGATATTTGGATGACATTCCACCGAGAGGGCCCAGAGTATATCTATCCGTCATATGGATGGACAAATCCCACTCTTGATCCATGTGCCTCAACACATACTTTCCGAACACCCAATTCCACCTTTATAGCCACCCAGTTACGGTGTGGTGTTTGATGTCATCAAAGCATCCTTCCAGTGATGGTGATTAGCATGATCTCATGGTCGAAGGAATTAGGTTATTATGTATCTATAGAGGTCCCAACCTTTATAAGGTAGAGATCCCTGTGTTTACAATGCTAGTCCCTGGATCAATAGCTAGCATCCATAGTTTAAGGTGTAATATCAAGAAACAAAGGTCATAGTACAACTTTATAACCAGGAATAAAATAATTCATTACATCTTACATAGCTCATTTGGCTATCTAATTACAATGCAGCAGAAATAACTATATAGAATGGAGTCCTTCATCTTCAAAGTGCCACTGGAAATCATGTTGGTTGTAGACTTGTAATCCTATTCAACACACTTCACTAACATCAAACAAACCTGCAACATAATAAGTCACAGCCACAAGGGTCAATACATTTGAATTGTATTGGCAAGTGATACTATGGTAGAGTAGTGGTATCTATCATCTATATGCAATTTGGCTAAGTGGATCTTAGGCTTTCTTTGCTCAAAATAGATTTTCCTTATCATTTGAAAACACTAAGCTTTTGTTTGTCAAAATCACCCAAGGAACAACCAATAGAATTGGTTAACCTTTACGCTTGTTCAACCACAAGCTTTTAACTTAGAAATTGGGATGAGGAGATCCTTG